>CM053793.1:657683262-658370762 GCA_028749045.1 Cupressus sempervirens
CATCGGAAGCTGCCCGGACTTTAGCATTAGCGACATAGCGCCCGTGCGCCATGTGTCCTGGCGCGGCTGCATTTCATGCTGTTAGAAGCAGTTAGGATGGGATGACCGAAAAACCAATAGGAGGACGCCATGTATTAGCGGGCTCGGTGAATCAATAGAAATAGAGGGTTACGGTAGGTCAAGTTCTGTGACCGTCAGATTAGAAGAGATCAATGGTAGGCGCCATCTCGCCATGGTGAAGCTACAAGATTTTTATCATGGCGACATAGCGCCCATTTACCACGTGTCATTCAGGTGCGGTGCGGATGCTGAGTTGTCACTAGATACGATGGGCCCGGGGTAAAGAAAGCACAGAGCAAGATGAGTCTTCGTGATCGTCGGATGAGAAAAGATCAACGGTAGGTGCCATGTCACCTTAGTGAAGCTGCAAGATTTTTACCATGGAGACATCGTACTCGATTGACACGTGTCCTCGCAGGTCTGGTTTTCGACATGGAGATTAGCTAACGGCCAGCAGTTAGATGGTAGGGTGACGCTGTTAGTTTGATGAAGGTGGTCAACCACGGAAGGACTCTCCAGGTGGCAAAACAAAGGATTACAGTTGGCCCGCGTGGCCTAGTCAGCATATAAGAAATCGGGTTGACTAATAGGCTAGGATGATTCATGAACCAAGATGAGGAGATAATCGACGTATCTTGCAATCTGATCTTCACGATCATTTCTGAGCTACCAGGAATGAATGCAGGACATAAGGACACTCCATCCATCCGGTTGATCCATCTACCGTGTCAGGGAATGTTGTGGCATCGTTTCTATCTTCTCTAGGCTCTTCTCAGAAAGAAATTTTTCTCGGTATGCAGGCCAGGATTTCAATCAGATCCCCAATTGGATTCTCAAGATGGGAAGTTAATGCCAGTAGGTAAGAAGTGAATGTAACGTGGAAATCTTCAGTTATGCCTGATCTATAAAGGCAATTTTGTGACCTATTCTCAGGGTCGATTCTTTCTGATTTTCTCTGCTACTGCTTGCAGACTTGCAGTGTAAAACCCCTTTGTCTCTGAGCCATGTAATAGCCTGTATCATCTCTTTCAGCCATCAGTGTGAATGTGCATCACTTTGCCTCCCATTGGTGTATTGTTGAGATCAATGATCTGCATACTATATCTATCTTTGGCCTATTAGATAATACATAAGTGAAATCTCCTTTTCCTAGTGTCATTCGGTTGGTTTTTTCTGATCTGTATGTGATTATTGATCGATATAAGTCTGGACGTGTATGACTTTTGTAGGTTATTCTGGTTTTGTAGTATATATACTGGTAGGAATGAGCCTGAACACTCTATTTTGGTGCATCACCGCCTTAGATTAGACTAGGTAGATTTGCTTTAACGCTCTCTTTCTCCCTTTCCCTTCTGAGAATAGATAGGTGCGCCCTGACAGTAAGAGGAAGTTAGCCTTCTCCGGAGACTCAACCTCGTAGTTCAAGTCCCACAGCTTGGAGGTTGTTTCCATGTTTCACTAGGTTGTCCTCGCGCATAGGCCTTGGACAAGGGTGCAAACCTAAGTGACAACAGTTTTTGGCACGCCCGGTGGGACCTATATCAGAAGATTTCATGTCTACTGGTGTCAAAAGAAGAAACAATTTTTGAGATTAATGCTGAAGAAGTAGTGCTGGCTTTAGTATTCAAGCCTTCAAGAAGCTGATTCATCAAGTACTTGGCGACTCTAAGCATCAACAAATTTGGTTTCAGGCCAAAGTTGCAGAAATTCATTCCCAGAGCTGAAACAAGGGCGTCTTCTAGAGGTAATTTTCAATATCAAGAACTCTCACTTTCAAGTCCTAGAAGAAGGAGGGCTAGAGCTTCATTATCACCAGTTAGAGGTGGAGTAACAATCAATATACCTGTGAGATCTATCTCTACTCCTCCTACTGTCCGAACTCAGCCTAGATTGCCATCAGCACTCATCAATAGAACACTTGTTTATATGGCACAGCCAAGAGTTCATCCTTATGCCACCTTTAATGGTGGAAGTCCTCTATTGTTAGCCCAAAGACATGATATACCAGTAGCTGCACTAAAAAGCATACCTAATTTTACTGGTGAAACTTCTATTTCCCCCCTAGAGCATATCCAAGAGGTAGCGAATGTCTGCAATATTCATGGTATTACAGAAGATGATGTTGCCGTCAGACTTCTAGCCTCATCTTTAAAAGGAAAAGCATTATAGTGGTATAGAGGCTTAACTCATGGTTCCATAACTAATTGGGATGGACTAGGAGCAAGATTATGCAAACATTTTGAGGATAAGAGTGACCATTTGTCACTATTAGAGCAGCTGACTACAATAAAAAGAGCCCCCCATGAATGTATGACTGATTTTAATTACAGATTCCAAAAGACATGGGATAGAATACCTACTATAGTGAAACCTACCCCTGGTAATGCCTTCTTGCATTACCTTAGAGCTTTTAACAGTGATATTGCCACCACAATCCAAACTATGGGAGGAGATACATTACCTAATGCTTATGAGACAGCCATAAAAGCTGAGAACATTCTAATACAAGGAGGAAAGTTGGCTCCAAGGCCTCCTATGCCTTTCTTTCCTGATGTTCCCAACCACCAACCAGCAATAGCCCCTCTCCCTACAATTTCTACATCGCAAGCCCTTGCTCCAGTTCCCCAAGCTTCCACATCCTCAAACGGAATAGATGAACTCAAGGAAATGCTCCAAGGTCTAGTACTAAATGCAGATAAAAGAGAAAAGACCCTAGATAAAAAATTACAAGAGTAGGGGAGGGAGTTGAAGGACCAAGGGAAGAGACTAGAGGATAGTTTTTCTCTAATACAAAAGATGAGTAACAAGGTGGTGGCCTTAGAAAGACAGCAGGCCCAAGGTGGCAAGCCTCCCCAATTGCAACATCAGGCTCCAAGTGGTGGTAGGCCTCCTAGTCATTGGAATAGCTCTTTTGATCAGAATAGGCAGAATAGTCATGCTTCTGCTTCAAGCTCAAATCAGAACAGAGCTATAGTCCCTCAAAATAACTTGGCCCAAGACCAAGATTTTTGTCCCTCATGTAACTATTCTTATACCTACTGCCTATGTCAAAAAGCAGAATCTTATTTGGCCCTAGTTGTCCAGGAGTCCACAGTAAAGCAATCACACAAAGAAGATCATCCCAAGGAGGCCTCATATGTTCAGAGGCAGGGCGATTGCTCTTTTATGAATCACCAAATTTAGGAACATTGTAATGTAAACCAGGACTTTGTTGCTCATAACACAAGAAGAAAGAAGAGAGCTATGGAACATTCTACTCCTCCTTCTCCTAAGCAGGCCTCAACTTCAAGTGTTATACCTAACACACAAACAGCAAATGAGCAGACAAACACTTCACAACAGCAAAAGCAAGGTCTGAGAAATGAGGATGCAAGTGATCCTTTTGTTGCCCCATCTCAACCTCTTGTAGGTGCAGCCCCCAAAGTTTCTACCAAAATCCCTAGTGCCCCATTAAGTGTGGTAGAGCAAATGAAGAAGACCAATGTAAACATTTCCATGTGGGATGTTTTTGCTACCATACCAATGCAGAGGAAGATGCTGCAGCAAGAATTGGAAAGGATTGAGCCCAAGGATCAGTCATCTACCATGGAGAGTGCCACTAGTTTAGTACAACCAGCAAGAGATGTGGAGGCAAATAAAAAGGTTAGACCTCCTCCATTTTATGTTTCTCAGATTATAGGGGGAAAATTGGTCCATAATTGCATGATAGATTCGGGGGCTAGCAGCTCAGTAATGCCTAGGTGTGTTGTTGATGCTTTAGGGATGAAATATGAGCCCATTGTTAGGGATGTGTTACAACTAGATGGGAGTACTGTCAAAACCGTAGGCATCCTTAGAAGTGTGGAAATGGCCCTACATGCATGCCCTAGTTGTACTGTGATTCAAGACATATCTGTTTCTGAGGTCAAGCCCTATTTTGCCATCTGTCTTTCGAGAGACTTCACTGCTCAAATTGGTGGATTCATATCTGCTGATTGGTCTTACATGTCATTTAAGACCAGATATGGGGCCAATGCTTCAATAAGAGCAGAACCTCAAGCCCTTCATCACACTAAACCCTACACTCCCAACTTCATCAATATGAATTGCCCTATCCTAGAGGTGAATGAAAATAACATAGTAAACGAGCCTGTCACTTCCATAGCAGGGATTCCTGATTTATTTTTGGATGAGTGGGCAAATACATGTCAGTTTGAACCTATGTCGGGAACCCTTGAGATAGGCCTTAGTACATATTGCATAATAGAGAAATAGGTTCAAGTTCCTAACCTTGTTAGGACTAATGACGACATAAATGGAGTATGGAGTATGTACTTTGATGGCTCAAGGAATAGAAATGGATCAGGGGCTGGTGTTATGTTGATCTCTCCTACACAAATAAGATACTACTTCTCTTTTAGGTTCCAATTCAGTTGTACCAATAATGTGGCTGAGTATGAATCCTTGATCCAAGGTCTCCTACTTGCCCAAAAGAGGGGAATTCAAGCCTTGAAAGTATATGGGGACAGCGAGTTGGTAGTGAACCAAGTGAGAAATCAGAATATCACCAAAAATGGCCTGCTCAAGTCTTATAAACATAGAGTCTGGGATTTTCTTGAGGGTTTCAATGCATTTAACATTCAGAGCATTCCTAGGAAAGAAAATAAACATGCTGATAGACTTGCAGTAGTGGGTGCATCTTATGATGTGCCAAGGAATCTTGAGGAAGAAAAGAAACAACAAATAAGGGTAGTGGTGAGGCCTGTTGTTCCTGATAATAATACTCATTGGCAAGTGTTCGAGTCTGATGAGAAAATTGTGAGCTTCTTGCAGAATGAAGCAAAATTTTCAGCGAGAAATCAGCTAAGACTACAAGATCAATATGGTGATCAGATCATTCATCTCAGTTCAAACAAACTGCCCAAGGGTCACATTACCTTGGAGGCCATCTTTAATCCTGATGATCAAACAAAAGGCAAAGGGATGAATCTAGCTACAGAAAAGGATGACCATGCCCCAGTTACCATTACTGATGGAAAATCTCTTAACATGGGGAAGGTATGTTGTAAAGCTAAGCAAGAAGATTTCATTCATCTATGTCAAGAATTTAGTGATGTATTTGCTTGGACATACGATGATTTAAAAGGGTTTGACCCTAGTTTGTTTCAGCATACCATAGATTTAGTTGATAGGGTCAAACCAGTAAGGCAAAAACAGAGGCCAGTGAATCCCAAGATTGAACTTTTAATGAGGAAAGAACTATCCAAACTGATTGAGGCTAACATAATTTTTCCCATCAAACACTCATCATGGGTAGCTAACCTTGTCCCTGTGAGGAAGAAGAATGGAGAAATCAGATTGTGTGTGGACTTTAGGGATCTCAATCAGGCTTACCTTAAAGATCACCATCCTCTCCCTTCTATGGAGAAAATTCTGTCCAAGGTCAGTGGGTCAGGGAGATTCTCTTTTTTTGATGGGTTTTCTGGTTATAACCAAGTGCTGGTTAAAGAGTCTGATAGATACAAGACAGCATTTACTACTAAATGGGGCACCTATGCTTATTGCAAAATGCCATTTGGATTAACAAATGCAGGTGCCACATTCCAAAAGGAAATGGAGGTAGCTTTCAGAAGATTAATTGACAAGTTTGTCTTGGTATACCTTGATGATATAACTATGTATTCCAAGAATGTGGAGGATCATCTTGATCATTTGAGATAGGTATTTCTAAGATGTAGAGAGTTTGGGGTATCTCTCAACCCAGCCAAATGTGTCTTTGCTACAAACCAGGGAAAACTATTGGGACA
This sequence comes from Cupressus sempervirens, assembly GCA_028749045.1. Lineage (NCBI taxonomy): Eukaryota > Viridiplantae > Streptophyta > Pinopsida > Cupressales > Cupressaceae > Cupressus > Cupressus sempervirens. The sequence goes on from CM053793.1 coordinate 657,689,109, forward strand.
TATTGTATCTAAGGATGGATTGACTGTTGATCCAGAAAGAACAAAAGCAATACTTGCCCTTCCTCTCCCTAAACATAAGAAAGGGCTACAAAGTTTCCTTGGTAGGATAAATTTTGTAAGAAGGTTTATTCCTAATCTTGCCACCATGGTGAAACCCCTTACAGCCATGCTCAAGAAAGATATGGTCTTCTCATGGACCAAGGAGGGGAAGGAGAGTTTTGAAAAGATCAAGGCAGCCATAGCATCGGCCCCTACCCTCATGAACCCAAAATTTGAGAAAGATTTCATCCTCTACACTTTAGGTGGTGAGTCAAGTATCTCCACTGTCTTGACCCAAACAAATGACAAGAATGAGGAGCAGCCCATAGCCTTCTTTAGTGAAGGGCTTAAGGAATATGAAGATAAGTATAGCTTTGTTGAGAAGCAAGCCCTTGCATTCATTAGAGCCTTGAAGAAGTTTAGACACCTCTTATCCCATAATAAGATCCATTTGTTGGTACCCCATGCAAGTGTAAAAGACTTCCTGTTAAACAAAGATGTCAGTGAGAAGAGAGCTGGATGGATCACTAGGGTAATGGAATATGATGTTGACATTCAGATTACCAAATTGGTAAGAGGAAGAGGATTATGTAAAGAAATGTTATTAGATCAGAACTCAGATGAAGAAGTTGCCATGGTGATAGCAGAGCAGCAGGAGGAAAGGTACGCTAATAGTCCAAGGAGCTGGATAAATGACATGAAGAATTTCTTATTAGGGAATGGATACCCTCAGGGATTGGACAGAACTAAAAGAAGACAATATAGACTACAATCCATTCCCTATGTTGTGATTGACGATATCCTATTCAGGAGGGGTTTTAATGGGACCCTGTTGAGATGTGTTGAAGAGGATCAGGTTGAAAGGGTGATTAGAGAACTCCATGATGGCCCTGATGGTGGTCACTTCTCTGCAAGAACAACCTCTATGAAGATCATGAGGGCTAGATATTATTGGCCATCTCTATTCCATGATTGTTACAGGTATGTGAGGAAATGTGAGAAATGTTCTTTTTTCTCAAGAAAACAGAGACTTGCAGCTCTTCCTCTTCATCCTATTCAGGTGGATCAGCCCTTCACTCAGTGGGGGTTGGATTTTATAGGCCCCATTAATCCTCCATCTAGTGCAGGTCATAAATGGATCTTGGCTGCTACTAATTATTTCACTAGGTGGACAGAGGCAGTTGCCTTGAAGGATGCCACAGAGCCATTAGTTTTTGAATTCCTTGATGGAATTGTATCTAGATTTGGTGCTCCTTCTACTATCATCTCAGATAATGCCAAGTCTTTTGTTGGAACCCAAATTTGTGCATGGGCCATGAATCACAATATCTACCTGAGCACATCATCGAACTACTATCCTCAAGGTAATGGTTTGGTTGAATCTTCCAACAAGAATTTGATCAAAATTATGAAGAGGACAATAGAAGACAATCAGACGACCTAGCACAAGAAATTAAGGACTGCTCTATGGGCTGATAGGATAACACCCAAGAGATCTATTGGGAATTCACCTTTTATGCTAGTATATGGTAGGGAAGCTAAACTCCCAATCTCATTGGAGTTCCCATCCTTGGAGTTGGCTCATCAGCTGGAACTGGTTGAAGATGATGCCATGTCGGTAAGAATGGCAGAAGTAATTGAGTTGGAAGAAAAGAGAAACAAAGCCATGAAAACTCTAGAGATTCACCAGCAACAGATGAAGAGGAATTTTGACAAGAAAGCAAGGGCCAGAATCTTCAGAGAGGGAGATTTAGTTCTCAAGTGGGACTCAGACAGAGCAAAACCAGGAAGGCACTCCAAATTTGACCCATTATGGAGTGGCCCTTATCTGATTTCCAGTTGCAAACAGGCCAACACACTCCAACTAAGCAGGCCAAGTGGTGAAATTCTACCCATTCCAGTCAATGGGATCTATCTAAAGCCCTTTTTCTGAAGGGTTGTGAATCCATGTACATAGTTAATCCAGTTGCTTCCTGCTTGTTTCTGTTTTGCAATAAGTGCACAAGCACATGGCTCTCTTTGTGAGTCATTTTTGACTCGTCTCACGCTGCTGAGGAGGTCTTGTTTTTTTGTTTCCAATCATAGAAGCAGAGCTAGAACCTTAAGGGTTTTTAATGTTTTGATTTCCTCTTTAAGGGTTAGGGTTCTTGCAGCTCTCAGCTTTGTGCCTCCTGGTCCTCTTTCCAACTCCATAGCCCAATGGATCATTCTCAGGCACTGGTCATGCATTGAGCAGGCTCATGCCCCCTGTGAGTCGCCAGAAGTGTTACCTCTGGTTTTACCGCCAAAGACTCAAATTCAAATCCGCGGCTCATTCAACGGTTAGCCTAAAAAATTGTTATTTTAATGCCCCAACCCGCCAAAGTTTCTCTTCTGTCATATTTTAGATGGATCGATGGTCGGCACAGTCTCGTCATCGAAAGTTGCACAAGAGATAGTATCAGTGACATCGCGCCCGATTGACATGTGTTTGGTGGGCCCGACGGAGATGCTCACGTCGGTGGGTGGGTCACGTTGCCAAAAAAATGTTGCGACGGTCGGGTAAAGTTTGGCGGGCCGAAGAAAATAAACAGCGAGAGCTTCAAAAAAATATTGGGCCCCATTATGTACCTCATCTGCCCAGTTGGCGAAGCTCGGTACCACGGCAGTGAATCAAAAGGAACCATGCACAGATAGGGACATGTCATTGGTTGGGCGCTATGGCGCTATGGGAATTTAGCCTCGATTTTCCCATGGCGACATGGCACCTGGTCGACACGTGGTCACCCTGTGAGGCCAAGTCGCAAGATTGCCTGGTGGTGTTCCGCTGGGCTAGTAAGGAACCGCCACGTGTAACCAGGCTGGAGTCTCTATCAGTACGGTTGGCACAATCAAGATTTATGATCTCCACCGTCGAATTTGATTGTGTCAACAGATGGCGCCATCTCGCTATGGCAGAGATGTACAGATGTTATCATGGCGACATAGCGCCCATCCACCGCGTGGCCATTCTATGGATCAAGTCTCAGGTTCACCAATTAGATGATGCCATGTGTATATGTCAGGACACGACATACCACAGGCCCAATACTTTTCAGAAGGGACGGTGAGTGAAGTATGATGTCGCTCTGATCGTCAGATCTACAAAGATCTATGGCTGGCACGATCTCGTCATCGGAAGCTGCCCAGACTTTAGCATCAGTGACATAGCGCCCGTGCGCCACGTGTCCTAGCGGGGCTACATTTCATGTCATCAGAAGCAGTTAGGATGGGATGACCAACAAACCAACAGGAGGATGCCACATATTAGCGGGCCCGGCGAATCAATAGAAACAGAGGGTTACGAGAGGTCAAGTTCTATGATCGTCATATTAGAAGAGATCAACGGTAGGCGCCATCTCGCCATGGTGAAGCTGCGAGATTTTTATCATGGTGACATAGCGCCCATTTACCACGTGTCATTCAGGTGCGGTGCGGATGCTGAGTTGTCACTAGATACGATGGGCCTGGGGTAAAGATAGCACAGAGCAAGACGAGTCTTCGTGATCGTCGGATGAGAAAAGATCAACGGTAGGCGCCATGTCACCTTAGTGAAGCTGCAAGATTTTTACCATGGCGACATCGCGCCCGATTGAAACGTGTCCTCGCGGGTTCGGTTTTCGACATGGCGATTAGCTAACGGCCAGCGGTTAGATGGTAGGGTGATGCGGTTAGTTCGATGAAGGTAGTCAATCGCGGAAGGACTCTCCAGGTGGCAAAACAAAGGATTACGGTTGGCCCGCGTGGCCTAGTCGGCATATAAGAAATCGGGTCGACTGATAGGCTAGGATGATTCATGAACCAAGATGCAGAGATGATCGATGTATCCTGCGATCTGATCTTCGCGATCATTTCTGACCTACCAGGAATGAATGCAGGACATAAGGACACTCCATCCATCTGGTCGATCCATCTACCGTGTCGGATAATGTTGTGGTGCCATTTCTATCTTCTCCAGGCTCTTCTCAGAAAGAAATTTTTCTCGGTATGCAGGCCAGGATTTCAATCAGATCCCCGATTGGATTCTCAAGATGGGAAGTTAATGCCAGTAGGTAAGAAGTGAATGTAACGCGGAAATCTTCAGTTATGCCTGATCTATAAAGGCAATTTTGTGACCTGTTCTCAGGGTCGATTCTTTCTGATTTTCTCTGCTACTGCTTGCAGACTTGCAGTGTAAAACCCCTTTGTCTCTGAACCATGTAATAGCCTGTATCATCTCTTTTAGCCATCAGTGTGAATGTGCATCACTTTGCCTCCCATTGGTGTATTGTTGAGATCAATGATCTGCATACTATATCTATCTTTGGCCTATTGAATAATACATAAGTGAAATCTCCTTTTCCTAGTGTCATTCGGTTGGTTTTTTCTGATTTGTATGTGATTATTGATCGATATAAGTCTGGACATGTATGACTTTTGTAGGTTATTCTAGTTTTGTAGTATATATACGGGCAGGAATGAGTCTAAACACTCTGTTTTGGTGCATCACCGCCTTAGATTAGACTAGGTAGATTTGCTTTAACTCTCTCTTTCTCCCTTTCCCTTCTGAGAATAGATAGGTGCGCCCTGACAGTAAGAGGAAGTCGGCCTTCTCCGGAGACTCAACCTCGTAGTTCAAGTCCCACAACTTGGAGGTTGTTTCCATGTCTCACTAGGTTGTCCTCACGCATAGGCCTTGGACAAGGGTGCAAACCTAAGTGACAACAGTACTCTTCCAATTCATTGATCCAATGGATCAATTCCTCTGGGTTGAGATTTCTTGAAAAATGTGGGATCATCAAACTTAGTTCTTTTTTCCAATACTAGAAATGACCTTAAAAAGCTTCACCTCCTCTAGGTTAAAACTTCCTCTACTATGGCTTGGTTTACATTTCCTCCTTCTCTTTGTTCCTCTCTTTCATCATTCCATATGGCAAGATTCATTCCTCTATGCATCTATTCTTAAATTTTTTGTACTTTCCTCTAGAGGTTTCTAAAATCCTCAGGTGTAACACCTTCAACTCTTCCAACATGCTCTCTTTGTGGAGGCACTTTCTCACTTCCAATGAAACCATAGTGAAACTACCTCACAATCAATGATCTATCTACATGCTCAACCTAAACCATAGTTTTGGTACAAATAACCTCACAGTTACCAATCTATCCACACACTCAGGAACTCTAGCTCTGATACCACTGATATTGAAGGTACACTCTAATATCACTAATGGAGCGTATTCTCTAATACCACTTGATGAAGGATTCTACCCTTAATTCCATAAACACATAATAGAAACAAAGAAGCAAAAAAAATTTGTGAGAAGAAAATGTGGGCTTCTTATTATTCACAAATGTAGAATTATAAAATGTGGGCTTCTTATTATTCACAAAGCTATGAACTATCACCCAGAGTTATCCTAGATAATGTTCAAAAATTTCTTAAATAGGAAATTTTATGCCACCTGGGAAGGTTCTAGACACTCAAACTTTATACTTACGGTTGACAAACCCTAACAATACATATAAATTTAGCCAAATACACCTTTGAGATTTATTTCAGATTTTTTAGCTGGCCCAACTTTAGAATACCATAACTCTCAAAATATTTCTTTGATTGGCTATTATAACTAATTATTGAAAACCTCATCTCTTGGCCTACAGGCTCAGATTTGTGCAAGCCACCATCCATTAAGTCAAAAATCCATAGTAAATCCATGAATACTCATGATATGGCACTAAGCCTCAACTAGTAGGTTGATACATCCCAGATGAATATCCACCTCTAAAATGAAGACATTTTGAGCTCATATGACAAACTTACTAAGTAGAAATCCTCCATAGATAGAAACTCTACATTAAGACAAACCATATTGGAACAACTAAAAGGAAATATTTTTGGGTGATGCAAGATTTATCTAACAACCAAGATGCTCCTACATCACTTTTTAAGTTTCATTTGAATGATTCATTCCATACTATCTATCCTTTATATTCCTTGTTTCTTAGTTCTTTCCTCATTGTTTGTAGTACTTTTCTCTCTTCTAAGTTTGAATATGAGAAGATTTTATATGTTTAAAAGTATGAATACCATTGAACATTATAATTTCCCCTCACTCCCTTATTTATTCTTATTTATTTTTTCCTGGAGTTTATTCTGATGTTTTCTTTCCTTTATTTTGCGTCTCTTATTTTCTGCTGCTTACTGAGTGTTATTTTTTTTAGAATCTCAATTATTGATAATGGTTCCTATTTTTTTTCATTTGGAAAGATATTTCCTTAAGAATTTTTTATAATATAATTTTCTTTTAATCTATTATTTCTAATTGATCTTTGATAGTTATAAATTTAAATATATTAATTACCAACTTTGTATCTGATTAGAAAATAATAACTATTTAAATTAGGATTATATATGTTCTAGTCCCCATGTAAATAATCGTTATATTAATTAAATTGGTTATAATTAAGAAACTACACATATTTCAATCCATTTGGTGTTATCATTTCTTTCCTTTTATGGCATTCTCTAGATCTTTCTAGATCTTCCTTAAACCTTTTTAAATAATTAATCTCAACTTTCTTCCTTAAGTAGATTTCCAAGTAGACTACCATCATCTTTATCTACTATGTGTTTGAATATAACTAGAATTGAGTCATAAGTTATCCCATTTCATTCTTCAAAGGTCAGAGCAATGGATTTCAAGGGAGAAATCAAACCTGAAAGATGGAATGTCATGCTTCATAAAGTGATTGATATGATGAGGTGTTCATTAATCAAGGCATTGGGTGAAAGGCACTTCAATTACTAGAGAACTTGGAGAACAAATAGTTCTTTTAGAGGATCCTTTATTTTTTTTCTTCCTAAAGCCAAGACCTTCCATTTGGATATATTAGGCTCCTCTCTAATATATTTGAGGAAACTAGGTTGGGTGGTCTTTACCAAGTTATTTTTAGTATTAATAAGAATCTTGAGATCTATTTCCCTGAAGTTTATATGGAATATCTAGTGAGAAGTCTAATGAATACTGAAACAATTCATAGACCTCCATTATATATTATAAATCCTATCCATTTCAATCAAGTTTGGTCAAAGATCCAGAATCCATATTTTTATTCATCCTTCAATGAAAAGGGATCATCAAAGAAAATAATAAGTTCTAGTTTGACAACTTTCTAAACAAATTTGGTTTTTAAATCTCTCCAATAATTGATATCAATGATCTCAATAGGTTAACTCTTCAACTTCCTAATCTTAATAAATCTAGTAGGAAGAAGAGTAAAAAGACTCTATTGCTTGGAGTAGACAATTTAGATTTTAATGATGTCCAAGAAACTTAATAGTGATCTAATGTAATGCAATGTAGGAGAATCTCCAAAGGAGATGTCCTACCCCCAACAAACAACTACACAGTGAAATATAACAATAACATAGAGATTTAGACCCAGAATAACACCAATTCTCATAATAGAATCATAAGATTTACATCCAATGTGCCCAGTTATAAGGCCTTCCAAGTTATGCCCAAATACAAAGAAATTACAATAATAATTTTGCAACTCAGGTTCCTCCTTCCAAATTCTATATTCTACAAAAAGAATCTGAGAATACTTCCTGTCACCATTCCCAAAAATAAACACATTCTTCACATAATCATGCACTCCCCTGCAATCATATTACCAAAGTACCAAGCAATATGTGACAACATCTTATGTCCATAATATCACATAACACTTGATCTACATATTATCCAATCTAAAAATCAGCTAAATATTTCTCTCACCTCCAAAGCATGTTCATCTTGTAACCAACTAATCTTATAATGACATGAATTCCTTACTCTCTTCATAACCATGTTTTTGAACTATGTCCTCAACAACTAGATTATTAGTACTACCACAATCCATAATCATATTCCAATAATTACCTCTAGAATTAAACAATGATTCTTGAACAAATTCTTCCTTTAACAAGGTTCTAGTGTCTTCTTACTAAGCAACACTTACCAAACCAACAAGTTCTCCTCCTCCTTCTTGGGTTCATTCACTAAATTATCATTCACTACAACACCTCTCCTATTACCAGCCTTCCTGACACTATTAGGACATTCAAAATATATATGACCTTCTTCACCACATTTATAGAATATACCCTTAAATCCACCTTTACCTATTCTATTCCTTTGTTCAACAAGTTTTTGTTTTGTAATGACCCCATCTTTTAGCCTTCACATTCTCCAAAGTCTAAGTGGAGCATAAGAGGAAATTAAATTAATTTCTTAGAAAGTCATTAAATAAATTAAATTAAAAGGTGACTCTATATTTAATTAATTTAATTAATTATTGTATAGGGAGAAGCTTCTAGAGTGTGTATTAATTATTGGAAAGGCAGAAGCCTCTAGTAATTTAATTTTCTAGAAGCACATTTAATTATTGTATTGCAAGGGAGGAGTTTCTAGAGAGTGCATTAATTATTGGAAGAGGGAAGCTTCTAGCACTTGCAATTAATTAATGTTTTAGTTCCTTCTAGAAGGGTGAAGGAAAAGGATAAATAGGGGTGAAAGTCTCATTGTTGACGATGGGATTTTTGCGAATGACATTTGATAAGAGCTTGGATGTGTGAATCACATATCTTCCTTGGCAATAGGGGGCATTCATCCTCTCTTGTAACATTCTAGATGCCATTCCCTTGGGGTTTGGCCTTTGGAATACATTTCTTGTACTTGATTTCATCATTTTGGGAATTAATATAATTTTAGCATTGGTTCCATCTTCAGTTTGCATAGAAATTATATTTCAGCAATTGGTTCAGTTTTTGGGCATTCCAGGGTGCCCATTACAATGGTATCAGATCTTTTTTGCAAAGTCTTTCACCAAGTTATAACTAATAGGTTCCCATTACAATGGTATCAGAGCTCATTACAAGGGCCCATTACAGTGGTATCAAAGCTACATTATAGTGGTATCAGAGCCTAGTTACAATGAACCATTACAGTGGTATCAGAGCTATAAGTCCTACCATCCTATGGAGGTCTTATAGATAGCCAAATAGAGGGAAAAGTGTTTGACAAAATGTATATTAGTCCAGATCAGGATGTGATGTTCAGATGGTTACTGGATACATTAGAGGAAGGGCAATGTATGCAACAAGAACATAATAAGTGATTGGATATGATGCAATAGGAGTAGAATAGGCAAATGGATATGATGTTGCAACTTATGGCTAGAAAGATGGGCATCAACATTGACGATTTGTATGTTTCTCCAGAGTAGAAGGTAGCTGATTCCTTAGGTGGGATCGAGACACGTATAGAGTCAGCCAGCTATGATGTTGGTGATGTGGGCATTTCAGTGGAGTTAGTAGAGACATGCGTGCAAAGTAAGGAGATCACATATGAAGCTTTTTCAGGGGATGGTGATGCAGCAATAGTGGAATTAGGAGAATGCAAGGGAACTATCATATCAGCAACCACTTCTATGTCAGTTGAACCATCCAATGAGGAGTTTAGTAGTAATATGGTTGTAGATGTGTTCTTTGATGACAATACACTTCTTATTGCTAATGAGGTAAGTAATATAGTGACAGAGTCATATTATACTATCAATCAACAAAGTGTTGATGTTCACTTCAGGGATAGTACTATGGATGCAACATTGTCTTATGATAATTTGATGTTTGAGGTTGATGTTGATCACTCACCTAAGTGGAGTTGGGCTCAGTTTTCACCATCTACAAAGATTCAATTTTGTGTTGCCGCAATTGGAAAGAAGAGATTTCATAGATCTTCCATGGAGCTATCTTCTGATGACATTTTGACTTCTACTTCATCAACACAAGTATTGGGTGCTAGGCTGCACGACATTTGGTTGGTCCTGATGATGATGCTTTGTAGTTGGTTTAATGTCCATAGGGATGTCACATACTACTTCAATTGGGATCCAGGTGGAGCTTGGAGTTCATTGTGTTGCTAGATTGCTTGAGGACAAGCAATTTCAAGGAGGGCAGACTGTAATGACTCCATCTTTTAGCCTTCATGTTCTCCAAATTCTAAGTGGAGCATAAGAGAAAATTAAATTGATTTCTTATAAATTCATTAAATAAATTAAATTAAAAGGTGACTTTATATTTAATTAATTTAATTAATTATTTTATAGGGAGAAGCTTCTAGAGTGTGTATTAATTATTGGAAAGGTGGAAGCCTCTAGTAATTTAATTTTCTAGAAGCACATTTAATTATTGTATTGCAAGGGAAGAGTTTCTAGAGATTGCATTAATTATTGGAAGAGGGAAGCTTCTAACACTTGCAATTAATTAATGTTTTAGTTCCTTCTAGAAGGGCAAAGAAAAAGGATAAATAGGCGTGAAAGTCTCATTGTTCACGATGGGATTTTTGTGAATGACATTTGATAAGAGCTTGGATGTGTGAATCACATGTCTTCTTTGACAATAGGGGATGTTCATCCTCTCTTGTAACATTCTAGATGTCATTCCCTTGGGGTTTGGCCTTTGGAATACATGTCTTGTACTTGATTTCATCATTTTGAGAATTAATATAATTTCAGCATCAGTTCCATCTTCAATTTGCATAAAAATTATATTTCAGTAATTGGTTCAGTTTTTGGGCATTCTAGGGTGCCCATTACAGTGGTATTAGAGCTTTCTTGCAAAGTCTTTCACCAAGTTATGACTAGTGGCTGCCCATTACCCATTACAGTGGTATTAGAGCTCATTATAAGGGCCCATTATAGTGGTATCAAAGCTACATTACAATGGTATCAAAGCCTAGTTAAAAGGACCCATTATAGTGGTATCAAAGTTGCCCATTACAGTGGCATCAGATATTTCTTGCAAATTCTTTCACCAAGTTATAACTGGTGGGTGCCCATTATAGTGGTATCAGAGCTCATTACAGTGGTATTAGAGCTACATTATAGTGGTATTAGAGCCTAGTTACAAGGACCCATTATAATGGTATCAAAGCTGCCCATTATAGTGGTATCAAAGCTACATTACAGTGGTATCAAAGCTACACTATAGTGGTATCAGAGCCTAGTTACAAGGACCCATTATAGTGGTATTAGAGCTGCCCATTACAGTGGTTTATAATGGGCACCTATCGATTATAACTTCGTGAAACACTTTGCAAGTAAGCTCTGATACCACTAAATAGGTAGCCTGGAATGCCAAAAAATTGAACCAATTGATGAAATATAATTTTTATGCAAACTAAAGATGGAACTGATGCTAACATTATATTAATTCTCAAAATGAAGAAATCAAGTACAAGCAATGTATTCCAAAGGCCAAACCCCAAGGGAATGACATCTAGAATGTTACAAGAGAGGATGAATGTCCCCTATTGCCAAGAAAGATATGTGATTTATACATCCAAGCTCATATCAAATGTCATTCACAAAAATCTAATGCTCAACAAAGAGACTTTCACCCCTATTCATCCTTTTCCTTCACCCTTCTAGAAGGAACTAAAATATTAATTAATTGCAAGTGCTAGAAGCTTCCCCCTTCCAATAATTAATGCACTCTCTAAAAACTCTTCCCTTGCAATACAATAATTAAATTTGCTTCTAGAAAATTAGATTACTAGAGGCTTCCGCCTTTCCAATAATTAATACACTCTAGAAGCTTCTCTCGGTAATACAATAATTAATTAAATTAATTAAATATAAAATCACCTTTTAATTTAACTTATTTAATGACTTTATAAGAAATTAATTTAATTTCCTCTTATGCTCCACTTATACTTTGAAGAATGTGAAGGCTAAACGATGGGGTCATTACAGTCTGCCCTCCTTGAAATTGCTTGTCCTCAAGAAATCTAGAAACACAATGAACTCCAACCTCCACTTGGATCCCAACTGAAGTAGTATGTGACATCCCTATGGAAATTAAACCAACTGCAAACTAGCATCATCAGGACCAACCACATGTTGTGCAGCCTAGCACCCAATACTTGTGCTAATGAAGTAGAAGTCAAAATGTCACTAGAAGATGGCTCCATAGAAGATCTATGAAATCTCTTCTTTCCAATCACTGCAACTCAAAATTGAATCTTTATAGATGGTGAAAACTAAGCCCAACTCCACTTAGGTGAATGATCAACATCAACCTCAAACATCAGATTGTTGTAAGACAATGTTGCATCCATAGTACTATCCTCGCAGTGAACATCAACACTTTGTTGATCGATAGTATAATATGATTTTGTCACTATATTACTCACCTCATTAGCAATAACAAGTGTACTATCATCAAAGCACACATATACAACCATATTACTACTAAACTCCTCATTGGATGGTTCAACTGACATAGAAGTGGTTGTTGATATGACAATTCCCTTGCATTCTCCTAATTCCACTATTGCTACATCACCATCCCCTAATAAAGTTTTATATGTGGTCTCCTGACTTTCCACGCATGTCTCTACTGACTCTATTGAAATGCCCACATCACCAACATCATAGCTGGCTAGCTCTATATGTGTCTTGATCCCACCTAAGGAATCAACTACCTTCTGCTCTAGAGCAACATACAAATCATTAATGTTGATGCCCATCTTTCGAGCCATAACTTGCAACATCATATCCATTTTCTTATTCTGCTCCTATTGCATCATATAAATTTGTCTATTTTTCTCCTATTGCATCTTTTACCCCTCCTCTAATGTACCCAGTAATCTAAATATTACATTTTCTTGATATGGACTAATATACATTTTGTCAAGCACTTTTCCCTCTATTCGGCTATCTGTAAGACCTCCACAGGATGGTAGGACTTATAGTTCTGATACCATTGTAATGGGCAACTACTAGTTATAACTTTGTGAAACACTTTGCAAGTAAGCTTTGATACCACTAAATGGGCAACTCTGATACCACTGTAATGGGCACCCTAGAATGCCCAAAAACTGAACCAACTACCGAAAAAGATTTTTTAATGCAAACTGAAGATGGAATTGAAATTATATTAAATTCTCCAAATGATGAAATCAAGTACAAGAAATGTATTCCAAAGGCCAAACCCCAAGGGAACGACATCTAGAATGTTACAAGAGAGGATGAATGTCACCTATTGCCAAAAAAGATATGTGATTCACACATCCAAGCTCTTATCAAATGTCATTCACAAAAATTTGATGCTCAACAATGAGACTTTCACCCCTATTTATCCTTTTCCTTCACCCTTCTAGAAGGAACTAAAAAATTAATTAATTGCAAGTGCTAGAAGCTTCGCCTTTCTAATAATTAATACACTCTAGAAGCTTCTACCTTGTAATAAAATAATTAATTTAATTAATTAAATATAAATTCATCTTTTAATTTAATTTATTTAATGACTTTATAAGAAATTAATTTAATTGCCTCTTATGCTCCACTTAGACTTTGGAGAACGTGAAGGCTAAAAGATGGGGTCATTATAGGTTTATCCTCAACAATATGTTTATCCTTCTCAGAGTGTTCCTTCTTTTCCTTAACTTTGGAATTACCTTGATATCTTATCTTTAACTTTTCTTCTTCCCTCAGAGCATACTGATAAGAATCCTCAACTAAATCAATCTTCAACCTACCAATCTCATCTTGAATATTAAATCTTAGAACATTAAAATATCTAGCCACCTTTTCCTTAGAAATTTCTCTATGTCTAGACCAAATAGTCAACTTCTAAAACTCCTTGGTATAATATTTCATAGTCATGTCCTTTTGTTTCATATTTTGCAACCTCTTAAAAAAATTTATTTCATAATTAGAAGGAATCAACTTTTCCTTCAGTTTAGTCACCATCATTCTCTACCTAGTGATCTTCATTTCACCTTACTCTTCTTTATCTCTTTGAAATTATTTCAACCATAAAGAAACATTTCCTTTCAACTTAGTTTGTGTCAACCTCACTCTGAGTAGATATCCAATATACTCTAATTAAAAGTAGTCTTCTAACTCATCAATCTAATTAATCAAGCCTTCAAGATTCAAAGTACCTAAGAAATTAGAAACATCCATCTTATGCTTCAACTTCAACTGAGCTCCATTTCTATCTTCCATAAGTCTCTCCATTTGATTAGCTCTTTTTCACTACTAGATCTAGAAACCTCAAAGTCTTTAGCAGCTTCCTCATAACCATCTTCGACACCCACATTCCTCAGTACACCAACTATAGCTCATATGATCTCAATGACCATATATTTCTTCATCAATTTCATCTCAAATCTAAAATTAGATCTAACTTTCTCTAAAATTCTTCTCTCCATAGAATCATAGAGATCATCAATCATCCTATGGTCCAATCTTTTTGAAGGCATATTCCAAGATCTTAGCAAATCCAAAGCAATAATTCCACAAGATCAACCAGCTCCAACCTTTTGCTCTGATACCACTTTTTGTAGAACAAGGTAGGAGAATCCCCAAAGGAGATGTCCTAGCCCCTAGAAAACAACCACACAGTAGAATATAACAATAACACAAAGATTTAAATCCAAAATAATACCAATTCTCATTATGACTCATAAGATTTACATCCAAAATGCATGGTTATAAGGTAACTGGGTTATGACCAAATACAAAGCAATTACAATAATAGTTTTGTAAGACCTCATAAGATCCAAACACTAGCTAGTCTAGATCTAAAATCTAGTAGAAAGCCCCAAGAAGAATCTAAACTTGTTCTCACAAGCCACCAATAAACCTTCTTATGTTCCCAAGCCCACAATTAGCTACTAGCTCTGCTAAACTTTGTTATTCTCAGCTACTCCTTGCCAAACTCCGTGCTGGATGAATCTTAAATCCTCCCTCAAGGAATCACAAGACCCTCTACTTATACTAAACCAAGCCACAAGTCATCCTATTAAGTTACATTAAATAAATCCTCAAGCTACAGGTCCATTTGGCAACAAACATTAAATATATGAAATTACTAATTACTTAGGACAAACCCCAAGTTTGCAATTCATGACTAACTCATAAAGCCAAATAAGAGTATGCACCCTTAGTTATAGGTCCATGTGTCATCCAATGATCCAAATCCAAATGCATGGACACTAATTCCCTTAGATTGATGCTCAAGAATACAATCTCCAAGTCTGTCCAAGAAATAGGAACACGTTACCTACAGTCACCAAAATGGCTCTAAATCCAACATGATTACCCCAAAATTTATGCACGCTTAGGAAAAGTTTCCCCAATGTACCTCGAATACATCCCCAACTGGGAGAATCATAGGTCCAAAAATATGAGCCCAATTCTCTTATGTATAGAATTTCTAGCTTCCCAAGATGCTCTTGCATCATGATCTATGGTTAGCATTTGTCTCTTTTTTTTCTCTTGTAAATTATCTACTTAGGTATAATTTATGTTTCTCCTTGTAAGTGTGCTAATTTTTATTATATTTTCTTTAGGTTTCTTGTTTCTTTCCTCTTCATAGCTCTCTACTCTCCCAATGTATATTAGATAGGAGTGTTAGGTCTATCCTATGTCTCTGCCTTTCGTATTATAGTTTGTTTTATATATTTATATAAAAACTATAAGGAATTAGTAAATAATATTTTAATAATAGTTATTTTTTTAATCTCTAAATTGATCTTGTTCAAGGAGTTCTAGTCAAATTAGTAATTTATATGATCTATTCTCTCAATTAAAAGCTTAATCATATAGCCATTATAGTTCTCTTCTCTTAAACTTCATGTTAAAATATATGGAGTATTAATAAATTTAAGGAAAAATTAGAATTTAATGATTTACAAGTATAATATGGATATGTGTAGGATCATGGTCAACCAAACTATGGCCTTAAGTGGTAGTGAAAAACTAGCAAATTAGGGTTATGTCAACTTGACACACAATTTTAAAGTGGTTTTGGACTTTATATCAAAAAGTTGTAAGAAAATAATCTGTAGGAAATTGAATGTAGTTTCTAAACTACTAGGCCTTATCTCGAGAAAAAAAATATTTGATTGGTCAAAAGTTTGGATTTTAATGCAGTACTACAAAAATTTTAGAGTAAAAATAAAAAGTAGGTGTATGTCTAACTACCTTAATCAAAATCAAATTATAATATTTTTTAATATAATTATACATATAAAAATTAAACTGATGCCTAGATGTGATGCATATTTTTGGGTATTTTTATTCCAAAAAAAAATTAAATATGAATTTTCTACTAAAACTTTTTCAGAAAAAAAAAACTCCTATGTCTGACCACCTTAACTAATTGAAAACTTTACCAAAAAAAAAAAAAATTCTTATACTAGGTGAAGCATAGAATGTGACACAACTTTTGGATTTAAAAAATGTTATACCATTTGAAAGTTATAGTTATTGTTCAATAAGTATGTCAATCAACATTTTACAATCATCTTCATTAAAAATTAACTAATAAATACTTATTGAACTTAGAATTTGACATGAATTATATCGATGGAATCTCGAGAGTGTTATAAAAAAACTCTTTTTGTTTCATTCAATTTTGATGATAATAACATTGTTAGATGGCTACTTGAAGTCTGAGTGTCAGTGAAACCCTTCTCAAACATGTTTTTTGAGTTGACCAAATAGGCTTGGTAAATACCGAGCCTAATTGGATACCTGAAGTCAAATCGGGTATCCAATCATTGCAAATTTTCAATTGGCAATTTTGGAGGGAAATTTGAGAGGAAAGTTTTAGAGGAAATTTTATTTTTGGGAAGTGTGGGCATTAATATTATTATTACATATGATTATGATTATTATTATTATTAAATATTATTATTATATATGATTACAAATACTATTATATATAGTAATATGTATGATAGTTATTATTAAATATAATATACTTCTAAATATAATTATTATTAACTAAATATAATATAGTAATATATATGATAAATATTATTATTAAATATATATAGTAATATTATATTATTATTATATATAATAATATATATGGTTATTATTTTTAAATATATAATCTAGTAATATATATGATTTTTTTTTAGATTATGGTAATATATATGATTATTATTGTTATATAATCTAATAATATATTATTATTAAATATAATATTGTCATGAAATGCATCGAAAGGGGTCATAGACTCTTGACGCATTTCATGACATCATATGTCCCTAGGGCCCCTAATGACCCCTTTCAACACATTCCCAATGGATATTGTCATGAAATGCATTGACAGGGGTCATAAGTTAACCTATGACACCTCTTGATGCATTAGAACCAAACAAATGGGCCCTAGGGACATATGTTGTCATGAAATGCATCGAGAGGGGTCATAAGTTAACCTATAACCCCTCTTAACGCATTGGAACCAACATACATTGTCATGAAATGCATCAATAGCGGTAATAGGTTAACCTATGACCCTTCTTGACACATTAGAACCAAAGAAATGCATCCCTAGGGGCACTTAGGGCCCCTAGGAAAATATGTTGTCATGAAATGAGTCAATAGGGGTCATAGGTTTGACCAACTAAATACATCTCTAGGGGTCCTAAGGCCACTATAAAAATAAGTTGTCATGAAATGAATTGATAGGGGTCATAGGCTAACCTATGACCCCTCTCAATGCACTGGAACCAAACATATGCATCCCTAGGGACCCTAGGGTGCCTAGGGACATAAGTTCTCATGAAATGTGTCGATCTCTCAATGCATTAGAACCAACCAAATGCATCCCTAAGGGTCCTAGGGCCCCTAGAGACATATGTTGTCATGAAATGCATCGAAAGGGGTCATAGGTTAACCTATGACACCTCTCGATGCATTGGAACCAACCAAATGTGTCTCTAGGGGTCTTAGGACCCCTAGGGACATATGTTGTCATGAAATGCATCAACCTATGACCCCTCCTAATGCATTGGAACCAAATGCCTCCCTAGGGTTCCTAGGACCCCTAGGGACATACATTGTCATGAAATGCATCGAGAAGGGTCACAGGATAACTATGACCCCTCTCGACATATTGGAACCAACCAAATGCATCTGTAAGAGTCCTAGGGACCATAGGGACATACATTGTCATGAAATACATTGATAGGGGTCATAAGTTAACCTATAATCCCTCTCGATGCATTAGAACCCACCAAATACATCCTTAGGAGTCCTCGGGCCCCTAGGGACATACGTTGTCATGAAATATGTTGATAGGGGTCATAGGTTAAGCTATGACACCTCTTGATGCATTGAAACCAACCAAATGTGTCCCTAGGAGTCCTACGGCCCCTAGGAACATACGTTGTCATGAAATGCATTGATAGGGGTCATAAGTTAACCTATGACCCCTCTCGACACATTGGAGCCAACCAAATGCATCCCTAGGGATCCTAGGGCCCCTAGGGACATATTTTATCATGAAATATGTTGATAGGGGTCATAGGTTAACCTATGACCCCTCTCAACACACTAGAACAAATCAAATGCATCCCTGGGGGCCCAAGGACCCCTAGGGACACATGTTGCCATGAAATGTGTCAATAGGGCTCATAGGCTAACCTATGACCCCTCTCAATGCATTGAGACCAACAAAATGCACCCCTAGGGATGTTAGGGTCCCTAAGGACATATGTTGTCATGAAATGCATCGAAATGGTAATAGGTTAACCTATGACCACTCTTAATGCATTTGACCCAACCTAGTGTGTCTCTAGGGGTCCTAGGGACCTTAGGGACATATGTTGTCATGAAATGCATCGATAGGGGTGATAGGTTAACCTATGAATCCTCTTAATGCATTGGAACCAACCAAATGCATCCCTAGGGGACCCCTAGTGACATATGTTGTCATGAATTGCATCGATAGGAGTCACAAGTTAACCTATCACCCCTCTCGATGCATTGGAACCAAATAAATGCATATGGACATAGGTTAACCTATTACTCCTATTGATACATTGCAACCAACCAAATGCATCACTAGGGGCCCCTAGGAACATATGTTGTCATGAAATGTGTCGATAGGGGTCATAGGTTAACCTATAACCCCTCTTGATGCATTGAAACCAATTAAATGCATCACTAGGTGTCCTAGGTCCCCTAAGGACATATGTTGTCATGAAATAAGTTGAGAGACCCCACTCGATTCATTAGAACCAACCAAATGCCTCCCAAGGGGTCCTAGGACCCCTAGGGACATAGGTTGTCATAAAATGCATCGATAGCGGTCATAGGTTAACCTATGACCCCTCTCGACACATTGCAACCAACCAAATCTATCCCTAGGAGTCCTAGGGCCCCTAGGGACATATGTTGTCATGAAATGGGTTGAGAGGGGTCATAGGTTAACCTATGACCCCTCTTAGCACATTGAAACCAACCAAATACATCCCTAGGGGCCTAGGACCCCTAGGGACATATGTTGTCATGAAATGTGTTGATAGGGATCATAAGTTATCCTATGACCCCCCTTGACACATTAGAACCAACCAAATGCATCCCTAAGGGCCTAGGACCCGTAAGGACATACATTGTCATGAAATGCATTGATAGGGGTAATAGGTTAACCTATGACCCCTCTCGATGCATTGGAACAAACCAAATGCATCCCTAGGGGCCCTAGGACCCGTAGGGACATACATTGCCATGAAATGCATCAATAGGGGTCATAAGTTATAGGGGCCTTAGGGTCCTAAGGAAATATGTTGTCATGAAATATGTCGAGAGGGGAGATATGTCGAGAGGGGTCATAGGTTAATCTATGACCCCTCCTGATGCATTTGAACTAGCCAAATGCATCCTTAGGGGTTCTAGGGCCCCTAGGGACATATGTTGTCATGAAATGGGTTGATAGGGGTCATAGGTTAACCTGTGACCCCTCTCAATGCATTGGAACCAACCAAATGTGTCCCTAGGGGCCTAGGACCCCTAGGGATATATGTTGCCATGAAATGTGTCGATAGGGATCATAGATTAGCCTATGACACCTCTTGACACATTGGAACCAACCAAATATATCCCTAGGGGCCCAGGACCCCTAAGGACATACATTTTCGTGAAATAAATTGTCATGAAATGCATCGATAGGGGTCATAGGTTAACCTATGACCCCTCTCGACACATTTGAATCAACCAAATGTGTCCCTAGGGGCCCTAGGACCCATAGGGAAATACATTGCCATGAAATGTGGCAATAGGGGTCATAGGTTAACTTGTGACCCCTCTCAATGCATTGGAACCAACCAAATGTGTCCCTAGGGGCCCTTGGGCCCCTAAGAACATACATTGTCATGAAATGCATCAATAGGGGTCATAGGTCCCTTTCGGTACATTGGAACCAACCAAATGTGTCCCTAGGGGTCCTAGGGCCCCTAGTGACATATGTTGTTATAGAATGCATCAAGAGGGGTAATAGGTTAACCGATGACCCCTCTCGATACATTGGAACCAACCAAATGCATTTGTAGGGGTCCTAAATCCCCTAGGGACATACATTATCCTGAAATATGTTGATAGGGGTCATAGGTTAAACTATGACCCCTCTTGACACATTGAAACCAACCAAATGCATCCCTAGGGGCCCTAGGACCCTTAGGGATACACTTCATAGTATGTGACAATAGGGGTCATAGGTTAACCTATGACCCCTCTCAATGCATTGGAACTAACTGTATATGAGCAATGTTAGTATGCTAATAGAAACCAAATTTAAATAAAGCTTCTACAAACTAAACAAAAATCATAAACTTCAAGATAGACTAAGATGAACTCTCAATTGAGAATATGAGCCATTAATGGGCTCTCTCAATGAGAAGCTCTCTTGTTGAGTGGCTTTGTCTAAATAGATAGGATGTATGCTCAATATGCTTCCAAAGGCTTCAATGGATGATTGTGGATTTTTAGTGTGGATAGATGGCTTTAGTATGAATTTGGCTCCCAAAATAGCATTATAACTTTACTTCATGGATTGTGTTAAAATGGCTTGGGAGAGGATTCCTTAAATAGGCAAAGGGCTTGAGGGATCAAGGGCTAGGATGCAAGGATGGGAAAAAGCTTATGGAGGGCTTAGATTGCATGAGAGGAGAGCACATGGATTGTGCTTCCTTATAGCCAATCAAAGACTGACACATGTCACATGGTGAGAGGATGGAGGAAAGGGGAAGGATGAGTCAACAAAGGAGGCTCAAGGGATAAAATCTTCATAAAGACCCTCATAATGGCTTGTAAGAGCAATAAAAGGGCTTGGAAGAGTCATTTATGGCCTAGTGGACTTCATAAAGTTTTATGGTTGAGATATTTTGAGGGTGATGAGAGCAATTTCGACTTGGACTTGATTAGGAGGGTTTTAAGCTTGCTTAGGCTTGTGCAAATGATTAGAGGATGGATTAGGATGGTTTAGGATTAGCTTAGGGATAGGCAAGTGGATGGCATTTAATGAGGGTGGGTGAAGGAGGAGATATTTGTTAACTTTTGGCTTGGGTTAGTAAGTCTTAACCCATTTTTAGGGAATGTGACAAGGTTAGGAGGGGAATAGGATTAGGTTTAAAGACATCTTCTAGAAGAGTCTAGACTTTGGATGAGGATAAAGACTTTCTAGAATAGTCTAGAATTTCCTAGGATGAGGATGAAGACTTTCTAGAAGAGTCTAGAACTTCTTAGGATGAGGATAAATTGGATTTTTAGGAAATAAATAAAGTTTTATTTATTTCAAGGGTTTGGGTTGAGGAGATATTTATTAAAACTTTTTTAATAAACATGAGGATTAATATTTAATCTTAATTAAATATTTTGAGTTGGGATTAGGGGTAGCAAATGATGGGATTAGCCTTTAATCGAAATTAAAGAAGGATTAGAAGATTTTGGAAGAGGTTATTGGTCTTAAGGAAATTGGCCAACTTTTGGGAAAAAAATAAATAAATTATTTATTTTGGGATTTTTGGTCAATTTATTAATTAAATAATTAATAAATAAGGAAATAATCTTTAAATAAGATTAAACATTTTTGGGAGGGATTATTTAATTAAATATTTTTAATTAAGATAAAGGGATTTAATGGCATAAAAATAAATTAATTAATTAAATAAATAATTAATTAATAAATGATGATGTCATCAGGACTTTTTCAGAAAATAAAAATACTTTATTTTCTAAAGGATTTTTGGTCAATTTATTAATTAAATAATTAATAAATAAGGAAATAATGTTTAAATAAGATTTAAACATTTTTGGGAGGGATTCCTTAATTAAATATTTTTAATTAAGATAAAGGGATTTAATGGCATAAAAATTAATTAATTAATAAATGATGATGTCATCAGGACTTTTTCAAAAAATAAAAATACTTTATTTTCTAAAGGATTTTTAGGTGTCTACACCAACCAAATGCATCCCTAGGGGCCTTGGGCCCCTAGGGACATATGTTGTCATGAAATACATTGATAGGGGTCATAGGTTAACCTATGACCCCTCTTGACACATTCGAACCAACCAAATATGTTGTCATGAAATCTGTCGATAGGGTTCATAGGTTAACCTATGACCCCTCTTGATGCATTTCATGACAACATATATCCCTAGGGGTCCTATCAATGCATTTCATGACAATGTATGTCCCTAGGGCCCCTAGGGATGCATTTGGTTGGTTACAATGCATCGAGAGGGGTCATAGGTTAACCAACCAAATTTGTCATGAGAGGTCCTAGGGCCCCTAGGGACATACAATGTCATGAAATGTGATGAAAGGGGTCATAGGTTAACCTATGACTCCTCTCAATGCATTGTAACCAACTGAATGCATTCCTAGGAGTCCTAGGGCCCCTAGGGACATACGTTGTCATGAAATGCATTGATAGGCATCATAGGTTAACCTATGACCTCTCTTGATACATTAGAACCAACCAAATATGTCCCTAGGTCCCTAGGACCCCTAGGGACACACATTGTCATGAAATGCATCGATAGGGGTCATAAGTTAACCTATGACCCCTCTTCATGCACTAGAACCAATCAAATGCATCCCTAGGGGTCCTAAGGCCCCTACAAACATATGTTGTCATCAAATGCATCAAGAGGGGTATAGGTTAACCTATGACCCCTCTCAATGCATTGGAACCAACCAAATTCAACCCTAGGGGTCCTACGGCCCCTAGAGACATACATTGTAAAGAGATGCATTGATACCTATGACCCCTCTTGACGCATTGGAACCAACCAAATGCGTCCCTAGGGGTCCTATAGCTCCTAGGGACATATGTTGTCATGAATTGTGTTGATAGGAGTCATAGGTTAACCTATGACCCCTCTCAATGCATTGGAACCAACCAAATGCATCCCTAGGGGCCCTAGGACACACATTGTCATGAAATGCATAGATAGGGGTCAGAGGATAACCTATGACCCTTGTCAACACATTGGAACCAACCAAATACATCCCTAGGGCTCTTAGGGCCCCTAGGGAAATATGTTATCATGAAATGCATCAAGAGGAGTCATAGGTTAACCTATGAGCCCTCTTGATGCATGGGCTCATCACCAATACCCACACTCTATACAATAAAGAATGTAATTAAATTTCATTATCACAAATATTTTACAAGAATGAATCAATATTTAATCAAATAGAAATCACCTAATTACCTTTCCTTTGTCAATGGATCCTGGCTCATCCCCTACTCTTTGTCCCCCAACGACATGTGGTACCTGTAAGATAAAAGAAAGATTAGAAACCATAGATGCTACAATATCAAATAGAAAAAATAATGAGAACACAACATAATATACCGTAGATGTCTCAAGGCCAAATGAAATAGTCAAGAGTGTGACATCATCAACCTGTCTCAGCTCCTCCTCAGTCATCAACTAAACATGAATGAAGATCACATACATCTATAAGTCAGTATGGCTTAAAAATTAAAATTATTCTATTATAAAGATTAACTTTGAATCACATTTGTCATAAAAAATAAAATTATACACATACTAACACAGAAGGAGTCCATGCCTCTGCATGCCCCTACTCTCTCACATCAGGGTCTGTAGCCTCTACACGTGCATCTGGTGCATCCTTGTCAAATACAAACTGATACTAAGAATGATTACCTATGGGACCTATACAAATATTCTTCCACATTATCCAAGTATGGCGCACACAAACATGTGATGAGCTTACAGATGACAAACTCGCACTAGCATCATCAACATGGGGAGGCAACACTGACCTAGCCTAGGATATCAATAGGCTACTCAATCTATGGATGGCTCTAATAGTATGAGAGCTAGCCTCTACAATGATATTAGGATGTTGCACTCAAGGAGGGGTGGAGACATCAGTACAGGGGAAAAAAGTGCCATCTTTCTTCTACTGGGAAGAGGGTCTATACTGAGGAGCTTCTAATCCTACACCTATGTTGGGCTTCATGCTCCAATAGTTCACCATGAGGCCCAACACAAATTTTGCATACAATTTTCTAAGGAAATAAAATGACACCTCTAAATTGCTATGTGGAGGGATGTCAAAAACCATCCACCAATGATCCAAAAAGTTCACACGTATGGTGTCATTTGTGCACCATTTAATAGATAGTTTGGACTTTTTGTGGTCAACTGGTAAAATAGTTTTTGGGTTTGTAAAAAGGGCAACCAAATCATTTTTATTTATATTAAGGGTTGCAACCTCATCATAGTCCAACCCATCATCAAACATCTCATGCATTTCGTCATGCCAACGAAGAGCGGCATTTTGTTCCTTGGTAAGTGTTTCAGTGTTATCCACTATGGTGTTTAACATGGATAACATAGGAGCCAATGAGGGTACATTATTATATGTTGTTCGCAAAGCCCTCAATTCGGTGAGATTTTTAAATATCAAATCCTCAATTTGAGGAAGGTTTGAGGGGGTAAAGGATCATTTGGTGGACGATTTTGAGGGGGCACTAGATTGTTTGGTGGGGGATTACGAGGAATAGTATTCCTTGCCTCAATATCATTATTTTGGTTAGCCATACCTACTAATTTACAAAACATAATTTATATTTAAGAAAACCTAAATTTTAACAATTTCTATCAAAAAACCTAAATTTTAACAAATTGAATTAAAACTAACAAATTTATAATAAAATTTAATAAATTTATAATAAAATTGATTGAAAATATTTTAAAAAAAACCTAAAGTCACTTACCTTATCCCATATCTATTTTACAATCGGATATATGAGCTAAAAACATGCAAACACTATTGAAACAAAAACCCTTGGGTTTTGTTTTTTTTAAATAACATCATAGTTATCGAGTATCTGATATATTATCGGATATCCAATTTTATATCAGATATTTGATATTATCGGATATCCAATTTTATATTGGATATTCGATATTATCAAATATCCAATTTTGTATTGAATATTCGATAATATCAGGTATCTGATATCAAATCGGATACTCGATAAGGCTTGGGGCCTACTTTTTTAGCTTTGGTATCAAGATGGGTGGAAAAAAGTTAGAGCAGATTTTGAAATGCCCTAAAACATTTTCAAACTCTATTTTTTTCACATCGCCACTTTTTGGCACACCATGATCCTACATATACTCATATAGCTTTAAATAATTTTATTAGTTAGTAAATTTAAATAGTTAATAATTACTATTCCAAATACTAATCTTCCACTAAAGGATCAATTTTAGGACATATTTATAATTTTCTAGATCTATTAAAAACATCAGATCAAGATGCTAATATATCAAGAATACTAAAGATAAAAAGATGCAAGGCATGGGAATTTTCTTTCTTTGAAAGAATTTTTTTAATTGCCTCAGAGTTTATATGCTTTCAATAATTAATCATTTCATCATTATACTTAGATAAAAGATTTGATATGAAAATTACTATTCTATATATTTTATTTAACCAATCTCATTTATATAGATCACAAACAAGGAGAAGAAATCCACTTCAATTTAATTGATATTCTAGGATATGGTGAATCAATAATTATAAAATCTAATTGTTGTAAAAAAAAAATTTGTTGTCTCCTTTATTTAGATATCACTATTAGCTCTTAGGCTTCCTTTGATTGTAACTTATAAATTTTAAATCACTTCATATCAATATAATACTTAGTAGCATATGTACACAGTGTAAATGCATACTCATGAAACTTTAATGTAGAATGTAGATAGACTGACAACGAGTTATACTAAACCTAAGATATCATCATCAGAATGTAATCTCTACGAGTGTCTTATGTTTCCCTAACTGCAACTGCTAAGACAATTCTCAAACTAGCATCTCAATGATAGTTCTAGAATGGGAGTATGCTAAAGATGCAGATCTACAAGGATGCATACAAGATCTAGGACTAAAAATGCAAATTATATGCTATTGAAATGGAAATGAAACAAGCTAACATGTAATAAATGATGCTAAATGACATAAAAACAATGCTAAAATGCTATGAACTTTCCAAAATGATAATGCTAAAATGATGAAACAAAATGTGTCTATAGTGCAGATGCCTAAAACTTGGGTCCTTTGGCTCTTGGATTTCCCTCCTATTTATAGGATTTTGGAAGGGGTTGGGGTAAGAATCAGGATTTCCACCTTTGATTGATGGGTGAAAGTGAAACTAAAAATATCTCATAACAGATCGGGAGGAAGAGTCCAACAAACTTAGTTTTGAGGATAATTGAGGATATTTCTAATTCTTTTAAAATGAATAATGGAGATTTTTTGTTTTGTAAGGATAATTGATTTAATAAATGTTTATTTATTTTCAGCACTTTGTCTTTTTCTTCCTCTCTTTTTGAATTTCATTTTATGAATTTGAATTTTTTTTCTCCTCTTTTAAAATTGATTTAGGTCTTGTCGATTTGATAGCTAATAATGACCTGATGTGATTTTTGATTTGAAAAGTTTGTTATGTTTCTTCTAATTTTCTCTTCAATTTGCACTAATTGATTGGAATTGCATGATTTAGGTCTTTGCCAATTTTTGAGTGTCTACAAATGCCCCTCTTTGAGTTAATATGCGAAGCATATTATTTCAAAGACTATCTTGATTTTCTAATTTTAGGTCAATTTCCAATGATTGGATGTTTGTTTAGTGATATTTTGATATTTCATCATAGTCATGGTGTTTGTCTATTGATGGTTTGATGTTTGATCATTGATGATTTGATTGTGGTGTTGATTTGGTGTTGGGATATTTTTGCTTGGATACCCTAGTTTTGGTAGACTTGATGTTTGAAGTTTTTGGCTAGAGTAGGACGTTTCTTTATTTTTCAAAAAAATTTGATGCCCCAATTTGAATGCCCTGGTTTGATATGGATATACTACCCCCTTAGAAATGGAATTGGAAAAAAAATTATGGAAGTGCAAAAATTAAGAAGGTTCCAATTTTATTTTTGAAAGTAGGATAGTTGATGCATAAAGGTGATCAGGTTGGATGGATACAATGCTCATTTGGGAAAGTGAGCAAACAGATTCTATGGGTGGGTAAATAGGGTGAAAAGTGGTATAAATGCCCCTTAGAAGGGTTGAATAGATCAAAAGACCTTTTATCCTTGTCATTTTCACACTCGCATTTTGTATTTGGTGATTTGGAGCTCTAATTCAGCAAGGATGGTGGTCTCCTTACGAGAGCACAGATTCAAGAGGGGTCATTGGTATAAGTGTCTAGTAGACTACAGTGCCCCAGTAAGTCATCAAGAGCCTCGATTTTGAAGATTTTTCATTTGTACCTTTTTTTTAGATTTTTACATGATTTTTCATGAGAAATACAGTAGTTTTATCCTTTTAGCGCATTCACCTTTTCTTTTAGTGCATTTGAATTCATTTAGCACATTCGAGTAATATTTTAGCACATATGTAGGGAAAATTAGCACATATACAACCCTAGGTATTTGGAAAATTAACGCATATAGTGAACTGGTAGTGCATATAGGTGCTTTGGTAGTGCATTTGAACACTTTATTGCATATGATTGTTATTATAGCAGATATGTAGAGTTTCTTAGCACTTTTTTTTATAATAGTACATTTGTAATTCAAAATGATACATATGTGTATTGTAATAGCGCTCAGCCATATTATAGTGCATTCAAGGTATGAAATAGAACTTCTAAATGTCGTAATAGTGCATAGGTCTGTTTTAGTACATATGATGGATCTTACAACATGTTTGTCCTAGGAAATAGCACAAGTGAACTTTGAAGGGTGAAGATAGATTAGAAAGCCTAAATTGAGTGAAAGATAACGCAAGAGGCTAGATGCTAGCTTTGGTGGTCAGGGATTTTTCATAATGAGGGAACCCTACATATCAGGTATTCACAAAGTGATGTTGTAGGATTAGTCTTAGATAGGTAAAGAGTGATGCCCCAGCTCAGGATACAGAGTAGGCAAAATAAACTAGTTTGACTTAGGATAGGGAGGGATGAGTAACAGGTCCAAGATAAAACTAGTAGCTAAGTAGGTAGATATAGATGGTAGACTAATGTGTGATGATCACTTGGGATGAAAACTGATGTTATTGTTTGTTTGATAAAAAATAAGTTAGTGGGAAAAAGCTCATGGTACGAGGATTATATTCATAGTCATTAAAGGTAGTGGATCAATTATTGTGTGTAGACTATCAGGTGATAGATAGATGTGGTTTCACATATTTTTTATAGATGCCCTAGTTCCGAGTGAACTAGGGACTATCAATAATTGTGGCTGAGCAATGGCACTTGGACCACAACAACTTTCATTTGCCGATGGGGGAAATGATAGTGACTCTCGAGGATGTATACAGGATATTTCAGATCCTAACAGTAGGGGATTTGGTTTATTATGATCAGACTATAGATGTCATCACTTTCAGAGATGTGTTTCGAGATAACATCGTTGGGGATGATAGTGTATCCTGGTTCTAGATGCTATAGTATAAGCCACTACTAGCAATGTTGGTGGGATTGATAGGAGGGTTTTTGTTGCCAAATTGACAAGGGTGGGGATGTCTAGTTGGATGGGATTGATTGATATAGGATATGATTGATCAGCCATAGAGATTTGCATGGGGTAGTTGCATTTTGGCCCATTTATATAATGATTTACACTAGGTTGTGTATTATGATGCATCATCATTATCAGCAGGGGTGATTTTGTTATAGCTATGGACATAGGAGCATTTTCCCATTACTCATCAATGTGTGTGTGACAAAAGCCTCAGGGTATGCCCTTCATGTATACTTATTTTGGTGTGATCATGCAGCCCCATTTGGGCAAGACAGAGTGTTGGTGATAGATTTTGGATGATATTGATGAGGTAGTGTGGAGACCATACTAGTCAGAGTCATGGGTGGAGGATGATGATGAGATGGTATACTTCTTTAGTCCAAGGTATTTGTTGGGCTAGATACTAGCAGTGATAGAGTGGTTTTGTTTCAAGTGGGTGGTGGGATAGTTCAATCAGTGGTAGGGCATGCCACAGGGGATAGCACATTACACTCAGGTGTACATAGAGAGAGTAGTATAGGGGGTGACCTTGGAGTATGAGGCTTGTTTGGAGGCCTTTTGTAGTTGATATACATGCTATAGCCATGGGCCTTGAGACATGGGGTGGCAGACATAGGGATGGAGGGGGATTATGCATGGTGGTTTCGGGAGCATCCCTTCCCTAGATACATAGATCTAATCGAGCCTACTGCATAGATGGATGAGCCATCAAGTGAGGGAGAGGATGATGATGAGGGTGGTCTAGGGAGAGGTAGAGAGAGATGATAGGCTAGAGCTAGGGTAAGGGCTATGGTCAGAGGATGAGGGAGGCGAGGCCAAGTAATCATGGTACTACCACAGAGGGGAGTGGCACAAGGCCTAGTGCAGGGACTGATGGGTGTAGGGAGGGTTGGAGGGATCTGAGGCCATGGTGGGGCAAGAGTGAGAGGAGGATTGGTTGGTGGTGTGAGTGTTGGTCAGTGGGATAGAGGGGCAGAGCAAGCCAGAGTGGAGCAGGTGAGGACAAGATTACCAGATGATGTGTAGTTTGTCTAGTGCCAGAGACCATGGGTATAGGCACTGGGTAGGGATAATTGGGATGTAGAATGGTAGGGGCTACAAAAAGGGTTACCAAAGGCATAGCCATAGGTACAATAGCCAGTACCACCAGATGCACAGTTGCCACCAGAGAGGTCAGGGGGTGCTACAGATTTGGAGACTCAGATGAGTTCCATAGAGGCTCGGATGGGTGAGGTGTTGAGTACCCTACAAAAATTTATAGATATGATGACACTAGGGCCACCACCACCACCACCTCCACCAAGGACATATGAGGCATCTATGAGTCAGGCCATTGTGATCAAGTAGGTGACAGACATGTCGTAAATGTGACAGGTTGCACCTATGACAGATGTGATAGAGCAGGTGCCCCGAGAGGTGACGAGTGACCCTAGTGAGCAAGGACCATCAGATCAGGTACCCACACATGGATGAGTGTATGGTTATGTATTGGGGACTTACTCCTCATTATGTATAATTATTCCTTTGATGTTCATTTAATATTTATATTGATGTACTTTTGGATGCTCATATGGATAGATGTGTTGTGATTTATCGATGTTCATGTTATGTGATCCTTTGGATGTTCTTGTTGGTGTAGTCTATCTTATATTCATGTGGATTTTGGCCTTTGGATGTATTTTTTGATTGTTGCTTTTGCTTTATGAGATATCTAAGCTTATTGATGTTCAAATGTATGCACTTGTTATATCATGGACTTATGTATGCATGTGATGGTTTGATTTGATGATTATGGTAGTAGTGGATGCAGATGTGTATATATACGTGAATGATTGATGTAGAATGAAAAAATGGATAATGACTGAAATGAATGACATGGTGATAATGATGTAATGAAAGGGTAATGTGATAATATGAGTGTAATGACATAAAATGAAATATAGTAAAATGAAATTTTAATGAAATGAGACGTAATGGAATGTAAAAAAATGGAATGTAATGAAATGGCATTGGGTGTAATGCAATAAAGTGATCGTAATGTAATGTAATGAAATGAATCATGAAAAATGAAGTGTAATGGGATGAATGTTGTGGTAATGTAATGAAATGAAATGAAATGAAATAGGTAATGAAATTGAATAAAATGAAATAGGTAATGAAATGGAATAAAATGAAATAGGTAAGGAATGAAATGATATCTAATGACATGAAATGAAATGAAATGGGTAATGAAATGTCTAATGCAAGAAATGATATGTGATGAAATGATAGGTAATGAAATGATCAAGACTAATGTAATGACATGAAATGGAATTGGTAAGTGAATGAGAAATGTGATGAAATGGCAAGGAAATGAAAATAATACAATGTAATGAGAGGAAATATGATATTTGATATGATAAAATAGGATTGTATGGAATGGAATAAAAATGAATGTAATGTAATGATATGTAATGAAATGAAATTTTTCATGATGGGATGCAAGGTAATGTAATAATATGAAAATGAAATGAATGCGTAAAAGAAAATAAAAAATGTAAATGAATGAATGTGTGGCAAAGTGTCATGGAATGGAACATGATGAAATGAGAACTAAAAAAAAAGTAAAAATGTGAAGATGGAAGAAAATGATATGATATGACAAACAAAAAATGGGATAAAAGGTAACGTGACCAATGAACATGAATGAAAGTCAAAAATGAAAGGAAATGAAATTGACTTAGATTCAAAAGTGATGAGATGGGATGTCAAATTTTGAGATTCAAAAGCCACAAAATGAAAGAGATGAAATGCATAAAACAAAGGTAATGTGATGATGAACACGAAATGCAAGTCACAAATGGAGGAAAATAGGGGAAGCAAAATAGAATGAAATGAACTATGATATGGAATGAAATGAAATGGAAGGGAATGGGATGTGATATAGTGAATAATGATAGATAAAAAGGAAATGAAGTGGGACATGATGAGATGAGATTTTTTGAGATTCTAAAGCCATGTAATGTAGTAGATGATGGCTTGTGATGAGGAATGCAATTTGATGCAAGGCAATAGTGACTAAAATTTCTTGAGATTCAAAAGCCACATAATGCCATAAGTAGAATGAAAATATAATATGATGATGTGAAACAATGAAGTGTGATGCATGGTGGTGATATGGTGAGGAGACAAAGTCCATGATAGTTGAGTGCTAAAAGCTAATCTAGATGTTGCTATCATTGCCTATTATTAGATAACTAGTTGTGATTTTGGTGAATGATGTTGTGAAGGTCATCTAGTGTAATCCTAACTTATGTGCCAGCCATTTGTTTTCAAGGAACCCAAGATGAAAATTCAAACTAGATGAATGCAACTAACTATCACTTTTTAAAGAGATGCAAACTAATTGTCATCATAGCCCATGTGATAAAAAGTGGCTAAGTATAACCACCACTAGCTCATCTATAGTGAGATGAATACTATGTCACACTAAGAAGTACTAGCAAAGACAAACAATGTACATGAAAATATGACAACTACTGGAAAATAGAAGCTATAACTGTAGAAGAATAAAAACAAGCACACAAATAGTCACATGTTAGATAAAAGACCTCAACTAAGATAGTGCACAAAATTGGTCGAGGTACACATGGCTCTCCAAATGAGATGAGGCACTTACAAGTGGACACCAATAAAGCGTGAAACCAAAGGATCACTAGAGTAAAATTGTGAAAACCTAATAAAAATATCATGACTTCATCCTGGTACCTCTAGTCAAGCACATCATTGAGATACTAAAAGAACATGATAGAGATACTAAAAGCACATGATAGCATAGAAAACCATTATTTGTGAACCAGGCATGCTTCCAGTTGTGCATAATAGTGTCAAGTTTTTTTAGTTCTACCAGGAAGCTACTATTGTACCAGGCAGATAAGAAAGCATGGGATGTGTTGGCACTGATTTAGCAGTGGATTCTATCGAGCAGTGTGTCTCAAGTGAGTGATGGTTATAAGTAAGTGGATAACATGGCAATGGAACAAGGTGGGGTGAAGAGTAGAATGCAATTATTGGATATATTAAGAAGTTGTAGGAATCATGCAAGTGAAGGTATGTCAAGCACACTAGATTAGTCATAGTAGGAGGGTGATGCTAGCTAGGGAACATGGATGAGGCAAGGGCGAAGAGCAAAGTGCATTTGGCGAAACTCCAAGGAGCTGGTGGATCATTCAAAACTTCAAGTGTTAATTTTGGAGCTAGGTGAAGCAAGTTAGGTGGGACAAGGGTCAACGCAACTCAAAGGGGTGGGGATTAGGGTAGAAGAAACACCCTTGTCAGCGTTAATAATGTTATCAAGGACTGCAGTGCAATTAACATTGCAAGTGATATTGGATGACGAGCGAATGACACAGTTGGAGAATAGTTTGCTTGGGACAATGAAGAGTATGTTAGGAGAAGAGGAGGAAGTGAGGGAGATAAAATATCCTAAAAATTCCATGGGAGAAGCTTCAAAGGATGCAAGACACATTAGAGGGGGTGAGGTGATGAGCGAGATGCATTGGTTGATTAATCTCGGGACACTAGGACAAGGGACAACAAAAGGGGGAATGAGCGGTGTAAATGTGGATGAACCATGACTAGAGGTGGGAGATGGAGAGAAATCGTCATGGGATGCAGAGGAATTACAAAGAATTTTAGCCATAAAGAGAGTCCAAGTAGTGAATTTAGAATAGGAGGTTGTAATTTTTTTGGGATTAATGGAGAAGCCATGGGAAGATGGGGTGCAAACAAAGGCAAGATGGTTGCAAGTGGTGGTGGAGGCAGAGCAGGTATGAGCATAATCATTGGAAATGAAACTATGTGTGGAACATGTACGAGTGGATGGAAGTGATGTGGGGATGCAGGTTGAATCGTCACACGCATAGCAGTTGCAAGAATCAATAAAGATGGCACAAGTGGGTTTAGAGAGCACTCAGAATGAACTGGTGTTACTGCAATAATAGTCTGAGTCATTTAGGGAGGCGATTGTAAAAGAAAACTCCCTGGCGCTGAAGTTGTAGAAGTAGTTATCATTAAGTGAGGGGAAGGTGAGACAATTGCAACAGTGTTTGGGCGAGGCAAAAGTGAATGTGGAGTGTTGGTGAATGGTGATTGATCAAATGCAACAAGAGTGGGATGTGGCCCAACAAGCGATCACTGCACTGGAGGTAAACAAGTTGGTGGAGAATGTGTTTGTGGAAATGCACCAGATGATGAAGGTACACTAGGAAGTCACTTATTGGATGGGACATTATTATCAAACATTCTTGAATGAGGACAAGCAAGAGACATAGTTCATAGATAAGGAATTTACACAGCTACTGAATGTGCAATTACACGGTGGGAGGTTTCCAATTCCTATGGATGTGGTGTGGGTATGTAGAGGGTTGACACTAGGGGCTTCTTCTTCTAGAGCTAGGCCAAAAGAGACACCATTGATTGGACACCCTATTTTGCCACCTCCCCTAGGGAGGCTAGAATAATTAATCTGCTAGACATTGTTTAAATGTAATATTGTCATTGCTATCATAGGAGAATAAAATGTTTGTGCTTTTTTTTGTGGCAATCAAAGGGACAATAGATGTTGATTGTAATGCATTGTCATGTCTGTTTTTCATATTTTCAAAATATATTTAGATGTTTTGCATTTTGTGGAATATGTACATGTTTTTTTAATTTTTGATAGGTATTTGAATGTTTTTGTGTTTTGTGACAAATATTGGAATGATTTTAATCTCTATAAAAGTGGGAACAATATGATCTGTAGAGTAAGGATAACCATTACAAGTAGGCAAGAACATCTGTGTGGGCTTGTAATGGAGGAGGAATATAGATTTATGTAATATATAGGGAGTTACAATGTGTAAGGCATAATTTTGGGCATATTAATAGCCATTGCAGATGATTATAAGGTCAATGTTGAGATATTCCTCTGGGTATGTTTTGAGATGGGCATTCTTAAGGCCTAAAAAAAAGTATTTGGGGCCCAAAAAGGACACTTAAGCCTCAAGAAGGTGAAATATGGCCTTGAAAAAGGTAGTTTGAGCCAAAAAAGGACATGTTGGGGGCCCAAAAAGGACACTTGGGCCTTGAAAAAGGTGCTTGAGGGGCCTAAAAAAGGTGCTTGGGCCTAAAAAGGAACTAAAGAGGTTTGAGAAGGACACTGGGGCCTTGAAAAAGGTGCTTGAGTGGCCTTTAAAAGGCACTTGGGCTTAAAAAGGCACCAGAGGGGTCCGAAAAGGACAATAGGGCCTTGAAAAAGGTGCTTGAGGGGCCTCAAAAAGGCACTTGGGTGTAAAAAGGCACTAGAGACTTGAGTCCAAAAAGGACACTAGGCCTTGAAAAAGGCACTTGAGGGGCCTGAAAAAGGTGCTTGAGCCTAAAATGGCGCTGGAGGGGTTCGAAAAGGACACTATGGGCTCGAAAAAGGTGCTTGAGGGGCTTGAAAAAGGTGCTTGGGCCTAAAAAGGCATTGGAGGGGTCTAAGAAGGACACTGGGGCCTTGAAAAATGTGCTTGAGGGGGAGCCAAGTTCTCATGCTTACACTTACTTATTTTGTGTCCCTAGTTGAGTGAGGATGATAGAGTCTGATGGATATCTAGGCTTTCAAGATAGCATTGATATATTTGTTGAAGGGGACTAGACTAATCATGGCCACTACAACATAAATAAGACTAATGATCTATTGGAAATTGTTGCTCGTGATAAGAGGAAGGAAAAGGGGGCACCTCTTGCACAATCCGTGTTGCACCAAATTTTCCAAAATCTAGCAAAATGTTTCAGGACATTACTACGCTACTTCTTGATATTAGTGAGGTATGTTGGATTAAAATATTTTATGTCCTATCATATAGCCTAATTGAGCTAAAGTGAGGCAAGAATTGATAGGAATTTTGGGGTGTTGTTAATTATTTGAGCTTTCATGGCTATGTTCAGTAATTATGACCCCCTTTTGAATGCATTGGGAAAAATTTGAATTTTTTTGATAATTTTAGAGAGTTTTAAAAAAAAAATTAAAAAACTTAAATAATTTTTGGCAAGTTTTGGATTTTTTTAGTAATTTTAGGCAATTTTTGATTTTTTTTGGTAATTTTAGGCAATTTTTGTTTTTTTTTGGTAATTTTAGATGATTTCAAAATTTTTGGGAGTGGAATGTGGATGTGAGTGAGATTTGTTGGAATACGAGGGGTAACTAGGGCCATGCGAAGTACTTAAAGAGGCAAGGAGACCAAAATGGGCCAAAAGGCAGGAACATGGGCATGGATGGCTACATTTGGGATGTGGGGTGGTGGGGGGGTAATGAAAGGAGCTGGGACATAAAATGGGTCGAATGAGGTCTAAAATAAACATCGGTGATCGTTGGTCAAGGCGAATAGCTAAGATGTGCATTGATTTTCTTGCAATTCATGTCTATGGTATTGCAATACATAATCAGACTCCTCGTTTTGTTGAATTTGTTGTGTTCACCTTTGTTGCTATCATACTGGCTATCTCTGCAATTGTGAACTACATTTGATGCCAAAAAACCATGGAACTATGACCCAAAAGTGTTCCTTAATTGGGTATGTGTGAAATTAACTTGATTCTGTAGGACACTAGTACAAAAATAGCAACATGTGACTAAAAAACCTACTAAAATTTGTATATATGTGACTAAACTTAGTCACGTGATTAATAGTAGTCATGATTAATAGTAGTTAATATCTAGTCATTTATAATGCTACTAAATTTACTACTAAACAATTTAAGTCACTTATTTGATCACTAATTTTGATAATTGATTTAGTCACATAATTAGTAGTACATTTAATCACATATTTAGTCGTATATTTGATATTTGACTTAGTGACATATTTAGCGGTATATTTAGTACCATATTTAGTAGTATATTTTATTACATATTTAATAGAATATTTAGTTAAAATTTTAGTAGTATATTTAATAGCTTATTTTTTAGTATATTTGGTCATAATAGGGCATGATGGAATTGAACCACCATCCTCCTGCTTATGAAGCAAGTGCTCTTCCATTGAGCTAGCACCTTTTAAATATAATCACGTACAATGTGGAATCATATTACTATAAGATACATTGCAAAAATAAATAAATTTCCCTAAGTGGTATGAAGAAAAAGATCACTTATTATAATACCCCAACATTTTCATAGTTCCATTCCAATGTGTCAAGATGACTCTTTTGAATGAATTTAGTTAAAATATAAAGCTACCCATGATAGTAGCTAGTGTGTCTCAAAACTAGTATATTGAAGTATAGAATTTATCACTTACATGAGTTAAAGGAACATTGCCTATTGTGAGGACAACTTTAAAAAATGCAAAAAATGTTGAGTTTTGTATACAATAGAATTAACATAATAATGACCAAAATATGGATAAGAATAGGTGGTATTTCTCTAAAAGTCCATCCTAAGGCAAAGACATTTTCCTTTAGTTTCATAAACCTCAAATGACTCTAATTCTTATTTTGGTTCTAATTATGATGGAATTCCCCCAACGCATTGAGCTATGTGTATGTTAAATGAAAGGTTTCAAGTGAGCTTAATCTCTATGTGGATCACAATTTTTGTTTCAAAAAATATTACTTCTCTAATTCAGACACCTCTTCAATGCATGCGAGGCATTGAAGGTAGTGAGATATTCAATCAAGAATTTGGGTACCACTCCTTTACCTAGAAAGTATAATCGAAAACATTCACCATATCAAGAAAAAATCCATGTGATGATTGTGTATTATCAATTACATTTGTGGTATCTTGCATCACTATCAATTAAGATCACTGACAAGGAAAAAAACATAAACTCTATTGCATGTGTTTCCAATCATAAGTAGGGATTTGAGAACATACACAAGGAACTCTTACTTTTTGGCCATGTTACAAGGAAAATTCTAAATTGTAATCAACAAGGACCCAAATTTTGTACTTTTATCTAGGCATGAAATCTCATTACAAAGTTATTGATGTGTTGAGAGGTCAAAAGATGAAAATGCTAAGTACTAGATTATGGTTTAATAAACCTTTCAATGTATTCAACATGCCATAGGGATACTAGTATTAACCATTGTATCACTTTAATTTGCAATACTTTAATTTTAGATAGGCAATAACCATCTTTCCTTGTCACCAACCACAAAATCCACTGTTTACAACTTTCAGTGTAGATTTAATCTAGAGGAAGCACCTTGTATGATCTTAACTATGGGATTAAACTAAGGGATGACACTCAAATGTGTACTGAAATATTTCTTTTCCTAAGGGAGAAGATAGCATAATAATATATTTAAATATTATTTTTTAGACTTGCAAAAATATCTCCAAAGTGGCAAGAATATTATTCTACAACTCAATGATTATTTTCCATTCATGGGTTTGTCAACATCTTGTGTTTGGATAAGGAAAACTATTATCTTCTTATGAGAGGTATTAGTGATTGCACAAGCCATAAGAGATATAATCATTTCGATATAATATATCAAGTAGCAAATGGTAAAGAGAATGGTTGTAGCCACAGGGAAAGCTTAGGTTGATTATGACTATCTTATCAAGCTGCTCTTAATTGGTGATAGTAGGATCAAAACAGGGAAGTATTGTGATTAGGGATCATTAGATTTAATTATTGTATCCTAAAAAATCTTGTTAGATTGTGCTTGCATGGGTATATCTTGTAACTGATGTCTCATTATTGTTTTCTTCTACATGCGAGAGGTGTTTCATGTAGCTATTCTTTTGATGTAGTGACAACAATTGTCAGTTTTTTATCATGGGCTTTTGATGAGTGAGGTCCTAGCTGCATGGTTTTGATGCATTGGATAAAGTTGAAAAGGAAGACCTGTCAAAAGTTGATAAGACTAATAATGACATTGAAGAAAATCAAAGAGCTAAGCTTTTCTTCATTGAATATTGATTTGATTAGTGTATGTTATTTTATAACTATCTCACCAGCATAGAGGAAAAATATTTTATGATTAATTTCTCATATAGATCATAATGTTTTTGAAATAGTATGTTGATTTTCCTCTCTTGGTTGCTGGATACAACAAGATGTATTAAGATGAGAGGGTTGCTTTGCATCTAGAGGGAAATGTTTTAGCTTAAGAGGGAGATTTATTTTGTTTTTTTTCTAATGATCAAAATGGTCCTCAATTAATCTTTATGATAAATCCATTTAATCTCTCTTCATTGCAGGATGCAACAAGAAAGGCAATAGGTTTCTTTGGGAGATATTAGCTTTATAGGGAGATACTAGCTTTAGAGGGAGGTTTCATAATTAAGAGGAAATGCTTATGGAATTCATTTCATTATTATATGTGCTTATGATGCTTATGGTATTTGTAAATTTGACTTAAATAGAACTAAGTCTTATTTTGTTATGTCTATTTTTTACTCTTGTGTATATAAATGAGATTATAAGATCAGCTATGATAACTCTTTCACTATGTGATAGCGAACATCATGTTGAGAGAGTCCATGATGTCATCATGTTGAGAGATTCTGTGCTGGGAGTTGGATGTCATGTTGAGAGATTCCATGATAGTTCATGAGATCATGATTAAAGGCTTAGCTATGAATCTTACAAATCCATCATGTTGAGTGATTCCATGATTGTGATTAATTGTTATAGGTTTTCATGTTGAGAGATTCCATGAAAGTTCATGAGATCATGATTAAAGGCGTAGCTATGAATCTTACAAATCTATCATGTTGAATGATTCCATGACTGTGATTAATTGTTACAAGGTTTTCATGTTGAGAGATTCCATGACTCTGATTAATTGTTACAGGTTTTCATGTTGAGAGATTCCATGAATGTGATTAATTGTTACAAGTTGTCATGTTGAGTGATTCCATGACTTTGATTAATTATTATAGGTTTTCATGTTGAGTGATTCCATGAATGTGATTAATTGTTACAATGTTTCATGTTGAGTGATTTCATGAATGTGATTGATTGTTATAGGTTTTTATGAATCTTGTAGGATATACGAGATGACATTTCATCATTAACATTTTGGTTGCAGTTAAAGATCTCTCTCTGGCTAAGAGGGAATGCTGAAGATGGTAGCTGTGATAACTTCTAGATCTTTATCTCTAGAAATATGAATGTTATTACCGTTATTGTTACGTTTAGTTGAAAAGGACACTTATGTTTAAATTGTAATATTAAATGTAATGACATGTGTCATTCACATGCATTGAGGCATGAATATTCAAAGAGTTATTATTAATTATAGCAGTTATAGTGTGAAGAGTCTCTCCTATTGCTATATATTTGCATCTACCAAAGGATAGTGTACACTTGAACATTTCATTATCAATAAAGATATATTTGTGTTGTGTGATTGCGTTTTTCCCTTCATTCTCAAAGGGCTTTCCCAGGACAATTTTGGTATTCTTTGTTTCAATTTTCTCTCTTACTTATTGATGGTTATCTTCATGGATTTCTAGGCTCTTGTTTTAACATTAGGTGATATCTAAACCAGTTCATACTTAGACATCTTCCCTCACTGAGAGGGAGTGTTAAGATATGGTAGTGTTGGTCAAAATTATTATTTTTTCCATCAGAAAAATCATCTTTGCATTTAATCAAAATTGTTCATGTCGTGCTAAGTCTAGAATCTGATCAAGTCTCTTGAACAGAGCAATATTATTTGTTAAATTGATCTAGCAGTGATCATGTTTATGATCTTTTCCTAATTAGATAAGTGACCATTTGTTATATATATTGACATCTAATTAAGATTGGGGCAATTGAATATTTATTTGATTAAACAATAAACACCCGATTAGGATCGGGCCTCTTTGATATAACAAATCATTGTTTCTCTTCACCCTAAATAGACATTTCCACCCATACTATGACCTTTAGAAGGTGTCTATATATGATAAGATAAGATAATATAATAATATTAATGTCCAACAAAAAACCAAAGAGGTTTATGAGACTGAGCATATAAATAGAAGAGCTGGCAGCACTAGGATCACCAAATGGTGACTGAAAAAAAAACAACAAAACAAGACACAAGACCAAACACCAGGCAAGGACTAAGAATCCTTCCTAGGTACAAAGTAATCAGTCATAGAAGGATATAACCATGGACAATACAACATGATAGATCATCGTCGAGATCCGCTAGAGGAGTGTTGCTGTTTGGAAAGACCAGTGCAATGTCTGACCAATCTAGAAGGAGTAATGTTGGAAGGCCTTTTCATGCCTCATGACTGAGATAAGGGGGAGAAAAAGGTGGTGATAAGCTAATCTAAGGTGTGGTTCTGAGATTTGGCTGATTGAAGGGTATCCTCACGAAGCTAGGTGGCCTCCCCAAGATAAAAAGCAAGACACCGTTGATCCTCATAGCTAAAGAACTCAGAGAGAGAGAGAGAGAGAGAGAGAGAGAGAGAGAGAGAGAGAGAGAGAGAAACAATTACTAAAAAGACAATAGTATCTCGACCTAATCTCATAGGAGATAGGGCAAAAAAATAAGAAATGAGTCTCTATCTCAACCTTAGCCAATGTACACAATCTACAAACACTATCCTCTTTGTCCAAATGGTGATTAGTCTGGACCCAAAGATGATGAGAACCAACTATGAATGAGACCAAGGAGAATCAAAGAGCGTGACACCAATGTCGATAGAGATACATAGGATGCATAATAATACCATTCTAAATCTGAAGAAAATGCTTTACATAAAATGCCATCTTAGGGCGTAATCCACCAGGAGGATTACACCAAGTAGTGATAATATACTACCTGTAAATATCCTATCTAACATATTCATTCAACACTTTCTGAGAGGGGAGGAGATGAGTAGGAGCATCCAGTGAGAACTAGTATGGAGGAAGACGATCAATATCAATCCTGATTGAACCCAACAAAGAGGTGGCTAGGACATACCAACAATAAGATCTAGTGCTAGCATTGCATCTCGTAATCTAAACCGAAGAACAATATGCCAGATGAGAGAATCTATGATGGTCAACATCAGAACCCATGAAACCACAAAGCCGATGAAGAAACTAGATCAAGTCAAAAATGGTCGCAAGTCTGAAAGGATGAGCATCGAACTTGGCAAGGACAATACTGTGAGGGGTGAATCTATGACATCTAATGATGCACCATAAAAACAACATCTAAACACATTTGATAGAACCCCAATCTGAAGCAAGAAGATAAGGTCCCCAAACCACTAAACCATAAAGACTGATTGGTCTAACCAAGTAGTCTAAGAGAGACAACTTGGATGAAATGTCCTAAAAATGATGTTTGAAGCATTGTCTCTCAATCATGGCTAGAGACCCCATTCCCTTATTGACTTTGGATTGAATAGCCAATGTCAAACTAAAGCGGGGTCTCGAAAACTTAACTCCAAGATACATATATGAAGAAGTGATCTCAACCTCATGTCCCTAGAAATATAAATGAAGATGAGAAGTCTTTAAGAAGTTAAAGATCATAACCTGAGTCTTTTTTAGATTGACCACAAGTTGACGCTAATCACAAAAAGAAGCCAGACAATTAAGAAGTCTCTGTAAGCTATTAGGAGAAGAGGCTAGGAGAACAACATCATCAACAAAAAAGAGAATGGAGATCAAAACCTGTTGTAAATAACACCCATCACCAGATTGCAAGGAGTTCACAAGAAAATCCTTGAGCTCATCAATATACAAACGAAACAAATTAGGAGAAAGAGGAAAGCCCTGCTTCACCCCAATAGTACTCTGAATCGGATCTAAGAAGCCCTTTGGAGTGCTGAGCCTACCAGTCACCTTCTCATATAGTCTCATAATAGCAGTCAATAACATATCTGAGATCCCAATCTCCCTAAGTCTCTAAAATAAGACCACCCTAGGAATAGAATCAAAAGCTTTACATAAATTAACAAAACAAAAGTAGACTTTCTTAGAGCAATGGCTAGCCTCCTCAATAATAGCCCTCATCATGAAGATATGATCCATAGTCTAATAGTCAACATGAAAACTAGCTTGTCCTTTAGCCCTACAATCTTTCCTATCCAACTCTCTATATAACATGGTATTTAGAGTCATGGCATAAAGTTTGTCAAATGTATGTCCAATCATGATAGTCCTATAGTTACCAGGGTGTGCACCCGGTCCAGACTTAAGAATAGGATGAATCATGTGCCGCAACTAGGTCTCAAGAAACCAAGTGCAAACCACTCTATTGAAGAGAGTAGGAAGATATGAGCTAAGAACAGAAGCACCAAGTTTGAAAAGTTCTACCTAGAAACCATGCTCAACCGTAGCTTTACTACATTTCATAGATCTAATGGCCTCAAGGATACCGGAGGAAGTGAACCAATGACAGTAAGGAGGTGGAATGGAGTGAAGGGAAGGCTGACCTAGGATGCCATACAACAAAATGGTGTGGGAAGTCAAAGAGTGAGAATCAAGGATGGAGGGCGGGGGGGAGAACGGTGGAAAAGGGTACGCCAGAAACTCTGGGGATTCTGGATAAGCATGAAGTAAAGGGATCTGCACTGAGAAGAAGCAAAAGAATGCTTCTTGTGACAAAGAAAGCAGAGATAAGATAAATGCAGGTGGGCGAAGACAGGGGAGTGAGTCTCAAAGGCA
This sequence comes from Cupressus sempervirens, assembly GCA_028749045.1. Lineage (NCBI taxonomy): Eukaryota > Viridiplantae > Streptophyta > Pinopsida > Cupressales > Cupressaceae > Cupressus > Cupressus sempervirens. The sequence goes on from CM053793.1 coordinate 657,732,697, forward strand.
AAAGATCAGAACGTCAAAATCAATCCACGTTGGATTATTATCTGATTAATATATGTAGTGATTCATTACTACCAGCAAAATAAAAGACAGAGCAGTATAACTGGAGTCTAATATATAAAGAGAGCAGAATCAATACAGTCTAATATAAGTTTACCAGTCTTTTACATCTCTCCCCACTATCTTTTCTTGTTGGCGGCAACAATTGTATGACAAATGCTTTACCATTTTTCTCTAGCTTACTCTTGGGATGCCGGCAGTTATGTCATTCGCGATGTTTTTCCTTCTTACAAGATTTTGTCTCATTGCGGTGATTGAAATTTGAGCGTATCATGTGTCAAGATTGCTTGAAAAGCTACTGTATATTGTATTCCCATTCTGCAAAGGATGTTGTTCATGATATATGTTCCAAGCCAATAAAATTTTAAGAAGACTAATTTGAATGTCGTATGTAATTATCAACATATGCAGATACTGAGATTACTTTTTAGTAAAATGAAAAATTAAATGCAACATGATGCTCTAATTTTCTCAATACTTAAACTAACCTGGAGGTCTTTTAGAGAAAGCACTCTCTTCTTTACTATAGGAGAAATAGAGTAAAAAATACCTGATTGTTGCCCAGCAAGGTGCTGCAACTTATCCTAAATCCAAAATATAAATAAGAGATTGAATTACATAACAAAATGCCAAGATGTATTCACAAAGACCATTTAAAATATATAAAGCCAATGTCATAGTGTCATTATTGTTAATGGACTATGCTTAAAAAGTGGTCTCTTCAACAGTTGAACATAGTGAGCAAAAAAAAAAAACATCTACAGAACAATGCATATTTCAATCTTTAAAATTGATATAACAGTGTTGTCAAAAAATACAATTGTGTGAGGACTGAAGGAGAATGCCATGATCATAATATTGATCGCAAGGAAATGACATGTACACTATAAGTAAATCAGATATGAAAGTAGTGAATGAATCTTTGAGTACACCAAGTATTAAGTAGCTCTAGTCATGCATTAGAATAGGGAATACAAAATGGAACAACTAAGAACAAAGTAGCTTTGTTCATGTGTTAGAACAGGGAATAAAAAATGGAACAACTTTTCATAGAGCATCCATGAGCTCTAAACACATGAACATCAACAACATCAAGAAGACATTAGAGAATGTATGACAAGTCTGAAATACAAAAGATAAATCAAGTACAAGAAGATTTATTAGATTGTTCACAGTTATAACTGGAATAACATTACTTCAAAAACTTTTGTAGTTTTTTATTGCCTCTTTGAAGGAATCTGCATATGATATAGATAAGTTTTGGAAAAATTTCATTATTATTTTATCAGAATTATTGTTCTCTTCCAATATAGATAGATTGTCTAGTAGAGATTGCACCTTTAAAAAGATCTATAAATGATAAATTTTGTTGGTTATGTTTTAGCATCTATGGAAAGTATAAAATGAAGAGGGATAAATTGTGGCTTCAACTACTTATTTGTAGTCCCCATGATACCAATCTCATTGTCAAAGAGAACCAGTCATTTATTTTAAATTCAAAATCCATTTGTTCACCTATTAGCAATGAGAATCAATACATTACTCTTCATATTGGACGCAATTTTCTTAAACGAAAATCAGCAGAATCCTTTATCTTATGATGATGAATAATCATAGTAATCAAAATGCCTACGGAAAACATTTGCAAATATGAACCCAAGGGGTAATTTTCTTGTAAAGAATTGGTACTCTTAAAAGAAAGAGAAGATCTGCAATTAAAAGCAAAATAGAATGTTGAATATAAAGGTCATTTTGAATGTATAGCCTTAAAAGGAAGACTTACGAGACAATGCCAATTAGAAAAGTGGGAAAGACAAATTGACAAATTAAATAAAAAGAGGCAAAGAAAAGATATAACCTTATTTTTATGTTCTGCCCAACATCAATAGGAACCTTCACTTGAGCTAAAGAAGATGCATTTTCAGCTTTAGTTTTATTATAATCAACCCCAATCATCATGGTATTCTACCCAAAGAATGGTCTTCCTATTATATTCAATAGCCCTTTTAAATATTTGGCATGAGTACATCTGCGTGAGAAATCCATCAACCACAGGAAGTAGGGTAAACATAAATTACCTTGAATTTCATACTATATTCTAATCGCGAATAGACTCCAACCATAGAAGCACATACACTACCTTCAGGCAGAAAAAATGTTGGCAAAAGGTTGGAGAATTTGGCTTTACACCTAGCACTTGCATTTATTTTAATTAACAAGCACAAAGATAAATAAATTCAATTTAAGAATATATGATGCTACTATTATTGGGAAGCCCGTGGCCATTGGGAAAGATGCATAGCAGCTTTGGAATAAGATCTCAGGAGCACATATTGCTTATCTTGGAGAAGATGATGTATATCCATGTCATTATAAGCATAAATATCAATCTAGCTTACCTGACCTTGTTCAATTTTACTTGGAGGCAGAAAATGAGGTGAAGTGAATATAGACTTCATAGCATCTTGACATATTCAGATAGATAAACTAGTGTGTATATACAAATAGAGATAGTCATAAATACATCAAAATATTGTGTATATATTCATGTTTATGTAAGTATAGTGATGGGGAACCATGGCCACTACATTGCTCTGTATTTGTCTCGAATTTTGAAAAATGACTAATCTTTGAGCCACTTCACTGCTTGCCACTTCCAACTTGCAGCCATAGATGAGACTGACTCCTGAATGCATCCTTTTTAAGATTTTTCAACTTCTTTCATTGGGCCAGGTTAAGATAATAGAGATTATTTGCTTTTAAAAATCCATCAAACTAATCTTGAAGGGATTTTTGGGTCAGGTTAAGATAATAGAGATTATTTACTTGTAAAAATTCATCAAATTAATCTTGAAGGGATTTTTTAGACTAGAGATTGCAAGATTACTTTTGCAGACAAAACATTTCAATCAATGTGGTCAATTAACACTTACACTTTTGAAAGGTGTAACATTTTTGTAAAGACAAAAATGACAGTGAAATGATGGAATTATAACCTAGACAACTTATATTCATAGAAATATCAAAAGATGTTAGATAACATCCTCATTTTAATATTTAAAGTAAAACTGCTTATGGAATGTGAAACAACATTTTTAAAACTAATTTTTTTGGATTTGAAAGGCAACTATGAAAAATCTTATTGGCTACTAAACATGCTACAGGTAATTTCTTACAAATAAGAAAGAAAAATGGAATTTTCCATTAAATAAAACTGATATGTACTAACTAACAATTTAAGAAGCTTCTCATTTCTAGTCTGGTTTACTCAGATTACTAAATATAGAGTGAATTCTACAAGGAGACTGTCAAAAATTACATCTCAAAAGGCTTACAGTATATAAAATGGTGCCTAGTTGGACCCCTTAGCACTGCGCTCTAAGCGAAGGAAGATTAGAATATTCTATACACAAATCGAAAATAACATGAAATATGTAATGAACATTGTATGTTATGAATAGAGTTCTTGCATATCATAATTAGACTCAGTATGTGTATTTTTTTGGTTCCATAAAGTTATATAAATAACTTTTACAGATTATTCATTGTCATTAGTAAATGGATTTATGTGAATCATCATTTTTCATGAACTACAATCCATTGGACGGATTACCATGCTAAAAATACCCTATCTTTCATTCCTGATTCTTATTCATATATTTACAATGTAGAGAAATCAATGAGCACTCTCTAAAATTTGTGTAGTCGATTGTCCAAGTGATTAAACTCAAGATTAAACATACACTATGGAAGTCTAATTGCAACTTGTCATGCCCAGCTTTGAAGTTTACACTATAGAAGTGACTTAAATATTAATTTTGAAATGATTTGTATTAGGCCTTACAAAAGTATTTTCCTGTAGGCCAATGGCTACCCCTATGTCAGTTTTTATAAAATTTTACATGTTGTTTCCTAGTTGCATGTGCATTGCTTGAGGTAAACTACTTTGTAAACTATTGAAACTGCAAAATAGTGTTAAGGTATTTGGATTTGTACACTATAACAGCCCGATGAGAAAATCTAAACTATTGAATCATGTTCCCTTAAAATAAAAAATACTTTTACAGAAGTACTTTCACAGGAAGAGACCAGAAGAGAAGGTGCAGCAGTGATTGGTTATGAGGAGACCATGGAGTCTAATTTCTCTCCAAGCATGGAGATCTTGCAAGAGGAGATTAATGAGAAAAGGGATACAAGAATCCCAATGATAGACGAATGGATACTTTGATCCATAAATATGTTATATTTGTTTTTCCTAACTCTTTTTATGCAAATTTGCAGGGCTATTATCTTGAGGATGATGTGGAGGTTACCTATGAGGATAGGTACAATGATGGCATGGGTACCCTTGAATGGAAATACGGTACAATGAGCCACCAAAGAAAGGAAAACTTTTTTTGGCAGGGTACAAGCAGTAGATACCCAGAAATTGGAAGACAAATAAGAGGAAAACAAATCAAAGGAACTTGGATTCTTGAGTTCCCAAGAGTATGGTGAAGGGGCATCATGGCCAAAGAAGAACACTAGGGACACTTGATAGAGCAAAATGATATTTTAAGCATAATGAAGTGAAAATGTCCTATACAATCTTTAATTGATGTAACTTGGTTCAATAGAGCACCAAAATGTAATACAAAGCAATAAAGATGTAAGATGTAAAATTGCCTGAGTTGGCAAATAGGCCTTAAAAATGCTAAAATTGAGGTTTTGTCAGTATAGTAGTAAAATAGGGTGGTAGGATCATGATAAGGTATTTTGAATAAGATTAGATCAATATGAATCATAAATAATGCAAAGTTTCCAAAGTTGACAAGAAAATATTAACTTGGCACAACAAAAATAGTAAATTAGTTTATACTTGAGAAGTTCTGTTCAGATAAAAAGGTAGTTATAGGTGGAAATCAGTTTTGAGAGACTAGAGGTATTATTTTTCATGTAATAAAAGCCAAATGGCCAGAGGTTTAAGGAGGAGTTACTAATATTCAATAAAAATAAAAGTGTCAAAATAGTGTTCTGGCCGATGAAATTAGTAACTTGTTAAGAAGTTTCAATGGTTGTTCTGCTAATTCTTTGGAAGGAAAAGGTAGATGAGATGTTAGGGAAATGAGTTAAGATTATTCTAGAGTTGGAGCCATTTAATTTCATTCAAATTTGTGAAAGTTATAAGCAATTGAATGCAGTATGCTTTGAAACACCAATTAGAATATGGAAAAATAATAAAATGTAGTTTCCTAATGATTTGGCGTGAAGTAAGGACTTGTATTTGGCTAGTAGATAGGTGAGGGAATGAATTTTTTTATTCTAATGATGACACAAATCCATCCAACATATTATCCATGCAACATATTGGCATGGGATTTCACATAAGAAGTAACGATTAATAGGCATGTAAGAGGAATGACTGTCTCAGAATTTTTAGTCTTGATGTGTGGGCCATATTTCCCAAACCCACCATTGGATTTTAACGAGTTTTTAATATGTTGTTGGGGGTCAAATTGTTCCCAATATCAATGGTGGATTGTCAAACCAGGTCTGGTTCCAAAAATAGAGACCTTTGTGTACAGGTCTATCAAGAGGATACAAATAGGCAAGTTTGTTGTATTTAATAAAATGGTACTATGGTAATGGATCAGAGGTCTATGGAGGATTTGGAACATGACTTGAGAGGGTTGGAATGGTGTCAGAACGGTACCTCATTGAGTGGAAGTGTAAGAGCACAATGGTTGTTAAGTTTGTGGCTGTCTTTAAAGGTATTGGTTGATTGTTACTTTTTAGGACAGTTTGAAGTCCTTTTCTATTATGAATTTAATGTTGGGATATGGTAGAGTGTTTGGGAGTTGAGATAAGGGACTTGAAATTCTCCAAGGTTGAGAGATATGGAAACAAGATTCAAGTACAGATCCAAATCTACAGTCAAATTTTTGGAAAGATATGCTAAATTCTAAATAGAAGTTGTGAAATGATCTCTTATCTATAACTAAACTAAAAGCATTTCAATTTATCATTTGATTTAAATTAATTATATTTATGACCTCTGTAGACACTAGATTTAGATTAGTTTATACCAAGTATAAATCTTTGTTGGAAAACAATTACCTATGCTATCTTTCTTTTTGTCTATGCATTGATTGTCTATTTAAATTAGTCGGCTCTTCTGCCACTTCTTACAGCTGGGTGCAATGTTTTTCCTCAGATTTCAGCTTTTAAATCATTTTCCTAGTAAGGAAGAAATCATTGGAGCCACTATTAGCTAGTTTAATAAAGCAGTTGGGTATAGGAGTGTATAATATTTATATAGCATAAGAAACAAGGATGAAGAAGTTTATACTAGTCATGAAGAAGTTAATGTTGCTGGCACTTTTGCTGGCCACAGTTACGACTGCCTTCTTCTCAGTGTTAAATTGTTGTAATGTCTGGACTGGTGATAAAAAAAGAATCTCTTGCAAATGGGCATGATAAGAACAAGGATTTGAATAAAAGGTTTTCCACGAATCATAGTGAATTCATAGATTCTTGGAAATGGGCATGATAAGAATAAGGGTTTGAATAAAAGGTTTTCAACGAATAATAGTGAATTCATAGGCTACAGAGGATCTTCTATTCACGTTCATCATTATTTTTAACCAGTCATGTTGCATCCTGTACCCAACAGCCCAAATCCTATCTAGAATAAGTACGTCTTCATTGATTAAGTGTTGATGTAGTTTCTTTTTGGTTTTGATTGTGTATTAGTTTTTTATCTAGTTTCAAATTATAATTTACAATCCATTTTTCTCTGACTTTGTGGTGCGGAGCACCAAAATGATACTAGAAGCACAACATAATATCTCTATGTCAAAACGTGAAAATACATAAATCTAACATGTAAGAACTGATGAAGCAAGTTTTAGTAGTTTTGTAACTACCAAGAACGGTTTTTATGTTCTTGGTTAAAAGTTTTATGATGATACTTTTATAAGAGGGAGAAGGCAATCTTGGCTGTAGTAGAATACAAAGATGAGCAGAGAAGAGAAATTGCTCTCATTTTTATGACTCGACATGTATAGAGAAAGACAAAATAATTCAATAGTTTTTTCTGTATTTTAGTTTGGCAATATGTGTTACATGCAATTGATTTCTAGAATCAATTAGTGGTTTAATATAGTCCTTTGACAAAAATATCTGATTTTGATATGGATAGTATTAGTTTTGAAAATAAGATATCTATTCAGAATACCATTTAGAAATCTGATCTGAACCATTGAAATTAGGACCGATTCATGGGAATCAAGCTTGAGTTATAAATGTTTTGGACTGTAAAATAAAAGCAACAAAATCAGTTTTAAATTTATTTGTGAATGTCCTTTGATATCAGGCTATCCTTGTCATTATAAGTCTAAATTTATTTATGTTTGGTGCTGCACAAATCAGGTTGCATATTAACCACATTTTCTTGGATATTTTGGCCAAACAAAATCATTGGTTCAAAAAATTGTTTTAGACAAATCTGCATTCCTTGGTATACGGTGGTTCTTGCCTGAAAATTCAGATTTAAATAGGGCTTATTGCAGCAAGAAATATACTGCATGAATTGCAATTCTTAAGTAGGTATAATCCATCCCAAACCCTTCCATTTTAACATCTGTTTGGAGTTGTTTATACCCACTTCCCTAAATGGCTATTTTGGACCATTTTAACATCTATTTGGAGTTGTTTATACCAACTTCCCTAAATGGCTATTTTGGAGGCAATCATATGTGTGGGAAACTAAGTTTGTTTTCAGATTTATTTCAATGGTCTGCGAAACTTGGTTAAGCACCAATCAAGAAGAATGTAAGGTTTCAAATGCTTTGGCTTGTGGTAATTTTAATAAGCAAGGTTTCATGAAATTGAGCTTTCATAATGTTTTCATAGTGAAATAGCAAAGCATTGTTATTAGTTGAATCAAACATGCACCCATGGAAGTTATGAAGATCGATTGTTTGATGTCATTGGAATTAAAATTGACATTGAGTTGCATTTGTATAAGAAAGGAGAGTTGGCATTTGGGAATGTAGTGTGCTGCAGGAACTTGATTGTGTTTTACTATTGGGTAAAATGCCAGTTGAAGACATATCCAGTGTAGTAGCAAGAAAATTGAACCAAGTAAGATTCTAATGCTTGCAATGAGATATGCTTTCTAAGAAATTTGCAATTCGACATTGAGAAGTTGGAGCCAGGATTTATAATCTACCTTTGGTGTTGAGTTAAAAATACATAAGTTATTTTAAATTCTTGAATACTAAGTGGTGTGTGCCAAGACTAAGCTGATATCCATATTGCCCATTGTTAGGTAAATTCTTTCTCTTTGTTTTTTCTCCAACTTCTTAATTTGCTCTTTCTTAATGTATGCCTGAAAATTACATTCAAGAAAACAAAAACAAAAATATTTGAACCACTGATAACTAAAGAAGCCATAAAATATACCATTAACTTTTTAAAAAGGATTAAAAATGTAGAACAGGCCATCTTTGTCACACATCCCATCTACTCGCATCTATTTACCTGACATATTTCTTCAATGCCAGTTACAGCAATAAAGTCTTGACGTACTTGCATCAATTTTCCTAACATATTTCTTCAATGCCAGTTACAGCAATAAAGTCTTGATTTTGAAAAAGTTGCTTTTCGATACCACACTATCCCTGTACAGCCCACAACATATGGAATCACATATAAGTGGGCAGGTGTCATATCATACAATACGATGACAGGTGTAAAGTTTTATTGCCAATAAATGTACATGGTGACATTGAAAAAGAAAATATCATTAAGTTAAATCTAAATAATCATGTCCTAAAGTTTTTATTTTATTGGAAACGTAACACATTTACATTTGGTTCCTCTTTTTTAATCTAACAAGGACACTTAACTGCATGGAAAGTTTCCAAGCATGCAACTCAAAATGGAAACGAAACCTAGTAAAGTATTTAAAAACTATTCTACACTATGTCAAACTAGTGTAAACACTATACAATTCAAGAGTACCATAAGCATGATCAATGTGAACAAGCTAAGAAAAATTCTGGTGTAGCTGGGGGCACAAGGCAATAGATATTATTCCATTTTAGAATTAATAACATAACATTCTTATTTTGCATTTTTTATTTCAAATAAAATTGATTTGAATCATCAATCCGATGATGCTTGTATTTTTAGTATTTGAATTCAATTCTGCACAATATTTATGAAAAACATAAAATCAATTTTTTTAAAAAAGATGTAATAAGGATCAAGACATTATTCATACTTAGTGTTTCCTTTGATAGAAGAACATAAGTAGGGATAAATATGATGAACTATTCCTCTTAGAATTTTTTATTATTTTTCCGAGCTTGTGTTTCTATCCACTTGGAGTTAACCAATTTTTATCATGAATTTTTATTCCCATTCTTACTTCACTATTATCTTTTATTGTTCAATGATGGTGAAACCGGTAAATTAGTAGATGACCTAAGACTACATTTATGTAAGTTAGAAATAAGTGATCAAAGCTTCAATATCATTGCTCTGAAGCCAACCAACATGGAAGAAATTACTAGTAGTTGTTGCTTCTTCGTTTTTTTTTTGGGTAATACATTATAACTCTACAATAGTATTTTGATTTTACTGTAGTAAATGGTAGTTCTCACTATTCTTTACAATTAGTTTATCTTCATTGTCTTGAGTAGAGATGAGGTAGTTTTTTATTGGAATGATTCAGTTTTAGGTTGAAATAATTTTAGGATTTTTTTCAGGTGTGATAGTTGTTGTGAGGTTCTCACACCATCGCACCAAAAATTTTGGAGACTCCCTTTTTTTTTGGATTGCCTTGGCAAAATTTCTTGAAGTTGGCCAAAAATTGTCGCCCTTAGAAAATTTTACGTCTTGGACACTTTCAAGCCAGGAGGGACAAAGTTAGATTTGTTTTTTACTTGATTTTAACTTGATTTTCTGGAGCTTGTAATTTTATCCTTAGGCCGAACATAATTTCAAAAAACAACACTTGGCAAGATAAAATTGTGAATTTTGTACTTAGATAATTTTTTTGAAAATTGGATATAATTTTATACACTTGAGTAACTTTCAAAAAACGAATTTTTTTAGATTTGAGTTTTTTTGGAGAATCTTGAATTTTTTTCGATGAAAAAATTAATTTTGTGATGGTGAAATCAAATGGAAAAATTGATTTTAGAATCTAGAGAAATGATTTTAAATTTGTTAAAAAAATAAAATTGCATAGCAAAATCGATTTAGATTAAATTGCAAAAATTAGCATTAAATGGATTAAATTTTCTTTGAAGATTCTAAAGTCTTTAAAGAAATTAGTAACTTAAAATTAGAAAAAATTCTTTTGGCTTGCCAAATCAGATTTTTAATGATATATTAATCACTAACTCGTCATTAAATAGAAACATTTAGCATCTCCAAGGCTTTATTTATTTTATTTTGCAATCTTGGTCTAACTCACAATTTAATATTGCAAATTTCACTGTGGCAAAATTAATTTTTGGCTAAACATTTAATTGAGACTAGATTTGTGCTTTAATTAATTATTTTTTTCTCCCAAGGTGTAAGTCGGCCAGCTAAGGAGGGCAAGTAAAATGGGTATAAGAGGAAGCTCTTTCCCCTTATCTCCTCATTCCTCCATCTTCCTCTTCATCATGTTTGGTGATTTTGGCAAATGAGCATATTTCTTCTTCCTTAGATGATTTTTGCAAGGGTAGATTGGCATTGTGTTTAGCAATTTTTCTAGGCAACTTGGAGCTACTCTTCATGCTTGGCAATTTATTTAAGAGCAGATCTACACTTTTCTTGCTTGGCGAATTTCTTCAATGGCAAATTTCTCATGGTCTAAGTCTGATTTCTTCCAAATTTGGCAATTTTTATTAAGAAAAAATCCTCTGTGCTTGGTGAATTGGTTTAAGGAGAGCATTTTCCATTCTTGGCAACTTTTGGAATGTAGATCTAATTATTTTTTCTTGCCCTAAGGAAAATTTTGTGGAGCCAAAATTTGTGGAAGACAAAATTCTAATTTTCTAGATAGGCTGCAATTTTTCCCTTAGAGATTAGACGATTTTGTTGGTGAAGAAAACAAGTGATAAAGTCTAATTTTTTGGCACATGCATGGGCAATTTCAAGTGGATAAAATTTAGATTTCTTTAGCTGGGGCATCAATATTGGCAAGGGACTTGAAATTCCTAAGTCTGATCCAAAATTCAAAAGAAAACCCGGCCATTAGTAAAGGTAAGTTCAATTCATTTAGAGCTGAGAGTGGTCCTTAAGCGGATTTTGCTCTTTTGTTCTTGTCTGGTTTTGTTTCTCTTGGTTCTTCTTTCATTCATCATCTACCACTTCATCATCTCATCTTAGGTTGAATATTGGAGATTGATAAGTGTAGAATTCATGATAGAGCATTTGGCGAGGTAGAAATAAGCTAGACCATCCTAGGTTGAAGTTGGAAGATATAAGTGTAGTCTATCCTAAGGTAACAAAGGGGTAGAAATAAGTGGTAGTCTCATCTCTAGGTTGAAGATTAGAGATTAATTAGTGTAGTGACAGGACTTGGCGAGGTAGAAATAAATGTAGAATTCATCGATAGAAAGAAGGTTAGAGATCGTTAAGGGCAGTCCATATCACTTTGAATGAAGGTGCAAAAATAAGTGTTTAGGATGGTAGATGTTAGTGCAAGCAAGAACCCTAAAGGAACAAATACTAAGAAAGACAAAGAGGATATGATGACCAAAACAAATTTTTTCTCAAAAATGAGGTGAATAACTGATACTAATGTCGGTATAGTAAATATGACACAAGTAAATGATAGACTAAAGGAAGGATAATTTCCCATGGCAAAGATCTACAAAAGAAAAGTTGGTAGCATGAAGGAAAGAAAGGAGTCACCAAATCATCAAGGCTCACAATGGTACACTTTAAATAAAAATATGGTGATCTCATGGTGCTTCTCAGCTGGATCATGGGCCCTGCTCAAGGTATGCAATCCAAAAACTAGATGTACTTCTTTATTGATAAAATTGCAAATGGAAGGGGCAAATTTGATTGGGCTAGAATTATAAGTAAAAATCTAGAATTACAACTTAGGGTAGTACAAAGCTAGAAGCAATTCCACATGATGTACTAGACCTTCTAGTTAATTGCAAGCTAGCAAAGGTTGAAGTGTGAGCTTTGGTGAAGAATGAAATTCGGTGAAGGGCGAATTTGATTGAAGATTAAGATTCAAGAAGCCTCACAATTCCAAGAAAGATCAAATTAGTAGAAGAGATTTGAAAATATTTGAGGTTAGGCAAGGCTTGGCTATTCATGCAAGCTAGCTTGGTTGAATTTGAATTGGAAGGTTGAAAAACCAGGAAAGCAAGGATAATGGGGGAGATTAAGTTTGATTTCAAGGTATTGGCCAAGAGCAAGGCTCTCAAGTTGTAAAGAAGTTTGCATCCAGGGAAGCCACCAAGGCTAAGACAAGATTACCCCAAGTGCATAAAGACCTCATCCTTTCAGGGTCAGGACATCAAGTACAAGAAAGTTCGAGTGGTGATGAGAAAGTTTCTAAGGACAAGCTCAAGCATCCAAGGCTTCACTTTATCTCAAGGATTGAATAAATTTATAAGATAAGGTTGATGAGGTGGCACTTTCATGTACATGCAATCAAATCATGCCAAGTTTCCTATGTTCTCATTGGTTGACAAATTATTGTAATTTTCTCATTGGCCCAAAAAGTTGGTGCCCTCATGTAATTGGTTGAATAATGGTAACCCTAATTAGGGTTTGTAAGATATAGTCTTGGCCCTTGATTTTTCCTCTTAATCTTGACCATTCATTATAATTTGGAGCATCTATATAAGGCTATTTTGCTCTCATTTGTGAGAGAGTTATGTTGGAGAATTGTTACCAAAATACTATCAAAATTGTTCTCTATTCATTGTTGTGATTTGCATGGTGGATATACATGATTATTTTGGTGTATTACATGGTTCTTCTCATCTCTCAAATTAAAAGTAGGATTTCATTTCATGTTGCTAGAGTAGAAGTAGATTGCTAATTGTATGGTGATTTTAGTGAATGTTTGATAAGGACCTATATACTATGCCACTAACATCCTAGTGGCTTGTTAGGAAGCCTTGTGTGGTAATCTAGTCCAATCGCTCCTAAGTTCTACTTGCATATCATCTTTCCACTTGTACTTTAAGTTGGGTTGGAGGATAGGTGTCAGTGTGAAAATCCTAAGAGTATCCCTTAGAATCATCGCACCAATGGATGTAATGCCACTGTCAAGATTTATATTTGGTTAGATCCCTGTTCATTTGCTAATTTCTCCATCTATAGGAGTAGTAGTAGAGTAATAAGAATTTAGTGGTAGGATTATTTGAAAGTGAAAGTGATCAAGGATATAAGAAAAATAAGTCAAGCAAGAAAAGTACCACCAAGTTATCTTCGAATGAATAATATAAGCCTACCTATGTGATTACCAGGAAATCACATCGATATAATGAGTTAGTATCCATAGGTGTAAGGAACATTGAAGTTATTCTCATGTCCCATGAGTATTAACTTTTCAAGAGAGGAATTGTGTGTTTGATACTCCATATCAGATATTCAATTGCTAATATGTTATGTGGTATAAAACTTGACATCAACATTATCTAGCGCTAGAAGGATGGCTAAATTGAAATTCATTCTTGAGAAAAATGGAGCATTAGTGAGGCACATACCCTCCATCATCACACCACATCAACATTATCCGGTGCTAGGAGGGTTGAATGACTTTCATTCTTGGATCAACTTAGAAATTCAAAGCAGACATTGACAAGGAATGAGCTTTCAAAGTTAGATTTGAGATGAGAGACCCTTTTTAAAGTGAAAAAGAAAAAATCAAAATATAAAAAGAATCACAAAAAAAGTAAAACAAAAGAAAGGTTTCTTAATGGGTAGGCAAGTGGACATTCTTCCCATTTAGTTTGATTTGAATGAAAGGTTACCTCCATGGGATTTGTCTCAACTTGCAGCATCAGGGAAGTGTAGGATACATGTTACTACATATCATGAGGAGATGAATTTTTTGGTGTTTCACTTAAGAGTGGACTTGGCATTAAGAGGAAAAATTTCTTTTTCACAAATACATGAGCCAACAGTCCTTGTCAATTTGGAGGAAGATTTTCTTGCTTTCAAAGAAGATATCAATAGGGAACCAAGAAACATATATGGAAGAAGTTCTTGGTGCAGTGTACATGTTCTCTCACATTCAAAGTCTACTTGTTCATCTTGCCAAGACAACATTGACTTGGTCAAGTTTCAATTGGGTTGGTATGAGGAAATATCAGTGGGGGGTAGTAAAGATTTCTTTCAGCTTTTAAGTTGGACACCAAAGAATGAGGAATGTAAGATTTATCAAGATGATATGGTTGATTCTAATGTTCAAGATAAACTAGTGGATGAACCTTCACACATTATATCATGAGGTGGAGAGGTTAACAAGAAAATTGAGAAAAAAATTGAATTTATCCAAGGGAAAGAAAGGATGGTAGGCAAAGGTCAACATGTGAGGGCACATGAAGAACTACAAATTAGACTCTAGAGAAATGATTTTATTTTTGTTAAAAACTTAAAATTGCATAGCAAAATTGATTTAGATTAAATGGAAAAAATTGGCATTAAATGGATAAAATTTTCCTTGAAGATTCTAAAGTCTTTAAAGAAATTGGTAAATTAAAATTGAAAAAATTGCTTTTGGCTTGCCAAATCAGATTTTTAATGATATATTAATTACTAAGTCATCATTAAATGGACACATTTAGCATCTCCAAGGCTTTATTTATTTTATTTTGCAATCTTGGTCTAACCAGCAATTTAATATTGCAACTTTCACTATGGAAAAAATAATTTTTCGCTAAACATTTAATTGGGATCAAATTTGTGCTCTAATTAATGTTTTTTTTCCTCCCAGGGTGCAAGTCAGCCAGCTAAGGAGGGCAAGTAAAATTGGTATAAGAGGAAGCTCTTTCCTCTTATCTCCTCATTCCTCCATTTTCCTCTTCATTGTGTTTGGCAATTTTGGCAAAGGAGCAAATTTCTTCTTTGTTGGACAATTTTTGTAAGGGTAGATTGGCATTTTCCTTGGATGATTTTTGCAAGGGCAGATTGGCATTGTGTTTGGCAATTTTTTTAGGCAACTTGGAGCTACTCTTCATGCTTGGTGATTTATTTAAGAGCAGATCCACACTCTTCTTTCTTGGCAAATTTATTCAAAGGTAGATTTCTCATGGTCTAAGTTTGATTTCTTCCAAATTTGGCAATTTTTATTAAGAAGAACATCCTCCATGCTTGGTGAATTGGTTTGAAGAGAGCATTTTCCATTCTTGGAAACTTTTGGAAGGCAGATCTAATTATTATTTTTCTTGCTCTAAGGAAAATTTGTGGACCAAAATTTTTGGAAGACAAAATTCTAATTTTCTAGATAGGCTGTGATTTTTCTCCTAGAGATTGGACAATTTTGTTGGTGAAGAAAAAAAGTGATAAAGTTTTATTTTTTGGCACATTCATGGGCAATTTCAAGTGGAAAAATTTTTGATTTCTTCAGCTAGGGCATTAATATTGGCAAGGGACTTGAAATTCCTAGGTCTGATCCAAAATTTAAAAGGATACCTGGCCATTGGTAAAGGTAAGTTTAATTCATTTAGAATTGAAAGTGGTCCTTAACTAGATTTCACTCTTTTGTTCTTGTCTAATTTTTTTTCTCTTAGTTCTTCTTGCATTCATCATCCACCACTTCATCATCCCATCCTAGGTTGAAGATTGAAGATTGATAAGTGTAGAATTCATGATACAACATTTGGTGAGGTAGAAATAAGCTAGACCACCCTTGGTTGAAGTTGGGAGCTATAAGTGTAGTCCATCCTAAGGTAACAAAGGGGTAGAAATAAGTGGTAGTCCAACCCCTAGGTTGAAGATTGGAGATTGATAAGTGTAGTGATAGGACTTGGCAAGGCAAAAATAAGTGTAGAATTCATCGATAGAAAGAAGGTTGGAGATCAATAAGGGTAGTCCATATCACTTAGCATGAAGGGGCAGAAATAAGTGTTTAGGATGGTAGATGTTAGTACAAGCAAGAACCTTAAGGGAACAAATACTAATAAAGACAAAGAGGATATGATACCCAAAAAAACTTTCTTCTCAAAAATGAGGTGAATAATTGATACCAATGTTGATAAAGCTAAAGGATAGACTAAAGGAAGGACAATTTCCCATGGAAAAGATCTACGAAAGAGGAATTGGCTACATGAAGGAAAGAAAGGAGTCACCAGATCATCGATGCTCATAGTGAAAGACTTCAAATCAAAATATGGTGATCTCATGGTACTTCTCAGCCAGATCATGGGCCTAGCTCAAGGTATGCAATCTAAAAACTAGATATACTTCTTTATTGATGAAATTGAAAATGGAAGGGGAAATTTTGATTGGGCTAGAATTATAAGTGAAAATCTAGAATTACAACTTAGGGCAGTGCAAAACTAGAAGTAATTTCAAATGGGGTCCTAGCCCTCCTAGTTGATTGCAAGCTAGCAAAGGTTGAAGTGCAAACTTTGGTGAAGAATGAAATTTGTTGAAGGGAAAATTTGATTGAAGATTAAGATTCAAGAAGCCCCACAATTTCAAGAAAGAGTGGATTAGTAGAAGAGATTTGAAAATATTTGAGGCTAGGCAAGGCTTGGCTATTTGTGCTAGCTAGCTTGGTTGAATTTGAATGGGAAGGTTGGAAGACTAGGAAGGCAAGGTTAATGGGGGAGATTAAGTTCAATTTCAAGATAGTGGCCAAGAGAAAGGCTCTCAAGTTGCATAGAAGTTTACATCTAGAGAAGCCACCGAGGCCAAGACAAGATTACCCCAACTGCATGAAGACCTCATCCTTTCAGGGTTAGGACATCAAGTACAAGAAAGTTCGAGTGGTGATGAGAAAGTTTCTAAGGACAAGCTAAAGCATCCAAGGCTTTACCTTATCTCAACGATTGAATAAATTTATAAGATAATTTTTATGAGGTGGTACTTTCATGTGCATGCAATCAAATCATGCAAAGTGTCCTATGTTCTCATTGGTTGACAAAAAATTGTAATTTTCTCATTGGCCAACAAAGTTGGTGCCCTCATATAATTGGTTGAATAATGGTAACCCTAATTAGGGTTTGTAAGATATAATCTTGGCCCTTGGTTTTGCCTCTTAATCTTGTCCATTCATTGTAATTTGGAGCGTCTATATAAGACCATTTTGCTCTCATTTGTGAGAGAGTTATGTTGGAGAAATATTATCAAAATTATTCTCAATGGTGGATATACATGATCATTTTGGTGTATTGCATGGTTCTTCTCATCTCTCAAATTAAAAGTAGGATTTCATTTCATGTTGCTAGAGTAGAAGTAGATGGCTAATTGTATGGTGATGTTAGTGAATGTTTGATAGGGACCTATATACTAGGCCACTAGCATCCTAGTGGTTTTTTAGGAAGCCTTGCATGGTAATCTAGTCCAATCACTCCTAAGGTCTTCTTGCATATCATCTTTCTACTTGTACTTTAAGTTGAGTTGAAAGATAGGTGTCAGTGTGAAAATCGTAAGAGTATCCCTTAGGATCATCACACCAATGGAGGTAGCACTGCTAGCAAGCTTTTATTTTGTTAGATCCACGTCCATTTCTTATTTTCTCCATCTATATGTGTAGTAGTAGAGCAATAAGCATTTATTGGTAAGAGTAGTTGAATGTGAAAGTGATCAAGGAGAAAAAAAAAAGTCAAGCAAGTGAAGTACCACCAAGTTATCTTTGAATAAATAACATAAGCCCACCTATGTGATTACCAAAAAATCACATCGATATACTAAGTTAGTATCCACAAGTGTAAGGAACATTAGAGTTATTCTCATGTTCCATGAGTATTAACTTTTCAAGAGAGGAATTGTGTGTTTGATACTCTGTATCAGATATTCAATTGCTAATATGTTATGTGGTATAAAAATTGACATCAACAATAGTCTATCCAAGAGATGTAGAATTAACTCTATAAAAATTGTCTTGCTTGAATAGGAAACATCTCTTACTGAAACAAAGATTATGCATGCCCCTTCGCCCTATGGCCAACATCAAAGTTTGAAAAATGGATGATTTTGGTGGGTTTTGTTTTAGAATCTATTATAGCAATAGTCTCTCTTTCTTGGGTATAAGTGGAGGTAAAAACTATTGAAAATGTGTAGTGGTGTTCAGAAGGTTCATTAATTTTCTTTTAGCATTTGGCGTCTTTACTTGTTGTAATGATTCATGAGAAATCCATTCAACAATTAGATTAAGATTCTTAAAATTGCTATAGCAAATTACTACATGTCATCTACATTGGGCTCTAAAAGGGCTGAACTATTTCCATATTATATGGAATTTCAGTGTTAAGAGAAAATGATAGATGTTTTACCATGATTCTTGGAAAAAAATTTCCAAAAAGAATGTGGCTAGTCTGGGACCAAACTAAATTGTAATAGGCCTAAAACATTAATGAGGTCTATTGAGAATGTTCAATGTAAAATTAAAAAAATAGTATAAATTTCTTCTAAGAAGATAGTTTTTAAAAAGTTTATTTTGAGTAAATCTAATGAAGTAACTATGTGAAGGATAGATGTAGTAAAAGAAATAGTTGACTATTTTCATATCATACATTATCTATATTGGTCTATCAGGCATAGAGTGCAATATATATCCAATGTATTGATTCCATAAAAAAATTTATTCCAAGAAATAACACTAAAAGTAAAGGTTGGTGGTTTAAGTTTAAGGAATCTATAACACTTGCTAATATGTAACCTAGCAGTAAAATTGCCAGTGGAATTTTCTCTGATAGACATAAAAACATAAAATTTTCAACCTTGTCCCCTTAGTGAAAATGCTCAACAATAGAAGCAGGAAAATTAGAGGTAGTTTCAACATTTTATTTCTCCAACTTTGCACCCTTTTTCTTAAAGGATTGCTAAATTATAGCTATAGGAAATGGTTTGAAATTGAATCTATAATTCCCCAACTATATGAGGTTCAATTATTGTAATCTATTGTTTTAAAGTAGCATGGTATTTGACATGCAGTTATTGTGCATATTGATGCATCTCTTCAAACTGATGTTGATTTTATTTTTACTGATTGGAAACAATTCTTCATCTAAGATTTGAGATTTTCTATACTTTAATGTCAAGTAAATGAAGCAATTAGTTATCTTTAATTAGCCAAGTTGTGGAAGGTTAA
The DNA here is from genome assembly GCA_028749045.1 of Cupressus sempervirens. NCBI lineage: Eukaryota > Viridiplantae > Streptophyta > Pinopsida > Cupressales > Cupressaceae > Cupressus > Cupressus sempervirens. The sequence goes on from CM053793.1 coordinate 657,752,030, forward strand.
AGCATTTAGTTTCATATTCTATCAATTTCATTGGCATTCCTATACACTTATCTAAAATTATTTTTGCATATGCTTAGAGTATAGTAACTTCTAAGATAATCCTAGGATTCACTCATTGATGCTAGTTAATGTAGAGGAAAGATTTTTCCCTTCACTACTATGTTCTATAAAATACAAAGTGGCCTCTTGGTTAGAAATAGAAAGCACTACTGATGAGAGCATTGTACGTACTCCTTATGGATCTTCAAATCACCTTTAACAATAAGATCGTGTAACCATGTTCACTTGACTCCTTAGCCATGAGAACTACCACCATGAGCATAATTTTAGCCTATTCCAACTCTTGGGTCATAGCCTGATGTTTCTTTTCTCCTTACCCAAATCAACATCCTTCTCTATCAACTCTGCCAAGCATTTATATGTCAAATTACATACCATTTCTAAGTTTTTAGTGTATCTTTAAAAATTAAACATTTCTATTGTGACATTTTTCATCTTGAACATGAAATATTTGTCACCATTTCTAAATGAAAAATAATCTTTGCTAAATAAATGAATCAGATAAATGAAATGCTTCTAAATACGTATATTGTGATTAATTTTGTGGGTGTACTAAGTGAAATAGTTAAGATAGTTTGGAAATAAAAACTCAAATTTCTAGGGAAAAATCCCAAGACTTGTTTCATATTGTCATAGGAACAATGCATAAGGGAGACCTAAAAACTAGTAAGTGTAAAGGAATTTTATGTATCCAAAGAGCCTAATATTTATTCATGAGTTTCTTTAAGATTTTAATGCTAAATTTGATTGGATAATCTAAATTTGATTAGTGGTTTGGTGATAGGAAAAAACCTAAAATATTATAAAGGGTAAATAATCCAACAATAAAAGGGGAGTTAGTGTCTTAATGTTATCAGATACAATGAATTGACAAATGTAAAACAAAGATAGTCCCAAATATGTAATCATGTTTAGGAAGATAGTCCAAGAAAATATGATTGATTGTTTATTATTGGCAATGACCTTATTACTTTTTTTTTAAGGACTAGTGATTTGAATAAGTACATGTGATGCTTGGGAGTTGAAAAATAGATTGTATGTTGATACTCATGACACCTAAATGTCAAGAAAAATGTATTGATTAACTTTTGTGTGTGGCAAGAGTTTAATTTGGTGTATTTATGATCATCATTATGTAACTATTGATGTGTGTTCACTGCTCTGAACAACATACTCTCTTTAATAAGAGTGTAAGGATGAGATCAAACAAAGTAAGGATCAAAGACATGTAACATAATGAGGTAAAAGGGTATAGAATCATGAGTTATTTAGTATGTCGATGCTTGTGGCATGGATAAGTTATTTGTTTGATGTCCTAAGTGTGAATGGAGGACATGTACTCCTTGATAAAGAGTTAATAAGAATTTTATTGATAATGAATAACCTCTAAATATTGAAGGAATGGTTATTGATGATGAATAACCTCTAATACCTCTAAGCATGGTGTTGATGATGAATGACCTTTAAAGTAAAATCACATTCTCCCAACACAAATAATGGATAAATAGTGATCAACATAAACAAGGATAACACTCTTAAATATCAGTGTCATTGTTCCCAATTAATATGGACCCAAGAAGTAATAAATGTGATAAATCTAGATTCAAGAACAACCCTTACAATGGACTCAAACAATATAGGATTATCTTGGAAGAATTTTGTCTTAATTGAATTCATTTTTGGATTGATCCACCTTACTTTGCATTAGTGAGCGCTACTCAAAAAGTTATTTTTAAAGAAATTGATCTTTCAAAACTTGATTCTTTGGGAATTCCTTGGTTCAGCTCAAGAAGTGGATCCACTATGAATTAGACAAAAGATGACCTTTTGCATGCATTGGAATGATTTGTACCATAAAATGCCTATTTAAAATCCATGTTTGGTATGGGTTTTGATCACAATCTTTGTTTATGATTCATTAGAATGCAGTTAAATCTAGATTTGATGATAAAAAGTGGTGCTTTTAAAGGTCATTCTTCATGGGTGTTGAGGAAATCCATTAAAAACAAGCATATAATATCAAATACCCCTTGGTATCCATAAAGTATTTAAGAAATCTCTCGCACATGTCGATCCCATTTTAAAAAACTATTGAAGGAAATTATTCATTAATTTTTGAAGTATTGATTGGAAACCAATAATGCAAAAAAATAGAATTTCATACCAGAGAATACTCATTGTTTTATTTCATGATCATTAAAATGAGCCTTCATGTTGAAGAAGCGGCACGCCATCTTCACCCATACACACCCAAATGGTACAAAGATGCTATGAAGATTGAACTAACCAACATCAAGATTGGGGTCTCAATCTGGCTACCATTTCCATACTGTAAAAGGTGGATTATCTACAAGCGTGATCTATCTGAATAAAACCCTGAGTAATACAATATGAAAAGACAAAACAAAAAAAAGCAAAAAATGATAAAAGGCATCAATAATTTGGGTTCTCAATCAATCACTCCACTTGTCCTTGAATCCAACTAATAAATAGGGAATAATGTTTATCTTTGTGCTCTAAATTTCATTTTGGCACCAATGAATTTTCTCTGCGCACGCCAATGAGTTTTCTCTGCCCAGGCTGAGAGGTAAATTACTTTTATGATTAAATACACAATTTAGAAAATGGTATTTATGAAATACCATGGTTGGCTAAACATATAAGGCTATACTTTTTTCTTAATATAAAACTCTCTCTTTTTTATTATAGAATTTGTATTACTCTTTATTGATAACTTTTTAATAATGTGAATTATTTTTTTATTATATAAATTACTTGGGATTGATTTTAATAATGTCATACATTGGAATTTACCTCTATTAGTTTCTATTATAAAATATTTCTTTGCTTTATTATGTAAATTACATTTGAATGATTAGTTTTCAAAAAAAATCATTTTTTTTCTAGTTCCTTACTTTATTTTTATTATAGTACATAATCTAAGTGGTTTTTTATCAATATTTGATTTTTAAAATCATCTTAAACTTGATTTCTAACATCAATGAGGTATAGATAGATTTCTCAAGCAATAGTTTTCTTGTTGAACACGTATTTATAATGAAATGACATAATATTAATTTATTAATCATTTTTATTTGTGTGATTGATTATTAGTGACTAATTATTACATCATTTATTTGGTAGTTTATGTATTCACTTTTGTTTAGGTGACTAATTATTAGTGACTAATTTTTTAGTCATGTGTTTAATCATTTATTTCATAGCTTGTTTAGTCACTTTTATTTGGTTGATCTTTTGATTTTATCTAATGAGAAAATTAGTCACTTATTTAGTCACCTATAGTAGTAAATTTCAAATAATTAGTAGAATATGATCAATTTTATTCACATGACTAAAAATTTTAGTGGTGTGACTAAAAATTTTAGTCACATAGTCACATATTTGTCAAAATGTACTAGTGGGATGAGCCTCAAACATTTAAAATTTGTCCAAAGGTGATTGTTGGAGGGTTGTCTTGACTATTTTTCAACATTGAAGGGCTTGTGTTGTTCAAGAAAGTCCAAAGGTGTTGTCTCTCACCCCTTTTCAACCCAAAGGTGGCATTCTCACTTCTTTTGTACCAATTTTTTTTCTAGCTTTTTTGTGTTTTTGGTACTGTTGATGTGTTTCCCAAGGCTCTAGACATAAAATCTCTTGAGATGGATGCTATTGATGGGTTCTACTAGGTCTATGCCATCACAATCTGAAAGTCTATAAGTACCAATCCCAAAGGACTCCATGATAATGTAAGGACCAATCCAATTGGCTTCCCACTTTCCTTTCTTTTCTCTAGCCACTCAGTTCTTAGGGTTTTCTTAGAGCACTAGGTCACTAATCTAAAAAACATAGGGTTTGACCATTTTTTTGTAATGTCTTGATAACCTATTTTGATACACTTTGAGATGTTCATGTGCTACATGTTGATGTTCTTCTAACAACTCTAGCTACTCTAGATGGGCCACTCTATAATCCTCATCTAATAAGACATCCCAAAGAGTAACTCTCAAGGATGGTATCTCAACTTCTAAAGGAAGAATAGCTACACAGCCATAAATCAAGGAAAAAGATGTCATGCCTATAGGTGTCCTGACACTCGGCCTATAGGCCTAGAGAGCAAGGGTTAACTATAAATGCCAATCTCTACCAATATTAATGATAGTTCTTTTGAGGATGTTGATAATAGTTTTTTTGGTGGCCTCTACTTTGCCATTGCCTTGGGGATAATAAATTGATGAGGAGTGGTGTGTAATGTGAAACTTTTCACATAATTCATCAATTATTTGATTTTTAAAGTATAGGGCATTGTCTATGAGGATGGCATGAGGTATGCAAAACTTACAAATGATATGGTTTAGAATGAAGGAAGAGATTTTTTTCTCATAGAGTCAGCAAGTGGTGCCACTTCAACCCACTTGGTGAAGTATTCTATGGTGGTGATAATCTAATTATGTCTGCTAGAGGATGGTAGATGGATGGCTCCAATTAAATCAAAACCCCACTAATAAAAAGGCCATGGTGTGGCTAAAGGGTTGAGCTCTTGGGATGGTGAATGAACAAGGCTACCATGGAGTTGACATTTTTTGCAAATTTTGACATTGTCGATTAGATCCTTGTCCATGATTGGCCAAAAATAGCCCATCCTAAGAATCTTCTTTGCTAGTGTGAACCCATTGGAGTGTGACCTAAAAATCCTTGCATGAACTTCCTACAGAGAGACTCTAGACTTGTCCTTTTCAATACATCTAAACAAAGTATTGTCAAGACCTTTCCTATATAGTGTATCACCCACCAAAGTGTAACGTGAGGTTTGTCAAATGAACTTTCATTTTTGGTTACGTGAGAGGTCAGATGAAATGGTATTATCACGGAGGTATGTGATGATGGGGTTATACCAAAGGGAATCGGGAGTGTCTAAGTGACAAATGATAAGGGAATCAGGTTGAATAAGTGCGGGTTGAACCACCTCTTCTACTAAGATTTCATACTACTCATGCTACTTTGGGAGCTGGAATAAGGAGGTCAAGGTGGCCATAACATCTGCTACTCTATTCTTCTCTCTAGGATTCTGTTCAAAAGTAATATGAACAAAACATGCCTTGAGTGTGTCAACCATATGTTTGTAAGGAAATAAATTTTCATCTTTGGTTTGATAAGTGTCAGTGACTTGATTGATGATTAACTGGGAGTCTCCATAAACCTCTAGTGCTGTCAGTTTCCATTCTAAAGCTAGCTTGAGACCCAAGACCAAAGCTTCATATTCTGCCATGTTCTTAGTGCAGGGGAAAAGTATTTTATAAGACTTAATGATGGTAACACCTAATGGTGTGATGAACAAGATACTGGTGCCTGATCCATGGTGTGTGTAGGAACCATCAAAATAGAATTTCCACATTACTGGCTCTCTTTGAAGAATGTGCATATTTGGGAAATCTGCTAAGCTAGGATTTGAACTCTCTATAGGTGTATCTACTAATTGATTGGCAATAGCCTATCCTTTGATTTCCTTCCTATCAACATACTCAATGTCGAACTCACTTAGGATCATCACCCATTTAGCCAATCAACTAGTTAATGTTGTTTTGCTAAGAAGATATTTGAGGAGGTCAATTTTGGATATGAGCTTGACTTTTTGTGTTAGAAGGTAGTGATGTAGCTTTTGGGAAGCAAAAACTATAACTAGATAAGCCTTTTCAATTAAAGAGTACTTAAGCTCATAATTGACCAAGGTACGACTAATGTAATAGATAGCCCATTCTTTTCCTTGGTCATTTTCTTGTGCTAGGAGGGCTCTAATTGATTTATCTGTTAAAGAAATGTACAATAACAAAGGTTTGTGTGGTATGGGAGGTACCAACATGGTAAAATTCATCAAGTAGGTTTTGAGTAAGTCAAAAACTTTTTGGCACTGGTCATTCCACTTTAAATTTATATATTTTTGTAGCAAGTGTGTGAAAGGTAAACACTTTTTCACCAACTTAGAAATGAACCGATGAATCGATTGAAGCCTGCCTTAAAGAGAGCGTAACCGACTTAGGTCCTTTGGAGGTGGCATACTAATTATGGCTTGTACCTTTTCAAGGTCAACCTCTATCCCTTTGGCTAAGACAATGTATCCTAGGAGCTTGCTTGATTTGACACCAAAAGCACATTTCTTGGGATTGAGCCTAACTTTGAATGCTTCTAGGTAGGTGAATATCTTGGTTAGTATTGGAAGATATTCTTCTCAACTATGGGATTTAGTGAGGATTTCAGACACATAATCTTCCACAAAGATATGTATCATATCGTGAAAGATAGTGGTCATGGCCTGTTGATAGGTAGCCCCAGCATTCTTTAGCCCAAAGCACATCACATTCCAACAAAATGTGCCCCATGCACAAGTAAAAGTTGTTTTCTCTTGATCTTCTAGTGCTATCTTGATCTAATTCTACCCTAAAAATCCGTCCATTAGTGAAAACATGGAATGACTAGCTATTAGATCTACAATTGTGTTGATGTTGTGTAGGGGAAAATTATCTTTGGGACATGCTTTGTTTAAATTCCAAAAGTCAATGTAGATGTGTATGCTACGATTCTTCTTTGATATGGGGACAATGTTGGATATCCATGATGCATACACCAAGGGCTGGATAAAATTGGTGTTGATTAACTTTTCTAACTCTACTTTGACTAACAGAGCTTTATGGGGATGCATCTTTCTAAGCTTTTTTTTTACTAGCTTGACCTCTGGAGAAATGTTAAGATGATGGAGGATTAAAGTTGGGTCTAATCTAGGCATGTATGTGTAAGACTAGGCAATGTTTATCTATCTTTATTCAAAGAAGTGAATGAATGCCTTCCTTTCCTCTATGCTTGAGGATTGTGCCAAGTAAATGACCCATGGTTCATGCTCTCTGCCAATGTTAACTGGTTCTATTGGTTCAATCAAAATAGAAGATCTTTCCTCAGAGTATCCAAGTAAAGTATCAATCACCCCATCCATGGGTACCACATTTGGGTTTTCACCTTGGGATACATCACTTCTATTTGTTTCCATTTTTTCTCAAGGTCAGCCACAACTTGGCAGTAATCATTGAGGTTGTGGAATGCTTGACCTATTCTAGTGTGTCTGACATAATTGATACAAGACTTCACTATATACCTTTCTTATGTTCTTTGTTGATGAGATGGTTCAACCATGTTAAGGTAGATGAAGACTTCATGGTCAGTATCAAGATGAGGGATGTGGTGAGGCTTGGTTGTATCCTAGTTAATGAGTTCAGGATGGACTAGGGGTAGTGATTCATAATATGGAAAGGGTTTGGTAGGGTTTAGAGACATGATTTCATTGGATGACTCATATGCTATATATGTTAGATCTATGACATGAGATTTTTCTAGAGTGTCAGGAAAAGTAGAGCTTGCAAGAGGCTCATAGTAGTCATCTTCAACTTCTATTGGAAAGAAATCAGAGAATAAGGTTTGAAATTGAAATCCTTTGACATGTTCATCATCTTCTAAGTTTCTCTATTGTACCCTGATTCTCGGTGAAGTGGGTCTCAGACTAGAGGTTGTTCCTTGTCTAGCCAAACTGTCAGATGTGGGTATGTGAACAACATCACATTCTCTATTGTGAAGAGACTCCTTAGATAATGATTCAAATTCCCATTTAGTGGAATCATTGTCATCTTCATTATTAGAGGTGTTTACAGATGGTTCTTTTGTGGGATGTGAACCTAAGAGGGATAGATTCACATTTATGATGTTAGTTGTTTTTTGGCTATAACCATCCTTTTGTATAGGTACCCATGCTAGGGTAGAAGAGGAGGAATCACTATGCTTAGGATGAGCTTTAGAAGATATTTGTGTCTTGTCTTGTTCATCATATCCTACCCAAGTTTTGGACTTGTTGGACCTAAATTGTGCAATTAGAGGTTCAATGATGCCTATCCCTTTCCCTAAAGGGCCATCTCCCATGTATCCCATCTTTTTCATTAGGTCAAAACCTTTTTCATGTAGGTGGGGGGATATGTCAATGTTTTTTTGACTGATTTCTACCACTGAGTTTGAAGGTGTGCTACTTTCTTTGATAAAATGTACATGATAAGGCTTGGGTAATGACGGTTTTCCATGAGATCTCAGAGAAAGCAAGGGATAAAATAGGGAGACTAAGTACTTGCCCACCCCTTTGCGATGCAATTTACACTATCTATCAAATTCTTGCATCAATCTATCCATTTCTTTTTAGTGTGACCTTTTAGGGTCTTTGGATGATGATGGTGAAGGAATGGAAGGACCCAAACAACCCACTTTTCTTTACCCTTAGTTGACGTTGATGATTGGTTGTTGTTTTGGTTGGTAGAGCATGAAGTACTTGTAGATGTGGACTAGCTAATGTCATCTGTCGATGTGTTAGTCTCTTCACTATTGTGAGGAACAAGGGAATTACAATATTGGGCAAAGTGTTCATCTCCTGGTATGGTCACCTCTTGACCCATGCAAGGAAATTTCAGACACTTATGATAAGTGGAAGGAATGGCCTACATTTCATGAATACACGATCTTCCCAACAAGATGTTATAAGTTAATTGTAGGTCTAAGACATGACAAATGGTCTCTTTCACAACTGGTCCTACCCTAATTGGTAGAATAACCATGCCTTTGGAGGATCTTTCCTTGTCATCGTAAGCTTTTATGGTAATTTTCTTTCTTGGGTCAACAACATCCTCTGTATACCCTAGGGATTTTACTAAATTGAGTGTGCAAATATTGAGGCCTGCTCCACCATTGACCAATGCCCTCTTAACTTTGTTTCTATGGATAAAGAATTCAATATGCAAAGGAGAGTTTTGTGGTTGGATGATGGACATGTCATCTTGGGCAGAAAAAGATACGTAGTGAGGGGCAACTAGGTTGTTGACCATGTTCTAAAATCTACTCACATCTAGGTCATTTAGTACTAAGGCTTTAGTGAGTATTTCTCTATGCTCTGGGGAAATCTGTAATAGTTCAAAAATAGAGATATGGGTCAGAGTTTTAAGTAATTGGTTGACTAGGTTCTACTTGGGAAAGGAGGAGCTTGTAGCTACATGATCAAGAATTTTCACAAGTCCTAGTATGATAACTTTAGAGGCTTGGCCTCAGGCAATGACATTTGAGGATTGTTTTTTGTTTTTATCTTTAACTATGATGACATTTACTATGTCATCAAAGCCAGAAATCATGTTAATGGTATTGTCATAATGATGCGCATAATTAACCTTAGTGTGAGGGGGTGCGTTCTAATTGGATTTGGAAGATTCACACTTTTCAAGACTCATGAAGGGGTTCTTGAAGGCTGTATGGTCTTCATTATTGCTAAGGTTGTTTACTTCAATGATCCCATCATTGATTAATTTTTAGATTGTCCCCTTAAGGGAATTTTTTTTTTTGGTTAAATGCCCCCTGTTTCGATGGTAGGCACAAATGTGCTTGTCATTCCACCATTTTAATTTGACTTTGCGTTCATAGGGTTTGGCATCAGGAAGTACAATGAGCTCATTAGCCAAAAGGGTTTGCAAGGCACTCTCGTAAGACACCCTAATAGAAGTATACACCTTGGGTATATCAGAGGATTGATATCTGGGGGGAGGAGAAGCTTGATTGTAAGCAACTTGTTGATTGGGTATCAAGGGGGTTTCCACATTATGCTAATAGAATGGGTAGGCATTGTCTTATTGGGGTATGTTTGGGTTAGTGTTGTTGGTCCAATAGGATATGCTTGGTTTAGATGGGATTAGGTTTGAGTTTTAACATGGTTGTCTTCAACCATCCCATCATTAATAGTGTTCTTGTTGTTGTTTCTCCACCATGACTTTTGTTTATCGATTGCCCAATTAGAGGAACTATGAGTCTATGTGGAGTTATTTGAAAATCCCTTACCATCTTTTGATAGTTTAATGATGTCATTATTTAGTAAGGTCTCTTCTACCTTAGTAGCATTTTCTAAGGTAGTTTTGAAATCTTTAGGCCCTTGGAGTTGGAGCTAGTAATTCATTAGTTTGGAGAAACTACTAATGAAGATGTCAATCTTCTCTTTGTTGGGTATCTCTCTATGATACTTAGCGAACATGTGTCTCCACCATTGCAAGAAAGTTTTGAATGACTCACTGGAAATTTGTTTCATGTTGCATAAGTTGATCATTGTAACTTCCCTTTCGATATTGTAGGAATATTGAGAGATGAACATGGAAGCTAATTGGTCAAAGGTTTTGATATTGGAGGGTAGCTTGGAGAACCACTCCATGGCTTGCCCACAAAGGCTTCTAGGGAACAATCACATCAGGTACGTCATGTCATGGACAAATTCCATACTCAGGGTATAGAATTGTTTGAGGTTGTCTTGTAGATCTAGTGTGCCAAAATATTTATCATATGTTGGTATTTGTACATTTTATAGGAAAGGTGTGAAGGTAATGTTCTTATCAAAGGGGAGAGGACACACCATTTTGAGACTGAATTATGCGGGTTGTGTTTTTCCTCTCTTCATTCTTTCCATTTCCATTTGGAGGTCTTCTAGTTTTTGTGTGACAACGTCTAGGGGTGACTCTTATTAATCTTGTTTCAAGTTGGTCACATCAAAATTAAATGGTAATTTTGCACCTTGTTGTGCTAATGCTAGTATATAATGCACCTTGTATTTCTTGAGTATCTTGTCCATGATATTGACAAGTTTGGGATTCTATTGAAAATCTTTGATTTTAGTTTCAATACTCCTGTCATCCCATATGTTAGATGAACCCATGGTTGAACAAGTGTGACTCATGAATAATTGTATTCTATGAACAATCTATTTCTGTAGTGGGTTCAAGGAGATTTAGAGGTTTTTTGTGTTTGATAGTTCTGCTGGCTATTCTAGCACTCACTCGTATAGGAAATCATTTTGATTTTGTCACTATACTAGTCTTATGTGGTGGCATGAAAATGTGAATTGGATTCCTTTAGTTCTTAAGAATTTTTGGAATGTGAGAGTTTTTGTTGACCATAATTTGTCTATAGTAACAAGTTAGATTGGACAAGGCATTTGCCAATGTTGATAGGACAAGTTTCACTTTCACGAAGTCAGGAAAGGGATGGATGAGTGTCTCCAAACTTTTTTGACATGATGTGAAAATTGAAGTGATGATAACTGTTGGGTTGATAATGATGTTTGTAGCTCTGCTTGTATCAAAAGAATGTTTTTGGTCAAATATGGAATTTCTAAAACTTTGTAGAATACTAGCAAGGAAGAGGGTATCCAAATTTGTCATCTATTCACAATTATTATGCCCATAGATGGCTTGTGTTTTATGTTCTTGCTTAGATGCATCACAGGATTGGTCATATGCACTATTTAATTGATCATATGCATTGTTTAAATGCTCAAATACACTATTTAAATTGTCATATGTGTTGTTTCATGGTTCAGATGCACTGTTCCACTGGGCAAATGCACTGTTTGATAGGAATATGCATTATAATAGATATCATAAGCATTACAAGAGTGTTCAAAAGTGTTGTTTTATGCAGTATATGCACTACTTTCAAGATTATTCAGTAATATTCTCATTTTGGACTTGGTTTCTCGATACTAGTTTGAAGTTTTTCTTTCTAGAAGGATTGTGATCTGCACCAGTGTTTGTTATTAAGTTTTAAAACACTTTCAAGAAATAGTAGTAAGACCAAAACAAAATGTAAAACCACATGCACCTAGAAAATGGAAGAAAATGGCTTCCTAACAAGGTTATCTAAAGTTGATGACTAGTGGGTCTTAGTGTTTAACCAACTATGTTTGGATTTACCTCTCTTGTGATAGAGAGCTTTCCACCAATGCTAAGGAGGTTTGGCACAAACACTTATGGGACTACTCGAGGAAGGCTATATTCCAAACATGGGTGGCTTGAATTTGATTGGGAATACAAGATTGGGAAGCAATCCCTCTCACTAGCCCTACTAAGGCAACTCAGGAGGTGCCTTTCTATGGCTAGATAATTCTACCTAGTGAAAAGTGGGAAATGGAAGTCACAAACAGGTTTAAGAATCTGATCACTTGAGAAGAGTGAGAGCATATCCCTACTATTTTGGCTCCCCAAACACAACATACACAAAGGTTTAATCATCAACCCTTATACTATTGAAAATAGAGGGGCTCCTAGTTACGCTATGTGTGAATTCTTTCCTTGTTCAATTGTAACTGATCTTTATAGAAGGTCAGACATTTTGATCAACTCGAAGGAGTTGAGAGCATAGGCCAATATCTATTTTGGATTAGGGAGATTGAACACTTCTATTATGCTATGTTTGGAACTTTGAAATGCCACACTTTATATTGACAAGAGCCAAGGTCCACTTACCTAATTTAGAGCTAGCAAAGGCTAGGCTCTTTTAGGAGGGTCTTTATTCTTATCACACGTTGTCTGCAATCTAAGAGCTTTTCATTAACTCAGAACTTGGGACTTGTAAGCAAACGATATTCTAAGCTAGAAGTTAGATTCAAGAAGTTGTAAATTTTACCAGATGTGCTATAGAAATACTCATATACATTACAGAAAGCCTTGTATGTGCTATTTAATCTAGAAAATGCACTATAATAAAATTAGATATGATGTAAGAAACTTTATATGCACTTCAGAAATTATAAAATGCATTACAAAAAAATGTAAACGTGTCACAGAAAACTTCAAAAGTACTGTAGAAAGATGTAAATGCATTACAAAATAATTTAAATTCACCTTAGGAACATTAAATACATTAAAATAGAGTTTAGAACTATCATAATATATCTCAGAAGTGTTAAAATAGAGCTCAAAAGCATCAAAAGATTTAGATTCGACCCTTGTGTATTTGGGGAAGACTTTGGGACATTGTTCTCTCAGATATGACGCCTCCCAAATGCTACAAAATATCTATTCAAATAGATCTGCACAAGAGAATAGCAAGAAACATAGATCTATACTAGAAATGAAAGATTAGATTGAAAATTTTGACAAAAGGCATGCCTTTAGTTCAAGCCCCATGGTGGGCACCAATTTGTACATAGTGTAAACACGTATTCATGAAACTTTATTGTAGAATGCAGATAGAGTGACAACGAGCTATACTAAACCCAAGATATCATCTTTAGAATATAATCTCTATGAGTGTCTCATGTTTCCCTAACTACAACTACTAAGACAACTCTTAGACCAACATCTCAATGACAGTTCTAGAATGGGAGCATGCTAAAGATGCAGATCTACAAGGATGCATGCAAGATCTAGGACTAAAAATGTAGATTATATGCTATTGAAATCGACATGCTAAATTACATAAGAACAATGCTAAAATGCTATGAACTTGCTAGAATGATATTACTAAAATAATGAATCAAAATGTGCCTATAGTGCAGATGCCTAAAACTTGGGTCCTTTGGCTCTTGGATTTCCCTCCTATTTATAGGATTTCGAAAGGGGTTGGGGTAAGAATCAAGATTTTCACCTTTGACTAATGGATGAAAGTGAAACTGAAAGTATCTCATCAAAGACCAAGAGGAAGAGTCAAATAAACTTGGTATTGAGGATATTTCTAATTCTTGTAAAATGAAAAAGGGAGATTTTTAGTTTTGTAAGGATAATTGATTTAATAAATGTTTTCTTATTTCCAACACTTCATCTTTTTCTTCCTCCCTTTTTAAATTTCATTTTATGAATTTGAATTGTTTTTCTCCTCTTTTAAAATTGATTTAGGTCTTCTTGATTTGATAGCTAATAATGACCTGATGTGATTTTTGATTTGAAAATTCTGTTGTGTTTCTTCTTATTTTCTCTTTAATTTGCATGAACTGATTGGAATTGCATGATTTAGGTCTTTTCCAATTTTTGGGTGTCTACGAGTCCTGATTAATTTAGAATGCAAATAGACTGACAATGAGCTATGCTAAACCCAAGATATCATCGTTAGAATGTAATCTCTACGAGGTTCTCATGTTTCCCTAACTACAACTGCTAAGATGGCTCTTAGACCAACATCTTAGTGACAATTCTAGAATGGGAGTATGCTAAAGATGTAGATCTACAAGGATGCATGCAAGATCTAGGACTAAAAATGTAGATTGTATGCTATTGAAATGGAAATGTAACAAGTTAACACATAATAAATTATGCTAGATAACATAAAAACAATGCTAAAATTCTATGAACTTGCTACAATGATAATGCTAAAATGATGAATCAAAATGTGCCTATAGTGCAGATGCCTAAAATAATTATTTTGCCAGACACCATTTAAATGTAAAGTTGTCATTTCCATTGTAGGAGAATAAAAAGTTTGTGCTTCTCGGTGTGGCAATCAAAGGGACAAAAGATGTTGATTGTAATGCATTGTGAAATAGCACATTTGATGTATGAAATAATGCTTTTAAATGTTGTAATAGCACGTAGGTCTATTTTAGCGCATTTGTATCATGAGCTTTCGCCCATGAACTTTTTTTTCATCAGAAAAAAATAATGTCAAATTTCATCCCAAGTGATCATCTATATCATTCTATTAATATAATACAACCAGAAAAATACACATATGACTATTAGTTGTTAGGCTTCTTTTGATTGCATCTCATAAATTTTAAATCACTTCATATCAATATAATACTTAGTAGCGTATAGCTCCTAATTTGAATATCTTCATTAAATTTTATGAGGGTTTCTTTTTTTTAAAAATTCCAGCCTTTCTCTGTTTTCTCCTCCTAGTTTGGTATTTTGTCCCTTCTTGTTGATCTCTTTTCTTTTATTCTATTTTATGTAATTTTTCTTGGATTTTAGGTATGTTCTAGTAGTCTTTGGTTTATGTCTTTGTATCTATAGTTAGATCTATTTTTGCCTTTGTTGTTTTTCTTTATTTTTATCTTTCTTCCTTCTTCCTCCTTTCCCCCTTGTAATTATTTATTCCTCCTTTGATTTCTATCTTAAATTTTCCTTCCTTTAGCCCTCCTCTTAGCCCTTGTATCTACTTTTATTTGTTTTTAGCCCTTGTATCTACTTTTATTTGTTTTGATATGTTTTCTAAGGGGTTTTCCCTTTGTTTTTCTTCCTATTCAATTAATTTTCTTGGTTGGTGGTTTGTTTCAAAATTGGAAGCTTCCCCTTTTGTTTTTTTATGTTAGTAATATAGTTCATAGATATATCAACTTAAGGGAATCCTCCTTCCTTGAAGTTTCATTGTAACTATTATCTTTTCAGTACTAGCTTGAGGTACAAGTTGAGGTATTAACTCTAAATCTCTCTTGTTTATAATGCTAAAGGTAAAATTCTAAAGTTTATAGTTAATCTAGAACATGATTTCATGGGAAGTTAGTTAGTATTATGTTCTAATACCCTACATTTTTTAAAAAAAAATTAAGAAAATAAGATAGATAATAAATTACGAAGCTCTATTTAAAACTAGAAAACATACTCTTTATGAATGATCTATGTGTATTCGACTGTACTTTTCATAAAAGATGTTGAATTCATCAATATATATTCATAAATGTAAAGAAAATGATCAATTCATATAAATGGATTGATTCTAGTAATATGTTTGTGTTATATATTTATTAACTTAATCAAAATATTTTAATATATGGGTAATTGATTGGAATAATTGATAGAAGAATAAGACCCAAAGAAATATATTGCAAAAATCTAAATACAAATAGTAATAAAAAAAGATGTCTTTTTATTGTCAATAATCAAGAAGGTGAACTCATTATTTACAAATGTGTAAGCATAATTGTATCAATAAATACTAACAAAATCTTAGCCAAAGTTTGAGTTACAAGATTTCAAGTATAAATATTAAAGACATTATAAACATCTTCGGAGAAAATTCCTCAACAATTTTCAGCTCAAAATATGTTCGAATTTAATTTTATGTTAAAATGTATGGACAAAATTAGAGGTACCTATCCCATCTCTTATTGAGATGGGAATTTTTCTTTATATGAATTTTAGATTCTTTGCCTTCAGGCCTATTGTTAATAAAAAGAAATTAGCTTTCAAAGTGTATATTTAAGTTGTTGTTGCTCAACTAAAAAAATTCAGCATTCCTCCTAATGACACTCTCTTTAAATTTTCATGTTCTCTTTATTATGATGATTCTCACATGATTTCCAATTGTGTCATTTTTTGTTTGTATGGAAAAATATTCTCTGAGAATTATTCCTCAGACGCGTGATGTGTAACAATTTCTTCACAATTTCACTTAGTATTTCTTGTCACTTATTAGAGTGGATTCTCCATTATTTTATATAATGAACATTAGGAATCTCCTAATAGATTCATTTTCCTTGTTCCTTTTTAGAGGGGGGAAAGGATTATTTCTTCTCTTTCCTTCTAGGTATCTCTTCTTCTGCCTACACATAGGTATTTCACAAAATCCTTTATGGAAGGAGGAGTTTGTTATCCCTTCTTTCATGTCTTTTCTTGAATCTATTTTCCTCTCTTAGGACTTATATCCTCTTTTTATTTTGTCTTCTTATACATTAGTGTTAGCTAATTGCTTAGTGATGTTCTTCTTCTTCTTTGAAATATCCCTTTCCATTACATACGTGTGTTACTTCACTATGTTGCTTATAATTTTTTCTTTAGATGTTATAATGGCATTCTTTCATCTCTTAAAATCATTTCTCCATAGATTTTTATCTTTTATAGCACATTCTTATGTATAGATATCTAAGGCTTTGTCACATGCATAACCATGTGTTTTAAATTCCATAAGAATTTCACACTACAAAACATGTCTAGTATTGGTTGCCTCTACTATAGCCCCTTTTGATCTTTGCAAGCCTAACCAAGTCCTTTGAAATACTTTTAGATAGTGTGTTTTGCCTAAATCAACACTAACATTTTTAGTATCATATATAACAATGGAACTAGATAATAAATTTATGAAAGGGAATCATATTTTCCTTCGATATAGATATAACATTATTCAATAACATGTATAATAACAAAATTAAATAGATAAATAAATAGGAGAAATCTTTTATTCATAGAAATGTCAAAAAAGGTATAAACATATTAAATAGTTCTATCTAAATAAATGTCCAAAAGTATATTATTTTATTTACTAAATGTACATGCTAGTTATCTTAGAAGTGTCATATCTATCAGTTAAATATAATATGTTGATCTATAAATGACTACCATATTTAGGATAAAAGTTTTTTTTTTTTTTTTGCTTACTCGTGTCATCAAATCTAAACATTAAATTTGTCATATATATAATATTTTGAAATAATTTTTTAAAAAAAAATTGACAACATAATCTTGTCAAATATAGATTTTTAAATAATTCTTCTTAATTCTAAATTCCAAATTTTGTATATTCTTATATTTTTATTAAAAATCTTGTAAAAAGATCTAACATAAATATTTGTGAAACAAAAAATTAGCCAAAAATATTTACAAATAAATTAACAAATTGAAATATGTTGAATCTTAGATCCAATGAGTGCTAAGTGTTCCATTTATTCTCATGAGAGGGATTCATGTTGAATCACTACTCATAAAACATGGATCAATGAGTTTGACTCAAAATCACAAATTAAAATATGTTTAATTTCTAAAGAATATAAAAGACCTATTCATAACTAAATAATAAAAATACTTTAAAATAAATTTTGATTTGAAAAAATATTATTAAAAAATTGACCTATACATTAAAAGACGAATGCAGAGTAGGTGTTCATAATATTAACAACGCTCAACCTTTAAAGTGTGAATCAGTGTCAACGGTCATTTTTCTGTCATAAATTTAGAGTTAAATATTAAAATGTAAACAGAGACAAGTAGGAAAAAATAAATCAAAATAGGTATGCATGTGGTTCTTTAAAGATTTCACATCTACAAAGAAAATGTAGAATAGATTTGTTCCATTAAAAGAAAATGTAAGACTAGCTTGAGGGAGCTATATCGAAAAAGTATTAAGGTATCAATTACTTCAAGTAGTTACTTTATAATTAAAAATCACGGATGCAGTTAATATATTACATTTTTATTATTAAAATAAAATTAATAAGAATTAATTAAATTTATGTTATTATTGTAAATGTGATTAAGTTATTTAAATAAATATTAATTATTATTTTTAATATGAAAATTAAACCAAATGCAACATTCTACACACGGCTCATATCAAATTTCTTTTAACAAATCAGAACAATTTCCTTTACATCTAATAACTTAGAAATTAAAACATACATTAATAACAATAACAATAAGAACAAGGGAAATTAATCATTAAGCTGCATAACCATAACTAGAACTTTATCCTGAAAGCATATTACAAATTATTTTTGACCATTGGAATTTTCCTATCATATAGGAGAGTAGTCAAACAGAGATTAAAACTACTTAGAAAACATACAACATATGGTCCAAACATATTCCTATTCTTCTGCAAATTTTCAATTTGAACTGGAACCTTCACTTGTAATCTCCACCGGAGGAGATTCCTCTGCAACTGAATTGTTGTCTGAAATTTCAGACTCCGGCGAAATTTCATTTTTCACGGCAGCCTTTTCGATCGCCCGGCGCAGAGCCTCGATCAATTTTTCAAGAGCAGCCGACGGATCGTCGCTCGCCCTCATCAATTCTTCTGTAACATCCGCCGGAGTGATCTGCGCTTCTTTCATCAAAATCTCAACTTTTTCAAACAGAAGATGATCTTCAACTCCAAGATAATTTTTCGCAAGAACTTTGAACGCAGGAAAAGTGCAGAAAGACAAATGAATATGCTTATCCATGCGCCCGGATCGAAGAAGCGCAGGATCCAGCCTATCAACATGATTTGTTGTAAAAATAATAATCCTTTCGCTGCCGCAACAGGACCACAAGCCGTCTGTGAAATTCAAAACCCCTGACAAAGTTACCTGACTTTCTTCACTGTCTTTCTCAGCTTTCGCAGGGTTTTCCTCTTCCTTGCTCTCTTTCTTCGCCTTCTTTCTCCGCTCGGACAGATCCAGCGAGCAGTCGATGTCCTCAATCACAATAACAGACTTATTCGTAGTCCCGATCAAAAGCTTTCTCAGCTCAGTGTTGTTCTTCACCCCGGTTAACTCCAGGTCATAAATGTCATACTCCAGAAAATTAGAAATTGCAGCAATCATGCTCGATTTTCCGGTTCCCGGCGGGCCGTAGAGCAAATACCCCCGTTTCCAGGCACGGCCGACCTTCTTATAATACTTCTCCCGCTGAGAAAACTTCCTGAGATCCTGCATTATATCATCCTTTACCTCAGGATCGAGAGCTAGGGTTTCAAACGTCGCCGGATGATCGAAAACCACCGGCGTCCAAACGCGGTTTCGATCCTCGTAAGAATGCGACTTTCCGCCTTTGTTTGTGTAAATCTTCCGATGCCGGTTTCTCAGCTCCATGATTTTCGCCTCGGAAATTACATGCGGCAGATACGATTCAAAAATCTTTGCTTTGTCCTTCTTGTGAAATGTGAGCTCAAACTGCCGCTTTTCGTCAGAGACATCATACGAGGAGAAAACAGGCTGCTTTAACTCTCTGCTACGGAAACTCCACCGCGCTTTGACGCCGTGAAAATCGTCCTGGATTTGCTGGCTTCTGTCCATGGTGAAGGTAAATGCTTTTGCATTTTTAGGCTTGCTGAGCTTCAATCTGGTGGCGTCGGAAGAAGACATAGTGCTCAAATAAATCTGCACCGATTCGTAAAGATCGCTGACCTTGATGCCTTCGTTCTCCTCAATCACAAGTGTGATGTAGAAGGACAGAAATCGGGAGATCCTTCCGAACAGCTCCCTGAAATAATGCAGCAGTTCGGGAGGGAGATACTCTCTGGCCATTGTTCCCAAGAAAAAAATGGTCGCCGTGAGCGCCCCGAGATTCGACCACGTCTCCATTGCCAATTTGTTGAATTGCCTTTGATTGTAGACCTCGCAGAGAAGGAGGATTTATGAAAAAGGAAAAGCTGAGTAAATGAGTCATGGTAGGGTCAAAGGAAACCTCTGAGTTGCCGCCATGAGAGTGATCAATTGTAAATCTACTTCTATGAATCCTTCCTCGTAAGTTACAGTTTGAGGAGGAAATTTCTCAACCCACGTTTTTTAGTACTGCCAATGAATGGTCAAGGATCGTACTAGATTTTCTTTGGATTGGTGGACGCGAAAGCTTGTAAGTAACTTCGCCGATACTCCTTCCAAGTGCGTTTGCATTTAACCGCGAACAATAATTTAATTAAAATTTAAAATATAAAACGTCATTTGCAGGTGAAGTAATCAATTCAAACGTTTTGGATATGATGAATTAATTTTTACTAATTTTAATTCTGATTAATAAGTATGAGATATATTTTACTGTAATTTAAGTTATGGTATTCTTAATAAGATTTAATTGTAATTTTGGAGTCAAAGTTATTGATTCATGTTTCATGAGATTGTTTGGTATACTAAACATTCATTGTATTGGATGATGTTCAAGAGTTGATAGAAATATTAGTAAGCAATTGTAATCTTAATTATTAGTACTTGTAGCCACAAAGAGGATCATAAGAAGTGTTATGGATAGCGATAGGCCATTTAAAGGAAAACATAAATCAATATTAAAATTGCACCATGAAGTATATAAATAATAGATTTATGAGAATCAAAATAACAATTTTCATTGTCATTGCAAATATATATGATATTGTGAGAAATTATATGTATAGAAAACATATGAATTATGATGACAATAATAATAATGTTTAATATAATTTCAAGTATATATGATTTTGTAGAAAAAATCATAATTACATAACATTACCACTTCTACTTGTTCATGTTGGGCTAAAACTTATTTGTCATATCTAAAGTTGGAGAGCTCAAATTTTCATACCGTTTGTAGTGTTGAGATTATGATGTGGCTCTCTACCTCTCCAAATTCTCTATGAGATATCTCTAGGTAATCATAAGCCTCATTGATAGCATTTGTAGTTTGATGTGGTAAACATGATACCCTATTATGCCTTCCTAATTAGAAGGCCACAATAAAGGAGCATATAGCTGTTAGATTAGGTGAAAAACTAATCTCCCAAGAACACCTGCATGCATAACCCTGTCACATGGATGAAGCAAAGAATAGAGGCAAGGAAAAATCAACGAGGCCAGAAAGCCAGATCCATCTTATGGACATGCAAAGAGCAATATCTCATATAATCCAATAAGTGAATTAATAAAATACAAAGAGGTGAATCCTTATAAAGGAATCACGAAACCCGAAAAGGGAAACTAAAGCCTAAGAAAGCTAGGGTTGCACAATATAATTAATAAAATATTAATTATATGCACCTACAAGATAGCTTAAGAAAACTAGAGTAATAGGCAACTTAATTAATTAAATCAAAGTGATTTAATTAATAAGTTAGAACAAATAATTACTCTAACAACCCCCCTTAAGCGAAGCTTGGGAGGAAGCTAACCTAGCACAGCTATGAAAGAGAATTGGGTCCCAGCAACAAGGCCAGATCAGGTACCCAATCACAACAAAATCTCTATAAAGAGGAGAAATAGAGAAAACCACATGGGAAAAATCCTACTCCAAAAAGAGATAGCAAACAATGTTCCAGAAGAAGGAACAAAGAGATCAGAAGAGAATCATTGAAGCATGAAGAACCGCAAAAATCTATCAAAATGTTGATCTGTAGAACCTCCATGGAAATGGAAGGCACGAACCATCAACCAAAGGAACCTCCATGGAAATAGAAGGCACGAACCATCAACCAAAGAAGCATAGAACAACAATATAACCTCCCCTTAAGGCAGGTGAGGTGACAGGCAGCTGAAAAGATGGGCCAAGAATCTCCTACAACACAGGAGCCAAACATATCGAAAGTGAGGTACAAAACACCAATAAAGGAACGTGTCATCGACACTGCATGAGGTATTAGAGAAAGAGGGCCTATAAGCAACAAACAACTATCCCCCCCATGGCACTTTATAAAATAGTGCGAGTACAACGAATCACAATGATGAAAAGGATCCCGAAACGCAAGTGTGGCACTTTATCTCAGTGTGTTGCATAAAAATGCTTACAATGAATATCAAAAATGATCAAAAAAGACATAAGGCTGAAACAATAGAAGGTAGAGCCCAAAACGAAGCAACTAAAGCAACAAAATCGATCCCCGGACCTGAAACAAATAGGATATCCACCAGAATGCTAAAAAGAAAAAGACTGAATAGGATGTGCCTGGAATAGAATCTAGAACAACAACTAGCATCACTAGAAAGAGCACAGAAAGAGCTTTCCAGTGATATAAAGAAGTTCAAAATTGGAGATCGGAAGCTCAAGATACGCCTCCCGGAGTGCAAAATAGAACATCTAGCTTTGACTGCCAAAACAGGCAACCAAAATGCATCAAAACCCAAAAACACCTATACAAGAATCTCCGTCTCGGAACCAGCTTTCCGACACATTTTTTAGATTAAAAAATATGTCTGTATGCTCAAGTTATGGAGAAAAAACTAATAGATCCTCTGAAAATGCATGAAAAATTATTTTTAATAATAAAAAAGAAATAAAAAACTAAAAAATCCCCAAAAAAAAATGCGCCACCCATGGAGCGGTGGCTGAGCGAAGCTTTCGGTGGCCACGGTGGTGGGCTGGAGGCGCCATCGGTGGCGAGTCCGCTGAGCGGCGACGGTCACCGGAGTCGCTGCGGTCAGCGGACCGCCGACGATTTTATCGCAGGCGGTTACCTCTAACCGCTAGCGGTCTCGGTGACCGCAGGCAGTTTTTTAAACCATTGCGACAAATAAAATGCCATTTAAAAATTTTTTTTTGCGATTTTTTGTAATTTTGCGCCTTGATCTTCATGCAGGGGGTCGTACGAACCTACTGGACAAAAAAATTTTGCCTCCCAGGCCAACGGTGTCCAAAATGGACAAATTTTATATGGATTCTGACTGTAAACAGCCTTCTGGATCCAATGGAAGTGTCTGTTTGAGCCCAAAGTGCCCCAAAAATAATTTAAAGTTGTCCGTATGGCCTCCCACTACTCCAAAAAATGCAGCTTCTGAAACACTTCAACAAACCATGAACAACGAGCAGCAAGTTCGCTCTGATACCATGTTAGATTAGGTGAAAAACTAATCTCCCAAGAACACCTGCATGCATAACCCTGTCACATGGATGAAGCAAAGAACAGAGGCAACGAAAAATCAAGGAGGCCAAAAAGCCAGATCCATCTTATGGACATGCAAAGAGCAATATCTCATATAATCCAATAAGTGAATTAAAAAAATACAAAGAGGTGAATCCTTATAAAGGAATCACGAAACCCGAAAAGGGAAACTAAAGCCTAAGAAAGCTAGGGTTGCATAATATAATTAATAAAATATTAATTATATGCACCTACAAGATAGCTTAAGAAAACTAGAGTAATAGGCAACTTAATTAATTAAATCAAAGTGATTTAATTAATAAGTTAGAACAAATAATTACTCTAACAATAGCCAGCTACTAATTGCATCATTCTTAGTAAAACCTAGGTGGTATATTAATGCAAAGGCATCCTTAGGTCATTGGAAATCTTGCATCACCCAAAAATATGTCCATTCAATTTATCTATTTAGTATTCATTTAGAAAATTTTCATGTTGTTTTAGGTTGTGATCGATCCAATTGGTTCATTTTCTAATGTGATTCTTATAGAAAACTCTAGGCATCAATAAGATCTATGTATAAATTTGCATCTTGTTTAGATGCTTCCATATGAAGTTATCTTATGATTGAACTGGACCTATCTTGTTAGAGTAAGTTATTTATTACTCTAGGTGCTTTAGCTCTCTTAGGTGCATATAATTAATATTTTATATTAATTATAATATGCATACCTAACTTTCTTTCCTTTAGGGTTTCGTTCACCTTAAAAGGTTGAACTTTTATATTTTGTTTTCATAACTTAGAATACATTTTCGCTAACAAATTTTTGAGAACTTCTAAGCTCTGCTTTTTTCGTTTTCTGACTTCTCTTCATTGCAGGATATTTGCATGCAGGTGTTCTTGAGGATCTGTGAAGTTGGTTTTCTCAACTTCTATATGGTATTAAAGCGAACCTGTTGCTTCCTCGTTTGAAGATTCTTGAAGCCATGATTCGCAGTAAAAAACCCTAGCCTTTTTCAAACTTTTTTTCTTCAAAAGGGTGAAGAGAAAATTTTTGGGACATTTTGGGCTCAAATAGACATAGCCATTGGATCCGGAAGGCTATTTGCAATCAAAATACATAAAAAACTTGTTGTTTTTTGCCTCTAGGTGTTTGGGAAAAAAAATTTAGCCCCCCCGGAAGGCCATACAGACACGTTTTTTGAGAATTTTTTTTTTAATTAAAAAAAAAATTAAAAATTAAAAAATTCTCAATTTTGGGTGCTCTGCCCATGAGCCACCCCAGTGCCACTAGACTACCACCTACGCCCAGCCTGCACTCAGCCGCAGTATCAACAGCGTGGCTAATGCCTCGCTGCCACTAGCTGGCCGCCTAGGCTTTGCCTCCTCTCCACCTCAGCTAGAGGGCGTTGTTGGATTCTCCTCTTGAGTGCCACCTCTGCCAATGGCACCGCCATAGTACATTTTCGTTGATTGATGTCAGCATTTCATCTGCTGATGTAAAAAATTTGAATACTGACATCATTTCATAACTTTTTTCGGCAGCTGCTGACGTCACTTCTTGAAAAGATGATGTCACTATCCAGCTATTGACCTCATTTCTCAGCAACCTATTTTTTTGCCACCGAAAGCCTCTGACAGCCGTATGGGCATCAAATTTTAGCCTGTCTCTGTAATTTTCTAGGGAGTTCTTTTTCTTGACCTACATCAGTTTTTTGCTCATAACTTGAGCATATAGACGTATTTTTGAGATCCGAAAGAAGCTCTGGAAAGATAACTTAGAGACGGAGATAATGGTGCTAGTTTCATTTGATTTTGAGTTTTTTTGAGCTTCCAAATTTGGTGTTGAAGTAGAGGCTTCTATTTTCCTCTTCTTTGCATCCGAATTCCAGGTTCTTTTCTCAGTTTTTGTGTTTTTCCATAGTTGTTTCTTTCGTTTTGGGGGATATTTTTATTTGTTGTGATGGGGAGCATTTTCTATTCTGTAATTTGCTTCAAAATCAAACCCTTCTACTTCCTTCTTTTCTTTCTCTCAATGTTGGATCCTTTTGTGATTCGGCTCATGCTACACAACTATCACACCTGGAAGACACATATGACTAGGCTTCTCATGTCAAGAGGCTTATGGTCATGCCTAGATGTGAACCAATCTACTCTGCAATGCCCTTATGAGGTTCTTCAACACAAAAACAAAATGGAAGAAGCCATGGGACTAATTGCACTAAACATCTCTGATAGTCTACTATTTCATTTGGATGGTTTGACCACTCCACGGGATATTTGGACCAAATTCCACATGTTGTTTGGCACAGTGAATGAGTTTTAGCCACTACAACTTGATGCAGAGTTGACTTCTTTGACACCAGCCAGCTTTCCCACTATTGAAGACTTCTTGATGAAGTTCAAATCTCTACGTACAGTCTTGCAGGCATGCGGTAAAAACAAAACTGATGATGAGTGTATTTTTTTAATACTCTCAAAGTTGCGAGGACAGTATAAGATCTTTTCTTCCACTTTCTACACCACCATGGATGCCTTGGGTAACAAACATCAAATGCCCTCATTTGAGACATTTTGGGATTGGTTGACACGGGAAAAGGCTAAGATCCAACAGGTGGATGCCTCTAGCTCTTCCAACCAAGCATTGGTTGCTTAGACTTCTCAGGGAAAACCAAAACAGAAAGCCAAACTGAAGAAAGATGCACCAAAAACTAATGCCAAACCTCCAGCTAACCCTTCTAAGGGTAAATCTACTTCGAAGTCTACTGAGACTACCTCCAAGACTAAGAAGAAATCAACTGAGACCTGCAATTTTTGTGGAAAGGATGGAAGTCTCATTTCTAGGTGTTAGAAATGTTTGGAGGCTTTAGAGGAAGCCATGTAGGAGCAGCACATTTCAGCTCCTGAGTCTACATCCCCCGCTATAGGGAAAGGTCACAGTCTTACTGCATGAGCTATGACTTCTAGGCCTACTTGGATTCTTGATTCTAGTGCCTCTCACCATATGAAAAACACTCAGTAGTTGGTCACCTCACTTGCCCCTTCTCCTACTACCTAGATTGCTATTGGGAACTCATCGCATCTTTCTATCATGAGTTCTGGTTTTGTTGCATTAGCTAGGGACTCTCTTTAGGATGTTCTTCTTGTCCCTGACATTTCAATGAACCTATTGTCTATATATCAGATTTTCCACTCTGGCTCTAGTAAGATAGTTGAGTTCTCACCACATGATGTGGTTATCTAGGACTTACATTATTCTAAGATGATTGTGGCTACTAGGAGTGTTGATTTTGCATCTCGCCTCTACAAATTTGATGGGTTTGAGTCTTTTGATGACAAAAGTTCATGTCTTGTTGCATATGCAAATTTTGTAAGTAGACTTTGGCATGAGCGTTTTGGCCATGTTAATTACAGATATCTTTAGCAGATAAGCACATAGGCACTTGTTCTTGGGCTTCCCCAGATTTCCTGTACAGATGGTGTTTGTTAGGGTTGTACTCTTGGCAAACAACATAGGGATCCTTTTCCACATGGACGAGCCACTCATGCTTTGGCACCACTGGAGTTGATTCATAGTGACCTCATGTCATTTCCCACTCCTTCTTTTCTAGGTGCCAGATATGTGCTTACTTTCATTGATGACTTCTCTAGACATGCATTGGTGTACTTTTTGAAGTACAAGTCTAATGTCTTCAATTCATTTCAAGTCTTTAAGACATTTGTTGAGAAGCAGTCTGGTCTTTCTATTCAGTAGATACACATAGATAATGGGGGGGAGTATGTGAACCAAGCTTTCAAGGTTTTTTTCTCTGAACATGGTCTTCAACATCAATTTTCAGTGCCCTACACCCCTTAGCAGAATGGTGTGGCTAAGAGGAAGAATAGAACCCTTTAGGAGATGGCTAATTGTATAATTTAGTCCAAGTCCATTGATTTGTGTTTTTGGGAAGAGGCACTCAATTGTGCCAACTAAATTCAGAATCAGATGCCTCAAAAGCTAGTTCAAAATATGACTCCTGAGGAGGCTTGGTCTCATGTCAAGCTTGATGTATCTTCATTCTGAGTATTTGGTAGTGAAGCATGGGCATTTATACCAGATGCTCAGAGGAGAGCAATGGAGCGGAAGAGCTGACACCTCATTTTTGTTGGCTACTGCAAGGATGTTAAGGCCTACAAATTTTTTGATCTTGATTCTTGTGAGGTCCTATTTCAATGGGATGTCCAATTTGATGAGCGCCTTCCTATAGTAGATATTGCGCATCCAGAGTCTACTTCACTTACCACCACTCCCTCATCCTTTCCAGTCTCTTTTGTGGATGATGATCATATTGAACCCCATTTACCTTTGCCACATGATCCTCCCCAAATGCCTAAATGGGCTTTAGCTATAGTTGAGGCTATAGGATCACTAGCTGGTGACCCTACCACTTCCCGTCGCACCCGTTCACATACTGCGAGTTCTAGTCTTCTTAGTCATGCTATTTGTAATGATCCTCAAACTTTTTCAGAAGTGATAGGACATCCTAAGTGGGACAGTGCAATGGAGAAGGAGTATTCTTCTTTGATGAAGAATCATACTTGGAATCTTTGTTCTCTTCCTAAGGGAAGAAAGGTTATGCGATGCAAATGGTTGTATTGTACTAGGTTTGCTGCTAATGGTTCCATTGATAAGCGCAAGACCTTTCTTGTTGTGAAGGGTTTTTCACAGGTTGAGGGTATTGATTACACTGAGAGATTTGCCCCTTATTGCCAAGATGAACTCTATTCACCTTGTCTTATCCCTCGCAACTTCACAGGAATGGCCCATTTTTTAGATGGATGTGAAGAGTGCATTCTTGCACAGTGATCTTACTAAGGAGATTTACATGGAGCAGCCTCAAGGATTTGTGCAAGATTCCACCTTGGTTTACAGACTTTGATGCTCATTGTATGGTCTCAAACAGGCCCCTTAGGCTTGGTATGAGAAGATGGACTCTTTTCAACTTTCTACAGGCTTCACCCGTTGCCATTCTAATCCTACAGTCTACATTCAGCATCTTGAGGTTGAGGTTTTGATCCTTGTGTTATATGTTGATGATCTTCTTCTCACAGGTAGCTCATCCTCTATGATTAAGGATGTTCAGAGAGCATTGATGGAAAATTTTGAGATTACTGATCTTGGCCTACTACACTATTTTCTTGGTCTCTAGATTGTTCAGTCCCCTATTGGAATGTTTATTTACCAGTAGAAGTATGCTCTTGACATGCTTTGACACTTTGACATGCTTGATTGCAAGCTTGCTCCTACACCTTTTCAGTCAGGTGTTACTTTTTCTACCTCTTGCACTTTGCCTTCAGTGGATCCCACATTGTACCAGTAGTTGGTTGGCAACTTGTTGTACCTAACACACACTCATCCTGATCTCTCCTTTGTAGTGGGTCTTGTCTCTCAATTTTCACATGAGCCTTGTGAGAGTCATTGAAAAGCTGCAAAGCATATTTTGAGATACATTCAGGGCACCTTGATGTATGAAATTCATTACACAGTGGGGACTCCTCACATTATTGGCTACACTAATTCGGATTGGGTTGGTGATGTTGATGATCGAAAGTCTACTTTTGGCTTTGTTTTCTGTCTGGGCTCTAGTCCTATCACATGGTCATGCAAGAAGCAGCAGGCTCATGTACTTTCATCTATAGAGGCTAAGTATCGAGCTGCAATGCTTTCTAGTTAGGAGATTTTATGGCTTCGACAGTTGATGACTGAGTTTTTTTTTCCTCCTGATCGTCCCACTGTTATGTGGTGTGATAATTAGAGTGCTATTCATATATCTCGCAACCCGGTGGAGAATCAATGCACAAAACACATTGAGCTTCATATGCATTTCATTCATCATTTGATCCATGATGGTGTTCTCTCTTTGGAGTACATTTCCACTGATGCACAAGTTGTTGACATCTTCACCAAGTCATTTGCATCACCTCGCTATCTTTAGCTGCGGTCTATGCTTGGGATTACGAAAGTTATCCTTGGGGGGTCTTCTTGAGGCATTCCTTC
This sequence comes from Cupressus sempervirens, assembly GCA_028749045.1. NCBI lineage: Eukaryota > Viridiplantae > Streptophyta > Pinopsida > Cupressales > Cupressaceae > Cupressus > Cupressus sempervirens. The sequence goes on from CM053793.1 coordinate 657,781,246, forward strand.
CTTCATGTTTTTTTCAGCATGTTTGTTCTATCTCTTTTTGGAGAGGGGTTTTTCCCACTGGGTTGTCTCCTTTGTCTCCGATTTATAGATATTTCCTTATTTTGGGTACCTGATCAAGCCTTGTTGCCGGGACCCATTTTCCTTCTTTCATAGCTTTGCTAGACTAGCTTTGTCCTAAACTTTTCTTAAAGGAGCGCGTTAGAGTAACTTATTTATTACTCTAGGTGCTTTAGCTCTCTTAGGTGCATATAATTAATATTTTATATTAATTATAATGCACAAACCTATCTTTCTTTCCTTTAGGGTTTCGTTCACCTTAAAAAGTTGAGCTTTTGTATTTTGTTTTTATAACTTAGAATACATTTTCGCTCACAAATTTTTGAGAACTTCTAAGCTCTTCTTTTTCCATTTTCTAGCTTCTCTTCATTGCAGGATATTTGCATGCAGGTGTTATTGAGGATCTGTGAAGTTGGTTTTCTCAACTTCTACATATATTAACTTTTATGTTCTAATGGTCAAGGTGGTGAGTTTTAGCTTGCGATGAAGATTTAGAATATATGATGCTTAATGGCCCATTTTTCAAGGTTGTAAAATGTTTGATTAACTCTCTTGTATGTTTGCATGGAACAATGTATCTATTTAGGGTTGTTATTATGGATTTGGGTTTTGACCTATCTGCTTGTAATACATTTCCATTATCTTGGAAATTTAAATGATCAAATAAGTTAACTTATGGTTGGCAATATTGTATTTAAGTAGGTTAGTAGTTCTTGTTTCAGTAGTCCTAGATGTAAAGGGTGCTAAATGGTTAGAAGAAATTTAGTGAAAGAAGCTAGGATAACTAGTGTTTATTTGAAGTTTCATAATAGTGTGGGATGATCAGCTATGAATAGGTTGTTAAAGGTGGTAAATGTATATGTCTTATCACTGTTGTATATTGACAATGGTGATGCAATAGTTACATTTGGAGACCAACTTGATGATAATCTAACCTAATTTTCTTCCTTTAATGTTCATTGCTTGTTATTGTCCTCAGGTATTTCTATTGTGGTTTACTTTAGATGAAAACTTAGACAAATACTTTGGGAATTCTCTCTCCTTGACTACATTGTTTAAGGTTTTCAACTAACAAGGATGTTTTGCAAAATGTGGTCCCTAACATTGTATCACATGTATTGCCATGATGGGTGATTTATTTGATTACATTTAAATATCCTTTTTCATTTACTATTTATGTATTTAGTTTGTGTATCCATATAATTTCATACACTACAAAAGTGCTAGACCAAACGTACTAATATAAATTATAAGCACCTTGTAGGTATGCACAATGTTATGATGATTTAGCACTCCCCTTTGTGTGTTTAATTTTAGAATGCATCATATGACTTCCTTGCACTTCATGAACAACTAATTATATTTATATAAGTTATTTATTAATTCAGTTTCACCAAAAATCATTGTAGAACCTTATTTCAAAGTGTATCCATTATCTCATTAATCCAATCATTTATGGATCACATAGGCCTTACATAAATTATCATGACCTCATGTTCAATTGTCCCTTGGAATCTGGCATCTCTGTTATATGTGGGAGCTATGATCTTGATATTTAGCTTAATTGGAGAAAATAGTTCAGTCAGGATAACTTGTTCCATAATCTTTGACCCAAAATCAAGGTCAGGACCAGTCACCTAATTTTAGCTAGATTTATGTATTCTTGTCGACTTCCTTCAAGTTTATCACCTGATATCAAGTTTTTTGCTTCATTTTGGGAAGATGAAATAATTTCCAAGGTTGCCTCCATAATTTGAAGATATCCCATTAAGTAAGGATCTACACATTGAGACAAAATTAGGAAGCATTAATATCTAAATATTGTTTCTCTATATCAAGCATCCCATAGTATGGTCATCTGCATGAAGCTTTTAAATATTATGAAGATGAGTAAGATATCACTAATTGATGATGGGCTTGTACTCTACCTTCTAGGTTGGGTATGGTTTCTTGTTATCCTTAGATCTATACTTTTGAGCTTTGGATCTAGACTTGCATGCTTTCAATCACAATTGATTGCATTTTCATAAAGGGATTTACTCTAAATGCTTATTCTAGGAGAGCATGACCAACCGAACATGGAATTTGATTGGTTGGACAAATGGCATCAAAAATAATTCACCACATTATGGTGGATACTTGGTGGGGATTGTTAAGAAGGGAACCAATGATATTTTATTTTTATCAAAAATCACCATGTTATGACATCAAGTAATGTCTTCCATTATGCAAATACTTGTTTTATACCATTGTAATAACCAAGAATAAATCTATATAAAATAAGTAAAAGAATTAGATGTATGAGTGACAAAACTAAATACATGGAAATATAATATATTCAAGCTAATTTTACAATTTCAAGTATAAGCATAAACAACCATTTCTTTTCAAACACTTTGAAAAATTATTAGAAAAAAATTAATAACTCAAAACTATCTAAACCACAAACCACTACACTAAGAAAATTCAAAGGCAATAAATTTAAATAATCCATAATATCAAGATATAGAAATTTTTGGAATAAATTGTATGTTATTTTTTGCATCAATGTTTCATATCACATAGTATAATTCATCATTGAGATAAAGTTAGTAAAAAGAAACAAAATGATGGATCATAGAGTGTGATAAAAAAATGTTGATTCAAAAAATAGAATACAATATAATCTAAAAATTGCTACATCTTAGCAAAATAATTATATGTAACAATGCTAACTATCTATATTATAAATAAATCTTATAAATAGAAATCTATAGAGAGATATTTCTTGTGGAAAGACATCATTGTAATTTATAAATTTTAGTTGAAGTGCTAATTGTTCAATTCAAAACTATTCAACAAATATCAACAACTAAAGGTGTAACCAAATGAGTGATAGTCATAAATATTTGTATTTTGTATATAAAACATTTTATAAAATAATACACTCTAAGAGTCTTATGGGGTAAAGCCCAAATAGTAACATAAAAATAGACAATCAAAACTACAAAGTAGTAGAAATAAACAATTGGAGAAAGCAAAGGATCCCAAATATCCAACTTATATCATACATCAACATAGGTGAAAGTGACATCAAGAAAATTTGAACCCTCATCTTCATCACCAATATCTTTTCCTTTAGTGTGTAGAAGAGAGATCTCCAGAGCTAGGCACAAACCTTTCGAAGAGAGTAGGAGTCATCCATACAAGTCACCACAATATAATAACCCATCCCCTATGTAAGAGCACCCTAAAATAACACCCCCAAATAGAAGAAGTGGAAAATGTGATTCAATAGGCTATTGGTAACCATTTTGGCTATCAAAATGGAGGTAATGACCTTAGGACCTAGGAGATGGGAAGCAATAAGATAAGGAGCTTTGTCCTCTCTAATGACCATGAGTTGGAGAACAATTATGAGGGGTTGAGTTCATAGTAACTCTAGTAAAACTAAATAGGACATTGTGCAACAATCAAGAACCTCCTAAAGGTGAGTAACCTATATGGTAACCTTACAAACTTGCACATGACTTTTGCAAAAATACATGTGAGAATATGATACCTTTACATTAGAACAACTTTTTGTTAAGTACAATGGGAAAATTTGTAGATTTCCTTTGGCTATATGCTAGAATATTTTCCACCCCATGTCTTCACTTTATCAAACTAATATGGGACTAAAATACAATTGTGGTGACCCTCCAAAAAAAAATCTTGATGAATGGACCTTATTATTCATTTCATCTTATGTCATCTATCCATTATTTTTATGGATTTCATGTGATGTCAACTAGCTACAACAAAGTGATGGTAATCCTCCAATATAATTGTAGACACCCAAAAATTGGAAAAGAGATAAACAATGCAATTTTGATCAAAGGGCACAAATTAAAGATTGAATCAGAGGGACATAATAGAATTTTAAATCAATCATTACATCAGGTCATTAATTAATCAAATCATCTATCAAATAAAAAAGGACTTAAATCAACTTTAAAAAGAGGAGGAAAAAAGTTCAAAATCATAGAATGAAATAAGAAAACGAAAAAGGAAAAGACAAAAAATTGAAAATAAATTATGGAAAATTTTAATAAATCAATAAATCCATTTATCATCATAAAATGAAAATCCTCATTTATCTTCACAAACTAAGGCTGTTGAACTCTTCCTCTTGGTACCTTATGAGATATTTATAGTTTCACCACTACCCCCAGCCAAAAGTGACACCTTGATTCGTACCCCAACCAATTTTAAAATCCTATAAATAGGAGGAGAATTCAAGAGAAAATGACCCAAGTTTTAGGCATCTGCACTATAGGCATATTTTTAGTTATTATCTTTCAGCATTGTCATTATAGCAAGTTCATGTCATTTTCATAAGCATTGTAACATTATTTTCATGTTACTTAGTATTATTTAGCACATGTTTAGCTCATTGCATATTTATTTAATAGCATTCTAGGATTTTTACACACATATAAACCAAATTCTCATATAGATCTTGCATACATCTTTGTAGATCTACATTCAAAGCATACTCTTTCTTAAGAACTGTCATTGAGATGCTAGTCTAAGAGCAATATTAGTGGTTGTAGTTAGGGAAACATAGGATGTTTGTAGAGTCTTTGTTTGAAAATTATTTCTTGGGTTTAGCCTAGTTTGTTGTCATTCTATTTGTACTCTGCTCTAAGGTCTCATGAATACACAAATCCATTGTGTACAAATTGGTGCCCACCTATGGGGCTTCATGTTAAAACCTCTCTATTCTTCAAGTTTTCTTGCTAATATTTTCTTTTTCTTTTAGATCTATGTTTATATTTGATTTTTGGTGAAGATCTAATTGGTTGCAAGTTCTACAACATTTTGGAAGCTTCATAACAGCAACAAGAAACTCTCAAAGACATTCCAAAGTTCACGAAGGCCAAATTTACAATTTTTCTACTACTATAGCACTTTTGAAATCTATTTTAACATTTCTAAATAGTCTTTTAATGCATTTAAATATTTCTATAGCATATTTAAAAGATTCTATAGTGCATTTAAAACATTCTAAAGGAACATTTAAAGTTTTCTATAGCACATTTGTCACTTTCTATAGCGTATTTACTAGTTTAAATAGCACATTTGATAAATTTTGTAACGAAAATGCTTATTGTTGTAGCGCATTTGATCAAAATCATAAATTGCTAAATCTAACTTGTAGATCTCATTATTAGTTTCTTACAGGTCTTTGCCAAGATAATGATAACTTCTAGGTCATCAACAACATGCGATAAGAATTAAGACCCTTAGAAATGTACCCAACCTTTGCTAGCATAGAACCAAGTAAGTGGACCTCACCCCTTTTCAATTCAAATTGTGTGATCTAAGCTCAAAACCTAATTTAATAGAAATGTTTGATCTCACTGACCTAAATGGGAGTAGGCCTATGCTCTCAACTCTTTTGAGTTGATCAAAATGCTTGATCTTGTGTAAAGATCAATTACAATCAAATGAGGAAATAACCCACACATAGCTTAACTAGGAGCCCCCTGTCTTCTGTAGTTAAAGGGCTTGTAAGGGAACAAATATTTTTGTTGTGTTTTGGAGGTTAGGGTAGTAGGGATATAATCTCACTCTTCTAGAGTGATCAAATTCCCAAACCTATTTTTGATTTTGATTTTCCTATTTTCCACTAGGTAGGTTTACTCAGCCATAGAAAGGCTACCTCCTGAGATTTTCCTTAGCAAGGCCAGTGAGAGGGAATGCAAGACAACCATATTAAGAATATAGCCTTACTCTAGTAGTCCTACAAGGGATTGTGCCAAACCACCTTAACATTGGTGGGAAGCTCTCTGTCATAGGAGAGGTAAATCTAAATATTTTTGGTTAAACACTAAAACCCACTAGTCACTAGCTCTAGACAACCTTATTAGGAAGCCCTTTTCTTCCATTTTCTAGGTGTGCGTGGTTTCATTTAATTGTCATTTATACAACTACTATGCTTGGATGTGTTTTAAAACTTAATAATAAACTTCAGTTTGGATCACAGTCCTTCCAAAATGACATAACCACAAATTGATATGAAAATGAAACTCAAAACAAGCACACTGCTGAAGACCCTAAAATAGCACATTTACTCCTTAAAATAGCACATTTGAAACATTGCATGATGAATTTGACCTTTTTTATAGCACATTTTATTGGGAAAAATGCATCTAAACATTTAACTAGAGCATTTGTCGTCATTACAATGCATTTAATTCATAAAATGGTGCATCTAAAAATTTAAACAGTGCATTTTCTCTGCAGCATAGCACCTAGTGAATAATAAAATAGTGCATACACCAATTGAAATAGCACATTTGAGAAATCCTATAGTAAATTTGAAAAATAAAAATAAAATATAGGCTATCTACATTCATGACACCTACAAACAAATAATAGATTCAGATACCCTTTTTCCTTGTTCATATTTTCCAAGACTGAGAGATCCTAAAATTGATCGTAATCATTTCTGAAACAAGAAAAGTTACAAGTTCCATTTATAGAGTATTACAATGTTGTAAATATAAGAGGAATCAATTAATTCAAAAGTAAATCCTAGACCCCTTAGATGTCATTACAAAATGCAAACAGTTAACTTAATACTGCTGAAGCTCATTAAAAGCATAGAATGTTGTAACTTGGTAATAATTGGATTAGCTCCGTAAATGATTTACAAATAAACTTTTAGATGTTATCCATAAAAGAAAATAGAATGAACACATTTGACACTAGGATTTAACGTAAAAACACAATTTGAAAAAAACCACCAATTGCAAAAATTTATTGTTTTCACTCTTCTGAAGTGAGCCTTGTTAGGAGCCAACCCTATTAAAGGCTACAAAACACAGTGTTAGGTGTAACCCTATTAGAATAATTAATCACCCTATTAGGAGTGGCCTTGTTAGAGGTCTTAAGAACAATTCAATGGAATTGCCACCTTGTTAGAGGATTTGCAAATACTTGTTAAGAAAACTCTGTTAGGAGATTTAGATCATTGCTACAGTGGTTAGAGAGTAACAATGAGATGACTTAATTTGAATGCAACTAAATTGCTGATTTTAGATCTCTATTCATGCTTTTACTTAATCCTTCCTGCTTGAATATAGCTTTGCTACTCCACAAGGATATTTTTCTTATCCTTCAAATTCACTTTCTCTTCTCATTATTAAATCTTCAATCACATCTTCATAAATTACACACTTTGAAATCACAACTTGACCTTATACTTATGGAATCCACTTTGTCAAATTTTCTAAATAAAACTTAGAATAATTAATATTCATCACCTTAGTTGGTTGGAATCAATAGATAAATCAATTACTCTTAATATGTTAAAATAAGAAAATCCTTCATTAGCTGACCCAGCTTGGTAGAAACTAACTCAGAAATGATTTCCTTCGTTAAGCAATAGAAGCTCATTTAATAGTACAAACTTGTGAAAAACCTTTGGCAACTGAGTGAGCTTAGTTAGCACTGGTTCCATCCACCTTTCCTTCATTAATCAAGTGAGCTTAGTTAACACTATCTTTCTGCAACTTTTCTTTTGACACCTGAGTGAATTTGGTAGACACTGCCTTCTAAACTAGGTAAACATAGGAATGCTTGGTAGACACTTAGAACTGTCTTCACTACTTGAGTGAGCTTGGCATATACTAACTGATAATGATATGACATTTGTGTAACATTAAAGACAACACACAATTAATCAATTGTATCCAATAATCTGCCTCTTTGGCATTGATGGCAATACAACATGTCATAACACAATGAAATCTTTGATTTGGCCTTGAGAATTCCCTCTATCAATATGAGCTCTTCCTACAATAGTTGTTACCAAGTTCATTTAGAACATTCTTCCTATTTCAACAAACTTCTTCTTTGGAAAACTTCTCCCTCTCTGGTTCCTTACCATATTCTATTTCCAAAAAATTTCTCAGAGATGTGACAATAAAATTCTCCCTCTTTGACAACACATGCCAAAGATAATAATTTTGTAAATACCAATGTACTCTAAGTACTAATTCATTGGCAATATGCCATTGCCAATTCTGCATGAACTTATTGATCTTCAATAAGTTTTGGTTGATGCATTCACTAAACTATACAAAAATGCATCCTTAGGTTATGGCTTGGTGAATATGTATGCAATCTATTCTTTTGTATTCACATATTCCAATATGACTTTTTTATTCTACACTAATTCTCTTAAGAAATGATATTTTATAGCAATATGCTTTGTTTTGGAATGCATTGGTGGTCAATATATGACTATTGGATCTTTGATCTCTACCTTCATTCCTTCCAACAATTGTTTGAACCAAATGATGTTAGAACAATTAACTATTGCTACTACATATTTTGCTTCTGTTGTGGATTGAGATGAACAATTTTGCTTCTTTCCTATCCAAGATACTAGTTTCTTGCCAAGAAAGAATGCTCCACCACTAGTGCTTTTTCTGTCATCAATACTTCCTGCCCAATCAACTTTAGTAAATACCTTCAAGTCCAAATTGCCTCCAAGTTTGTACCATAAGCCATATTCTTTAGTACATTTCAAATATCTCATGATTCTCTTGATTGCTATCATGTGATTTTCTTTGGGATTTGCTAAGAATCTTGCCACCATACCAACTACTAATGCAATATCAGGCCTTGTATGCACTACATACTGCAATTTTCCAATCATTGATCTATATGTGGTTTGATCTACTGCCTTGGAATCATCATTTTTGGAAAGCTTATGTCCAGTAGACATAGGGGTTTCAATAGGTTTTGAATCTTCCATTCCAAATTTCTTCAATATCTCCTTGATGTACTTGGATTGAGTGATGTAGATACCATCTTTGTTCTGATGCATTTGCAATCCAAAAAAGAATTTTATTTCACCAAACATGGACATCTCAAATCTTTTACTTATTTCTACTAAGAATTCTTTGCATAAGTCATAATTTCCTGTAAATAGAGCATCATCAACAAATATTTCTGCCAACACAATCTTCTTAACCAGTCCTTCTTTGATATATATACTACTATTGTCATTAGTCCTTTGAAAGCCAATCTGTACCAAGTAATTATGAAGTCTTTCATACCAAGCTCTGGGAGCTTTCTTGAGACCATATAATGCTTTGTGTAATTTTCAAACCATGTCTCTTTTGCTAAGATCTACAAAACCTTCTAGTTGCTCAATGTAGACTTCCTCATCAAGAATTCCATTCAAGAATGTAGATTTGGCATCCATTTGATATACTTTAAATCCTCTATGTGTTGCATATGCTAGTAAAGTTCTAACACCTTCTAGTCTTGCTATAGGAGAAAAAGTCTCACCATAGTCAATACCTTCTTTTTAAGAATAACCTCTGCACACTAATCTTGATTTTTTTCTTGATACTTTGTTATCTTCATTTAGCTTATTTCTAAATACCCATTTTGTATCAATTACATTTTTATCATTGGAATATTATCATGAAGAATCAAGTACAAGCCTAAACAAAGATCTGAAATCAACAATTTAGTTTCATTCAAATAAGGTCATCTCATTTTTACTCTCTGACCATTGTAGCAATCATCTAAATCTCCTAATAGAGTTGGCTTAATAGCTATTTTCAAATCCTCTAACAATTAGGTGGTAATTCCATTGAATTGTTCTCAAGACCTCTAACAAGGCTACTCCTAATAGGGTGACCAAATCCTCTAACAGGGTCACACCTAATAGTGTGTTTTGTAACCTTTAACAGGGTTGGTTCCTAACAGGGCTCACTTCAGAAGAGTGAAAACAATAACTAGTTACAATTGGTGGTTTTTCCCAAATTGAGTTTCCACGTTAAATCCTGGTGTCAAATGTGTTCATGCTATTTTCTTTTATGTGTTTTGCAACTAAGTTAAATTAATGATAATCATAGATAAAATCTAAAATTTTATTTGTCAATCATTTACCAAGCTAATCTAGTTATTACCAAATTACAACATTTTGTGTATTTACTAAGCTTCAAAAGTATTCAGTTATCTATTTGCATTTTGTACTAACATCTAAGAGATCTAGGATTTATTTTTGTAGTAACTGATTCACCCCTTCCGTCTTAGTTACTCCTCTTATATTTCCAACAATTGGTATTAGAGCTTGGTCATAGGTTTGAATCTCCTTGGGTAATGCTTGAGGGGGGGGGGGGGGGGGGGATTGTTGGACTAACCACCAACATTCTCCTTCAGGATTCGTGACATGGCTTAACTGCCTTCTGTGTTCTATAAGTCTACTGGTTGTATCGGGCATTGACAGTCAATCATTTTGGTGCAATGGAAACTCTAGTTTGTAACATTATAGTTATTGTTGTTTCATCTCACATATCAATACAAAAACATCTGAAGACACACATCCATTCCTTACCCAACTTTACAAAAAGTGAGCTTGCCATTATCAATAGTACCAAACACATTTTCAAACTTAGTTTGTTACTCCAAATGAACCATGATCAATAGAAACCTTCATATTGTGAAAATACATAAGAGTTAGAGGAATCCTATCCACATCTCATGCCACTACATAAAACTAGTGTAGCTACAAAACCAAAATGATCACCTATATGGGTGAGTACCAGAATAGCCAACAGAACCATCAAACACACAATTTTTTTGGATCTTATTGAATCAGTCACACCAGTGGATTGTTCATCAAATACAGTTACCCACAAATTACCCCTATTCAACCAAAATTCAAAACCTTTTGCCAAAATGGGTTCATCTAATGTGTGGGATGACAAGAGCATTGAAACTAAAATAGAGGATTTTCATCAAAATATTGAGCTTATCGATATCATGGACAAGATAATTGAAAGATACAAAGAATGATGCATACTAGCACTATCACAACAAGGCACAAAACTACCATCCAACTTTGATGTAACCAATCTTAAATGAGATGAAGAAGAGTCACCTTTAGATGTTGTTACCCAAAAATTACAAGACCTACAACTAGAAATGGAGAGGATGAAAAAAGGAAAGATTCAACCTGCAGAATTTAGTCTTGAAAAAGTGTGTCCTCTTCCATTCGATAACAATATCACCTTTAGACATTTTCCACCGAATGTGTAGATATGGTCAAAATATGACAATTATTTTGGTAGATCAGATCTGCAAGATCATCTCAGACAATTTTACACTCTAAGTATGGAGTTTGTTCACAACCCAACCTATCTAATGCATTTGTTTCCCAGAAGCCTAGGAGGGAAAGTCATGGAGTGGTTTTCCAAGTTACTCTCTAACATTAAGGTATTTAATTAGTTGGCTTCCATTTTCATTGCTCAATACTCTTATAATATCAAAAGGGAAGTGATGATGACTGATTTGTGTAACACAAAACAACCTCCTAGAGAATCATTCAGAGTCTTCCTACAAAGGTGGAGACACACATTTGCCAAATACCATAGAGACATCCAAGACAAAGAGAAGACCAACATCTTCATCAATAGTCTCTCAAAACCCATGAACTACTAGCTTGAACTTGTAAGGCCTAAAGACTTTAAGACTACCTTATAGAATGCTGCCAAAGTAGAAGAGACCCTGATAAATAATGATATTGATAAGTTATTAAAAGATGGTAAGGGTTTCTCAAACAAATCTGCATAGACTCACAATTCATCTTATTAGTCCATGATAAATAAAAGTCATGATGGAGAAATAACAACAAAAATATAGTCAATGATGCGGTTGTTGAAGCCATCCATGTTAAACCACAAACCCAACCCCATCCAAACTAGTAGTATCCTATCATCAATAACACCAATGTAAATACTAGACTAAACACACCTAGAAAAGATAATGCTTGTCTATTTTATTGACATAACATGGCAACTCCCTTGACATTTAATCAAAAAGTTACTTATAATCAAGCTCCTCCTCTAAAAGGATATCAGTCTTCTGACATACCCAAGGAGTATACACCTATAGGGTGTCTTATGAGAGTGCTTTGAAAACACTCTTAGCCAATGAACTCATTTTACTCCCTGAGGCCAAACCCTATGAACCACCAATTAAACTGAAGTGGTGGAGTGACAAGCATTTTTGTGCCTACTAATGGAACATGGGGCACTTAACAAATAATTGTTTCACCCTTACGGGTGCTATACAAAAATTAATCAATGATGGAACTATCGAAGTGAATAACCTTAACAATAATGAAGACCACACAGCCTTCAAGAACCCTTTCATGAGCCACAAAAAAGGTGAATCCTCTAGAGCTAATTAAAATGCAGCTACTCATGACAAGGTTAATTATGATCATCATTACAATACGACCATCAACATTATCTCTAGATTTTATCAAGCCTCTAAATTCATTTTACTAGGGCCCATGACAAGTTTTGATCATGAAACTATGAGTTCCACTTTACCCAAATATAGCTTGGTCAACCATTTACTCAAGTTTCCCACCCTTATCTCCATTTTCAAGTTGTTGAAGGTTTCTCCTAAGCATAAAGATATCCTCACCAAAGCCTTAGTGCCAAATGATGTTGATGTTAGTAGACTTCAAAATATGGTAAGTAACCCTCATTGTATATCCTTTTTATCCCAAGATGACATGTTTGTCATCCATCCACAAAATTCTCCTTTATGTATTGAAGTCTTTATCCATAGAAACAGAGTCAAGAGAACCTTGGTTGATAGTGGGGCAAGCCTAAACATTTGAAAATTAAATTTGGTAAAATCCCTAAGATATATAGAGGATTTTATTGATCCAAAGAAGAAAAACACTATTAAGGCTTATGACAATGAGGAGAAATCCTTTAAAGGCATGGTTATTCTACTAATCAGGGTAGGCCCAATTGTAAAAGAAATTATTTGTCAAACTATTAGACTTAACATTAACTTACAATATCCTATTAGGAAGGTATTGGATCCATGACATGTGAGTTATTCCTTCCACATACCATCAATGTCTCAAATTTCCATGGGTAAAAGCACAAACCTATGTCACCTTTTATAAAGAAATGTGATATCAGAATGTGACAGTTCAACATTAATGACAAAAAAAAATGGTATTTGTGTTTAAAATATGAAGATGATGTAAATTGATGAAATGTGTAGAATATGCCTATAATTTTTATAATTTTTTTTACTAAGAATTTATTCATTTTATTTTATTTTGAAGTCCCTTTTTTAACTATAAAAAATATAGGATGTAGTTCCTGTCAAACAAGTATGTGCAAATCATCTTTTTTTGTTCTAATTTGAAAATATTTTATAAATGACATGTATAGCTAGTGAACAAGAAAAGAAATAACTATTTTTGATGTATGTTTTCTTTGTTATAAGTACTTAAGTTCTACCTTGTCAGAATCCAACAATTTTTTCCTCCTGTCAAAACTTCCCTATCAAATCTATACCTTCTTGAAAAAAACATTACATATTCGTGAAGAGGATTCTCTCCTCTAGTGATAAATATAACTTCTTTATTTTTTTGATATGATTTATTATTTTTTTTCCTTTTTTGAGGGAGCATCTTCTGAAATGTTGAAATATCAACTTATAATATTTTGAGATTATAACATATTATAACTAATTAAAACACTCAAAAATTTATATAATGATGATATTGAATCTGAGATCTATAAAAGGGTATTTTTAGTTTTTGAAAACAATTGAGTTCTGATAGAGAAATGGGATTTGACCAAAATAGCTTTTTGTATCACAAATGGTGACATAGATTCTTGCTTTTACCCCCATAAATGTGTCAAGAGGTGACCATACCTGGGGATAAAAACCTTACCCAATATTGCAATTCCCTAGTTCCCCATAACAAGGAAGAAATCGACACCCCGAAAAGTGACATCAGTAAGTCCACATCAACAGATACTTCATGTTCCACCAGTTGAGATAATGACCACTTATCTACATCAACTAAGGGTAAAGAGAAAGTTGATTATTCAATTTCTTCTCTTTCTTCACCTTCATCATCAAAAGACCCCAAAAAATCACATTATGAAGAAATGGATAAGCTAATGAAAGAGTTTGATAGGAAGTGCAAGCTAAAGTACAAAGGGTTAGGTGAATACATAGTCTCATTATTTTATCCCCTACTTTCTCCAAGATCTCATGACAAACCATCATCCACCATTAGGCCTTACCATGCACATTTTTTAGAAGCAAGTGATGTACCTTCAGGCTCCATAGAAGAAATCAATGAAAAAAATATTGACATTTCCTCTCACCTATATGGAAAAGGTCTTGACTTAATGAAAAAGATGGGATATATGAGTGATGGCCCTCTAGGGAAAGGGAAAGGCATCGTTGAACCCCTAGTAGCACAGTTCAGGTCTAATAGATCCAAAACAAGGGTGGGGTATAGTGAATAAGACAATGCATAGATCACTTCCAAGTCCCACTCCAAACATAGTGATTCCTCCTCCTCTACCCTAGTATGGGCACCCAAAGGAAAAGATGCCAATGACCAAACAATAACTAACAAAAAGAATGTAGATCTATCCATCCCAAATCTACATATACAAAAGAAACATGAACACCTCTAATAATGAAGGTGATGATGATTCCACCAAGTGGAAATTTAAATCATTACTTGAAGAGGCCATTCATGACAAAGAATGTGATTTTGTTCACATCCCTGCATCCAATTGTTTCATTACGCAAGGATCAACCTCTCATCTGGACTTTACTTCACCAAGAGCTAGCACACATCAGAATAAATTAGAGGTTGATATAGAATAGACACATCACAACAAATCATATGAGGATGATGAACCTATTGAAGGGTTTTAGTTTCAAACTCTATTTCTTGACTTCCTTCTAGTTGAAATCGAAGATGACTACTATGAGCCACTTGCCAGCTCTATTTTTCCTGACACTTTAGAGGAAGCACATGTTATAGGCCTAACTAATATAGTGTATGAACCATCTAATGAGGTCATTTCTTTAAAATGCTACCAAACCCTATCCATATTATGAACCACTCTCCTTAGTCCATCCTGAGCTCATCAACTAGGATACAACTTTCCCACACCATATTCTTGATTTTGACATTGACCATGATGTTTTTTTCAGCCTTAACATAGTTGAACCATCTTATCTACATAGAATAGGAGAAAGGTATATAGATGGGTTTTATATCAATTATCTTAGTCATACTAGAATAGGCTGAGTATATCAAAGAATTAATGACCAGCACTAGGCTATAACTGATCTTGAGAAAAAAATTTAAAAAAATAGAAATGACACATCCAAGGGTGAAAACCCAATTGTGGCACCCATGGATCAGATGATTGATACCTTGCTCAAGCACTCAGAGGAAGGATTGTCCATCCTAATTGAACCTATAGAAAAAGTCAACATTGGAACAGAGTAGGAGCCAAGGATCATCCATATAGCACAATTATTAAACAAAAATGAAAGTGCATTCATTCACTTCTTCAAAGAGAGGCAAATAAACTTTGCAAGCTCTTACATAGACATGCCAGGGTTAGACCCAACTCTAATCCTTCATCACCTCAACATTTCTCTAGAGGCTAAGTCGATTAAGAAAAGGCTAAGGAAAATTCCCACATAACCTTGCTAATCAAAATAGAATTAGAGAAATTGTTTAGCACCAACTTCATCCGACCCTTAGCATATGTGTCATGGATATCAAAAATTTTTCCTATATCGAAGAAAGATAGTAGCATACGCATCTATATTGGTTTTTGAGATGTAAATAAGACATGTCCTAAAGAAAATTTTCCCCTTCCCAACATCAACACAATTGTAGATTTGGTAGTAGGTCATTCCATGTTTTCACTCATGGATGGATTTTCAACATACAACCTAATTAGGATAACACTAGAGGATCAAGAGAAAATAGCTTTTGCTTGTGCATAGGGAACATTTTGTTGGAATGGCATGCCTTTGGCCCTCAAGAACATAGGGGCCACCTATCAGTGGGCCATGATAACTATCTTTCATGACATGATACATACTTTTATGGAAGATTATGTTGACGATATACTTACCAAATCTCATACTTGAGAAGATAATCTCCCCATCTTGGACAAGATATTTACCTACCTAGAAGCATTCAAAGTTAGGCTAAACCCTAAAAAATGTGATTTTTGTGTAAAATGTGGCAAACTCCTACAGTACATAGTTTTGGCCAAAGGGATTAAAGTTGATCCCAAAATGTTACAAGCTATAATCAACATGAAACCTCTGAAGAACTTGAGTCAACTACATTCCCTTCAAGGAAGACTTCAATTAGTCTATTGCTTCATCTCTCAGTTAACAAAAAAGTGTGTGCCTCTTACCCACCTTCTCTGCAAGGATATAATTTTTAAATGGGATGATCAGTGTCAAATGGCCTTTGATTTACTCAAAAACTACTTGATGAATCCACCTGTGTTGGTACCTCCAGTATTGCACAAACCATTTTTTCTATATATTTCCCAAATAGATAAATCAATTGGAGCCCTCTTCTCAAAGGAAAATGACCAAGGCAAAGAAATGGCCATTTATTACATCAGTCGCACCTTGGTCAACTATGAGCTCAATTACACCTTTATTGAAAAAGCTTATCTATCCATAGTTTTTGCTTCACAAAAGCTATGCAATTATATTTTGATACATAATGTTAAGCTCATCTCCAAGATTAATCCCCTCAAGTATCTTCTCAACAAGATAGTGTTAACAAGCAGATTGGCCAAGTGGATAATGATCCTAAGTGAGTTTGATATTGAGTATGTTGATAGGAAAGAAATAAAATGATAGGCCATTACTAACCAATTCGCAGATGCATCCATAGAAAGCTTGAATTCTACCTTAGCTAATTTTCTAGATATGTACATTCTTCAAATAGAGTTGGTCACATGGAAGTTATGATTTGATGGTTCTTATTCACATCATGGTTCAAGCATTGGTATTTTGTTCATTATGCCTCTAGGTGTTACCATCCCCAAGTCCTACAAACTACTTTTCCCCTACACAAACATCATGGTGGAATATGAAGCCTTGGTCCTGGGCCTCAAACTAGCCTTAGAATGGAAATTAATAATGCTAGAAGTTTATGGAGATTCTCATTTGATCATCAATCAAGTCACCGACACATATCAAACCAAGATCAAAAGGTTATTGCCTTACAGACATATGGATGACACACTTAAGGTATGTTTTGTTCACATTACTTTTGAAAAAATTCCTAGAGATAAGAATAGAGTAGTAGATGCCATGGCCACCTTGGCCTCCTTGCTTCAGTTACCCGAGCAACACAAGCTATATGAGTTCTTAGTAGAAGAGGTGGTTCAACCTATGTTTCATCAACCCAATTCCCTTATTATTTTCCATTTAGACACCCCCGATTCCATTTGGTATAACTCCATCATCACCTACCTTTGTGATAACATCACTCCCTCTAATGTCTCATGAAGAATCCATGGTAACCTTATCCATGCACCAGCCCAAGAGCTCAACCCTTTGGCCACACCATGGCCTTTTTATTAGTGGGGCTTTGATTTGGTTGGAGCCATCCACCCACCTTCCTCTGAAAAACATAAATGGATTATCATCGTAACAAAATACTTCACTAAGTGGGTTGAAGTGGTGCCACTTTCCAACTCTATAAGAAAAAAAATCTCTTCCTTTATTCTAAACCATATTATTTGTCGGTTTGGCATAGCTCATGGCAATCTCACAAACAACACTTTGTACTTTAAAAACTAAATAATTGAAAAATTATGTGAGAAATTTCACATTATACACTCAATTTATTATCCCCAAGGCAATGGCCAAGCAGAGGCCACAAACAAGACCATTATCAACATTCTTGAAAGAACCATCAATGATTGGCATTTACAACTAAACCCCAAAATTTGGGCCTACAAGATGAATGTTAGGACACTTACAGGTGCCAAACCCTTCTCCTTGGTTTATGGTTGTGAATCCATTCTTCCTTCAGAGGTTTAGATCCCATCCTTGAAAGTTACTCTTCGTGACATCCTATTAGATGAGGACTATAGAGTGGCCCATCTAGAGTAGCTAGAACTATTAGAAGAGTATTAGTGTGTAGCACATGAGTGCCTCAAAGTATATCAGAATAGGTTATAAAGACTTTACAACAAAAAGGTCAAACCCTATGTTTTTCAAATTGGTATCTTAGAACATATCTTAGAAAATGGATAGTTCTCAACATCCATTTTAACCTTCATAACATCCATTTGAGATCCCACAAAAAAATTTTCACCTCTATTGTCTCCAATATAGCTTTGTGAGCCCGCTTTTAGCTTTCAAAACCCATTTTTGGTCTCCTTGATTGTTTATGTGTCATAAAAAATGGTCGTAGTTATCTCCATAATCTAAAAAATCTCACTCACATCCTCATTCTGCTCCTACCAATTCAAAAATTGTCAAAAATTCTCAAAAACATCAAAAATTTGTCCAAAATTACCAAAAACATTAAAATATTATTAAAAATTGTCAAAAACATTCAAAAATTGTTAAAAATTACCAAAAATAGTAACAAATTGTTAAAAATTGCTAAAAATTCTCAAAAAAATTCAAAAATTATTTTGAGAAAAATTTTAGGCCCCCAAAACACCTTTTCAAGGCCCTGTTTTACCTTTTCTAGGCCCTCAAAACACTTTCTAGGCCCAAAGGCCTTGTTTTTCCTCTTCAGGCCCCCAAAGTGACTCCTCAGGCTCCAAGCACCTTTTTCAAAGCCCAAACATCCTTCTCAAACCCACAAGTGCCTTTTTCAAGGCCACTCTTGGGCCTCTTTTGGCCATCATAGCCTCCTATAGGCCCAAACACCTTTTCAAAAGCCTTGTGAGTATCCATCTTGACACACACCTAGAGAAAAATCCCAACTTTGGTCTTCAACTTGTCTGTAAAGACTATCAATATATACAAAATTATTCCTTAAAATTTGTGGTTTAGCAAGATTTTTCCACCTTGAATGCCATGACTCTTAGAATGTTACACAAGTTTGTACTCATCTTTCATTGAGAGCCCATATCAACATTCAGTTACCCCACATATGAGAAGGTCAATCTTTCTCAACATATCTCATTGTTCCCACTTTTATGGAGATTGGCATCCTTCCAAATATTTACAAAAATATCAAAAACATTGAAATATTTACAAAAATTCCAGAAACATCCACATATTCCTCAAAATTTTAAAAAAATATCCAAAATGTATTCCAAAAAAAACAAAAATAAAGACAACAATGTTCATCTAACACATTAACATCAACACCTATTTCTCTTTTGACCATAAAAGAAAACAAAATTCTTATTCTTTTATGATGGCAACAACAATATTACATTCAAATCAAATCTACCAGATCAATTTATTTTGGCCTCCCTTGGGGAGGTGGCAGGATAGGGTGTCCAATCTAGGGCATTTCTCCATACCCAGTTATAGAAGAAGAAGCCCCTGGTGTCAATCCTCTTTGTACCCATTGTTGCGGTTTGAAAACTACTGAACAACAAAATGTTCAATACTAGAATGATGACACTCACATAAACTAAGGATCAACTAATTCCTATTATCAGCTACAATGAGTAAACCATTTAGACCCAACTTCAACAAAACCATGGGTGGTTTCCTGCTCTTTAGGCTCTGTAGAACCAAGGTGGGTATACCTAGGGATGATTCTAATGCAAACTGCTGTGTAAATATTCTTCTAGTTTCATTCTAATTCTCATCTATTACCCACTAACACAGGAACAATTTACTTCACTTCTTTTAATGTTCTCAAAACTTGTATGCATCCCTTATTAGCAGATTTGGTCGTCTTTCTCCTTGAATTTACAAATATTCCTGGAAATAGCAGCTACCTAAGACTCAAATAATAGATATAAATGACCATTCACCATCATTTATAACTTTGAACAATATTGAATGAAAAATGATTTTGATTGTATAATTGTTATGATATGCAGTAGTAGAATTTACCCTTGTTCACTTCTGACTTATATGACCAATGCCTTATCCATTGGGTAGAAAATTGGCTATTTGTGGGAATTGAAAATTAACTTGTAAATGAATTAATCAATTGTAATCACCCATTTCCATTCTTATGAAATATCCTTTCTATAAAACTCATAAACCCTACTGATTCATTGAAGCACTTCCATAATTCCTTGAATTAAAGGCAACAGTGATATCAGCATAAAACCCATCCAAATTGCATTTAGCCAAATTAAACTTTATTTAAAATGACTTCAAAGTAAACAAACCAATAAAAAGGAGACAAAAATTGATGCCCCTTTGTATTATCCTTTTAGATGACTAATACAATGACCAATAGAATTCAAAGAACAGCCCAGAACAACTTGTTGGTTCTATCATTTCAATATATCTTTAGAAAGTACAACTAGAAAATAAACTCAGAATAGCTACACACTATTGGACAGATTGTATTCTCTCAAAGACTTAAAATTGTACAAAATTCGGTCCCTCACATTGCCTTGAAAACTCATTTATATAAGCATGAGTTGCAACAAGAAAAGGGCAAATGTGACTAACTGGTGTCCTTCAAAAATATTTTTACATACATTTTTAACAAAAGGACAAAACTGTGAATAATAAAAAAATTGATACATCAAACTCTCCTTTGTGGGTCCACTTTTGTTATTTCCTTTGGAAAGGCAAGAATACTTTGATTGGATTCCCTTATTTTTCTAGTTCCTCAAGATAGGTGGCCATCAAATGTGATAGTGATGAGTCATCTATTGCTACCTAAGGATCCTCTCTATCTTTATCATCAGTACCAGAGGTGGCTTCTACTTTTGTACTCTCTTCTCTATCATCATCTTCCACCTCATCATCTCCTTCTGTCTATTCTATAGACATAAATTCTTCCTTCCATTTATTGTAAATAGTGTCATCTAGCCAATCAAATTTTAGAATTTCTCTTTGTAAAATTACTAAAGAATTTGCATTTGCCTCTAAATCAACAAAATCTTTTCTGATGATATTATAGAATAACTGTACTTTTACCAACTTCTCATTTGTCATTACCCACAACAGATGGTCTACTTCATTTATAACCTTATTTATTCTCTCACAAAAGGCTTCATCTAGCTCCCTCTTCCATTCTTCCTTTTCCTTTATTTTATCAACTGACTTTAGAGCACAAGGGAATAAATCAAATTTTTTCGCAAAATACTTGGAAAAAAAATTAGTTAATCTTCCATAGAAAGAATCTTGCTTATAATCAAAACCTTGCAACTTATTTAGTAAATCAAAAATTCCTTCTATCTGATGATATGTTAGATGAATAACAAATATACACATAGCAGTGATATTTGAACTTCTCTCTATCCACTTCTGTACAATGGGTCTGAATATAGCTTCATTTTGCTTCAATTCATCCTTGATTGCTGAAATCCTTGATAATTGATAAAAAAATGTGGGCCATTCTATCCTGTCTATTAAATGCATAATACCCTGCCTCAATTTTTCTTCATGTTGATTATTAAGCTCTACATGCATTGCATACAACTTATTCTTCTCCTCTTCAAAATCCTCTACAGTATAGAACTGAGGCCTTTCTAGAGTACCAGGTATCTCAATAATTGGAGTGAACTTGAAAGGTTAAATTGGTGGCCTAGGAGGGTATACAATCCTAGGTCTGCTAGATTCTCCTACTTTTCTTTTCCCATGGACATTTTCCATTTGAGATACTTTGTTTTCCAGTGACTGTATTTGCATACCCCTTTCCTCATATGCTTTCAAAACTTCTTCAAACCTAGCATTGAGTTGGGCAAACTTATCTTGTTCTTGGCCAAACACTATACTACCAAATTTTACCATCTTTGATGCCATTCCAATTATTTGTCAACTTCCTACCTCACCAGCCCTAAACACTATCAATGTACCAGTATGCTCTCCAGTGGGAATCTCATGCATTTTGCTATTTTCCCTCTTTTCCATGGACCATATAACAAGGGCTTGGTGGTCATCACTAAATTTGACTCCTCTATGAGCCTATAGTATTTCTTTAGCAATATTTAGTTGAACATCCCTCTGTTTTCTTACTGAATAAAAAATAATGGCATTTGCTATATCCCATTCTGGCAAAAGAAGGACTCTTGACTATCTAACTATTTGCCTCCCAGCTTCAATAGTAAACTAGACAAAATCATGCAAAAATTT
The DNA here is from genome assembly GCA_028749045.1 of Cupressus sempervirens. Lineage (NCBI taxonomy): Eukaryota > Viridiplantae > Streptophyta > Pinopsida > Cupressales > Cupressaceae > Cupressus > Cupressus sempervirens. The sequence continues at coordinate 657,803,437 of CM053793.1, forward strand.
AGATTTCACCTCTTCCTTCATATCCAAATCAGGTTTGTCTAGCTATTTTGCTTTTATCTTCTCACAGGTTTTCTCAAAATTGCTTATGTTTAACCTCCACAAAAATTGAGAAAAAGCCCTAGATTTTACAAAATTCTCATCATTAATAAAACATTTAGAAGCTTTGGATCAATTTCCTTACCTTGGTAATCAACAATGGTTAGGTCCAAGGAAGGTGTAGGAGGTTCTTGTGGCTCTCCAACATCCAAATCTATAGAACTAACAATCACATCCCCTTCTCCACTCATTTGTCTAAGCTGCTCCCTTAGAGATGCTTCATCATCTATCTAGATTGGGGATTGGCTTGGGGAGTATTGCTCTTTTGAGAAGAAGAAGACCCATGCACTAATTTTTTCCTTTTTGGAGAGCTTGCTGCAAATGGACTTCTGTACCTTGGCTTCTAATGAAGGGGAGCCTATTGCACATTTTGAATCATGACATAACCTACCCTTCTTTGCAATGGATATTGGCTAGGAGCCACCATATTTATGTTTCTTATCCTTCTTTTTACCTCTGTAGCCTTGTCTGGATGTGTCTCAACATATATGGCTTTCTTCTCATTCATGGTCTAGATGATCACAGCAAAATTATTCATTAATGCTTGCATTCTGGCTCCCCAATATTTTTTTTTCTTTCAATGGGTCATACTGGGGGTCAAAAGCATTAATAAACTCTAGGGTCTTGCTAAATACTATCCATTTTTCTTTCCTGAATTCTTGTTCTTGCAATGTGAAAACATATCTAATTATATCCTCTAGATAATAAACTTGATGTATCATACGAGAAGCTTTCACCCTCTCTCTTAAGAGGTCATAGAATCCTTCAAGATCAATGAATCTAGCATGAGACTTTTCCATGTAATATCTATCCAAAAAAAATTAAGGTGCTTCCACCCTTTTCTGACAAAGACAAAATCATGCACCACAGTAACAATTGCAAAGAAGGTGCCCTTCTTAGACAATTCCCTCTCATCTATAGTGCCTATCTATGATAAGAGCTCAATGATTCCTATTTTCAAGGGCACATGAAAGGGCAACACATGTGGCTTTTTCACAAAACCATATACTCTTATTATAGTTGAAACACTGTAAGGGATTATATCCCTCCAATTATGACTAACCAATAGTCCTTGTGCATAGTCTTTAGGTCTAACCAATTCCAACAATGCTTGTGGAATTATAGGGCTGTCACCTTTCAAAAGCAACCTAAGCTTCAAAGAAAAGCATCTATAAAATCTCACATAGATGGCATCTGTAGCTTCTAAACTCATATCAACACTCTACAGCTGTATTGGATTCCTCTCTCCATCCCTAGTTGCTTCCAACTCCATACCCTTGGAGAAAAAGCTGAATCCCTTGTACAAGCATACATGCATAAGCAATGAATACAACCATAATGGTTTGTCCACTTTTCCCCTTGCTATCCCCACCATGCCATTGTGAATTTCTTTTGCAAGGAAAGTAGAAAAATCTAGAATAGTACTCATTCCAAATTGAAGGGTTTGAGCCATTATGAGAACAATTGAGCCTAGAATTTGATCAACCTCATCTATCCCAAAAATTTTGTAAAGAGAAAAATATAGTGCTTGAGCTCTTAGGTTGAAATGTCTTCTCAAAAATGGCTCTAGGGTCCTGGCTGTAATTATAGGAAAAGTACCAATTTTAGAAGCATGCTCTTGTAGTGGCCCTATTCTCAGTTAAATTCTTTGTGCATCATACCTTGCTTGAAGGTCATCTATGTCAATAGTTTCATGTATGACATGGTTAGGATTGAGGTTGAAAACCTCACTAAATAATTTAGGAAAAACCCTAAATAGATTCACTCCAGCATGGTTTTTTACCCACTCTGTAATTGGATCATATTTATTTGCCAGATTCATCAATAAATCACTATCAAAGAAAACTATGGGGACTGTTAATTTACCAATAGCAAACTCCCATTCATTGCTCATAGGAGTGTCTAGTTTTCACTCTGAAAACCATTTCTTGAACAACTCCAAACCCCCCATGGAAACCTGGGCATCTCTTACCCAATTAGCTTTGTGGTAAAAACCCTCTACTACAACTACTCTTGGATGTTTTGGAATGAGTTCCATCCCCTTAGTTATTTCATGTACTGATAAGGGGAATTATTCAAGAAAGCCATCGTGCACAGAACATTTACAATATTTTGTTTGCCCAATGAACTCTTTTCAAGGATGCATTTTGAATAAAACCCTAGAAATTTCATAATAGCAGATACTTTGAATTTCTTAGAGAGTCATAGAGTACTTACCGACCAGAAGTCCCACTTCTGCACTATGTGATATCTTCTACAATTTTACTAGAGTGCTAGCTAAGAATTTATGTGCCCTAGCTCAAAAAACTTTGTATGCCCTGATGTTCTTTATGTGCTTTGGTGATTCATTAATGGTGAGATCATGGGTTCTTTTCATACATTGAAATTACACGCACAAAATCTGAATCATATTTACTCTCAGTAACCATTACCTCCAATTTGCAACGAAGTTTGAATCCCATTTGTAGATTTTCACCAGATCGGATGGCTCTGATTTGAAAAGCAACAAGCTTTATGGCTTTTAAAAATAAGGCTATGTGTCACAATAGCGCTTTCCCACATTCCTTAAATTTCTTACATCTTAGAATTGCAGAGAAGCATCATTCATTGATCAAGAAAAGATCGACGATCAGATTAATTCACTTTTGAAAAAAATCTAGTTAGCAATATTGACCAATGGGAAACCTCCATATGAGTTCATGCCTTCTGACAATATTCCACACAAGGAGAGTGCATATCTTCTTCTGAGTGAGCAAGTACTTGACATCATTCATTCCACATGTCATGCTGGTGCATTCCTTCTTTTCTTATCTAAGAAGAATCTTCAAATTACAGGCTTACACCAGTCATCAATCTTCAAAAGATCTATGGTGACACTAATTATACCCTGTAGAGCTTCTGAGTCAAAATTTTAGACATCACCATGGACATGTGTCTACCTGGTACATTTCCACTTTGTTTAAACTTCACTCAAATTAAAATTGTAGGCAAGCACCCTTTGTTGATCAGAATAAGATCAATGATCAAAAACAACTCTACATTCTACGCTTGCATCATCCACTTGGGCCAATGAAATGACTACTTTCAATCCACGTGTTCTGACTCATCTGACTATTGCATTTATTTTTGACACCTTATGTGCCCACAATATAAGTAGTTCTAGCTAAGCATAAATGGTAGAGCACATGGCATGACTCAACAGTCTTCAATAATCTAGCCCCATAGTGACATGCATCGCAAAGGTGTATACCCACTTTTCTTATCTGACTTGCAGCTTCATAATGCAAGATTGCACTAACTGTAGATCTTTGAAAGATCTAGTGCTGATAGGATTTCACTTCCATTTGGCAGTCAAACTTCTTCAATGGCACATTTGGCAGTACATGTTAGCAATCATTTTATAGTGTGGCACACTACAACATACAATTAAAATCACTTGACCCCACCTTGCCACACGTCAAAAAAAAACTACTTGCCCACATTATTTATCTCTTGTGTAGCTTCAAATTGAGGGCATGCGCTGGCATTTGATCTTGATCAATCAATGGTTATAGAATCAGGTATCCTTATCACCATGTTGGCCAAAGTGACAAATCAAAATCTCCAACCATTCCAACTTGTCTGACACTTGCCACGGAAGACATCCATCCTTGAGAACGGTGGGCCCATCTTGTTAGACCTTGCCACTTGTCCAATTTTTTCTTTCCCGAATTATTTATCTGACAAGAATCTCCTTCTTGTGGGAAAGTGCTAGCCCTTGATTCAAATGAAATCAATGGTTGACACTTCTTGGTGAAAAATGACATATCTTTTTTGGTGACTCAACCAATGATATCACGGGAAATCTAGAACATGCACAAAAGTACTAAGAAACCTGCAAAAGTTCCTAACAATTTATGACTCATTTTACGGTTCACTGGAATTCAAAAAAGTAAGGGCTACATGTCACTGAGTCGCATGCCCACATTATTTAAAAACCTTGCATCTCAAAATTGTGGGTATGAGATACCAGTTGATTTGAACAAGATCAACGATTATAAAAACTTCGTGTTATCAAAGGTATTTCCTAATAAAATGATTAAGCAATTTTCAAGCCAAGCATGGCCACGTAAGGTTTAAACAAAATTAAAATGAACTCATGCTTGCGCAAGCCCTTTCTTAGGTGAAAAGATATACCATTAAAACATTTTTCTAAAAATACTTTGAGGATTTTCCAAAACTAGGTCAATCTAAGGGTTTGAAAATACAAGGAACAAAACCCTAATATACAATAATTAAAGACTCAAAAATGATTTTTCACTAAATTTTTCATAATATCTACAAATGTGAAAGATCAGACCAATAGTGGCTCTGTCTGTGGATGATAGACCTCCTGAGTCTATGCAAGAATTCAGAATTTTTGGGAGAGCAAACCACATACGTGGTATAGGGATGACAAATTTTTAGAGAGCACAAAGCAACACACAAAAAAAAAAAGGAAATCACACTATACAGAGAGACTATTTACAAGGATTTACAAAATATACAAAATGTACAAAAATACCAGAAACCCTAAAACTACTGTTCATGGAAAATAGATACTTCAAGAAAAGTACCTCTTCAAGAACTATCCATGAACTGGAAATTCAAGAATACCTCCAGTTAATTCCTTTCAAAAATATGAATCTTCTCCATTTCTATCACAAATGTTGTATGGACCAAACCAGATTGGGTCAAATTTACCATGCTTTCCTTTATCTTCCAATGTAGCATTCCACATCAGTACCATGTCTCCTATTTCAAACTTTCTCTCAATGGCCTTTTTATCATATAAGTGCTTCATCTATGATTGGAGCTTAGCATTATAAACAGAGGAATCTCTTCTTGTCTCTTCTAACTATTTAATGTCGTCCATTTTGAGTTGCATCTCATCAATGATATCATCTTCATATAGCTAAATGAATTTATACATCTCCCTTAGATTATTCTGGGGAAGTCTAGCCTATATACCATAAACCAAGTCAAATGGGGCACAACCAATGGCCCTTTTATAGTAACCCTATTAGCCCACAGGGCTAATGGTATTTTGAATCCCATGCCTTCTTGTTTTCCCCCAAAATCCTCTTGATAATCTTTAGTATACTCTTATTGCTAGATTCTTCTTGACCATTCCCTTGAGGATGATAAGGTAAAGATGTATATTCTGTAATGCCATATTTTCTGCACAACTCTTTATATTCATCAGATCTGAAACACATGGCATTATCAGTTACTATTTTTTGTGGGCAACCAAATCTAGTTAAAAAATTTTTAAAAATGAAATTGATCACCACTTTGCTTGTTGCATTCTTGGTAGGGATGGCTTCAACCCATTTAGTGAAGTAATCAATTGCCACCAGAATCCAAGAATGTCCACCACCAGATTTGCTTGAGATTTCACCTATGAAATCAATTCCCCACTGTTTAAATGGTGCATTTACTTCTATAGGTCTTAATGGTAAATTCCCAAAAAATTTCAAATTTCCATTGAATCTTTGACAAGTATCATAGGTCTTAACCACTTCATGAGCATCCTTGAAAAGTGTTGGCCACCAAAAACCATATCTAAGGACTTTGTGGGCTGTGGTCTTAGCCATGTAATGACCTCCACACACACCTTCATGCATATCTTTTAAAATTTGCATAGCCTTAGTCTCATCTACTCATTTTGAAAGTACTCTTTCCATGTCTCTCCACCATAGCTATCCTTGCGCTATAATATAGCTTATAGCATGTTCTGACTCATTTGACTAGTTCATTAATTTTTGACACCTTTCGCACCCACAATATAAATAGTTCCAGCTAAGAATAACTGGCAGACCACATGGCATGACTCAACATTCTTCAATAATCTAGCCCCATGGTGACACGCATCGCAAAGGTGCATACCCACTTTTCTTATCTGACTTGTAGCTTCATAATGTGGAATTGCACTAATCGTAGATCTTTGAAAGATCTACGGCTGATAGGATTTCACTTCCATTTGGTAGTCAAACTTCTTCAATGGCACATCTGGCAGTACATGTCAACAATCATTTTACAGTGTGGCACACTGTAGCATACAATTAAAATCACTCAACCCCACCTTGCTACACGTCAAAAAAACCACTTGCCCGCATTATTTATCTCTCATGCAGCTTCAAATTATGGGCATGCATTGGCCTTTGATCTTTGATAGATCAATGGTTATAGAATTAGGTATCCTGATCGCCATATTGGCCAAAGTGACAAATCAAAATCTCCAACCATTCCAACTTGTCTGACACTTGCCAGGGAAGACATCCATCCTTGAGAACAATGGGCCCATCTTGTCAGACCTTGCCACTTATCCAATTTCCACTTCCTTGCATTAATTATCAGATGAGCATCTCCTTCTTACAGGAAAGTGGTAGCCCTTGATTCAAATGAAATCAATGGTTGACGCTTCTTGGTCAAAAATGACGTATCTCTATTTGTGACTCAAGCAATGACATCGTAGGAAATCTAGAATGTGCACAAAAGTACTGACATACCTACAAAAGTTCTTGACAATTTATGACTCCTTTTATAGTTCACTGGAATTTAAAAAAGTAAGGGCTACGTGTCACCAAGTCGCATGCCTGCATTATTTAAAAACCTTGCATCTCAAAATTATGGGCATGTGATACCCGTTGATTTGAACACGATCAAAAATTATAAAAACTTCATGTTATCAAAGGTATTTCCTAATAAAATGATTAAGCAATTTTCAAGCCAAGCACAGCCATGTAAGGTTTAAAAAAAATTAAAATGAACTCATGGTTGCACAAGCCCTTCCTTAGGTGAAAAGATATACCATTAAAACATTTTTCTAAAAATACTTTGAGGATTTTCCAAAACTAGGTCAATCTAAGGGTTTGAAAATACAAGGAACAAAATTGTAATCTTTAATATTTAAAGACTCAAATAATTTTTCACTAAATTTTTCATAATTTCTACAAATGTGAAAAATTAGATCAACAATGGCTCTTTCTGAGGATGATAGACTACCTAAGTCTATGCAAGAATTCAAATTTTTTGGGAGAGCAGACCACATACTTGGTACAGGGATGACAACTTTTCAGAGAGCACAAAGCAACACACAAAAACAAAAGTAGGAAACCACATTGTATAGAGAGACTATTTACAGGGATTTACAAAATATACAAAATGTACAAAAATACCAAAAACCCTAAAACTACTATTCATGGAAAATAGATACTTCAAGAAAAGTACCTCTTCAAGAATTATCCATGAACTAGTAATTCAAGAATACCTCCAGTTAATTCCTTCAAAAAATATGAATCTTCTCCATTTCTATCACAAATGTTGTATGGACCAAGCCAGATTGTGTCAAATTTACCATGCTTTCCTTTATATTTCAATCTAGCATTCCACATCAGTACCATGTCTCCTATTTCAAACTTTCTCTCAATGGCCTTTTTATCATATAAGCGCTTCATCTATGATTGGAGCTTAGCATTCTGAATAGAGGAATCTCTTCTTGTCTCTTCTAACTGTTTAATGTCATCCATTCTAAGTTGCATCTCATCAATGATATCATCTTCATATAGCTAAATGAATTTATACATCTCCCTTAGATTATTCTAGGGAATTCTAGCCTGTATACCATAAACCAAGTCAAATGGGGCACAACCAATTGCCCTTTTTATAGTAACCCTATCAGCCCACAGGGCTAACAGTAATTTTGAATCCCATGCCTTCTTGTTTTCCCCCAAAATCCTCTTGATAATCTTTAGTATACTCTTATTGCTAGGTTCTGCCTAACCATTCCCTTGAGGATGATAAGGTGAAGATGTATATTCTGCAATGCCATATTTTCTCACTAATACATTAGGGGTCAATTTGCGACGACAGGAAAATGTAATGTATTTTTGGCTCTTTTTTTTTCAATTTTAGCCCAACGACATCGCAATTGTGACACTAACTCCAATACATATGGAGTGGAATTGTGATGGCAGAAAATGTTATGTGAATTTTTGGTCTTTTTTTTCAATTATAACCCAAGAATGTCGTAATTGCGATGCTAACGAGATATAAGAGAAAAAAAAGAAAAAGAAAAAAAAAACAAAAAATGTTGCTCATTTGAAATCGACACAGGGATCTCTGCGGTGAAAGGGCCAAGGCAACATTCAGAGGAGGATGATGGCAAGGTGCAAAACAAACAAACCCATTACTCTTAGAATCCTTTTTTCTCCAATCATTATTATTGTTCTATGATCAATGAAATCCATGCCCCACATCTTCAGACATTGGCAATTTTAAGGGCTTTTGCAAATCAGATGGAATCTTTATTTTTTAAGAAAGATCTTTGGCTTAGAAGCTGGAAAATTTTTGTAACGCATAGGGCATCAATGTGAGTAGAGTTTAAAGCCACGTAGCTTATTGGAGTTAAGGTCAGAAGACATTCATGCTCATGCTTAAAGAAAAAACGTAGATTTTTTTCCATTTGAGGCTATATCTAAATTATGGGAGGCAAAATATTAGTATCTAAATGGGGAGATTAGAAAGGTGACCAAAATTTGTCAATCTATATGTAATTTATCTTAATTTTTTGACTATGTTCAAGAATTATTTTTTTTCTTGCAATTTTAGGTATGAATTTTACGATGAATGTATGAAAAAATATAGAAATGCAAATATACGAAAGTATTTTACAGATCTCTTTGATTACTTGCCACTGAAAGACCTTATTGAAAGCCAGGTAAAGAAAAAAATATTATACACTATTTTGTTGGTATCCTATGTAGCACAACAAACTTGTTCTTACTATAAGAATTTTTTTATTCTTTTGTTTCATTATAGATCTTCTACTTGCACGGAGGTCTCTCCCCATCATTGGACACACTTGATAACATACAAGCTTTGGATCGCATACAGGAAGTGCATCTATACACATAAGTATAATGTTCTATGTTGCATAGATTTGAAAAGAAGATCACAACTATAACATTCAGTTCTATGTAAGATAGTGTCTTAGATCTAGTTCTACATAGTGTTCTCTCTTAGAAGAATTTTCTATCCTGGCTACTAAATAGTTTCTATTTGAAAGTATTTTGGTTGTACTGGCTATGTAGTGCCCCACCAAGGAACCTTTGGAACTAAGTGTAAAACATGGAGGGGATTTTTTTAAAGAAATTGCATCATTACACACTTAAATTAGGACAACAATGCTAACAACATGAACAAAAATGAACAAAAAATCACTATCACTTTGTGCTTGTGCACAAGTAGAAGTCTTGAGACACTTCCAAGGGTCACCTAACACTCTACTAAAAAATTGTAATGAAGTTCCCACATTCCATTGTTTTACCTGACACAATTGGCCTATTATCAGACCAATAGGGATGAAGGTGCTAATTACCAATTGGAGGCACTAATTAATGCATGTGTTGAAATATTGGTGGAGACATTAATCTAGCAAAATTGCCAACAGGTTGAGTTAATATTCACCCAAGACCGTGCTAACTCCAACATATGGTTGAATACATAACATCCTCTTCAGTTAGGGTCCATTAACATGATTGTTAAGGCCAAATCCCTTGAGTATAACAACATACTTATACATCAATTTTCTACATTACAATATCCATGAATACATGCATGAATCTTACTAAAATTGGAAGAGAGAGAGAGAGAGAGAGAGAGGTGTAGAAGGAACTCATGTAGGTGCCACTAAATTTGATTTAATACTTGTACACTGGTCCCCAATAGTGCTTTATTACACCACTCAATCATGTGGTACTCTCAGGTCCGTCTCACTATGCTTGTGGAGATAGTCATATAGTCCAAACAAGAACACAAGGAATACAAGGAGGTATAAACATAATCACACCAATCAATGTATATAGAGTGCAAATAAATCATAGGCTTATTTAAGAGAAAACATGGAGTAACACAACATGGAGCAATGGCAACAATGCAATATCTAAACACACTCAATCAACCAATACCTAAGAGGTTCTATTCATACTACTAGGACTTCGGTGGTTGAGTACAGTGCATAGGGAATGTCATCACATGCCCATACATGTGTCAACTATCCTCACAAGTCACCCATTGCCTTGAGGAAGTGCTCATGGTATTATCCTCATGGATTTAATTGTGAAACTACCCTCAAAAGTTACCCATTGCCTTGAGGTAGCACTCTTGGTATTCTTGGGGATTTAATTGTGAAACTACCCTCACAATTCAGCCATAGCCTTGAGAAACCACTTATGGTGTGCTCAGGGATTCTATTATGCATACTGCCCTCAGAAGTCACCCATAGTCTTGTAAAAGCACGTATGGTGTGCTTGGGGATTCTATTATGTGTACTATCCTCACAAGTCACCCACAACCTAGAGAAACTTCCTACAACATGCTCATAGATTCAATCGTACAGCTACCCTCACAAGTCATCATAGCCTTGTGAAAGTGCTAATGTGCTCATGGATTCTATTATTTTATTTTCCATACCTAGTCAAAGCACCTAATTCTATGGCTTAAAATTTTCAAAGAAGGTAACAATATAAACTCAAAAGACTTGATTAGTCTTCACCAAGAGTGCAGGTCCCAAGATGATCACACAATTTAATAACATGACTCCATTGGCCAACATGTCAAGAGGGTGGATCTCAATAAGATCTCACATTACCAAGAAATATCCCAATATATTAATATGCCAAATTACAATATCAACAACATCACATAGATCCCCTTTTACAAGCAAAGGCAATGTGCAACAAGCATGCTCAGTTGGAATCTCAGCCAAGAGTATGAATCCCTAAGTGATCCAAAGTGCATTTCACATCACATAGCCATATAATAGCACATGTAAAGTTTAAGTGTATTACCACAAAGAACATAACCTCAAAATGAAAAATTTCCAATCATGCACATATGCACACTCAATCGACCTCTATACCGAGAGTTCAGATCCCAATGCACTTGAAATGAAAATTCCACAACAATTATACCCAATGCTCCACATGGGAATAGCATATCACAATGCACAAAATCCAGTGTTAATAAAATGCCATTCATGGCCTAAAACTAGTTGTAGGCATTAATAAAACCAATCTGGACTTTACCTATATAAAGTATTCAAAGGTGTAATTAGTTAAACAAAGATACATTGACCCAAACAGAAATGATAATAGCTATAGATTATGAAGGGCCAATGTGACTATCTCCTTTAACCACTGTCGGTGATATAGACACAGGTGGACCTATGAAGCTAATTGGAGCTAATGTTAGGTACCTGCCATCACTACAACACACATTAAGTGTAGCTGCTCACCAGTCAAACAATTTTTAACTAACGATTTAGCTATAGGCAACTAGAAATTAATTTCTTATCATAGATAATGAAGATTTTGTTTCAATATAAATGCTGATCAAATCCAACTTCTTCCTTAAGAACTAATACAAATAAGCATCGAGTAATAATTAAATTCTCAGTTCATAAAAGCTCTATTTATATCAGCACACCCTGATGAAGGCAATTTCTTTTAAGGGCTGATGGTGTTGTGAATCATTGCTATTAAAATATAGACTGATTTTGGGCTGCATTGTGAACAATATGGTAGATTAAGGGTGCAAAACTTTCCTTCGGGAAGACTCTAGCAATTAACAAATAGCCTTAAACCCTTCTATAAAATTTAGACTTTCACCTTGGGAAGGCTGTCTGGGTCTCTCTTGGCATAATTAACCGCCCTTTAAATTCTACGGCTACTGGGGCTACATCTAGGTAGCTCACACAAGTTTCATTCTGTGACAAACTAAAAATCGCAAAGAACTCAATTATTGGTGAAGAGAAAATAACATTAATGATCAATGAATAAGTCTTTTAAGGCATCAACATTTCTTATAATAACCCCATCCCTTCGAAAATGTTTAAATTCTTCTAGATTATTCAGGATGGCAACTAGGCATAATTACCAAGGTTCAATTACATATTTATTAATTATTGTGGCCTCATCATTAGACATAATGAATAACTAGTAGTTGCATGCTTTTGTGCATGTAATGAGATTGCCGATAGGAGAACTTTGGTCATCTCATGGTGGACTCTTGTCTACATAGAGAAAAATTATAGTATTAATTATAATATTAATACTGCATGTAGTAGACAAAAGACTTACTCAAGTTTAACCATGCATCAAATTTAATCAATTTAGCAAACAAAAAATTTAAAATTTGAGAAATTTCTAGCATACTGACAACTTTTCCATCAACTATTTAAATTCTAGGAGGAAAGCTTTCACAAATAGCCTATTGGCTAAATTAAATATATTGCAAATAGGCTTTAGCTTTTTGGGCTAATATTTTATTATTCACTCATTCCCTTACTATTCAATCACTTTTCTAGCATTAGGGAATGGAAAATGCTAGATATATCTTCTCTGCTAAAGATCACTTGGAAGTGGACATTAAATAATAAATACATATAAAATAGCTGAAGCACCTGTGCAAAAAATCCAAAAATTGAAACCAATAAAGGGGCATTTGGATGGCGTAATCATTCTTATATATTCAAATGTTAGGACATTGACCCTTTCATATCTGATCACCATTTAAACCATCATAATAATAATGTAATTAAATATATGCATTTAAATAGCATTTAAATAGCAACAATGAGTATATATCAAATCTCCGAACCAAATAATAACAAAGCATTATCAACAACAATATGTCAACAAATCAATAACCAGATAATTTATGTGCTTTTTCATGACTATGTTTGACTCATATAATTGTGATCTCTCTAGCACTATGATATCATTTAACATGTCTTGCTAAAGCTTGTAAATTTTGTTCCTTTTTCCATGTCATGTAATATGTCTTGCATTCTAGCTTATTTGTTTTGAAATTGTTGTTAGGCCTTGTAGCTTGTATAATTTGATTGCTGGAGAGCTTCTACAACTAAGGGAGAAGGCCGTTGCACGAGTTATAGCTATGCGCTCGGGTATGAAAATTGTATATTTTTTAATCTAATGTATATTTTAACTAGACTTTTAGCTTATATGTTTTGAAATTTCTTTTAGTGGCTTAATGTTGTAAGGTCTCTTGAAATAAGACCTTTAGGTAGTTGGTCAAAGTTTTACAAATAATCTTATCCACAAATTTGTCTAGAGCAATTGACTGAATGTTATAAATGGTGATTGGGTTAAATGTCTTAGGAATAAAGTAAAAGAAAGTATTTTTAAAATATTAAAGTATTTAGCTAGGTCTAAGAAGATTTGTGTACTTTCAACAGTTTTTCTTAGTTTGGGAAAGTTGTAGACAGAAGTTTTCATAGCCTAATTTTTGCTTCCTGTGAAGAACAATCATGTCAGATAATATAAATGAAGAACAAAATAGGGAGACAATCGATAGATTGTGGTCTAACTTGAAAAGAAAAGGTACCAACATCTATAGAAACATTGGGTACCCAAGGAACTTCCTCCAATAAACACTAATTTTTGTGTTAACAAGAGGATATATCGCATAGCACCATCATCATTACATGGTTTGGGCCTATTTTCTATGGATGGCATAAAGGTGTCTTACAAATTTTTTTTTGAATTGATGGATTATGTTGGACCATGTTACAATTGCAAAAGTTGGATGCATATTGTTCAATATAAAAAAGTATGTGTAGGTATGCCCTCTCGGAAAATTATATACAACAGCAAGACAATAATCAAAGTAAAAGTGTGGCTAGATACATTAATGGAAGGTCAAAAGCAACATGGAATATTGCGGGTTTTATAAATAGTACATGACCTGGGTCAACTATAAAGCAACCCAATTGCATATTTGAGCCGTGCGAGGGAAATTGTGTATTCATCTGTGCAATAAAATCAATACGTGCAGGGGAAGAGCTTCTTATTGATTACAATTTGAACTGCATAGATACAAATGAGGCTACTATCATGGGGGTGGTACATACTATTAAACCAACTACTAATCAATGACTCCAACATACCATTTAGTCAATAAATTTTTGGCTAACATTTTTGTACTTGATCTTTGACATAGGGGCACAATATGGAGCAACCATCTGGAGGGGATGCTGGCGATGTTCCTGACTCATCCACACATGAGTAGGTAAAACTCATTATAATTGTGCAAGCTATATAGAAGCAAAATGTTATTTTTTTAATGTTGTTTTGTTCATTGTTTTGGAATAATTTTGATAATACTAATATTATTGTTGTCACAAAGGGCTAGTGTTCGGAGGGAGGGAAAGGAACCTGCAGTCCTTGATCAGTAGCCCCCTCTTGAGGAGGACCCTTTTTATATTGATTTAGCAGAGACCGATGACCCCATCGATTCGATTAAAATGTTTCTAAATAAAATTGGTTGACAAATTATATGTTTGGCAACCATAAAGCCTACTACTCAGGAAATAAAAGATAGGGGATCTAAATTGTTGCACACCTTTGAAACCTTAAAAGTAAGTATTGATGAAATTTTTAATTATAAAAAGAGTTCAATAATGGTTTTTATGTTATGCTCTTTTATGACATTAATTAAAATATGGATGTGTTGTCTTTATAGAGTTTTCTATGTGATTTCGAGCCCCGTTCCCATGATGAGGGTGCTGCAGGTGGTTCAAGTAGATCACATGTTCCATTCCCCACTTGTTTTTTCCATTGAATATATATAGGAATGATCATAATAATTGACAATACATGCTCGAACAATCCTTTTTTTAATGCTCTAACAATCTTGTCCATGCTAGTCCACGCATTCTATATTTATGCATGCTCTAACAATTTTATTCTTTAGCTTCAAATCAATTGAATCCTATGACGATGTTTCCTCCATCCAAGACAACCACAATTCTCTTTCTGACTGCTAAGTCAACAACACATAGCTTATAGGCATTGACTGTTGCACCATCTACTAGTACACAAATCCCTCTTTTTCTCTCTTATGATAGCAACAATTTTTTTTTCTTTTTACAACTTTTTAACATCAATTATCATTTGTTCTTTTATACTTCGTGACAAAGAATTATGAAACTTATGAAACTTTTTGCAATAGGAGCTGCAACATCATTTCTTGTTTGTTCCCATGTTCCTAGTATAGGAACGGTGAAGGATGCCATATTGATCATCAGCAATGATGAAGGCATTCCATTAAAAGTAGCCAAAGTTCCAAGTACTTTAAAGTTATTATTATTCTATAGTGATATAATAGTAATTTAGTTTTTTATCACTCTTCATCGACTAATGATCCCATGACTGTTTTGTAGGGAATGATGTTTTTTGGAGAAAACTTGGTGATGAGTGTTCACAAATATTCGGGCCCACCCTGCATACCTGGTGCAACATCATATCTTAACTAAAACCCCAAACCACTATTTTGATTTCATATCATTGCTAGAATAGTTTTCCTTTTCGTCCATTTCTTGGACTATATTAAAGGTAGCTTCACTTCATTTATGAGTCTAATATGTTTTTTTTTTACTTAAAGGGTGGAATAATCGAGAAAAACCTTTGAAGGATGATCTTATAGAGAGCATGACCCAACTCTTTGGACCTCGTGCATTCAAGAGAAACAAGCTCCTTAAAAAAGATAGTTTATGTTTGAAGTATATTAGGGACCAGTACAAAAAAAATTTACGAGATAACCCCAGGTATGAATGTCTGCCCTATGTTCCTGAGGCTGAGTGGTAGGCTCTAATTTTGGATGGAAAGTATAAAGCTGACAAGAAAAATAATATTAGACCAGTGGAGGGTATAGCATGGTATGTGATATTGTTGAGATTCTAATTATGTACTAATTAACCTCTATATTTATACTATCTAACATATTTCAAACTTTTCATAGATTGCCTAACACATCAAAGGCAACAAAGGCAAGACTAGAAAAGCATAGGACACACAAGCTCGGCTTTGGTGGTTTTTTGAAACTTCAAGAAAGAGTTGTAAGTATTAGTAAATGAAAAATTGTATCAAATTTTATATATAATGTGATGGGAAATGCTAGGATAGACTAGCTTGTCTATGCTCCTGATCCTCAACTTGGATCTCAGTGTTCCTCCACACTAATATATGATGCAGAGTAATATGCTTTGGAAGCACCAACAAACTCCGAGCACCTTGGAACAACTAAGCAATTCAAGTTATCACCCCAATCCTCTATTCTCCACAAGAAAATTCAAGGCTTGATTCACCTTCAAACAAGGAAATAATCTACTATTACAATTGCTCCTTTAATTCATGGACCCAACTCATCACATAAGGCTACATACTAGTTACTTCTCCCTTGTACCATTCAAGGCCTCATACACCCAACCTTGACACCAAGTGTTTTGGACAACTCCAACCCTCTAACATAAATGGAAACCAAAAAAAACATCAACACAACCCAAAATAAATTAGGTCTAAGGAAACTTGTTGTTACCAGTTAGAGGGCAAATTGTAGCACTTGACCTTTATTCTACACACCCAACCAAGAGTGCAATTGGATCCTCTAGGACTCCCAAATACTAAAGATAGTTTAGAAAAACTCCAACATGACCAAAATAAGGTGTAACAAGGGTTGGAAACCCTACTAACTATTTACCATTTCCTTTTGATATTTTAAGTACCCTCCATTGGTTGATGAAACAATGCAAGTAAAATTCACCATACCACACAAAAATGTAGGCCTCAGAGTTCAAGAGATGCCTCACAGAAGAGGATAAGAGAATTAGCTTCCAACAAGGCTATAGAGTCATGGTTGAACGACTATAAGCTAAAATTAGTGTGGAAGGTTCTAATAATGATGCATCTGAGCCACAGGTAAATAAGCTAAATGAAATTTATTTCAAATTAAATACTTTACCAATTATTCTATTTGATGTTAAGTTCCAATATAAAGTGAGTATATCTATTTTAAGCAAGCAATGATAACAATGCATAGGATGTTGGAATGTAGCCTGACAATCCTTCTACACAATTTGTGGATGTTGAAGGTTCGCATGATGTGCATCCCAGTGGTGGAGGTATACATTTTCTATTAAATTTTGTATATGTAATTGCAATTGGTGTTTGGATTAACGTAACATTTTGTGTAGCAGCTGTAGAGGATTGAGGGGTCAATGTTCATGAGTGTGTTGACATTGAGTCCAAACAAAATGATGTGGTCAGATCAGGTAAAGAATGCCACAGTTATGCTATTAAAAATAATTAAATACTTGTAACAATTATAATAAATTATTTTTAATTTAACTATTTTATTTGTTATTGTAGAGGACCGCTCTTTGCAACAGCATATGAATTTGAGATCATCAAAAAAAGAGAACAGAACAACTGATGAGGGGGGAATTGATGATGACACTAATGCTCCTCTTAGAGCTTACATAGAAAAAAGAAATAGAAAGAAAAAAAAGAAATGATTGTCATCTACATACCTTAATTGATAATGACTGAATTTTATGTCTCAATGAATTTAATTATGTGTTAATGAATGTTCATGAATTATGTGTTAATGCAGAATATTGATGAATGTTGCATGTTAACGAATCTAATGTGTTAATGAATGTTATCATGTGATATTGATTGAATGTTATCATGTGCTATTGATTGAATGTTACATTTTATTAATGGTTGAAAGAATGAATGAATGTTATATGTTAACTGCAAATGTAGAGTGATTTTAGGGGGAGGGGGGTGGGGCCAAATGAGCTTCCACCTTCACATGGTTGGCCCTGTTTAGTAGAGAATAATAAACTATTCTTGAAACAAAGTGAAGCTCAAAAGATACTAACAATGATAGGGGTCCTAATGTGAAAAACATTTTGGCTCTGTCAATTTACAATATTCTTCAAGGTATGGGAGTTCTAGTTTTTCTTGATTCAAGAGAGATGGACTTGGGAGACTTGTTTCCTTCTACCCTTCGGAACACTATTAGCTCTACTTCAGTTCAAATTTCCATATTCTCCAAAGGCTATGCAAATTCTCCTTGGTGTTTAGTTGAGCTTTCTCTCCTGTCAAAACCTAAGTCTTTGATTATACCAGTGTTTTATGATGTTGCTCCTGCTGATCTCTGTCACATCCAAAATGGAGTCTATGCAAATGCATTTTCTGAATATGAAAAGAAGGGCAAGTACCTAGACTAGCTTCAAGAGTGGAAGGAAGCCCTTCACTTTGTCTCATTCATCATTGGATATGAATTCAACAAACACTATCAATAAGCCTCTATTTGTGTGTTTTCCATGAAGAAGTGTTTCTTACTTGATTTTAAACTTAGAGCATAAAATTTTGGCTTATGTAGAATACTTTAGGTTTCAAGTTGTTTAAATGGCTCACCAAAACATTTATTTATAGAGGGGCTTTACTGGGTAAGTTAGATTTTATTGGATAAGCTATTGTAATTTCAGATGAACCATCTAAATAAATCATATCTTGAATGTTATGTGTAAGTTTGTTTCAATCAGTTTAAATGATTCATCTAAAATTGTACTTTTAAATAAGGACTATTATAATTATAAATGACCAATCAAGACAAATCATAACTTTGAACCTAGGATTTTAGCTTACAGAACATATCTAAATCAAAATTTAATATATGCAATTTGCAATTCTAAATGAACAATCTAATCAAATAAAAAAATTTGAACATAAGATTTTAGCTTACAGAACGTACCTAAATAAAACTTAGAATGTGGAATTTCAGCTTACAAGAGCATAACATCTTTCTAATCAAAATTCTTGTAATTTCTTAGTAATCAGGAGCTACTGCTTAAGAATATAGTGTCCACTTTGCTAAAAGAGCTACAAAAGGAAAGATCTTTAGATGTAGCAAAACATCCTGTGGGGTTAGATGAAATTGTAGAAGATTTTGAACAGTATTGTAGATAGGAGGAGGAGAATAGAGTTAAGATAATTGGTATCTTTGGAATGGGTGGATCTGGAAGCAAAGAGAAGTGTATGGCCATGAGAATATGGGAGGCTTCTGGTTAAAGGGCAGAGCATGCAATTCAAACCCTCAAAGATAAGTGTCTTATTGAAATGGTTGAGTGCCAAATTCATGACCAAAATGATGAGGAATATGGCGAGAAGCTTCAATTCAGAATGCATGATCATGTCCGTGATTTGGGAAGAGAAATGGCAAATGAATTGGGCACCCATCATTGCTTGCAGCACCCTAAGCAGCTTGAATTTTTGGTGGGCTCTTTCTTCCATGAAAATTTTATACTCTACATGCTTTATTCAATTTGTTTTTAAGAGGAAATGGAACATTTTTTTGTAAGCATTACATACCAAGAAAAAAAAAGTCAATTTTGATTATTTAACACTTTTTATAGAGGCAATCATGGGTGCAAAGAAGGTCAATGATCTCAATTTTAGACCTGCATTTCATCTGCTAAAGGGTTCTTATAATTGCTGGGCAGATTTATTATGAGAATTTTTTCATTATTGGACCCCAATGTTGCATGCCAGCATTATCAAGTTTTTGCAATTTGAAATTTCAGTGTGTGCATAGTGCATTTTATACAGTTGTTATTGTTGGCTTAATTTGCACAATAAAATATAGAAGGAAGGATCTGTACTTTCAAATCCCATGCATTGCTATATATTTCATATTCTCAACAAAGGAAAAAATCATATATTCAAAAAAACATAGAAAAAACACAAAACTTTCAATACATAGAAAATTCATCGTTTAATATAGTTGAGTGTAAGCCAGCAAGGCTCATGACACTATGTTTATAAAGTGTACATACTATATTTGGCATGAAATAAGAGAATCATTTTTTATTTTTTTTTAATTTCAAGGTACTAGTTACACCCTTAACACTTCTTGCACCCTTGGCTATGGATATTTAGATATGGGTTTGCTTGGGGGTATGCATGGGTATGCCTGGGCTATGTACCTAAGCATATTTAGGGTAGCCAAAGGCATTGAGTGCCAAAGAGTAACAAAATAAGCTATATTTTAACCCTTTTTTTGCACACAATACCCCTAAAATGCCTCTAGAAGCACCAAGTAGTTTAGTACAAGACTTTTTGTGCTCTCTTCACTCTCTTTTCTCATTTTGACATTTTGAAGGGCAGCTGATAAATGACATATGACATAATATTGAAAGGTTGAACTATGAATTATCATTTATCTTTATCACTACCATTTTGGCATCTGTCATTGATCAATGATGAAGTATCTACTATAGATTGTATTTAGTTTTATAATTCTATATTTTTCTTTAGTTTAAATATTGGTATGTACAACCACAAGTACCCAAGAATATTGCACATAGGGGGAAAAAATTTATGTACCGGAAAACTCAGATCTTGTACCCATTCCTAAACCTATACAGGAAACATAGTTTTTTATCTATTATATGATTTTATTAGTTCCCAGAGGTTATGCCAAAAATTTTCCATTTTAAAACCAAGTAACTGTGTTCTAATTACATGTTTGCTACACCATGTCAATGTTTTCAAATGGAATGGATTTGGTCTTTGTAGTTAAGATTGTATTTTGTTGTAGTGTCTTGTTATCTTTTTGTTCTCTTGAGTTATTTTTGTACGTACTCTTTATTTTTTTGTATTTGCAGCTATTTATTTACTTTTCTCATTGTTATACCAGATGTCACATGCAGGCCTATTTGACAATCTAGATTATGTGGTTTACAATTGAAGTTGCACTGCCTCCTATGGTTTTTTCACATTTATTTATTATTATTCTTAGTGAGAATGCCATATGTAATACTTTTAATAGTTGTGTTACATAGCGTACTTTATTCTGTTGTTGTCTGGCTTTTGTCTTTCACCACTATGAGTATATTTATCTATATTCTTTAATGGAATCACCTATTTCTTATGAGAAGAGTCTAATACATAAAATATTTGGTGGTCGGCTCATAAGTCAGGTTGTGATTTTTAGTTGTTTATATTTTCAAAAAAAATTGTACTTTGTTAACAAGAATGAGTGAATGTAAGAAGATATTAGAAGAAGTTATTCATATCTAAACATCATCTTTTTTAATATTAGTGAGGGGCTTGTAGAAACCTCTAAGATTTACTGTTCATTTCATAAATGGGATTTTTTGAGTCACTTAAACCTTTCAAAATTATTTTTATGCTGGGAACTCTAGGTTATAGTCTTAGAAAAGTATTTTATTCATTAACAATTGCTTCAACCTGGCTTGTAGGTGAAGTGCACACAATTTTCTTATTGCTCAAATAAATTTGATCCCTTCTTAGATTTGAGCCTAGAGATCATTCGAGAAAATTTCTTGTTGAAAGCATTATCCCATTACATAGCAGTGGAGCAGTTAGATGGGGGTGTGAAAAGATATCAATGTGAACGATGCAAAGTAAAAGTGAAGTCTCTAAAACAACTCAAAATTGATAAAGCACCACATGTTCTTGCAATTCATCTCAAGCACTTCAGTGTAGTTGGATTTGGAGGAAAAATTGACAAAAAAGTAGACTTTGGTTGTACATTGGATCTCAAACCATTTGCTAGCAATTCACATGTAAGTAGCCCTTACAATATTATTTGCCAATGGATCACATTTTCAGTGGAATCTAATAATATATTTTTTGTAATATCTACTAGTTTTTAAATAAATTTTGCACATTTGAATGATATTCTAGTTTCTTTGTCTATTGATCAATCACAAGAGGGCAATTTTAAGTACACTCTCTATGATGTTCTTGTTCATGATAGCTGAATTACACATTCTGGTCATTATTTCTGCTTTATTCATTCATCCATAGGCATCTGGCATGCTTTAGATGATAATCGGGTATACATTTGCTACAGTTGTGAAGACATGTTTAATTTTGTGGAGCAAGCTCATTATAATTTGTGTATAACAGAATACACAAAAGAACTACAATTTTATGTAGAACCTTTTCTTTATATGGTAACACTAATTATACTAAAGTTGCTTAGACTGATTGAAGTTATTCTTATGAAATTTTGTACTCTAGGTCTATTTAGTCAGTGAGAAAAGTGTACTTTCCCAGAAAGCTTACATGCTATTCTATATATGAGATAAGAAAACTAGCATTCAAACAACAGGTGGGTCTGAATCTCAGTATAATGGCTCTAAACGAAAGAAGAAGGTGTCATTGAACATTGGACATCCAAAGGAAAACCACTTACAAGATTCATATGCCCCCTAGGTGATAGAAAACATGCATTCTTTCCAAATAATGGCAATCTCTTTTAGTGTTGTAGGTGTAAACAAGATACCCCAACAGGTAGAAAATTTGTCAAATGTCAATTTCATTTTAGAAAGTCTAGAAAAGAACACAAGTTCTGGCTAGTCATGCAATAAATCAAAATCATCAACAGATCATGATGCTACATTACAGATGGTACCTCCAAGAACCAATGGTATTCAAACAAATAATGTCTTCTCAAGTCATACCATAAGTAATGGATGCACATCGAATGGGTCTAGTAATAATGTTAAGAAGCGAGAATCTGAAATAAAGGGAACTAATTCTGTGGCTAATTTTAATGATATGATTGTTAGACATTCTTGGAACTATGATGTGAGCAATGATAATGAGAACTATATTGGTAGAAATTCTGAATCTTATTCAAAAATTAATGGTAATAGGCATGAGAATGTCAAACATTCAACAAATGGTTTGACAGGTAGTATTACTCGGCATCATGCTACAAAACTTCCAAAAATTGATTCAAATGGTAAACTTGTAGCTGGTGAGCATCTAGAGAATGGTAATGTGGTCCACAATTCTATAGATAATGAGAGTGAAGTTACTAAACTCCTATCCCTGAAGATGGTTCCTTATTTCAAGTGCTTGTTTTTTGTATTAATGTTGCAGTGTATATGTTTGTTTTTGAGAAAATTGATTTTAGTCCTAATGAATCTTTATATTTTCCTTTTGGTAGGGAGGCAAAAATGGTACTTTTCTCTATAAGGGAAGGGAAATGAATGGGTCATGTGTAAAAGCTATGCATCGAAATAGGTTGCAGAAATATAGTCAAGAAACTAAATGTATTTCCAACCAAAAGTACAAAAAACACCATGAGGACAACTACTACCTCGTTAGTAGAAATAGATTGAAGCTTATGAAGCATATTCCATGTCCTTGATTTTTACAAGCATTTTCTTTCAAGAGGCATTTTCTTCTAAGAGAAATGCATATTTTGAGGAAGAAATGATCCAATGAAAGGAAGAAATGCACGAAGTTACATCTTAAGAAGGCTGACATTTTTCTTAAGTAGAAATGCTCTGCAAAAATGCCTTCTGGAAAAGAGTATCCATCTGCAAAAAGTTTTGCATGTTTAGTCGCTTCTAAGTATCCACAACAATCTCATGGAAAGGGTCTGTCAAACAAAATAAATGGTTGTGTTTCTGTGCAGCAAACCAAGACATCTAAAATTATAGTTGGTGTGGTTCAGAATGGGTGTAACATTGCTAAATTTTGTGATACTTTGATGCCTCTTGTAAACAGGCAGCTTTCTAGTGGAAATGGTACTAAGCTAAAGAAACAAAGAGAAGTTCCTGGCAGACTTGGTTTAAGTAAAGCTAGACAATATTTTGATGTTGAGCAAGACTCTAACATTAGCATAGAGAAAAACTTGTCCATTCTCTGTGTTTCTGTGCAGCAAACTGAGACATCAGAAATTATAGCTGGTGTGGTTCAGAATGGGTGTAACATTGCTAAATTTTGTGATACTCTGATGCCCCTTGTAAATAGGCAGGTTTCTAGTGGAAATGGTACTAAGATAAAGAAACAAAGAGAAGTTTTTGGTGTACTTGGTTTAAGTAAAGCTAGACAATATTCTGATGTTGAGAAAGACTCTAAAATTAGCATGGAGAAAAACTTGTCTACTCCCCGTCAATCAAATAATAGCTTTATAGATAGAGGAGAAACATGCCAACAAGATGGGGCTCTATCTATAAAAGATTTTGAACCATCTTTTCTAAAGGCTAGATTACATGGGCCAACAGGTATAGTCACAATTCTATTTTATTCTATGCAATGTAGCTCAATTAAGCTCAATGTTCATCCTCTATTTATGTGTTGGGTATTTTATCTTTTTTGACAATGGTTTACTATGGCTATTGTGTAGTTTCATGTTGGGATAGTATTGATGATGGCTTGGTAAAAAATAGCAGAACTACAGACAAACATGCAAACCATGTTTGTTATGTCTTAGATGAATGTTAGGTTATCTTTATACAAATACAATTGTATGATGGGACTTGGCATAGTAGTCTATTCGTGTATAAAGTGTTTTTATGGACAATAATCAATTATCTATGTCTATGTTGTTGTGTTTCCATAATCTTGTGTGGTTTATGCAGGGATGAAGAATATGATCATGGCAGAAGGAAAAAAGGTTAAACAAGTATAGGATGAAGATGGCATAGATGACTCTTATGGAAAATATTTCAATTGACAAAGCAATCCTTTTCAATCACTTTCAATTAGAAAAGCCAAGATTGTTGGTAAAGGGAATTCATTCACAAGAACAAATCAAGAGAAACTGCAGCACAATGCAAGATAGAGTTTTTTGTCAAGCTCAATGCCAAACCAATGTTGGGGCAAAACCTATAAAACAGAGGGAAAATCACATTGTTGGAAACCATCCAGAAAACATGGCAACACTGTAGAAAGTTGATAATGAAGTCAAAATATCATGAAAAGATGCATTACTTCAAACTTTTTCAATGATTCAGCATTAGATCCCTACAACCAATATATCCTTATACTTTCAAAATTCATCAAATAAATGTGAGAAATGGAGATATATTTCTACTCGTCAAACTTGCAAATATGTTTGTGGCTGAAGTAGTAGGTTGAATGCAGAACTGTCAAACAACAAAATGTGGTCCACACATTACATATTGCATGGAGTTCTGTTGAGTCAATTTGTTCAGCTAACTGTTCCAAGTTTGACTTTCAATATTTTTCATTTAGCTATATGTAATCCTAGTGGTTAGTAATGAAGGTAATAATGGATATTTCCTTTAAACTCGTTGTTAGAGGTGGAACATTAAATAAAGGATGTTGCCTCGATATAATAGAAATACATCTTATGTATTGAATATAAATTAAACTTTGTCGAAATCTCAAATGTGCAAGAGTGATAGAAAACTAATAAATAATATTTGAGACCGTGTTCCCTTCCCATTTCTTTTAAAACTTTGAGTAGTTGAGAATTTGTTTACACTTATGAATAGAAATGTAAGGTTTATATAAGTTAATGGGACAAAACACAGTAAATAGGATTTTATGCTTGTACTTATGAATATGAATGTAGGTTGGTAGAAATTTAGTGAGGTAAAACAATATTTTTCTTTGGAACTAAAATGTTTACCAGGTGTTTGCTAGCAGTGTGCTCTTTGGTGGATGGTCCATGGTAAAATGTACTTGCTCTAGTGGGAAAGGTAAATAACTATTTTATATTGCTTACAACATTATGACAAAAGTGGGATTAAAATGTCCTACACATCTTTTAATCTTAAGTAATGTATTATTTTCAAGTTAACTTCATATAAATCATAATTCCCCTAGATGATTGAGTGGACTACCTATTAAGAGACACTTGCCTATTAGCATACACAACTTATTATTCATTTCTATGTTTGATCAAGATTAGCAAAGAATTTACATGAATCCAATTTATTGATGAGGTTGCATGGGTGGCTATGTTTTGAGTTGGTGTACCTATATATATGGAAAGAAAAATTACATGTACATGGTCCTGACTCCTTATATATGGAAAAAAAAGCTATATGGTTTTTGATAACTGTAACTTTGGTAACATTTTGAGTATCTGCAAACCATATATTTATTGTTTCAATTTGAATGGATATTGGAAGTGTAAATGTTTTTAACTCATATATGTTGGAAGATACATATTTAGTTAATTCATTGGTGAAGTTGCTTATTTTAATTTAATTGATTTTGGTTGTCAATCAAAATGTTAACTGCAATGTGTATTGTATTTTAGTGTTTATTTTCATTTGAAAGATCGAAGAAAATTATATGAACAAATAGATAGTAATTTTGGCATGTATAACACTTCATATATGTATAGCAACCCAAGCTTGCCGAATCTATTACCAGTTGGACCATATAGACATGTACATCTAACCATAACTCAAGTTGTTAACTATTTCATACTCATTAACTGATTGATAAGAATCAAGAGGAATATGACAAACATTAGACTTGAGTGATGATCATAGAGGTCTAGAGAGGATGCAGATTTGACCTTCATATCAACCACATCAATACAAAAACATAGGTCCACTGGTCTTTATTTTTCTATAATCAAGTTGTATATTCATGATGAAATATCCTATTCTATTTCTTAATCCACATGAGTATTTGTTTGAGGAAATGAGGAGACACTATAAGGGTTGTAAATTCATAGAGTATCCTACTTTTTTTCTTGATCCAGCTGAATATTTGTCCAAGTAAATGTGGAGGCATGAGCAGGGGTCCACGACCATGGTCAATCCAAGATGTTTTCAAGGACATGTAAACATGAATACATGCTACATAGACACACATTCCCCTTCAATTTATCTACCTTAAGGTGGATATTACATTACATTTCTTTTGTTAGTCATTCCTCCCTTTTGTTTCTTTATCTTAAGAATAAGATGATTGAAATTTAATAATTCATTAATGATGCAACAATTTGGTTTCAAATAATCTTGACTTTGGGCTAGTCATCTATCAATTATTATCTTGTCACTCTAATTTTTTTGTGGTGTAGCTGTTATGCTACCAGTTTCTCAAGTTGTGCTTTTTTGTTTTGATGAGCCTTATTGGTTCATCTTTCTTTTTGTATATAAGGGTCTGAGCCTTCTTAAATCAAATTTTTCCTTAATCAAAAATATTGCATTACTTTTTATTTACGTACTTGCAATTTGATTTCATTCAAATCTTACTAAGTTCTTGAGGTTAAAATCATCGTCTAAAACATTAGGCTCTATACCTGGTTTTCACAATGAACTAGCATTGTGACAGGGTTGTTGTGGTGATGATGATAGTTGGCATCACCAGCACAGTGACCCCATTGCAATGCTTGTGCCTGACATCACAATTGCAACACCCACAACAAGCATTGTGATGGTAGTTGGCATCGCCACCACAGCTACCCCATCGCAATGCTTGTGGCAGCCGTCGCAATTGCAACATCTGCAACAAGCATGGAAATGGAAGTTGGTGTCATCGCCACAGTGATGGGGTTGATGTCACAATAAAGTGGTTGCATAGCAACGGATAGGCATCATAATTGTGATGGCATGGGATAGACATCATATTTTGTGACTAAAAAAAAAAACGTCTATTACTGTTGTAGTGGCAACACATTGCTATCGTAATTACGACACCTAGCCATCACAAATCGATGCCAAATGTATTAGTGTCTACAAAACTCTTTATATTCATCATATCTAAAACACATGGCATTATAAGTTACTATTTTCTATGGGCAACCAAATCTAGTTACAATATTGTTTAAGATGAAATTGATCACCACTTTTCTTGTTGCATTCTTGGTAGGGATGGCTTCAACCCATTTAGTGAAGTAATCAGTTGCCACCAGAATCCAAGAATGTCCACCACTAGATTTGTTTGATATTTCACCTATGAAATCAATTCCCCACTATTGAAATGGTGTTTGTTCTTCTATAGGTCTTAATGGTAAATTCTTAGAAAATTTCAATTTTCCATTGAATCTTTGACAAGTATCATAGGTCTTAACCACTTCATGAGCATCCTTGAAAAGTGTTGGCCACCAAAAACTAGATGTAAGGACTTTGTGGGCTGTGGTTTTAGCCATGTAATGACCTCCACACACACCTTCATGCATATCTTTTAAAATTTTCACAGCCTCAATCTCATCTACACATTTCAAAAGTACTCCTTTCATGTCTCTCCACCATAACTATCCTTGCACTATAATATACCTTATAGCCTACAATTTCAAGGCTCTTTTTTTATTATCTATTTATTTTGGTGGGGACTTCATATTCTGCAAATAATAAATCACATCCTTGTACCAATCAGAGTTGTCCATATCACAGAGGTCTTCTCTGCAATTAACATCCAATTAATTGATTTGGTTTGCCTCTAGATTTGTTTTTGTCATCAACTTGGCCAAACCTTGGCCTCTGGCCAGTTTAGTAATTTGGATGTCAATGTTGAATTCTTGTATACTATTGATCCACCTACACCTCCTACCAGATACCTCTTTTTGTGAGAAAATGTCCTTCACAGTAGTAGTAGGGACAAAAGCAATAAATGTAGCCCCCATTAAATAACATCTGAAGACCTTCACTCCTTTGACCAATTTATATGCCTATTTTTCATTAATAGCATACTTTAGTTCAGCTGCTTGTAATGACTTGCTAAAGAATGCAATTGGTTGTTCATAACCTTCTTCATTTTTTTATAACAGTATTGCATCAACAATGTGGAATGAGGAAAAATAAAATATATGCCTTGGTTTGTCATAATCAAGAGCTCTAAGAACAGGGTCATCTTTAATAGCTTGCTTAATTTTTTGAAATGCAATACTAGGTTCACCATCCCATTTTATCTCAGATCCTTTCTTTAGCATTTTTGATATGGACCTACTAATTTTTGCAAGGAAACATCGCAAGAAAGAATATAACCACTTCCACATAACCCATAATAGATCTGAAATAAATACATAATTAAAATCCACATGCAAGAGAATAGACAACATACCCACAAAATTGTGACACAAGATATACCCTGGGAAACCCTCATTGAGAGAAAAACCCAGCCTCCAAAAGCATCCATCACCATATATTATTCCACAAAATTACCATTGCAATACAACCATAGAAGCCTTCATGGACATAGCCATAACTGAGCAAACTATGTGAACAAGCATGAATCCACACATCCCATGCCATGCTTTCAACCTTCACAAATACTCACTTGGCTAACCTATCAAGCTTTGTCCCACTTGACTCTTTCCTTTTTAACTCACTCTCTACAAAAACTACCCTTGTGGCTACTTATATAGTAGCAAGTCCACAAAACCACTAAGTGGTATTACATAAACCATGTGCTACCTAACCCACTGACCCTACATTTAATATTGGGCATTTAATTATTTCCCCAATATTAAATAATTACATGAAATATTATCACAATGTTACAATAGAACTCATCAAAAATATTCTATGGAAATATTTACATGTTGCATGTCCATCTAGGCACAACATTACATAATAAAATATAATAATATTATGCAATGTATGCAACACCCATTATCTCAACAATCTCCCACTTGTTGTATACATTACATAGGGTCAATTCGTAGCCACACAAATGAACAAGGGAACAATCCCTCCCAGCACATCCACCATCATGGATCAAAATACAATAAGTGCTCCATCCTAGTACCTGCAACAAAATCAAAGTATCCAGCATCTCAAACATGAATGATCTCACCTCCTATTATGCCATTACCACTGGACATACATAGAAGCCATCCAAAGAGAAAGCCACCCAACCTATCACATTAGAAGATCATAAAATCTTGTACCAACTGAATTCCAAGTGCAAATAACTTAATCCAAAGGTAATCACATGTATCTGTAGTTGTCAAAATATCCATAGCTGAAATAGCACCCACAACAAGTGCCAAACCCATCCAACTATCCATACCTTCAAAAGGTATACCAAGTGAATCTCACATCATCAACATATCCAATCTGCAACCTGCAATTACAAGCCTCAAGAGCAATACCTACCACATATATACCAAGAAGCTCTCACTACAAAAGATAATGTCAAATCTATAACTAATCCACTCAAAACATCTCAAAGAAGTGAATCCATGTAGTATGAAGGATATCCACAATATATAAACTAATATCCTGCTAGAATAACTCTCATGACAAGTCTCCAATAGTCTTCCAAATTCTCCACAATCAACAAAGGAAAGAGATAAAAGAATAACCATGTCATCTCTCACATGACATACATGAGCACAAACTAGTGATCACAATCTCTAACCAATATCCAAGCCAATGTAGTCAAAATTGAACATCCATGAAGATAACCAAGACCAGAGAAACCATGCAAACCATAACTTGTATCATGTCCTTCTACACACACCTCTAGATGTAAACTGTGCAAGTATGATCTCTTTAATAAAACACCAACAAGAAGCCTCAACAACACCCAAACCATACCATATAACTAATCATGGATGTAAGCCTCTCACAAGAAGATCAAACTCAATAAACCATTCCTAAACCAAGGAATATGCCCAATATAAAACCATCTCTCAAACTCAACCAGCATAACAATATATGCAAATGGAGATAACCAATGCTAAACCATCTCTCAAATGAACCCTCCAGAACTAACTCATGTACCATAGCTCAAGATCCATATCCATGAAAGACAAGCATAAATAAAATGCAATTGAGAGAAATAATGGGCTATACCTCTCAAGTAGCAAACCACCAAGTAGACCAAGAGTGGGGAATGAGAATTCTCATCAAGATACCCAAGTCTCCAACCAAGACTCATCTAAGAACAATCTCCTCTCAAGTCCATATCAGGTGACTGCCCCTCAGACTTCCTATTGAAACCATCAACTATCCCAATAAATACTTCTCTAATCCAAGAGAAATCAGCATCACCACCATCTCTAAGTATCCATGAGCACCTATAACCAATCAATACATGCCAACTCCAAATGCAACATAGCAATATCATGAAGTATCCAGCTTATTATTAGTGTACTCAATACCAAGAAACTAAATCAAGATCAATGTCAAAGTTCCAACCATGGCCTCAGGAACATAAAGATGACAACATGATCTAAACCATCTCAACTAAAGAGATAACATGCTCCATATGAACATACCATAACATGTCACAACTCTAAATGTGTATCAAGAGTATACCATGACATAATAATGAAACCATCCTTATACCAAGGATAACATGACAAATAAAAGCATAAACTGTACCTTTACCAAGAGCCCCATAAGTCATCAAAATGCAACCATCTCCATACACCATGAAGAAAACCATCTCCACATACCATGGAGAACCATCTCCACATACCATGAAGATAACCAAGAACTCCATGAGTCCTCAAGATGTAACCATCTTTAGACACCATGAAGATAACAAGTGCACCTTGCAAATGTTAAAGATGCTTCTGCAGCAATAGGATCCAAGAAAAACCTCCAACATCTGCAAACGCTCAATAAATATATCAATGCCCAAAAAACTCCCACTCAACCGTGGTACCAAGTCACCTATGGCATCATAAAATCCATCTACTGCATGAAGATCCAAACCAAACCAAGAACTAATCTTGCACTGTCACCTCATCACTGTCACAAGCTCCCACTAAACCATGTATCCAAGCTATCCATTATATAATGATAAAAAACCATCCTCTAACCATGAGAATCAACCAAGGCATCAAACCATCAAAGAACTCAAAGTGCACATCATGATCTCCTCAAAAAGAAACCAAATAACCATGATCCTCAACCAAGAAGATATACCACCATAACTGAATCAGAAAATCCAAGCTAATGAACATCAAGGATGTACCTATATATCCAATGATGTCATGCCAAAATCCATGGCACTATCATCACATCCATGAACTGAGCACTTATCACTCAAAGCGTCCAACCTGTCAGCATAAAATAGTCAACCACAATCCTCCACCATGATTGTACCTGATAACAACATCTCATCCCTCTACGTGAAGAAAAATATCAGCAAATCATGTGACTTAGGGCATAGACAACCCAAATCTAAGCCACCAATTTGAATATGCATCAATAATGAAAGACCAATGGGCAAAGACAACCCATAACCAAGCCATAAATGCAACCTGTAAGTATAGACCACTTACAACACTGCACAACTTGTAGATCCAACAAGTCATCGTACATATCCAAACCAAACACTAATAACCATATCATCATGAGACCAATCTAAAATATGAATTGAGTATACAATGACATCAAATCTTAAATCTCCAATGCCATAAACTCACAATGTTGCCATAGTTAAAATATACCATAAACTGTTTAGATAAATATATCTACAAATAAATCATGCCAAACCTACACCAAATCTAAACCAATGTGTAGAGCTCTCCAAGAGCTTTGTGTTGACTACTCGAAGTCCAAAATTTGACTCCGCATGCCCAAGTTATGCCTAATCCATGCTCAAAATAAATAACTTCTAACTTTAGGGCTCTTAAAACCTACCAAAATTTCAAAATCATAGAACCAAACCTATACCAAGTTGTATTGCTCTGAATTAGCTTTCCAATGCCTATAAGAACTCTGAAATCTAATATTCTAAGAGAAAGTTATGGCCATTTTACTAAGACAGTCTTTATACCATTTTCACAGCAATTTTTCATTTTTTATTGTGACAAAAATTCCAACGGGATTAAATTTGACGGCCATCATGGGATGAAACTAAAAAACTCTTTCATTTCTTCTAAACATGGCCAAACTAGGGCATATTATATATCAAAATTTATGGAAATGTCGACCCGGGTCTAATGGCGAGGTCTGTTTTTACCTAGAAGGTCATTTCTACATGCTCCCCCTAAAACTCTCATTTAAATGAAACATCCGAAATTTTTTTTTGTCCAAAAAATTTTTTACATGCCCAAATATTTTAACATCCCATCATAACAGTAAATCCAAAACCCTCAAATTTGCAATAAATCATTCATATATCTTGCCCTTTTCTTTTATCCTCTCATGCATTCCCATGGATTCAATCTAGGGTTACAACAATAAAACCATAGCTCTGATACCACTTGTAAGGAAACATGGAAAGAAATAATATAACCATTTCCACATAACCCATAATAGATTTGAAATAAATACATAATTAAAATCCACATGCAAGAGAATAGACAACATACCCACAAAATTGTGACACAAGATATACCCTGGGAAACCCTCATTGAGGGAAAAACCCAGCCTCCAAAAGCATCCATCACCATATATTATTCCAAAAAATTACCATTGCAATACAACCATGGAATCCTTCATGGCCTTAGCCATAACCGAGCAAACTATGTGAACAAGCATGAATCCGCACATCTCATGCCATGTTTTCAACTCCCAATGCTCCCATGGCTAACCTATCAAGCTTTATCCTGCTCGACTCTTGCTTTTTTAACTCACTCTCTACAACAACTACCCTTGTGGCTACTTATATAGTAGAAAGTCCCACAAAACCACTAAGTTGTATTACATAAACCATGTGCTAAAACCATGTGCTACCTAACCCACTGAAGCCACATTTAAGATTGGGCATTTAATTTTTTTCCACAATATTAAATAATTACATGAAACATTATCACAATGTTACAATACAACTCATCAAAAATATTCTATGAGAATCTTTACATGTTGCACGTCCATCTAGGCACAACATTACATAATAAAATATAACAATATTATGCAATGTGTGCAACACCCATTATCTCAACAATTTCTGCAAAATTTGTCACAAATCTCCTAAGAAAGTTGATCTATCCAAAAAATGACTGGATGCCTTTGACACTTTTGAATTTTTGAATCTTATCTATTGCTTCTACCCTTTTAGGGTTAATCCCTACTCCATGATTGCCAACTAAATGTCCTAACAATTTTCCTTCAGTGAGACCAAAGTTACATTTCCTTGGATTTAAAGATATTAAATATTTAAGGTCTCTGATAAATACCTTTTCTAGGTGCATGAAATGATTATTTTCATCCTTGGAGTAAGCAGTAAGGTCATCCTGATACACAACTAGAAATTTGTTAATGGTGTCAGCAAAAGCCACATCCATGGCCCTTTGGAAAGTATCTCTAGCATTAGTAATCCCAAAAGGCATCTTGACATAGACATATGTACCCCATGGAGTGGTGAAAGTAGTCTTAAACTGTTCTGTTTCTTTGAAAACCACTTGATTATATCCTAAAAACCCATCCATCATGGACATCAATCCTGAACTAGTGAGTCTTTGCAACATGGCTTCCGTATTGGGTAAACCATAATTGCCTTTTAATGAAGATATGTTAAGATTCCTAAAATCAATACATAACCTTATATCTCCATTTTTCTTTCTTAATGGTACTAGATTGGATACCCAAGAAGAATGTCTAATAAGCTTTATAATCCCAACATCTCTTAACTTGATAAACTCTTCTTACATTTTAGGAGCTAAGGTTGGATTTATTGGCCTTTGTTTTTGTCTGAAAGGCTTAGCATCTGGTTTCAAAGGGATTTCATGTTGAAATAAATCTTCCCTATAGACCTTTAGATCATCATACGACCATGCAAACACATGTCTATATTTCCTTAGCAGAAATTTCAAACCCTATCTTATCTTAGGAGATTATTTTTAACCAATATATACCTTCTTAGGGGTTTCCTTAGTTCCCAAATTTATCTCCTCCAAATCCTTAGCTTTATATTTAGTAGTATCCATTTGGGATCTATCATGATTGTCAAAAATAGTTTCCAGGACAACTAAACCTTTTGGTATTTTGTTTGTTTTCAATTGCACCACTTCTTGTCCAAAAATAGTATCTTTCCCCTCTAGGTTTTCTACATATACTCACAATTCAAAAAATTTAAAATATCTTTATCATCCTCAAATACTTGACAATTTTGGACATTGTCAAGAACTGAAGGCCTGATCTAAGTTTCAATTTTAGATATACCAGCAAATGTAATATCATTAGGTTTTATTGCTATATTTTCTAGCAAATCTACCATCTTATTGTTAGATCTGTACTTCCAAATTATCCCAAATGCATCAAAGCACTCAATCATGTCCCATACTACATTTCTATACTATTTTAACCTTTTATTCTTTGACACAAACATTTCTCACCTAGGATATAATTAACTCAAAATCCTCTTATATACATTTTATCCCATGCTTATGAGCTAGTCTAAGTCCTAACAAAAAGGCCTCATATTCTACTATGTTATTATAACAGGGGAAATTCAATGTGAAAGAAAATTGGTAAGTTACCCTAGCAGGAGAAATTAATAAAATACCTCCACCTGCTACATCTTTTCTATAAGCACCATCAAAGAACATGGCCCACAAGTCACCTTTATCTATCTTTGTATCAAATTCCATCTCTATCTGAGACTTTTGCTTGCTTTTCTTCAGAGTTAGGACCTCAGCTCTAAATGCATTTACATCTGTATTAAAAAAATTTGTCATATCATCCTCAACTTCCTCTACTATCATATACATGCTTTTTGGTTCTCTATTGATCTTTTAAAAATTTCCATCAATATTAGAAGTAGCAAATGATAGGTCACATTGTAAACTTCCTCCCATGGCAGCACTCCATTTTCTAGATAATAACATGCCATATTGAGGTGATATGTCAACAACCAGTATGCTCATAGTGAGTTCCTTATTTGGATAGGCTATCAATCTATAGGGCAGGGCACTAATAGTGCCTATGACTATAACTTCCCTCTTATCCATGGCACAACATCTTCCTTGAGTAGTGTCAACCTTCAGACCCAATTCTTTCATTATCTCAAAAGGCATAACGGTACTAGAAGCACCAGAATCAATCATACAATTCTTTAATGTCTTACCATTCACTAGGATGCTTAAGAAAAATGGTTCAACATTTCCAAAACATTCATTGATAGAGTTATCCAAAAACATCTAAGGAATCTGAGATACAACCATTTCAGTATCTTTTTCCTTCACCTTTTCCTTTTTCACTCTCTTAGGAACATGATTTTCATTACATTCTTGACTTACATTTACATTAGTATTCCCCAACCATGCTATGGATTTATCTTGGTGCTCTGGGATTCTCAGTAACTTAGATAGAGGAACCTTAATATTAATCTGAGACAAAACAACAAACATATCAATAAAGGAATCAGAAAGGTTATCATTATTTACATTCCCTTTCTCATCATGCTTACTCAAAGTGTTCAAGGGATTATGATGACTCTTATCTTGTTCATTGACATTCTATAATATCTTCCCATCTCTTTTCTTGGAGATATTATTTGAGCACTCTATATTCTTAGGGTTGCCCCCTTCCTTGGTTCCCATTTTTTATTTGCAAATTTACCCTTCACAACAGGGGACTCTTTTGGTTTTACAATTTCCCCTTTCTTAAGGTCAGTTCCCTTTATCAAAATACTAGCTACCTTATTCCCCTCATTTCCTTGAACCATGCTTCTAGTTTGAACTTGAGCCACCATATCAGTAGTAATTTGGTCAATTTCTTCTCTAGAGGGTTTTCTCAGGGTCACTTCTTCCTTTGAACCTACCATGTTACACACATTATCCTCAACATCACTTTCATCAGAAAATACTTGCTGTTGATTGACACTATGGAAACATCTATGATCATTTACATCTCTATCACAACCTTCATTGTCAGACAAATGTGAATCAAACATGTTACATCCTACATCATCATTGGTTTCCTCCTATTCCTAACATTTTTCCACTATATTCTGATTTCTAGAAAATGAAAAAGCTACTACACAATATTCGGGGGCATGAGGTAGTTGACAAGTAGAACACCATGTAGGTTTAGGAGTGAATTCAAGATCATCTACCAAATTTACAAAGTTTTTGGATAAAGGATCAAGGGTTACATTGTTATTAGTGTTCTTGGGGGGAGGAACATTAGGCTAACCATCCTTCCAAGTAGTACCATAAGGGAGATTCTACAATCCATTTTGTCTACTGAAATTTGATTGGTAAGGGACCCTATTTTCAGTGGGGTTCCTATCATTCTTTACCTAAGGAAGATTCAAACCTTTTATAGCATTTAGAATTTGACTCATTTCACTAGGCTCTTGCTTTTTCCCTCCAGTAGCTTTATGTTCTTCCTTTCTATTTCCCTTATTCCCAAATAACCTAGGATCATCTCTTTTGCATTTAACCTCCCTAAAATCCTTAAGTTATTCTCTATATTAATAGCAATTCTGAAAGCATCTCTTAATCCTAGGCTCCTTATCCCTAAGCTAGTATGCCATTTTACCATCAAAAGCATTTAGATAAGTAATCAAACATACCTTGTCATAAATCTGCATGGCTTGCATTAGCTTGTACATCCTTTTCTAGAATCCAATGTTGAATTTAGTAATAGATTCATTAGGAAACCTCATAATATTATTGAATTCATGCTAAATATAACTCTAATTTTTCTTGTCACCATATTGTTCTTTAAAACAATATTCAATATCTTTGCAATCCATGATAGATAATTCAAGGAGTTTCTTGAACCACTCTCTAGCATCTTCAGTTAGTTACTGAACAAACAACTTCATAATGACATCTTTAGCTTTAACCTCATAATCACTCATAATATCAAGGAAACTCCTCAAACGATACTCACAAGAGATAGCATATTTCCTTCAAATTTAGGCAATCTTTTCCTCATTTCTTGTGGTATAGGATTAGGAAAACGAGGGATCCCATCAAAAAATATTTTCCTATAACCTTCTAAGTGGACAGGTCTCCTTTGTACATCAACCTTAAGCTGATTAGCACTATCTTTCTTATCATTACTCATAGTGTTACTAGTGCTAGCATCACCAACAGACTTGTTGAGATCTACTTTATGTGAACATGAAGACAAGAAAGAAAAAGGTACCTTAGTAGTGTTCTAATTTGTATCATTAGATCCATTATTATCTTTAGGCAAAGCTGCAAACTACTTGGTATTTTCCAAGAATTTGATCTTATTGTTCATTTCAGCTATAGTAGCCTCATTTTTTGTAATCTAAAATCTCTTGTCTAAAGCATCCCTTTCTTTCCTTCTCTTTTCCAATTCAATATCAAAGAGTGACATAGAATCATGGATCTAAACTGTCTTTACTAGCTCATTGATCTTAACACCAATCTCCTTTTGTTTTCCTTTTTCCTTAGCCCCTACAACAGGTTCCACATTCTTTACTCTACTATTATCAACTTCTAGAGCACTATAGTTCTTGAATTACTTTATCACAGGTCCTTCTAGATTCATTTTCTAAGTTTCCAACAAATTCTTCTCTTGCCTCCTAAGTTGTTCAATTTATCCCACAATCTCATGCTGCCATGCACTAGCTGCTATCTCATTTTTCTTCTTTAGAGAAGAAATTTGCCTTAGTAATTCTTGTTTCTCTTCATAGTTCTTTGTAATCACTTCCTCCCTTTCCTTTTGAAATTTCCTATTTATAGCTTCTTGTTCAGCAAGCTATGCTTTCAAAATTTCATTCTCATCAAGATTGGGGATAGTGAACTCAGACCTAGATGTTTTCTCATCATTAAAACTTTCAAGTTCTAGGTGTCTATGTCTAACCTTCTCAGGGGAATAATCTGACATGAAAGGGTTTGTACTACGCTAGAAAAGATTGTTACTAGTCCTACCCTCCAGACTAAATACATGTGGTTGCACAATCTTCTCCTGGCATATCATTTTAGGGGTATTATAGAAATTGTCATTAGAAAAAATTGGATGAGATCTCGGACCTTTGGAGAAAGGCACTGTTTCAATGGCAGAATGGTGAGCACTATCTTTACCTACTACCTCATCCTGTGAATAGCTCCCTTTCTACATTTGGTTTCCCTTCACAACCCAATTCTATCTTCCTCTAGGAGTGAGATCAGTTTGTAATTTGATGGTTGGGTTTTTCCTCACATTTGCCCATGTATTTCTTTTATCCTCCATAATTTGGGACAACACAAGTAATCTTGACACTAGTTAAAACCTTTTGAGTTGCCACCCACTCTATCAGAATGGGATAAGAAATGAACAAATAATAAATCCTTTAGTGACAATCTCGAGCAAAATGTCTACAAATTCCAAATCCACAGGAAACTATAGCATTTAAATTTGCAACTCTACCCAAGGAGACACAGATCTCTATAATTCACTTTTTATGAAAATACTAAGTGTAATTCCCCAGCAGAGTCACCATTTTTTTGGGGTTCGAAAACTACTGAACAACAAAATGTTCAATACCAGAATGATGACCCTCACATAACCTAAGGATCAGCTAATTCCTATTATCAGCTACAATGAGTAAACCATTTAGACCCAACTTCAAAAAAACCATGGGTGGTTTCCTACTCTTTAGGCTCTATAGAACCAAGGTGGGTATACCTAGGGATGATTCTAATGCAAATTGTTGTGTAAAGATTCTTCTAGTTTCATTCTGATTCTCATTTATTACCCACTAACACATGAATAGTTTACTTCACTTCTTTTAATGTTCTCAAAACATGTATGCATCCCTTATTAGCAAATCTAGTCATCCTTCTCCTTGAATTTACAAATATTCCTGGAAATAGCAGCTACCTAAGACTCAAAGAATAGATATAAACAAGCATTGACCATCATTTATAACTTTGAACAATACTGAATGAAAAATGATTTTGATTGTATAATTGTTATGATATGCAGTAGCAGAATCTATCCTTGTTCACTTTTGACTTATATGACCAATGCCTTATCCATTGGGCAAAAAATTGACTATTGGTGGGAGATCTAATTCAATTAACTTGTAAATGAATTAATCAATTGTAATCACCCATTTCTATTCTTATGAAATATCCTTTCTATAAACTCATAAACCCTACTGATTCATTGAAGCACTTCCATAATTCCTTGAATTAAAGGCAATAGTGATATCAGCATAAAACCCATCCAGATTTGTCCAGCCAAATTAAACTTTATTTAAAATGACTTCAAAGTAAACAAACCTATAAAAAGGAGACAAAAATTGATGACACAAATATAGTGAAAATGCCCCTTTGTATTATCCTTTTAGATGACTAATACAATGACGAATAGAATTCAAAGAATAGCCTAGAATAACTTGTTGGTTCTATCATTTCAATATATCTTCAGAAAGTACAACTAGAAAATAAACTCAGAATAGCTACACACTATTGGACCGACTATATTCTCTCAAAGACTTAAAATTGTACAAAACTCAAACCCTCACATTGCCTTTAAAACTCATTTATATAGGCATAAGTTGCAACAAGAAAAGGGAAAATGTGACTGACAAGTGTCCTTCAAAAAGATTTTTACATACATCTATAACAAAAGGGAAAAACTATGAATAACAAAAAAATTGATACATCGAACTCTCCTTTGTGGGTTTGCTTCTATTATTTCCTTTGGAAAGGAAAGAATATTTTGATCAAATTCCCTTATTTTTCTAGTTCCTTGGGATAGGTGGCCATCAAATGTGATAGTGACGAGTCATCTCCTGCTACCTGAGGATCCCCTCAGTCTTTATCATCAGTAGAAGAGGTGGATTGTGCTTTCATACTCTCTTCTTCATCATCATCTTCCACCTCATCATCTCCTTCTATCTGTTCTGTAGAAATAAATTCTTCCTTCCATTTATTGTGAATAGTGTCCTTCGGCCAATCAAAATTTAGAATTTCTCTTTGTACATTTACTAAAGAATTTGCATTTGCCTCTAAATCAACAAAATCTTTTCTGATGATATTATTGAGTAACTGTACTTTTACTAACTCCTCATTTCTCATTGCCCACAATAGATGGCCTGCTTCATTTATAACCTTATTTATTCTTTCACAGAAGGCTTCATCTAGCTCCCTCTTTCATTAATCCTTTTTCTTTATTTTATCAACTGACTTTAGAGAACAAGGGAATAAATCAATTTTTTTCTGCAAAATACTTGGAAAAACAATTAGTTAATCTTCTATAGAAAGAATCTTTCTTATCATCAAAACCTTGCAACTTATTTAGTTAATCAAAATTTCCTTCTATCTAATGATATATTAGATGAATAACAGATATACACATAGCAGTGATATCTGAACTTCTCTCTGTCCACTTCTATACAATGGGTTTGAATATAGTGTAATGAACCCAAATTGGGGGTCCATCATTTATCTACGATTTTCCTTTTATATAAATTCTTTTGCCCTATTTTTCTTTGAATGGTTTTGATAATTTTTATCTGATGATCCCTATTCTAGAGTTTACTCATTATATATATGTTTTCGTTGTAAGAGTCACGCCCTTTCATAATATATTATATTAAATTAATAATTATATTATATAATAATATATATTTTTAAGCTTAGCTATAAAAATTAATATAATATTAATAGTTACTTTACAATTAATATATCAACTATATTTATATTATATTGTATTAATATAGTATTACCATATTAAAATATATCATAATGATAATATTATTATTCTTGTATTAGATTTATATTTTTAGATTACCTTTATAATACAATATAATATGATATTATTACATGATTATAATATAATATTATTTATAAAATATTATTATTTTAATATTAATATTAATATATAATAATTATTAATTATTTAATTTATATGTTAAAGTGGGGACATTACAGTCCTCCCCTCTCGAATTTGCTTGCCCTTAAGCAAAATCTTTTATACACAAGCTTTGCCATAGATAGAAAACATATTTGCTTATGAAAGGCCTAGGAGGTTTATAACACATACATCTTTAATGAATGAAAACACGAAGCAGACACGATGTAGATAGATGAAGACACGAAGCATACATAACCTTGATTAGATCCTAAAATTAACAATGTGCAATGACTATACTTCTTCATTAGGCTTATGAACCTTGCAACCACAAAACAAGCATCAGTACATGTATATAAATATATATAAGCTTCAAAAGAAATTTGAATAATAATAAGTTAATCCAAGCCAGTTCCATACTAAGCCCAAGAGCAGAACTTTGGCCCCCTTGGCCTCGGTGGTAGGTGTTAGGCATCCACATGAGGTGATCTACTTAGTGGATTGCTTGTTTGGCTAGAAAGATTCTTGTGAAAAGGAGCCATTACTATTTTCCCCTTAACTAGCACTACAATAGGGTGTTTTCTCCCGATTGCAAACTCCATAGGAAAGTGGTAGGGTTCCTTTTTCTTATTTACATAATCCTTTGGAAGGAATCTTTCTCCCTTTCCTTATTATGATCATCATAAGATGGTAGATTTTTGGTGTAGAGGGCACGTGAAACAAGCTCCAAGTGTATCCATCAAGTGTTCGAAATTACTCCACCTCTCCATCCACCAACTCCCTACCTTAAGATATCATAAGGTGGATGAGAAGATGAGTATTAAATTTAATTTACTTAGTTCATTTGAAAGATTTCTTCTTATAGTACACAAAAAAAATTCTCTCCCCTTGTTACGATCATCTTAATGGTAGAATGATGGTGCAGAAGGCGTGTGAAACAAGCTCCAAGCATATCCAACAAGTACTTGAAATTATTTCTCCTTCCTCCCACCAAATCCCTATCTAAGATTACGTAATTTGGATGAGAGATAGACTCTCTATACTATAATTGAAATGTATTCTAATTACTATGTTTTCCTTAAATCAACATATTTATATTTTATTTTTCATATATATATTTTCCATTTTCATATATTTTGATTTCATTTCTTTGTAACTAGAATCATTGATTGATTATTCAATATTCTTCACAATAACAAATGTGTCAATAATAAAAAAGATACTAAAACTATATCTTATGTTAACAATTTTTCATATGATAACAAAATATGAAGAAGATATATAAGCTACCTCCTTACCTTTCTGAAATGGAGTAGTAGTTTGAAAGCATGTAATAATCATCACCTAAGTTCCTTACCTTATTTTTTTTTTGGATTTTATTTCTTGAAATGTGTTGGATGTCTCACCATATTTAACATCAAAATATTGCTGTGGTTGTCATACCAGTTCCAAGACACCTCACTCACTGCCAATAACATTTGATTGAAAGTTAAATTACTTTAGAACATGTATTTTGCACATATTCTACAATGAAAGCATTACAGACATATTCTTGATGTTATTATCTTTTGTGAAAATGAGCTCAAATGCCATCTTAAACACATTCTAGGGTTTGTACGGTGAAATTCAACCCATGCTTTGTCATTCTCGTAATGTATGCTGAAATTTATATGCATTCCTAACATATCCATCTCATTGTCTATGCTACCACACTTCTCGCACAAGTCGCGTAGATTCATGAAATTGGACCCTGATTTTGGTTTTGGTAGGAGTACTTGAATTTTGGTCTAGTTATGTCCATATTGTCTATCCTCAGGATTTCTGCATAAAAGTCATAAAAGTTTATTATTGTCATGTGCATACATAACTATTGTCTAATGAATAAACTTCATTACGGTAGATTGAAGAGACACATTTTTTGTAGCATCATGAATATTATATCTATAGAAATCATGGCTATCAATGTATTCATTCTTATCACTTTATATCATTCAATTAAAGGAATAAGGAGTCTTCCACTTAGCCCATTTTCAGTAACTACTGCCAACTAATGTACCTTATTGATTATGAATCAGCTCATCTTATGGTAGTCTACATCCAAGCATATTCCTAAGCGTCCATCACCACTATGGAATTATAAGCATCTGTTACCACTATGAAATGAACAACATCCTATAGAGTCATTTTTAGGGGTGTATCTCTGTATCACGTATAGTTGGATAATACTTTTTGCTGAGCATTGGAAGAAATGCAGGTGTGATGTGATTCTATTAATTGAATGTGTAGTCTTTCATTGGGTATTGAACATTATCATTTACAGATGTATGATCTACTGACTACTGTAGCAATCATTCTTTATTTTTTTGTTGAGATCAAATTGTAGGTGAGCACAAGAAGAGATAACAAAATGAATTTGGAA
Source organism: Cupressus sempervirens (assembly GCA_028749045.1). Taxonomy (NCBI): domain Eukaryota; kingdom Viridiplantae; phylum Streptophyta; class Pinopsida; order Cupressales; family Cupressaceae; genus Cupressus; species Cupressus sempervirens. Next base: position 657,847,266 of record CM053793.1, read on the forward strand.
CTCTTCCTTATTTTGAAAACTGGTAATGCCTCCTTAATTAAAGGGTTAGACAGGAAAGTTCTGTGTGAAGTTACTTTTGAGGGAGATACTCCTTTGCATATTGCTGTGAGGGAAGGCCATCTATCTATTGTTAAATGGATTCTTTGTGAGCAATCTTGTATGACTAGCATGAAGAACAATGATAATAATACTCCACTGCATGAAGCTGCTAAATGTGTTAATCCAAAACTATTCGAACATCTCCTTGACAAGAGGAGAAAGTTTGCCTACTATTACAATAAGTTTGGGGAAATAGTGATGGTAATAGCATGCAAGTATGGTCATGTAGAAACAGTCAAACTCTTGTGTGAAGCCAAGGAATATATTGACACAATGGAGATGCAGTAGTGTCTTAGATTGGCAGGTTACATGGGATATTCAGGCCAGTTCACACTATTTTGTGTGTGTGTTGTGTATGAAATATTATATTTGTAGGTTGCCTCCTAAGTTACCAACTATGGGCAATGTGAATATGAGGTAGATATAGTGACTGTGATACTTGATAAATCAAAAGTCCCTCTATACTCTAATTCTTGTCATCGGTTACTTGGCTCTTTGATCATTTTATTGAGTTGTTTACTTGTTGGATATGAAGGTAAATTTATACATCATTTGTAGTACATGTTGAATTGTATTTTTTTGTACTATAAATAAATATATTGATTTTAGGTTATGCAAATGTGAGTAGATGAAGCTATTATTGAAAATAGAAGGGCAACCACAAGTCTAATTGCAGCCATCCATGGAGGACATCTTGAGATTGTAGAGGCGGTGGTAAATTTTGTTTCAAGCCATCAAGATATATTAGATAATCCATATAAGATTATTCTTTATGCTGCAAGAAGTGCTTCCGAGCGAGTTCTTAAGTAAATTTTTCTTATTTTTGTAACTCATTGATTTAAATTTGTAGTAAAAAATATTTGATCTACTTATGGATGGCATTGCACATTTCCAACCTTGACAGATTTGGATGACTTTCCTTTGCTCTGCATACTCTGAAACCTCTTGTCTTATTCTCTTCATGTGGGCTTGCAGTCCTCATATGCGATGAAGACTAATAACATTCTATTGATGTTGTTGTATATAATATTCTCTTTGCTACTAGTAAAAGGAGAGTGAAATACTTTCAATGGTAATCTTCTCTTTTCTTCAGATTTCACAGGCTGGCAGGATGCTAGCTCTGATACCATTTGTAATGAACCCAAATTGGGGGTCCATCATTTATCTACGATTTTCCTTTTATATAAATTCTTTTGCCCTTTTTTTCTCCAGATGGTTTTGATAATTTTTATCTGATGATCCCTATTCTAGATTTTATTCATTATATATATGTTTTCATTGTAAGAGTCACGCCCTTTCATAATATATTATATTAAATTAATAATTATATTATATAATTATATATATTGTAAGCTTAGCTATAACAATTAATATAATATTAATAGTTATATTACAATTAATATATCAACTATATTTATATTATATTGTATTAATATAGTATTACCATATTAAAATATATCATAACGATAATATCATTATTCTTGTATTAGATTTATATTTTCAGATTACCATTATAATACAATATAATATGATATTATTACATGATTATAATATAATATTATTTATAAAATATTATTATTTTAATATTAATATTAATATATAATACTTATTAATTATTTAATTTATATGTTAAAGTGGGGACATTACATATAGCTTTATTTTGCTTTAATTCATCCCTGATTGTTGAAATCCTTTATAATTGATCAAAAAATGTGGGCCATTCTATCCTATCTATTAAATACATAATACCCTACCTCAATTTTTCTTCATGCTAATTGTTAAGCTCTACATGCATTGCATACAACTTATTCTTCTCCTCTTCAAAATCCTCTTTAGTATAGAACTGAGGCCTTTCTAGAGTATTAGGTATCTCAATAATTGAAGTGGACTTGAAAGGTTCAATTGGTAGCCTAGGAGGGTATACAATCCTAGGTCTACTAGATTCTCCTACTTTTCTTTTCCCAAGGACCTTCTCCATTTGAGATACTTTTTTTTCTAGTGATTGTATCTGCATACCCCTTTCCTCATATGCTTTCAAAACTTCTTCAAACCTAGCATTGAGTTGGGAAAACTTATCTTCTTCTTGGCCAGACACTATACTACCAAATTTTAGCATCTTTGATGCCATCCCAATTATTTGTTTATTGCCTATCTCACCATCCATGAACACTGTCAATGTACCAGTATGCTCTGCAATGGAAATCTCATGCCTTTTGGTATTTTCCCTCTTTTCCATGAACCATATAACAAGGTCTTGGTGGTCATCACTAAATTTGACTCCTCTATGAGCTTGTAGTATTTCTTTAGCAGTCTTCAGTTGAACATCCCTCTATTTTCTTGCTGAATAAAAAACAATGGCATTTGTTATATCCCATTCTGGTAGAAGGAGGACTCCTGATTGTCTGACTATTTCCCTCCCAACTTCAGGAGTAAACTGGGAAAAATCATTCGAAAATTTAGATTTCACCTCTTCCTTAATATCTGAATTAGGTTTGTTTGGTTGTTCTACTTTTATCTTCTCACAAGTTTTCTCAAAATTGCTCATGTTTAACCTCCACAAAAATTGAGAAAAAGCCCTAGATTTTATAAAATTCTCATCATTAATAAACCTTTCAAAAGCTTGGGCAACTATTGGATCAATTTCCTTACCTTGGTAATCAGTAATGATTAGGTCCAAGGAAGGTTTAGGAGGTTCTTGTGGCTCTCCAACATCCAAATCTGTACAAGTAACAATCACATCCCCTTCTCCACCAATTTGTCTAAGTTTCTCCCTTAGAGATGCTTCATCATCTATCTAGATTGGGGATTGGCTTGGGAAGTATTGCTTTTTTTGAGAAGAAGAAGACCCTTGCTCTAATTTTTTCCTTTTTGGAGAGCTTGCTATAGATGGACTTCTTGACCTTGGCTTTTGATGAAGGGGTTCCTATTGCACATTTTTAATCATGACATAACCTTCCCTTCTCTGCAATGTATATTGGCCAGGACCCACCACATTTTTGCTGCTTATCCATCTTTGTACCTCTGGAGCCTTGTCTGGATGTGTCTCAACATATATGGTTTTGTTCTCATTCATGGTCTAGATGATCACAACAAAATTATTTATTAATGCTTGCATTATGGCTCCCCAATATTTTTTTGTCTTTCAATGGGTCATACTAGGGGGTTAAAAGCATTAATAAACTCTAGGGTCTTGCTAAATACTATCCATTTTTCTTTCCTCAGTTCTTGTTCTTGCAATGTGAAAACATTTTTGATTATATCCTTTGGATAATAAACTTGATGTATCATATGAGAAGCTTTCACCCTCTCTCTTTAGAGGTCATAGAATCCTTTAGGATCAATGAATCTGGCATGAAAGCATGTTATATCTATCCAAAAACAAATTAAGGTGCTTCCACCTTTTTTTGACAAAGACAAAATCATGCACTACAGTAACAATTGGAAAGAAGGTGCCCTTGTTAGACAATTCACTCTCATCTATAGTGCCTATCTGCCATAAGAGCTTAGTGATTCCTATTTTCAAGGGCACATGAAGGGAAAAACATGTGGCTTTCCCACAAAACCATATACTCTTGTTACAGTTGAAACAAAACTCTTGTTACTCTTGAAAGGGCAACACATGTGGCTTTCCCACAAAACCATATATCCCCGCAATTATGACTAACCAATAGTCCTTGTGCAAGGTCTTTAGGTCTAACCAATTCCAACAATGCTTGTGGAATTTTGGGGTTGTCACCTTTCAAAAGAAACTTATGTTTCAAAGCAAAGCATCTATCAAATCTCACATAGCTAGCATTTGTAGCTTTTGAAGTCATATGTACACTCCATAGCTACACTAGATTCCTCTCTCCATCCCTTTTTGTTTCTAGCTCCATACCCTTGGAGAAAAAGTTGAATCCATTGTACAAGCATACATGCATAAGCAATGAATACCAATAGAATGGTTTGTCCACTTTTCCCCTTGCTATCCCCACTAGGCCATTGTGAATTTCTTTTGCAAGGAAAGTAGCAAAATCTAGAATAGTACTCATTCCAAATTGAAGGGGTTGAGCCATTATGAGAAAAATTGAGCCTAGAATTATATCAACCTCATATATCCCAAAAATTTTGCAAAGAGAAAAATACAGTCCTTGAGCTCTCAGGTTGAAATTTCTTCTCAACAATGGCTCAAGGGTACTAGTTATAATTACAGGCAAAGTGCCAATTTTAGTAGCATGCTCTTGTAGTGGCCCTATTCTAAAGTAAATTCTTTGTGCATCATACCTTGCTTGAAGGTCATCTATGTCAATAGTTTCATGTATGGCATGGTTAGGATTGAAGTTGAAAACCTCACTAAATAATTCATCACAAACCCTAAAAAGATTCACTCCAGCATGGGTTATTACCCACCCTGTAATTGGATCATATTTCTTTGCTAGATCCATCAATAAATCACTTTCAAAGAAAACTATGGGGGCTGTTAATTTACCAATATCAAATTCCCATACATTACTCATAGGAGTGTCCAATTTTTGCTCTAAAAACCATTTCTTGAAAAACTCCAGACCCCCCTTGGAAACCTAGGCATCTCTTACCCAATTAGCTTTTCTGTAAAAACCCTCTGCTACAACTACTCTTGGATGTTTTGGAATGAGTTCCATCCCCTTAGTTATTTCATGTACTAATAAGGGGAATTGTTCAAGAAAGTCATCATGCACAGAACATTTCAAATATTCTGTTTGCCTGGTGAACTCTTTTTGGGGAGGCATTTTGAATAAAACTCTAGAAATTTCACAATAGTAGATACTTTGAATTTCTTAGAGAGTCACAGAGTACTTAGCCGCCAGAACTCACACTTCTGCACTATGTGATATCTTTTGCAATTTTACTAGAGTGCTAGCTAAGAATTTTTGTGCCCTGGCTCTGAAAACTTTGTATGCCCTGATGTTCTTTATGTGCTTTGGTGATTCATTAATGGTGAGATCGTGGGTTCTTTTCATACATTGAAATCACACACACAAAATCTAAATCATATTTACTCTCAGTAACCATTACCTCCAATTTGCAACCAAGTTTGAATCCCATCCATAGATTTTCACCAAATCGGACGGCTCTAATTTGAAAAGTAATAAGCTTTATGGCTTTTAAAAATAAGGCTACATGTCACAATAGCACTTGCCCACATTCCTTAAATTTCTTGCATCTTAGAATTGCAGGGAAGCGTTGTTCATTGATCAAGACAAGATCAACGATAAGATTATTTCACTTTTGAACAAAATCCAGTCAGCAATATTGACCAATGGGAAACCTCCATATGAGTTTAAGCCTTCTGAAAACATTCCACACGAGCAGATCTTGTATCTTTTTATGAGTGAGCAGGTACTTGGCATCATTCATTCCACATGTCATGTTGGCACATTCCCACTTTTCATATCTAATGTGCATCTTCAAATTGTGGGCTTGTGCCAGTCGTCGATCTTCAAACGATCTACGACGATATTAATTATACCCTGCAGAACTTCTGAGTCAAAATTTTAGATGTCACCATGGACACGTGTCTACATGGCACATTCCTAGTTTGTTTAAACTTCACTCAAATTCAAATTGGGGGCAAGCACCCTTCGTTGATTAGAATAAGATCAATGATCAGAAACAACTCTATATTCTACACTTGAATCATCCACTTGGGCCAATGAAATGACTAATTTGAATCTACGTGTTTTGACTCATCTAACTATTACATTAATTTTTGACACCTTCTACACCCATAATATAAGTAGTTCCAGCTAAGCATAAGTGGCAGACCACATGGTGTGACTCAACATTCTTCAATAATCTAGCCCCATGGTGACACACGTCACAAAGGCGTATACCCACTTTTCTTATCTGACTTGCAGCTTCATACTGTGAGATTGCACTAGTCATAGATCTTTGAAAGATCTATGACTGATAGGATTTCACTTCCATTCGACAGTCAAACTTCCTCAATGGCACATTTAGCAGTACACGTCAACTCATTTTATAGTGTGGCACACTGTAGCATACAATTAAAATCACTTGACCCCACCTTGCCACACGTCAAAAAAACCACTTGCCCACATTATTTATCTCTCGTGCAACTTCAAATTGTGGGCATGTGGTGGCCTTTGATCTTTGATAGATTAATGATTATAGAATTAGGTATCCTTATCACCACATTGGCCAAAGTGACGAATCAAAATCTCCAACCATTCCAACTTGTCTGACACTTGCCACGAAAGACATCCATTGTTGAGAATGGCAGGCCCATCTTGTCAGACCTTGCCACTTGTCCAATTTCCACTTCCTCAGATTATTTATCTGACGAACATCTCCTTGTTGTGGAAAACCACTAGCCCTTGATTCAAATGAAATCAATGGTTGACACTTCTTGGTGAAAAATGGCATACGTCTATTGGTGACTTAACCAATGATATCATGGGAAATCCAAAACGTGCACAAAAGTACTAAAAAACCTGCAAAAGTTCTTGACAATTTATGACTCATTTTTTGGTTCAGTAGAATTTAGAAAAGTAAGGGCTATGTGTCACCAAGTTGCATGCCTGCATTATTTAAAAACCTTGCATCTCAAAATTGTGGGCATGCGATACCCATTGATTTGAACAAGATCAACGATTATAAAAACTTCGTGTTATCAGAGGTATTTCCTAATAAAATGATTAAGTAATTTTCAAGCCAAGCATGGCCACGTAAGGTTTTAAAAAAATTAAAATGAACTCATGCTTGTGCAAGCCCTTCCTTAGGTGAAAAGATATACCATTAAAACATTTTTTTGAAAATAATTTGAGGATTTTCCAAAACTAGGTCAATCTAAGGGTTTGAAAATACAAGGAACAAAACCCTAATCTTCAATATTTAAAGAATCAAATGATTTTTCACTAAAATTTTCATAATTTCTACAAATGTGAAAAATCCAACCAACACCCACACTGCATTCATGGGAATAAAAAATCTACTATTGCATGATTGCACATTCAACAGTTAAGAAATTCCCTATCCATAAACTATGTCTTTGATTGGTTCACATTAGGGAACACTTGGTGATAAAGTCCCATATAATAGGTAGCTTCTTGATTTACTTTTGTAGTCCATTGCATATCCACAAACACATTCTTCACCATCTTTTTTATTCCTAGTACAATGATCGCTCATTGGTCCACATCTCACTCCTACTACATTTGATTAGTTTTCATTTACCAATGCTCCACATCTTCTTTTGCCTCACTCAACTATTGGTGGAGCTATCTCACCTTTGAATTGCTCAATGCTAATTGCTCCTACAACTACAATGACAAGGTGTTTGATTTTGCAATTACATGCCTAAATGACCTAAACTATAACTAAAGTAACAACAACTCATTTTGTGTGCTCTCTAAGCCCACTTGTGCCATCTTTAAGGATTCCTACAACTCCTACACTTGTGATCACTCTTCCTACATTCTTGCATCATTTCCCTTTGCTTGTGCTTGTTCCACTTGTAGTTTTTCTTCTAGTGGTTGTACCTGTGCCCATTCTATATTCACCACCACTTGGAGCCATCTTGACTCCATTTGTGCTCCACCTTCCCACACCTTCTCCATTAATCCTAGAAAAAATGCAACTACTTGTTCCATATTTTCTGCCTAGACTATCTCTATGACCAACATTCTCCATAATTCTTTGATGTCACCTGATGTTTAAAATCCACCCCCTACCTCTAACTGTGGCTCCTCTACACTCACACCACTCGTTTCTCTTTTAATTGACCCTTGTGCTAGAATCCCTAAGCTAATCAACTGACTCACCACACTCATCACCTCACCCATGCTAACCTCTTCAACCACCCTTTGAGCTTTTCCAATAGACTTCTCTTGAGAGTCCATAACCCCGGCCTCCATTGCTACTTTTGACATGCACTTTGCCACTTTGGGAAAACTATTCTCAACCTACATCTCTAGTTCATCATGCAATATCACCTATATCACCTATAACACCTAGTTCAACTGCACTCCCTAACAACATCATTAACATTGACAATGGTGTATCTTCCACCCTAACTCCTACACTCTCAAGTTGTACCAACCCCATTCCCGCATGACTTGATTCACATCACTCATGTACTAATGCTTGTAGATTAGATTGATACACCAGTTCCCCAAAGATTTTATGACTATGCTTTTCCCTTCATCCTTGCCTCACCCATCCTCCCTAGCTACTCTCACCCTCTTGTTGTGACTGATCAAGTGAACCTAACATGCTTCCAATCAAACACTTACTTGACCTTTCACAATAACTAAGAAATTATGTTATCTCCTTTATTGTGCTTCATTTCATATGCATATTATCCACCTATTTATGGTCATCACTCACCACATCTCACACTTCACTCACTTGGCCATGCTATTGGAAATCTAATTGAAAAGCTCATTGTTGTTGAAGATCAAAGAGGGAGATTGTTGTAAAAGAATGTTTTCAATCATTATTTTTCTATTGATGTCAAACCTACTATTTGTAGGGATGATATTTTCTTATAAGATCCAAGCACTATCACTTAGTTGATTGATGAAGAGGATTTGATTAACAAGATGTAACAAGAGCACCTAAAGGAAAGGTTGAGTTATGATGTTGTAATGAAGTGCAAGGATCAGTTAAGACAATGGTTAAGTTATTTATTGATGACATACTCAAAGATACAAAGGTTGGTCACACTTAGATACATTGAAAGAAGAAGTTGTAACAAGGTTGACTATAAAGCTTTAACTAAGATCATTAGTAGGTGCCAAGAAACTTAGTTGAAGCCAAGAAAATTCTTAGTAGAAGCTGAGTAATAGACATTTCTAGTATGTGTAGAGAGATCTTCAAGTGCTGAGTGAAGATCAAGTGCCGAGCATCAAAAAAATTTCAGTTGGTGCTGAGGGATCTTCAGGTGCTGAGCATCAGAAAAAATATAGTTGATGTCGAGTAACATAGTATGTACTAAGCACTACTATTTCAATAGTGTCAAGTTGTTGCATTATTTCAAAAGATGAAGATTCACCAAATCTAAGCTGACATAGTGGTTGTATTGAATTTGTGAACTAGTTGGGAGATAAGGATGATGAGTTGTTGGAACAGAATCTTATGTAAGCTATTTTTTGGGTATTTCTAAAGGATTATTCAAGAAGTTTCTAGAGGAAATAGAATGTGGGTTGGATACAATGAATTCTACCTAATCCATGTGAATTGAAATTGAAAAATGGAAGAATCAAGTAGGAAAAGGAACTCTAAGACTCTTATTTAAGGAGTCATAGACCAAGAAGTAGAGAGCTACTGATATTGTTGCTGCTAAAGTGTCAAATCTATGAAGTGGTTGAAAGGGTGTCAAGAAGGAGACATCTAGGAGAAGGAATAGCATAGAGGCTCTGCTTCTATGAGTGGTCATGAAGAGATGATTGCACTAGTACATTGAGTATTAAGAATCAAGGAGATAAAGCTTAAAAGGGAAGGCAAGCTATTAAGAGTTGCAAAGATTGAAGGCCAAGCAAGGGTATGAGTTCAAAAGTGATCTAAGATCTACAAGATAAGTTGTATGTTGTAGTCAAGTCAATATTTTCAAATACTCTCTAGCAATTGTATTAGATATGAAAATCCTATGGACTTAGGTTGGCGTAAAAGCCATTTGTAGATCCTTTAATAGGGTGACATTCCAAATGAATGTTCTAAAGTCCTCTAACTAGGCCCACTTCTAATAGGGTGGTTAAATCCTCTAACAATATCACATTTAACAGTGTGTTGTAAGCCTTTAATAGGGTAGTCCTTTCATGGGACATCACTTCAGAAGGGTGAAAACTAAATAACATGTTACTAGTGGTTTTTCCCAAAATGGGTTTCCACGTAAATCATTGGGTCATGTGTTGATTTCTTGTGTGTTTTACTTGCATGTTGATTTACATTAAATTGCTGATTAGATAAGCTAAAGCATGGATGGATGAATGGTTGAATGATTTCACTATACTTAGTGAACATTTGGACCTTGAATAATTGTTTCACACCCCCCCCCCCCTTCCTTCTAAAGCCATTCTAACAATTGGTATCAGAGCCTTCTACTGATTTAGTTTCAAGGAACTAGAAGTAGGAAGATCAAGATGTCTAAGAGAGAAGTTCCCAAGCTCAACAAAGAAAACTTTTCTACATGGTAGAGTTTGATGAAATTTCACCTTGGATCAATAGGTGATTATGCACAAACCTTAATTGGAATAGAGCATGTAACTCTAGCAAGACCCCTCACTATAGATGACTTAAACAAAAGGAAGGAGCATAACCAGGCAATGTTGGAAATTGCATCTGCACTTAGCTATTCTGAATATGATGACATCAAAGACTGTAACACTACATTCAAAATATGGAAAACCTTATCAAATATCTATGGAGGTGATCATAATTTCTAGAGAGCAAAGAGAGAAAGCCTAAGAGGGAAGTTTGATGACATGAAAATGGAGGAAGGTGAAAATGCTACTCATTATGCTAGAAGAATAAAAGAAGTGGTGAGTGCAATAAGAAGTTTAGGTGGACAACTAGAAGAAGAAACATCCATTAGAAAATACTTAAGAACTTTTCTCCTATCTATGCTATAAGAGTTTGAGCCATCCATGAGCTAAGGTGTGTACAAGGGAACACACTAACCTTTGATGGAATAGTTGGAAAAATTACTATATTTGAGCTATCCAATTTTGAAAAATATAAACCTAAGAATCTTGAATTTTCTTTCAAGACCAAGATGACAATAAAAGATACTGAGGAGGACACATCAAGCAATAGAAGAAGAGAAGGAAAACATGCATCTAGTGATAGTAGCACAGATAAGGAAGATGTGGAATAGTTAGAAGCACTATTGGCCAAGAGATTCCATAGAGGTAAAGGAAAATTCAAAGGTAAGCTCCCTATCATATGTCTTAATTGCAATGAAGTAGGTAATATAGCTGCAAGATGTCCATAGAAGAGAAACTATAAAGAAGAAAACAAGTTCAAGAACAAAAGAGAAGATTATAGGAAAGATTACAAGGAGAAAAGAAAAAGATGCTAAATTGTTGAACATGACTCTAATGAAAATGATGATGAAGTAGTATATGTAGCCATGAAGGATGAATTAGACAAAGATGAAGATGAAGCAACAACATTAGTTACCTAAACAAGAATGAGAAGTGGATCATAGACAGTGGATGCTCACATCAGATGACATGCGATAAAAGTAAGTTCATTACCTTTACTCAATATGATGGAAATAATGTTAGATTTGGTAATGATGCTCCATGTCAAATCAAAGGAAAAGGCTCTATCAAACTTGCAGATAAAATTTCATGTGATAATGCATACTATGTTGAAGGATTAAACTACAACTTGTTGAGTGTATCACATTTAAGCAAGTAGGTTGCAAAGTTGAATCTGGAAACAAAATTGCCAAGATTTATGACACTGATGGAAATCTGATAGGAAAAGGTGAACAAAGTAGGAGTAATCTATTTTACTTAGATATAGAAGAAGCAACATGTCTTGTTGTTAGACTTGATGATGTGTGTTTATGGCATAAAAGGCTATGTCATCTTAACTTTGATAATTTGATTAGTATTAGCAAGAAAAAGAAAGTCAGAGGATTTTCCAAGTTAAAGAAACCTAAAAACACAATGTGTAAACAATGTCAACTAGGAAAAATGACTAAGTCTAGTTTCAAAATTAAAACATACACTTCCAAAGAAGTACTAGAGTTAGTTCATGCTAACTTGTGTGGCCCAATAGAAGTGCAAAGCTACCTAGGAGATAGATACATAATGCTATTTGTAGATGATTATTTGAGGATGATGACTACTATGTTTTTAAAGAAAAAATTTGATGCATTACAAATCTTCAAGTGGTATTTGGCTAGAGTTGAGAAGGAAATAGGAAAGAACCTAAAATGCCTAAGGTCAGACAAAGGAGGTGAGTTCACATCAAGAGAGTTTGAAACATTTTGCAATGACAAAGGTATCAAAAGGAAAACATCAGCACCAAGAACTCTACCACAAAATGGCATAGCTAAGAGGAGAAATAGGTTAGTGATTGACTATGCTAGAACCTTGATGATGGAAAAAAATGTTACACTAAAATACTGGAGAGACACTATAAATACTATAGTCTACACACTGAATAGAGTTCAAGTCAAGAAAGGTACAAATGCAACACCCTTTGAATTGTGGTATGATCATTCACCTAATGTTAAACATTTCAAAGTGTTTGGTTGCAAATGTTATTTTCTAAAAGACACTAGAAATGGAAAGTTTGATACAAAAAGTGATGAATGTATATTTCTTGTATGCTCCACCAGAAGTAAGGCATATAAGTGTTTGAATACTAACACTAACAAAATTGTAGAGAGTGTAAATGTAAATTTTGATGAACATGTAGAAGTATAGGTTGATGAGTCAAAGAAAATAGAGGATTATAGATCCTTTGTATACTTCTATGAAGGAATGGCAGTTGAAGACAATGTTTTAAATCAAGTTCAGAATCAACAACAAAATTCAGTATCTGCCGAGTCTCAACTAGTGAATGTCGAGTTACATTCAAAAGTTGAGCTACAAAATTTAGAAAATGTACATAGTGATTCTGAAAATAGTATGCAAGAAAGAAATGATGAAATTCCAAATGAAGAAGAACAAAATGACACTGAAGCTGAAGGATCAAATATGGAAAGAAGGACTGAACCTAGATTATCCAAGTATGTAAGAAGACATCACCTTTTAGATCAAATCATTGGTGATAAAGATGATAGACCAATGACAAAAAATAGACTGAGGAATGAATCATGCCTACTGAGCAAGGTTGAACCCAAAATAGTCAAAGATGCACTACAAGATGATGACTAGTATAAGGCCAATTGAGAAGAACAAGACTTGGTCTCTAGTTCCCAGACTAGCTAATAAGAATGTGATTGGTACCAAATGGGTGTTTAGAAATAAACTTGATGAGAATGGTGAAATAACAAGAAACAAATCTAGATTAGTTTGCAAAGGCTATGCACAAGAAGAAGGACTAGATATCGAAGAGACATTTGCCCCTATTCCAAGAATTGAAGGAGTAAGAACATTACTTGCATATGCTACATATAAAGGTTTCAAACTCTACTAGATGGACATGAAGTCAACTTTTCTGAATGGTATACTAGAAGAGGAAGTCTACATAGAACAACCTAAGGGATTTTTTGATGAGAAGAACAAGGATATGGTCTGCAAGTTGCACAAAGCACCTTATGGATTAAAGCAAGCATCCAGAGCATGGTATGAAAGGTTGCAAAAAATATCTTGTAAATATAGGATTTGAAAGAAAAAATGACAAAAACAACTTGTACATTAAAGCTAAGGAAGGTAAAGACATTTTGATATCATAAATCTTTGGTGGTGACATAATATTTGGAGGAAAAGATGTTTTATGCAAAGATTTTGCTGATCAAATGAAGCATGGATTTGAGATGTCAAGGTCTGGAGAAATCAAATTCTTTGTTGGATTGCAAGTACACCAGTTGAAGCATGACATATTTGTGACTCAATCCAAATACATCAAGGAAGTACTCAAAACATTTGGGCTAGAAGACTCAAAATTAGTTAGCACACCAATGGCAATAGGTCATAAACTATCTAAGAATGATGAATCTGCTGAAGTAAATTAGACAATGTATAGGTCAATGATTGGAAAGGTGCAATATGTTGTACATAGTAGACCAAACATTGCATTAGCTATTGGAATAGCTGCAAGATATTTTTTCAATCTAAGAGAAAACCACTTAATGGCAGTGAAGAGAATATTGAGATACCTGAAAGGAACTGATGACTTTGGTTTATACTACAAGAGGAATGAGAAGTTTGAACTAAAAGCTTATACTAATATAGATTTGGGTGGCAACATTGATGATAGAAAAATCACTAGTGGAGGAGCACTTTTCTTAGGAAATAATTTGATTACATGGACAAGCAAAAAGAAAAGTTGCACCTCATAGTCTATTGCTGAAGCTAAATATGTGGCAATTGCTATAAACTGCACCAATATTGTATGGATCAAAAAATTTTTGCAAGGTATGAAGGAAGAAGTAATTGAGCTTGTGATACTTTATTGTGATAATACAAGTGCTATCAATATATCAAAGAACTCAGTAATGCATGCTAAAACTAAGCATATTGGAATCAAGTATCACTATGTGAGAGAGCTAGTGGAAGACAAATAAGAAAAGATGAAATATGTTAGCTCAAAGGAACAAATTTCTGATTTCTTCACAAAAGCACTACCTAAAGATTCTTTTGAGTATCTTAGAGGTAAGTTAGGGGTGATACCCCTAGCTAAGGCTACTTGAACCAAAAAGCAAGAATTCCCTGCATCAAATAAGTAGAATGTTGAAGATTTTACACATTGATGCAGAGGATGTTTACTTTGGGATCCATGCCTAAAGTAGTAGAAATGCTGAAATTTCAAATTAGTCACAAGCAAGGTGAAAGAGGGAGACATTAACTAAACTTGTAAGAGCTACATCTGCATATTATGATGCTAATATGTCTTTGGAATTGTTGTCAAAGAGGGAAAAGTGAACAACTGATCAACAATTGTTGAAGATAAAGGATCAGAAAAGAAGAAGGAGATAGTAGACAACTAGAATAAAGATAAAGGGAGATTTCAGAGGTTGATAAGAACAATAGAAGATGAATAATACAGAGGGGGAAAGATAAAGATAAAGGATACAACAACAAAGAGGGAGAAGTGAAATGAAACAATTAGAATAGTAGTAGGAGATGTGATGTTACAATTTTCTTTTTGGCATTTGACTTACTATTCTAACCTAGTAAGATTTTGGTGGAATAGTTTAGCCTGATGGTTGATCAGTTTGGTTTTCCATCAATGCCAAAGAGGGAGATTGTTGGAAATTTGATTGAAAAGCTCATTGTTGTTGAAGATCAAAGAGGGAGATTGTTGTAAAAGAATGTTTTCAATCATTGTTTTTCCATTGATGTCAAACCTACTATTTGTAGGGAAGATATCTACTTATAAGATCCAAGCACTATCACTTAGTTGATTGATGAAGAGGATTTGATCAACAAGATGTAACAAGAGCACCTAAAGGAAAGGTTGAGTTATGATGTTGTAATGAAGTGCAAAGATCAGTTAAGACAATGGTTAAGTTATGTATTGATGACATACTCAAAGATATAGCAGTTGCTCACACTTAGATACATTGAAAGAAGAAGTTGTAACAAGGTTGATTGCAAAGCTTTAACTAAGATCATCAATAGGTGTTGAGCAAGTTAGTTGAAGCTGAGAAAATTCTTAGTAGAAGTCAAGTAAAAGACATTTCTAGTATGTGCCGAGTGAAGATTAGGTGTCAAGCATTAGAAAAAATTTAGTTGGTGCCAAGTGATCTTCAGGTGCTGAGCATTAGGAAAAACATAGTTGATGCCAAGTAACATAGTATGCATCGAGCACCAGTATTTCAATACTACCAATCTACTGCATTATTTCAAATGATGAAGATTCTCCAAATCTAAGTTGACATATTGGCTACATTGAATTTTTTGAACAAGTTGGAAGATAAGGATGATGAGTTGTTGGCATAGAATCTTATGTAAACAATTTTTGGGCGAATTCTAAAGGATTATTCAAGAAGTTTCTAGAGGAAATAGAATGTGGGTTAGATACAATGAATCCTACCTAATCCATGTGAATTGAAATTGAAAAATGGAAGAACCAAGCAAGAAAAGGAACTCTAAGATTTCTATTTAAGGAGTCATAGACTAAGAAGTAGAGAGCTATTGATACTGTTGCTTCTAAAGTGCCAAATCTGTGAAGTGGTTGAAAGGGTTTCAAGAAGGAGACATCTAGGAGAAGGAAGAGCATAGAGGCTCTACTTCTATAAGTGGTCATGAAGAGATTATTGCACTGGTACATTGAGTATGAAGACTCAAGGAGATAAAGCTTGAAAGGGAAGGCAAGTTGTTAAGAGTTGCAAAGATTGAAGGCCAGGCAAGGGTATGAGGTAAGAAGTGATCTGAGATCTATAAGATAAGTTGTATGTTCTAGTTAGGTCAAGATTTTCTAATACTCTCTAGCAATTGTATTAGATATAAAAATCCTATGGACTTAGGTTGGCCTAACATCCATTTATAAATCCTTTAATAGGGTGACATTCCAAGTGAACATTCTAAAGTCCTCTAACTAGGCCCACTTCTAATAGGGTGGTTAAATCCTCTAACAAGGTCACATTTAATAGTGTGTTGTAAGCCTTTAACAGGGCAAGTATTTTATAGGGCATCACTTTAGAAGGGTGAAAATTGAGTAGCATGTTATTGGTGGTTTTTTCCAAAATGGGTTTCCATGTAAATCACTGTGTCATGCGTTGATTTCTTGTGTGTTTTACTTGCATGTTGATTTATAGTAACATGATAATTAGATAAGCTAAAGCATGGATGGATGAATGGTTGAATGATTGCACTATTCTAAAGCAATTCTAACAAATGCGTTGATCGTATACATCTCATCACACTAGTACTAGGTACACTTGCCACTTGACCCTGACATTTAGACACCCTGATCCACATTGACATATATCTTCCAATGTAGCTACCTAATCTTGCTACTAAGTTACTGCTGACACATCCCATTCTTTGTTACCAAACTTTTACAATAGTTTCTTCCAGAAAGAATTGGATGAACTTGACACCATTGAACACAACTATTAGCACTACTAGTCCATAGATTATGGTTTTCCTACTATTATGAGCTTATAGTACCTCAATCATGTACTTGAGTAGAGGTACTAGGATGAAGCCATGATATTTTATTTGCCTTTAGTTTTTCACTTTTTTTCTTTAGTGACCCTCTGATTTTGTACATTTTTGGCGTCCACTTGTAAGTTCTTCCTCTCATCTAGAAGGAAATGAGTACCTCGGCCAAATTTTTATGATATCTAAGATTAGGTTCTTTATTTGACATGTGACTATTGGCATGTCTATTTTCACTTACTGCAGCTATAACTTTTGTTCTTAATATTTTTCATATCTTTCATGTACATTTCCTATGTTTGGTCATACTTCTTAGCATGATACATAATTCATATCACCATAGCTGATCTAGTGGTGGTTATACTAGGTCACCTTTTGCTAAATGCTCAATGATGAAAATTAATTTGCAACTCTTTTAAAAAAAGTGACAAATAGTTGCATTTATTTAGTTTGTATTTTCATCTTTGATACTTTTTTTAAAAATGGTTAGCACATCAATCAGGATACAATCCTAGACAACATCATTCAATAGATCAACAACATGACTCAGGACTGGCTATCAAATGGTAGATAACAACATCAACATCAAAAGGAGCTTTTAACACTCAACTCTTGTGGACTCTATCTCATTGAATCATACTTTCTAATCCGTTATATCTATTCCACCTCATTCCTCATTACATCACATCATCCAAATCTAAAACAATTTCCTTTTATTAATTTCATTTCATTTCATCACTATGTGGCCTTCGAATCTCAAACAATTTTGGTCACTAATCTCTCGTATTTCACCTCATGCTCTTTTCCATCACATCATCTATTACATTATGTGACATTTGAATCTCAAAAAAATTTGGTCACTTTTCCTTCCACCATTCATCATATTTTATGCATTCACTATTTCACCTATTCTTTCTTGGATCTCAAGTTTCATTTGTGACTTATAGATCCCAAATGTTGAGACTTTTCCCTTCACATATTTCCATCTCTCACACAATCATTTTGTTCCCTACATGTCTTTCCATTTATCATTTCCTTTACCATTTTATTTTATTACGATTCCTAACATTTCATTTCACTTTTCATTATCATTTCATTTATCACATCTCATGTCTCCTTTACTCACATTTAGTTTCCCATTATCATTTCATTTCATCCTATTGCATTTATCACCTTTCATTTATCATTATCATTTTATTTCATCATATTTCATTTCATTTATCCCATATCTTGTCTCATTTTCTTTCATTTCACTTATTATTTCATTTCTCATCTCTCATTCATCCATCACTTTACATTTATACATATCCTTTCATGTTATTGCATCCCATTTATACATTTCATTTTTCCCATTTCATTTCATCCATTATAGTTCTTCACATTTCATCTACTCCGATTTTATATATCATTCATTTCATTTCATTTTATCCCATTCAATTTAATCTCATTTCATTTTATAAATTACATTTTTGTTCAGCACATTACATTCCATTTCGTTACATCACAACTCATCTCATTGCAATTTATTTCACTTGCATTTTAATTTGATTTCATTTACCCTTTTCTCCTCACTTCCATTACATTACATTTTTTTTTATCACATTTCATGTCATTCATGTGTCTCGCTACCTAATTAACATGTTTCACTTGTACATGTCATTTAAATAATTCATTCACTATCCACATATCATGTTATTTATATACTACATTACTTATCCATAATGCATCCACATCTACAACTATCATATCAATCAAATCACAACATCACATGCATACAAGAGTCCATGATATGATAAGTGCACAAGTCCAAACATCAAAGAGCTTGAGTCATCTCATAAATCAAAAAAGATCGAATCACATGTCAACAGGAGCATATCAACGAGAATATCAAAACAATCACATCAACATGAACATAAATGGGTCACAAAGTATATCCACATGGAAATCATTAGGTCCTCCTCAATGATACACATGATACATCAATAAAAGGGAAATACAAAATGCTACACAAATCAGCCCTATGTCTCACCATTTGCATCATCTATCTATGTTAGTTCTATAGTTCCCTAATTACTGGGAGCATTCCTCTCATCTCAAGGATCTTTCTCAATCACACTTGTCATCAATATGATTGGTATGGCTAGGTCCATCAAATTGGTCATAGCCCCATCTATCCTTGATGGTGATGATGGCCTCGGTGTCATCGCAGGATTAAAAGCCTATACAGTACTCATCAAATCGCTCATCTATGCCTCCAAGGAAGTCATCTAAGTCTCTATATCTGATGATCCAACTAGCTTCTCTAGTGGTAGATGCTCCTATGGTGGTACCTATTACTACCCTTGTGGTTGTAATCCCTATGCACCTAGAGTCAGAACCTATACACATGACCTTTATCGCTAAATAAATTTTACATCATCAAGTAACCTAGCCCTGACCTGCTCTGTAATGTTATGCCCAACATCACATGCCCAGTAGCTAGACCTTGCACCATTTCCTATACCTCTGATCATCCTCACCCCACCTTGGCCACAAATCCCTCTCTCTGCCAGTCTTTTGCACTAGGCCCCATACAATAACCCTCAATGGTGGTAACACTACTACTCAACCTCTCCCTCCATACTTCCCTCATACTCTTGGTCCACCTCTAGCTCTTCCTATAGCTCAGCCTCTAGCTTGATGCTAACCCCTACCTCTCCTACATCTATCCTCATCATCACCATCCTCTCCTTTACTCAACTGCTCATTGATACTAGGAATAGGCTCTATAGGATCTATGTACCTTAGGAATGGGTGTCTTTGAACCATCGTGTATAGTCACTGTTGATTATCCCTATGCCTGCCTCTCTATTTTTCACTATACATACCTATGGTGTCCCTATCATCTGCAAAAGTGCATCTTGACAGGCCTCATACTCCAAGTTTAGACCCATACTAACCTCTCTAACTGTATCCAAGCATAATGTATTGATCCCTGTGGCATGCCCTAATGCTGCCCAAACTGTCTCACAACCTACCTAAAGTAGAATCTCTCTATCACTAAGGGAATCTAACCAAGAAAATATCATGGACTAAAGAAATAAACCATCTCATCATCATCCTCATCCCATGCCTCTATAAACTTGTATGGCTGCCATAAGACCTCATCAAGGTCATCCAAAATCCAACATCAATACTTTGTCTTTCCTAGATGGAGCTACATGATAACTTGAATAGGTATATATGTAGGGCATGTCCTATGGTCACTATCACACACATATTGGCTAAGTGATAGATAGATGCTCCCATGTCCATATCTATAACAATGCTACCTCTGTTGATAGTGAAGTGGCACACAAATACACAACCTAATGAAAATTATGATACAAATGAGCCAATATGCAACTACCCCATGCAAATCTTCATGGTTGCTCAATCATATCATATAAAAAAAATCCCCCTATCAGTCTAGCCAATAGAGTTGAAAATGGATCATACTGCAACATCTAAAACCATTAAATGTTGTCATCTCCAATGTTGTCATCCCCAAATACATCTTTGAATGATGTCTTCTCTACCATCTAATCATAGTATACCAAATCTCCCATTGTCAAGATCTAAAATATTTGATATATGTCCTTAGGGGTAATAGTCATCTCCCCATGGGCATGTGGAAGGTGTAGTGGTTTGAGTGCCACCGCTCAGCCACTGATATAAATAACCCTATGTTCACTTGGAAATGGGGTATCTATAGCAGATTAGTAAATCCACATCTCTCAATGACCTAATTCTCCTCAACAAACAATCTACCTATAAACTCCAATGGCTAGGGATACAATCCTCACACTATAAGCTTATGTCCATGTACCTATTCATCAAGCAATTAATTAGTAACATTATTCTTGTATTACTAGTGGTTATTTTACATCAATCAATAGTCAATTATCTAGCTAGTCATCTAATGGTTCTATCTTGAACATGTTATTTGTCCTACTCTATATCTAGAGATGGACATGTTGAGTTACCCTACTCTATATCCTAAGGGGGCGCTATTTGTCACCTATTTGACATCAATTTATTGATCCTAAACTTCACCCTATGAACACAAGATCCCTATTGTTTGACCTATTATGAAAAATCACCATCAAATAGACTCATGATTTAGCTTTTTGTGCTCAATCAATACTACATAACCTATTTGCACTATTCAAATCCTCATAAGAATTATTACAGAGATTAAATGTGTTAAAATATTCACTCATGTTGTTTCATACATCATATGCACTTCTATATTCACCATTTGCAAACCAATACGAGTATGCACTACAAAAATTGTCAAAAGCGCTATGGACATCCATGGATGCACCACTAAATGTGAACAAGAAACTATACTATTTATATACACTATTTTAATACATAGAAATACTATCCAATGTAGATGCACTAGAATACCAATCATATGTGTTATACTATGATTTTTCAACATGACACTTTCCCAAGAAAGCCCTACAACCTCAGATGCAGTATTTGATGTTTCTTTTGCACTACAAAATACATCATATGTGCTACAACATTTGAGTGAGCTACACAAATCTACATATGTGCTATTTTATCAAGTTATGTGCTATTTAGTCAAAAATCTAGGGTTTCAAAAGTATTATTTTGGCACACGAATTCACTACTCTATAAGCTAAATACATTAAAATAATTTAAAAATGCTATAGAAATCATAAAATATGCTAAAATATCTAAAATATAACATTTTCTAAGAATATATATGTAAAAATTGAAAAATTGCATATAAAAATATAAAAATATAAAAATATATGATTGATGACTTACTGGGGGGCCATACTTAGCTAGCCACTTGTATTGATGACCCTTCTCAAACCTATGCTCTTTTAATGGGACAACCATCTTCACAAGGTCAGAGCTCCAGGTCACAAACTGTTGGATACAAGTGATTAATTGTGTATTGTATTTGATGTTACACAAATGTCATACCATTACTAGTCAATATATGCTGAACCCACTTGAGCAATGAAGACAATTTTCTTTATCTATCAAGTGTTCCTATGGTTGCCTAGTTTAGAAGGTAGTGTCTACCGAGTTCACTCAGGTGTCGAAGGACATTCTACAAAAGATGAGTGTTAATCAAGATCACTCAGTTAATGAAGAAAAGTAGGATGGAGGTAGTGTTAATTAAGTTCACTTGGTTTCCAAAGGATATTTGCAATTTTGCAATGTTAACCAAGCTTCTATTGGTTAACACAAGAAATCATTTTTGAGTTAGTGTCTATCGAGCTAGGTCGGCTAACGAAGAATTTTCTTATTTTGGCATATTAAGCTTAATTGATTTATCTATTGGTTCTAGTCGACTATGGTAATGAATATTAAGTTGTATATGAGCCAACTTGACAATATGAAAGATATAAGGTCAAGTTGTGGATTCAAAAAGAAAAGTATGAAGATGTAATGAATGTATTAAAGATTTAATGATAAAAGAGAGGAAGTGAATTTCAAGGATAATCAGAATATCCTTGTCATCAAAAAAGCTATATTTGATTAGGAAGGATCAAGTACAAGCTAGAATAGAGATATATAATTAGTAATTTAGTTGCATTCAAATCAGGTCATCTCATTGTTACTCTTTGACCACTATAGCAATGATCTAAATCTCTTAACAGAATTGTCTTAACAGCTATTTGTAAATCCTCTAATAAGGTGGTAGTTTTATTGAATTATCTTAAGACTTTTAACAAGGACACTCCTAATAGGGTGATTAAATCCTCTAACAAGGTCACACCTAATAGTGTATTTTGTAACCCTTAACAAGGTTGGCTCCTAATAGGGCTCACTTCAAAAGAGTAAAAATAGTAACCAGTTGCAATTGGTGGTTTTTCCCAAATTGGGTTTCCATGTCAAATCCTAGTGTCAAATGTGTTCATGCCATTTTTTTTAATATGTTTGCAACTAAGTTAAAGTAAAAGTAATCATAGATAACATTTAAAAATTTTCATAATCAGTACTTACTGAGTTACATCATTTTGTGTGTGTTTACCAAGCATCAACAATATTCAGTTCTCAGAGTTTATTTTGTACTAATATCTAAGGGATTTGAGATTTATTTTAGTATAACTAATTCATCTCTCACCTCTTAATTACTCCTCTTATATTTCCAAAAATTGGTATCAAATCTTTTGGTTCTTGCAGAGAAGGTTTTAAGGACCTAAGCTAAAGATCAAGATGTCTTACAGAAGAGAGATTCCCAAGTTGAACAAAGACAATTTTGTAGCATGTCAAGGATTTATGAGGTTAAATTTGGCTACTATCACTGATTCAGAATGCACATATCTTGATACTGAATGCAAGAGTCCCACTAGAACATTATTAGTTGAAAACATTGATGAAAAGAAGAATCATAACATCATGAAGATTGATATTGCATTTGCTCTTAGCTATGTTGAATTTGATGAAGTCAAAGATTTCAAGACAACTCATGAGGCATGGATCAAACTAAAAGACATAAATGAAGGAGATGACAATGTAAGAAGTGCTAAGGCTGGAAGTCTTAGAAGTCATATTGATCAAATGAAAATGAGAGAAGATGAGAACATTTCAAAATATGTGGAAAGAATCAAAGCAAGTGTAAGTGCAATCAAAGCATCTAGAGAAGACATTGAAGAGAAAATAGTTGTAAGAAACGTACTTAGAACTCTTCTTCTTATTTATGCAATTATATTGTTTGTTATTCAAGAAATGAGATGTGATCCAAATAATAAAATATCTTTGGGTGTTGTAGTTTGAAGATTGACATCTTTTGAGTTACATAATTTTGATAAGTATATTCCTAGTTCAAAGGTTATTTAGTCTACTTTGAAAGCCAAACTCCCTATATAAGAAAAGGGTAAGAAATCAAATTCTAGTCAATCAAGAAGTGAAGAAGAAGAAACATCAAAAAATTTAGATAGTGATCTTGAAGTTGTTGAAGCCCTACTTGCAAGAAAGTATTCCAAAGGCAGAGAAAAGACAAAGGTAAAGTTCCTCTGATGTACTTTTCTTGTGAAAAAACTGGTCACATTGCTACAAGGTGTCCAAAAAAAGAAATCAAAGATGAAAAGAAAAGAAATAAGAACAAAGGTAAGAAGGATTCTTAGAACAACAAGAACTTAAAGGACAATGATAAGAAATCTTTTTTATAGCTAATGATTTAGATAATAGTGAAGATGAAATTGTATATATCACTGTAAAAGATGAATTTTATGATGAAGGAGATAAGATGGAACTTATCTCTTTTGTTAGCAAAAATGATATATGTCCATTATTGATAGTAGGTACTCACATCATATGACTAGACATAAAACAAAATTTGAGCACATGAAATATTATAATGGAGGTAGTGTTAGATTTGGAAACAATGAACCTTGTAACATAAAAGGAAAAGGATGTATTTCATTGACTAAAGAACTTGTGTCTAACAATGCTTATTGGGTTGAAGGACTAGAGCATAATCTACTGAGTGTGCAATAGTTGAATAACATGGGATTCAAGGTAGAATTCATGAATGGATAGGCCAAACTACTAGATGAAAAAGGAAATATGGTTTGATTTGGCAAGCAAACAAAAGGTAATCTATTTTATCTTGATCTCAGTGAATTTTTATATTTTATTTCTCAATTAGAAGAAAGTTTTCTATGGCACAAAAGACTATGTTATGTAAACTTTGATAATCTATTTAAGATAAGAAAACATAGTAGAGTAAGAGGTATTCCTAGTTTAAAGAATCCTGATATGGGTTTATGCAAGAACTACCAAATTGGTAAGATGGGAAAGACTAGTTTCAAAAGCAAAAACTATCAGTCAGAAGAAGTCTTAGAGATTGTGAATACAAACTTATGTATACCTATTGGAATAGAAAGTTACAGTGGAGAAAACTTTTTCATTCTTTTTGTTGATGACTATTCTAGAATGATGACTATAATGTACCTAAAAGAAAAATTAGAAGCCTTTCAAAAGTTCAATTGATATTTGGCAAGAGTATGTAATGCCCCACCAAGGGATTCAAAGAATTTCACTAAGTTTATCAAACAATTTTTTTTTTTAAAACATGAAAGTAAAACCATTCATAACATTTACATGATAGCAGAAGCAATAGTAACATCCAACTGAAAATAACATAACATAACATATTACATTCTTTAAAGATCCCTTAATGTTGAATCACATCTAATCATAACTTATTCATATAACATCACATCCTTATGAAATAACAATGATATATCCAACATTCTTAAACAATATTACAAGTGTCCTTTTGTAATTATGTTTTAGTTTAGCTCAATTATCCACTGTACAAGTTAAAAGGTATGAAAAAGCTTAAAAGAATAAACAACCATGTAAATAAAGTACATCATCATCCAATATTAATCCATGATGCAATAACATAATGAAACCATAAACCATACATGACACATCATCATCATAAAGATATAAACATCCATCACAAAATGTAACCATATATCACAAACATAACTAACTAAATGCATGGTTCCTCCCAACCGTAAATAGCATCATTAGATCATCGTGGATCCTAGCCATCCCTCCATGCGTAACATTCCAAAGCACCGAAGAGATCATTGGTATTATCATAGTAGGAATGTCACTCCTAATAAATACAACATCATATGTAGAAGTAATCTAACATGCAAATATAAGCATAAGATAACATCATCTAACATATGCTAATCATCAATGAAAGGATACATATCCACCATCATGAAGGATGCTTCAGCCATGATGTCTCAATGAATGTCAAATGATAAGAGTGGAAAATACACTACCACCCGACCACGTGGTACCTAAGTGGTCCACTGCCACCGTGCTGAGGGGATAATCTCAAGTCCCAAACAGGCTTTCAGAGCACATATCTCTATAAGTCCAGGAATCTTAAAAGTATACTAACTCAAAGGTTCCACCACACAAAACCAACATCTAATTCCCAGAGGCACAACAATGACATGTAGGAACCTACTATGCAAGTGGGAAAGTGTCATCGCATTTATCTCGTACAAGTTACCCTGGCAGTTAGCTAAACTCCATGGTTCCATACAGATCTCATGCGGCCACTAGTATCCTTTCATACTGATGAGGCATACTATGAAATGCAAGGTCGCAACCATGCGTTCTCACTACTCCCATCCTAGCCTGTACAAGTGCTCAAGGCATGGGCGAGAACCAAAACAATTATCTTTTTAGGTTCATTTAATCCCCATTTAGTGTGTAAATGTTATCACTTATTAACCAAACTTACAATGAGTTACCCTGGCAGCCACTTAGGGCCCTGACCCCCATTGCAAGCCACTTCCCGACACTGCAAGTAGATAACCTACCCTAAGCTCATGGAATCATAAATCAAAGCGACTATAAAGAAAATCCAAAAGATAATCCATTAAAAGAATCATCAAATATCCACAATATAAGCATCAAATATCCACAACAAGAATCATCAAATCTCCAAGATAAGAATCATCAAATCTCCATGAGCATCTGAAAAAGCATCCATAGAAAATCATGACCACAATAGTTCTCTATTGGCAACTAAAGACATCACTGATAATCATAAATATCCATTGGTTCCCATTAACAAAAATATATCATCACATCCATTGGTTCTCAATAAGCAACCAAGAATATCTCAAAATCATACTAATCGAAGACTCCAAAATGGTTAAGTCAAACATGTCAAATCATGACATCATCAAGAAATAAATCCACATCATAGTCCCATCATGGCGACTAGAAAATAATCCAAGGATAACTGATTGATGACTCAAAAATGATTAGCTCAAGTGTCTCATACATCTCAACTTCACACATGAAGACTGATAAACAATAACAAACATTTCATAGAGCATACAATCACATTACCATGGTTGGGCTTATAAAGATTGAGACCAAATAAAATCAACATGCCAACACATCTCATAACCCCCAAGCCTCTGGTAACAACCTAAGACTAGTCAACACTAGTCAACCGAAAACCCAAAACAAGAAGCATATAGAATACACGATGCAAATACATGTTTTGGTTTTGCTAAAATCTCATAGCTGAATAATGTGTAGAGGTTTTCAGTTTCCGTTTCAAGTATACTTCAAATGTCTAAGTTTCATCATTTGACCTACAAGTCAACCCATTTGTTTCCCCGATAGCATTATCCTTCCATTATTAAGAATTACATTCTAAGAATAACTTAAGGATAAATATTTACTCAATTGATCATTATTGACCTTTAATTAAATTGTTCTCTATATTTAACCATGATTCATATTCTAATTGATTAACTCTTCTTTTAAGGTTACTTCAACTTCCAACATAAATCAAAGGATCATTATTTATTAAATTATAAGAGAACCAATTATCATTCTTCGGACAGGAGAATTATAACTTTATTAAAATGATCAATTAATATCGGTTCACAATCCCTAACTTTTTATCATTCTAATAATTCTCAATTATATATTACTAAGTTTTCACCATTAAAATATCTAAAATCATAATTCAAGTCATAAGACTTACCAACTTTTGATACCAATATTTTAACAATCTTGTTTAAGAATTATATCAATTAAATCTCTATTACATAAATTAATTATTAATTAAATCTAATTAACTCTAGTTAATTGATTTAATTAATAGTTGCATAACCATAGTATTGTTCCAATTAATATCAGTTGACTAATAACTAACTAGAATTATGTAAGATTAAGGTCAACTATAATCTAGTACATAAATATTCATATTCATAGTTCAATAATAATAACTTGTTAATATTTAATAACAAGCTATGTTGGGAATCTTATCTATAATGACCACATTCGTCATTCTTTCAAATAACTCTCTATCACACAACTTAATTATTAATATCATGGTTATGATATCAGCTCAATGAATATCAATTGATCAATTATACTTCAAATCCCAAAAACTAATATCTTTTTACAAAACTTTAATCATTAAATAATCTCCACTAAATTAAATCTAATCGAATTTATTGATAACTATTTACACCATTATTTATTAATAGTTTGTTAGACCCAACAAACATTAATAAATGATAAACTATAAATAATCGATCTAGATAAAAAACTTAACATAAGCTTCATTAGCTAACTCTTAATGAGTTATTTAATAATACATAATGTATTAATACTAACATAGCAATGATATAATATAACAACGACTCTTTATCTTTGTAATACTTAATTAAATCTCATATAATTTGCCATTTGCGACTTCAAACAACTTAAATAAGATTAGATTAAATATTATCCAAATTGGAATCTCTTAATTGAATTATTAATCATAATTATTTCATAAAGGATAACTAACCGTCTAACAAAAGAACTACCCTTGATATATTAGATCAACCTCCTCAAAGTATACCAAAAGATAATGGTTAATTAAATTTAAGGCTTGGATTAACCACCATATTCATGAATCCATAATTTCATTTGATCACAATCAACATCTATTCAAACTCTGATGCATAGTTTAATTATTAGTTAACTTAATTATTCCTATAATAATTAAATTAACTTAATAATTTAAATGACTATAATAATATCTCTACATTGACAAATTAATAACATTATCAATGTCAACTAAATTTTATTATTTAATAATAAAAATATTATTAATAAATATTAGTACTAACTTTATTAATAAAAATAATGTTTTTAATTTATTAATGATTAGATTAATACCAAATTCTCAAAACATATTAAAGTTTCAAATACACTCTAACCATGGCTTAATAATACCACTATCGCGGGTACCCTGTGAGTACCCTGCAACCTTGCCACATGCCACACGTCTTGCAAAGAAGGTCAGGGGGGTTTAAATCACATTGACCTCACCCGTTTCTGGCAATGGTTGCAGACGGGTACCCTGCGACGTGCAGGCACCCGTAGGTACCTTGGACTCTGCATCCACGCGACAACGTTGAGTGCACTGCTGTGGAAAATAAAGGGAATGGGGTGCGGTGGGTATAAACCCCTGCCCACCCCAAAAGTTTAATATATATATTTTTTATATAATTTTTTTAATAAAACATTTTCTCAAAGCAGGTTTTATAAAACGATTTTACACCATGTGATCCGGATTTATTAATAGGGTTTCTCATTGCGACTTAAAACAAATACATATATGTATATATGTATATGTATATGTATATACATATATATGTATATGTATATACATATATATATATATATGTATGTATATATATTTATGTATCTATATACATGCAATTTATCAAGCATTATTGCAGTTATAAATATATATATATATATTTACAAATTTCATATGTAATAAAAAGAGGACATATATTTACTCTACTCAAGAAGGGCCTTTCATTTCGATGAATTAAGGATCTCACCTAAATGGTAATTGTTCTCTAAATTATCCATTAATTCTTCTAATATATTTGATTACAAAATTTTAAACCTTTTTGAAACTCTATTTCTCAATTCGATTCTAATTCAAACCCAAACCCATTTGGATCTAATTTCTTCCTTAATTGGATTTAGGGTTTTCTAATGTCTTCTTTGCAACTCTACATATCTAGATTCCAATTTAATTGTAGATTCATTCACAAGAGTATTCAGATACATATAACAAACATGATGAAGACAGGAAGAGAAATAGTGCAAAGAGAATATGCGAATATCACGAGTGCACCTGGACACTGATGCTAATCCTTCATGTCTCAGAAGTCCATAGAAAATCCTTTCCTTCTCCATCATTCACAATCCTTCCAAGATCTAAGCCAACCGAGAATCTCCAAGTGACTAAAAATGCTAGAAGGAGCATAGGAGCAAATAGAAAATATACGAGCATATGAATCTTCTCCAATGCATGTAAGCTTTGAAGCTTCCATTTTAGCTTGTAGCTATTCAGCTTCCATTAAGCTTTTATTTAAGCTTGTCCAAACACACTAGGAGAGCCTCTATTTAAAGGCCTCTAAGATGCATCTAGAGTATCTCTAGAAACAACTAGAAGATAAGCATGCCAACCAAACATGGGTCTTCTCCAACCTTCTAGATGAGTCTTAAGGTTGTAGACACCATGTGCTCAAATAAATTGCTAACTCCTAAGTGTAGACAACTTATGCATTCTTAGAGTGCAAACTTCAGTGTTGTCTACATGACAACTCACGAGAATTTGCAAATTCCTAAATATTAAAATAATGTACAATCATTAATATAATATTTACATTACTCTTTCCAATTTAATTTATTTATTTATTAAAACTCATGCACTAACTTTAATATCTCCACTTTTCAATCTTAATATATCTATATTTTAATCACATGAAATCTAGAATCTTTTAATAATTTAAAATATATTTTCCACTTTTAAATTTCATTTTCCAAAACTTAATTGCTAAAATATTTATTAGCTTTAATAATAATATTATTTATTCATTTATTTTAAAAATGAATTCCAAATATATTATTATTAAAATAAATATTGTCACATTCTAAATTTAAACTTTAAACTTTTTATTTTCAAATTTAATTATTTTATCTAATTAATTTCCCAATCAATTAAATAAAATAAATATTAAAATTCCATTAAATTAAACCATTAATTAAATCTTTTAATTAGGCTTAATTAATAGAAAATAAATCAAAGACTCATAAGGTAAAAATATGAAAACCCATCATAGCCAAAATACATACAAAATCAAACCAAGGGTTTAAATCATGAATTATGTCATCCGATGTATTCGGAGGGTAGTCAACTCAGATACTTATCCTAATTTTCCAATTAGAACAAATGGCTTAAGGGGTTGGGATTTGGACTTGAGAATTTATCTCCCCTCTCTTATCATTGAGATAATGTGATAGGGTACGCTCATCCTGGCAATTCAAGGAAGTTGATAACCAGTACTTGCAACCTACATAAAAACTATGCATGTACAAGCACAATATATATTAAACTAAACAGGAAATGGTAGGAAGTGGTGCATCATGTAGGTCCCGACTAGCAGGTGACTACGACTCCCTTCCTTAACTACATCAGACACGCCATACAAAAGCAAACACGCAAAGAAAACACGCACACCATACACATGCAAGTATGGGGTAAGTATCCATAATAAAACAAATGATAATAAATCATCTTACTAATCATCATTAATAACTGCAAACACTGAAAATAATCATCATGCATACATGAAATGCAAAATCTAAGTAATCTCATCACATAATAAACTGAATCTGTAGCACAATATATGTTAGTCTGAAAACAATGCTACTAACCATCAACATAAAACTAGCTCCAAAAGGGTTTGACAATGATAACAAAATGCGAACTAGGGGCAAGCACTACAGAGTAGAAAAAGAAACTCAAAAGAGGTTGAAATGTTTAACATCAGATAGAGGTGGTGAATTCATATCCAATGAATTCAATAATTTCTACATTAAAATAGGAATCAAAAGACAAGTATCAGTCCCTGGTATACCATAGTAGAATGGTATAGCTATAAGAAGAAACAGATCTATCATGGATTGTGTAAGAACCCTGATGATTGAAAAGAATGTTGCTCTCAAATACTGGAAGAAAGCTATCAGCACTATAGCTCATACCTTAAATAGAGTATAGTTGAAGAAAGATTCAAACAAAATTCCTTATCAAATATGGTATGGATACAAACCTAATGTAAGTTACTTGAAAATATTTGGTAGAAAATGTTATATCTTGAAAGAGTCTAGAAAAGCTAAATATGATGTAAAAGGTGATGGAGGCATATTTCTAGGATACTCCTATAGAAGTAAAGCATACAAATATTTGCATTTATCTACTCATAAAATAATAAAAAGTGCACTTGTTAGAATTGATGAGTTTGCAAAAAAGAGTGAAGAAGAAAGAAATAAGGAGCCAAAGGATTACAGATGATTTTTTTACTATGAACCTGATACCTTATCAAACCCATGTAAAAGAAAGGAGGCTTCATCTTTCGAGTCCCCAAAATCTCTTATAGTTACTGAGTTGTAGATAGTGCAACTTGAGTCATAGTTTGAAGGACCTGAGTCATAATCAAAGGCTACCAAGCTAGTTCAAACTGAGTCTAATAGACCCGAGTTATAGACAGAAGAACTTGAGATTGATACTAAATTTCATGATGAAGATAGTGCAACTCATTCAAAACCCAAAGAACCTATGTTAGCAAGATATATTAGAAGGCATCATGCACCTGATTAGATCATTGGAGACAAATTTGATGGAACAATGATAAGAAGCAAAATAAAATGTACATGTTTACATGTTGAATTTGAACCTAGAAATGTTATAGATGCTCTAGAAAATAAAAGTTTGATTGAAGAAATGATTGAAGAGATAGAACAGATAGAAAAGAATAAAACTTGGACTCTTGTCCCTAGACCCAAGGATAAAAATTTAATTGGCACAAAGTGGGTGTTCAAAAATAAGCTAAATGAAGATGGAAATGTTTCAAGAAATAAGGAAAAACTAGTATGTAAAGGTTATTCTCAAGAAGAAGACATTGATTGTGGTGAGACTTTTGGTCCTATAGCAAGATTAGAAGGTGTTAGAACTTTACTAGCATATGTAGCACACAGAATATTTAAAGTATATCAAATAGATGTTAAATTTGCATTCTTGAATGGAATTATTGATGAGGAAGTCTACATTGAACAAGCAAAAGGTTTTGTAGATCCTAGCAAAAGAGACATGATTTGAAAGTAACACAAAGCATTATATGGTCTCAAGCAAGCTCCTAGAGCTTGGTATGAAAGACTTTGTAATTAATTGGTATAGATTGGCTTTCAAAGAACAAATGATAATAGTAGTCTATATATCAAAGAAAGACCAAACAAGAAGATTGTGTTGGTAGAAATATTTGTTGATGATACTTTATTCATAGGAAATGATGACTTGTGCAAAACATTTTTAGAATAAATGAGTAAAGAATTTGAGATGTCCATGTTTGGTGAGATAAAATTCTTTGTTGGGTTACAGATACAACAAAATAATAATGGTATCTACATCACTCAATCTAAGTATATCAAGGAGTTACTGAAGAAATTTGAAATGGAAGATTCAAGACTAGTTAGAACCCCTATTTCTACTAGGCATAAGCTTTCCAAGAATGATGATTCCAAAGAAGTAGATCAGACCACATACAGATCAATGATTAGAAAGTTGCAGTATGTAGTACATACAAGGCCTAATATTGCTCTAGCAGTTAGAATGGTGGCAATATTCTTAGTTAATCCTAGAGAAAATCAAATGATGGCAATCAAGAGAATCATGAGATATCTAAAAGGTACTAAAGACTATGGCTTATGGTACAAATTTGGAGGCAATTTGGACTTGAAGGTGTTTATTGATGTTGATTGGGCAAGAAGTCTTGATGACAAAAAAAGAACTAGTGGTGGAACATTCTTTCTTGGTAAAAGACTACTGTCTTGGACAAGAAAGAAACAAAATTACATCTCTAAATCCACAATAAAGGTAGAATATGCGGCGGCAACAATTAATTTTTCTAACATTGTTTGGTTCAAACAATTGTTGGAAGGAATGACGATAGAGATCAATGATCCAATAGTCATATACTATGATAACACCAATGTAATCAATATATCAAAGAATATAGTGATGCATACCAAAACAAAACACATTTCTATAAAACATCACTTCTTAAGGGAGTTGGTGCAAGATAAAGAAGTTAGATTGGAATATGTGAATACAAAAGAATAGATTGTAAACATATTCACCAAGCCATTACCCAAGGATTCATTTCTATATCTAAGAGGTAAGCTAGGAGTCATTCCCGTATCTGAAGCTCACTAAATAAGGTTTAGTGATGCATCAACAATAGCTAGTTGATGATCAATCAATTGATATAGAATTGATAAAGGCATAATGCAAATGAATTAGTACTTAAGGTACATTGATATTAACTAAGTTAATTTCTTTAACATGTGTTGTCAAATAAGGAGAAGTTTACTATCATATCTCATAGAAATTTGTGTCATTCCAAAGAAGTTTTTTAAGAGGGAGAAATTTTTGTGAATGAACTTGGTAGAAGCTGTTACAGATAGAGGGAGAATTCAGTGAAAGGAAGAGCTCATACTGATAGAGGGAGTTCTCCAAAATAAATTCAAATTTTCATTATGTTATGACATGGTGTGTTGCCATCAATGCCAAAGAGGGAGATTTTTGAATAAAAGTGATTAATTTTCTATTATATTTGATGTTACACAAATGTCATACCATTATTAGTTAGTATATGCTAAGCTCACTTGGTTAGTAAAGACAACTTTTTGTGTCTATTGAGTGTTCCTATTGTTTCCTAGTTTAGAAGGTAGTGTGTACCAAGTTCACTTGGATGTCGAAGGAAAGTTTGTAGAAGATGAGTGTTAACCAAGCTCACTCGGTTAATGAAGAAAAGTCAAATGGATCTAGTGTTAAACCAGCTCACTTAGTTGCCAAAGGATCTTTGCAAGTTTGTAGTGTTAACCAAGCTTCTATTATTTAACATAGGAAATCATTTCTGAGTTAGTGTCTACCGAATTGGGTTGGCTAATGGACGATTTTCTTATTTTGGCATATAAAGCTTAATTGATTTATCTATTGGTTCTAGCCAACTATGGTGATGAATGTTAAGTTGTATATGAGCTGACTTGACAATATCAAAGATATAAGTATAAGATCAAGTTCCAGATTCAAAAAAAGAGTATGAAGATGCAATGAATGTATTGAAGATTTAATGATGAAGCAAGGAAGAAAATTTGAAGGATAAGAAGCATATCCTTATGGAGAAGAAAATCTATATTTAGTCAAGAAGGATCAAGTACAATCTAAAACAAAGATATGTAATCAAAAATTTAGTTGCATTCAAATTAGGTCATCTCATTGTTACTCTCTAAACATTGTAGCAGTGATCTAAATCTCTTAAGATAGTTGATTTAACAACTATTTGTAAATCCTCTAACAAGATGGTAGTTCTATTGAATTGTCTTAAGACCTTTAACAAGGCCACTCCTAATAGGGTGATTAAATCCTCTAACAAGGTCACACCTAATAGTGTGTTTTGTAACCTTTAACAGAGTTGGCTCCTAACATGGCCCACTTCAAAAGAGTGAAAATAATAACTAATTGCAATTGGTGGTTTTTACCAAATTGGGTTTCTAGGTTAAATCCTAGTGTTAAATGTGTTCATGCTATTTTCATTTATGTGTTTGTATCTAAGTTAAAGTAAGGGTAATCACAAATAAAATTTAAAGATTTGCATAATCAATACTGATGGGGACACAACCCAAGCACAGAATGGACACAACAGGATAAGAGAAATTGTATTAATGGTGAAAATAAGCTAGTACATTCAATATAGAGAAAATAGACTTCAAAACATGCCCTAAGGGCTTACAATAGCACAAAACTAGAGATAATTTCTCCTTTTGGTACCTCCTCTCAAATTTCACTCCGAACTGCCTTTTACAATGCCAAAAATGTCCTTAAATAGACCTCGAAGGATTTAGGACTAGGAGTACATTCTAGAAAGTGTTAGTAGGCATCCACTGACCAAGTAGAAGGCTCCAAAAGCTATGTTAAAATTTGGTGCAAATCTAGAAGAATCCAAAAATGGTAACCGAACTTTTGAGAGGCATAACTTTTGAACCGTAGCTTCGATTGATGAACTGTTTATATTTTTGAAAAGCTCTCGAAGTGCTCTATAGCCCTATGGACCAGATTTGCTCATCCCCAATTTTTTGGCCCTTTTAAAGGTCATTTAATTCCCCTAACCTGACTTTGAAGCATTCTTAGGAGGTCTCCAAAAACCAAAAAACTGCGATAACTTTCAAATCATGAGGCCTTTTGACCTGATTCTTTTTTGACTTGATTCTTTTTCTAGAATGCTCTAAATTGCAATTACATTCATCTGGCCAATTTACACCTCCTAGTTCACCAAAATCATGGCTCAATTACATACTCCTATTTTTTAGCATTTACACGTATCCCAAGGTGTTCAAATACTCTATCTTAGAAGACTGATGGTGGAACTATGAGAGTTGGAACCTTTATTTGACCCAAATGGGTATCCAAAAATGAAAACACATGAAATAGAAACTAAGTCTAAGTACATTTTTTTGGGTGACACAGGATTGCCCTTATACCTCTAGATGCTCCTGCATCAAGTACTTACCAAGTTATAACATTTTGTGTGTCTACCAAGCATCAACATTATTCAGTTCTTAGAGTTTATTTTGTACTAACATCTAAGGGATCTAGAATTTATTTTAGTAGTAACTGATTCACCCCTTCCCTCTCAGTTACTCCTCTTATATTTCCAAAAACAAGCAACATAAGGAGAATGTGAAAATGAAAGCTAAAAATGGTCTTTTAACCTATTTACCTCCCCATTAGGGTCTTTTATAACTTTTTTGAATATTATAAGCCCTTTTTATAATATTCTAGCCAAAATTTTCTCAAACATGGTTCAAACAAACACCTATGCAACATTCATTCCAAATTTCCTATCCATTATTTCAAAAATAAAATTGCACTCTTATTATTTTTACACATTAGATTTTCCAATTTCATTTCTAAGGGGGCAATATATCCATATCAAATTAGAGCAACCAAAGTGGGATATCAAAATTTTCAAAATATCAAAAATATTCTATCCTAGAAAAAAAATTAAATATCAAATCAAACAAAACTAGGGCATCCAAGCAAAACATTACAATATCAAAACATTGAATCAACAAAGTCAACAACAATCAGACATCATGTATCAACAATCAAACATCATACCAACCTCAAAATATCAAAATATCATCAATCAGATGTCCAATCATCAGAATTTGACCCAAAATTAGAGAATCAAGACAAACTTTGTGATGCAAGAGCATCCAGAGGTATAAGGGCAATCCTATGTCACCCAAAAAATAAACTTAGACTTAGTTTTTATTTCATGTGTTTCCATTTTTGGATACCCATTTGGGTCAAATAAAGTTTCCAACTCTCACAGTTCCACTATCAGTGTTCTAGGTTAGAGTATTTGAACACCTTGGGATACATGTAAATGCCAAAAAAATAGGAGTATGTAATTGAGCCATCATTTTGGTGAACTAGAAGGTGTAAATTGGCCGAATGAATGTAATTGTAATTTAGAACATTCCAGAAAAAGAATCGGGTCAAAAGGCCCCATGGTTTGAAAGGTATTACAGTTTTTTGGTTTTTGGAGACCTCCTAAGAATGCTTCAAAGTCAAGTTAGGGGCATTAAATGACCTCAAACAGGGCCAAAAATGGGGGACGAGCAAAGCTGGTCCATAGGGCTATAGAGCGCTTCAAGAGCTTTCCAAAATGGTAAACAGTTCATCAATCAGAGCTACGGTTCAAAAGTTATGCCTTCTAGAAGTTCAGATACCATTTTTGGATTCTTCTAATTTTGTGCTGACTTCTAATGCGACTTCTAGAGCCTTCTATTTGGTCAGTGGATGCCAACTAGAACTTTCTAGAATGTATTCCTAATCCTTAACCCTCTGGTGTCTATTTAAGAACATTTCTAGCATTGTAAAAGGCAGTTAGGAGTGGAGTTTGAGAGAAGGTACTGAGAGAAGAATTTATCTCCAAATTTATGCTATTGTAAGCCCATAGGGCATGTTTTGGAGTTTGTTTCTCTGTACTAAATGTACTAGCATATTTTTACAGTTAATAAAATTTTCCCTTTCCTGTTGTGTCCATTCTGTGCTTAGGTTGTGTCCCCATTACTTTGAACTAATATGCTTAACATATTAGCTCAAAGAGGGGCATTTGTAGACACCCAAAAATTGGCAAAGACATAAACAACACAATTTTGATCAAAGAAAAAAAATTAAGGATTAAATTATATTTTAAATCAATTGTTACATCAGATCATTAATCGATCAAATCATCTATCAAATCAAAAATGACTTAAATCAACTTTAAAAAGAGCAGAAAAATAATTCAAAATCATAAAATAAAATTTAAGAAAAGGAAAAAGGAAAAGGCAAAAAGTTGAAAATAAATAGAACATTTTACTAAATCAATAAATCCATTTATCCTCATAAAGTGAAAATCCTACTTTCTACATTTAAAAGAATTAGAAAAATCCTCATTTATCTTCACAAACTAAGTCTGTTGGACTCTTCCTCTTGGTATCTTATGAGATATTTATAGTTTCACCATTACCCCCAGTCAAAAGTGAAACCTTGGTTCTTACCCCAACCCCTTTTAAAATTCTATAAATAGGAGAAGAATCCAAGAGCAAAGGACTAAAGTTTTAGGCATCTCAACTATAGCATTATAGCAAGTTCATGTCATTTTGATAAGCATTTTAGCAATACTTTCAAGTATTTTAGTATCATTTAGCACATGTTTAGCTTATTACATATTCATTTAATAGCATTCTAGGGTTGTTACATGCATATAATCTACATTCTCATATAGATATTGCATACATCTTTTTAGATTTATACTCATAGCATACTCCCATTCTAGAACTATCACTGAGATGTTGGTCTAG
The DNA here is from genome assembly GCA_028749045.1 of Cupressus sempervirens. NCBI lineage: Eukaryota > Viridiplantae > Streptophyta > Pinopsida > Cupressales > Cupressaceae > Cupressus > Cupressus sempervirens. Next base: position 657,885,695 of record CM053793.1, read on the forward strand.
GATCAATCTTAGTAGTCATAGTTAGGGAAACATGGGATGTTTGTAGAGTCTTTTTTTGACAATGATTTCTTGGGTTTAGACTAGTTTGTTGTCATTCTATTTGCATTCTGCTCTAAGGTCTCATGAATAAGTGAATCCATCGTGTACAATAATATATCTACCCTTTTTCATGTACCATTTCATGGATAACAAAATACATATGTATCCATCTAAGAAATATCGATGAAAAATCTTATTGATAAAAAGCATGAGATATGCTTGTACATCCATACTTGTAATAGTGAACAAGTTATCAAATTCTTTTTCTCAATGATGACATATCTCTCGAGTTTCAATTAGAGGTGTGATAGTCCCCCCTACTAAGATAATACACTCTTTCTTCATGAATCCCAATGTAAAGATCATGCCCTTGAAATCTGGAGTCAATACAGTTGTAATTATATATATAATTACTTTTCTCACTAATGGTACATAGCATCTTGTGTACATAAGAATCTTCAAGTACAAGTTGTATCTTCATTCTCCAATTGTGGGCCTATCGAGGTACTAAATTTGATCTACATAAATCTCTACATTTGTCCATTTTATCTATAATCTCATAGTCATCCCTTAAAAAAGAAATATAGTAATCCATAATCATCTAGTGTGACTCTCATCTCCCTTAAAAATAGATGGAAGGTGGAGGTTTTAGGGTCTCATCACTCTATAACAGTCATCAACATTGTGGCATGTTATCTCATTATAATTGTGTAATACATCCAATAAAATCTACAATATCTTGACAATCCCAAATCCTCTACACTAAGATCTTGTATCTTCCCTTGAGGAAATATCATCTACCTAATGCTCACATGTTCTTTCATATCTAGATATCCATGCATTTACAACATAGAGATTCAACATCAGTAGCCAAACTATACATCAAAAAGTCCTACCCCTTAGTGCTACATTATCCCCCTTTTAGGACTAGATCAACTTTCATAGACAATATCACTCTAGAGGGACTAGGTTGACCCAAAGGGTGAGGTCACCTCTTTGGCACTATGTCACATGGAGGGACTAAGGTGCCTTCTAGGGACATTGTTACCTAAACCTAGTTGGTCATGCATCTTTCCTAAAATAATGTGTGAAGTGCAGTCAAAAAGAGTAAATGCATAAAATCAAATAAATGAAGGATTAACCTACCTAATCAAGAAGTGCCCTATCTATGATGTCTTGTATCAACCTCTCTAACATTTTCAACATGACCAAACATATATTTAGCATCCTTTTTCAACTTTTCACTGCAAAAAAGATAAAAGATGTAAATGAGAACATGGATAGTGAAGGTATACAATATTTAAAAGGTAAGTTTTCTAAACCATAACTTATTCTTATTTTATTTTTATTTTTATTTTTTAAGCTAATTTTGTCATATCTAAAGCTGGAGAACTCTAATTTTCTCACTATTTATTAGATTGAGATCATTATACAGATCTCTATCTCTCTGAATGCTCTATAGGATATATTTGGGTAATCCTAAGCCTCATTGATAGTATTTATCTACAAATATGCATTCATAGTTTGATGCAGTAAACATGATACCCTATTACGCCTTCCTAATTAGCAAACCACAATGCGAGGCACATAGCTACCTAAAAAATCATCACTCTTAGTAAGACCTAATTGGTTTATGGTTTTTGACTGACAAGGTAGATTTTCAAAATGTGGTTCCTAATAGTGTATCACATGTATTATCATGATATGGTCTTAATTTGATGAATTTGAAATATCCTCTTTCATTCATTATTTATGTACTTTAATTTGCATACATTTTTGTAGTGCCATATACCAAAATAATGGGGTTGATTATACCATTAAAAACTACAAGCGCCTTAAAGTTATGTACATTTTCATAATGATTTATCACTCACTTTAGTGTCTTTCATTTTAGCATGCATCATATGACTTCATCTTGAACTTAATGGACACCTAATTAAAATATAAGTCATTTATTAATTCAATTTCACCAAAAACCAATGAGGGGCCTATATTTCTAGGTGTGCCCCTTTATTATTAAATTTATTCAATCATTTATTGATACCATAGACCCTATGTTACTATGTGTCATCTTTTCCATCCTATTGTAATCTAGAATCCCCTTCATATGCAAGGTCTATCATCATAATCTTCAATCAATCTTACTTGTCCTTGATGTTTGGCCCAAAATCACAATTAGGGATTAATCACTTAATTTTTGCTAGATTTATAGATTCTTGTTATCTTAAACTTTATCAGCATGTATCAAGTTTCTTGCTTCATTTTGGGAAGATGAAAGAAATTCCAACGTTGGCTCCACAATTTAAAGATATCCCATGAAGTAAGGATCTATAAATTAAAGCAAAAGAAGTGAGAATTAATATTTAAAGATTTTTTCTGTACATTAAGCATCCAACAATATCATCATTAACATTAAGCTTTCAAATTAATATGAAAATGAAAATGAAACTAGCAATAATAATTAGCTTGAACTATACCTTTTAGATTAGGAATGGTTTATGTCATACTCGTATCTATACTTTTAAGATTTGGATCTATACTTACATGTTGAAAAAAGATTGATACAAGTATGAGAATGTGTTCTAATCATTGTTTTGTCATTGATGTCAAACCTGCTACTTATTGGTAAGACAATTGCTTGGATGATTTGAGTACTATCATTTGTTTGATTGATGAAGAGGATTTTATAAAATGAGTTAACAATAGCACCTAGAGGAAAGGTTGAGTTACAATATGGAAAAGGAGTACAAGGATCAGTTAAGACAATGATGTTATAGTGCATTAATTATCTACTTAAGGTTGTAAAGGATGGATACATTTATTAAGTTCATAAGAACAAGAAAAATGAATTGTTTCTTCCAAGCTTAACACTAGGTACTTAGAAAAGCTAGTGTAAGTCGAGTAAAAAATTAGTTAGAGTTGAGAAAAGTCAAATTTGAGTATATGTCAAGTGATACAGTGTTAGATGAGTAAAGTTTAGTTGATGTCAAGCATCAATAAACTTTATTTAGTGATGAGTGATTTGATAGTGGATGTCAAGCAAAGCAGTATGTGTCAAGCATTAAAACCAACTTAATGTTGAGTGTCAACATTATGAGAAAGATCATGAATTCGATGAATCTGAGATAACAATTTTGATTTCTTGGATTGTGTGAACTATGTGGAAGATAAGCTTGATGAGCTAGTGGCATAGAATTCAAGATGAACTATTTTGAGGTGAATTCAAAGAGGATTATGGGAGAATATTCTAGAAGGAAACACAATTAAAAGATAGGTAGATTCATTTAATCTTACCTAACCATATCTAATCCTAAAATGGATGATATAGGATGAACAAAAAAAAAATCCAAAATTTCTATTTATAGAAATTGTTGGTTAAAAGCAAAGGTTGTCATGTGTGAGAACCTAAGGAAGATGAGGAATGTAGAACATTTCTTTATTTAGAGACCAAAGAGAAGTGACTGCTATTGGCGAGAAAAGAAAGAAGGCTTAAGGGTATGGATGCTTGAAGAGTGAACACGTTATCAAAGTTGAAGTCTATGAAAGCCAAGTAGAATGGAGGACTAAAAATAGAGATCTATAATCTACAAATGTGTTGTAAGTTGTTATCAGACCAAGCGTTACTATTACTTTCTAATCATTGTACTGGTCTAGGCTAAATCCTTTGGATTAAGGTTGACCTAACACTCATTTTTAAATCCTTTAACTGGGTGACACTACAAGTGAATGATCTAAAGTCATCTAACAAGGCTCATACCTAACAAGGTGATTGAAATCCTCTAACCAAGTCACATTTAGTAGTGTACATTATAACCTTTAATAGGGTTTTCCTTTCACAAGACATCACTTCAAAAGAGTAAGAATGAGTAGCATTTTACTAGTGGTTTTTTCCAAATTGGGTTTCCATATAAATCATTGTGTCAAATGTTTTATTTAATCTATTATGTTTCATGCTTACATTTTTGCAACGTTGATTTGACAGTAACCTACAAAGTTTAAGTGATTGTATGATCTAATGGTTGCATGCATGATGAATACGTTTTATGTATAGTTTTATTTGTACATCTAGAACTTGGCTAACTAATTCACCCCCCCTCTTAGTTATTCTAAAAAATTCCAAAAATTGGTATAAGAGTCATTTTCTTAAGAGGACTAGTTTGGAGGTACTAGAAGAAAAGATCAAGATGCCAAAAAGAGAGGTATCCAAGCTTAATAGAGATAACCTTCCTACATGAAAACGTCTAATGAAGCTACACCTAGGAGGTCTTCGAGATCATGCACAATCTACCATAGCTACTAAGCATGTTAATCCTGTTGGAACCCTAACTAGTGATGATCTGAAAAGGAATAAAGAACAAGACCAAGAAATGTTGGGGATTGCCTCTACCCTAAGTTATGCCAAGTTTCACTAGTACAAAAACAACAATATATTACTAAATAAACTACTAAAAATTGTAGATATGTGACTAATTTTGATGGCATTACCAGTGGTAGTTTATTACCAAACATTTATCTCCAACTAAATTTATGACTAAATTATTTTAATCATTGATTTAGTCATTCATTTTTGTTAGCTAGTAGTTTATTTGGTAGTTTATGTGGTAATTTTGGTAGTATATCTGGTAGTTTGTTTTTTAGTTGATTTGATAGTTATTTGGTAGTTTATTTGGTAGTTTATGTGATAATTTGAGTAGTATATCTTTTAGTTTATTTGGTAGTTGATTTGATAGTTTATTTAGCAATTTATTTGGTAGTATATCTGATAGTATATTTGGTAGTTTATTTTGCAGTATATTTGGTACTTTATTTAATCATATTAGGGTACGGTGGAATTGAACCACCATCCTCCTACTTGTAAAGTAGGTGCTCTTCCATTGAGCTAGTACTCTTTAAAAAATAATGATGTTATCGAATTCATTACATGTCACTTGTTCCCCTTATTATAATAAACTTGTGAAAAAAAAAAAAAAAAACCTTAATAGTAGTAGTTAAGTGTAAAAAACCAAATAGTTTATTTCATAACCAACAACAACATTGCCCAAATTGTGAAATAGTTTATTTAGTAAATTATTAAGTGTTTATGTAGATGATCTTCATTGCATCACCTTCTTTCCTAAATACTACTCACCCATTTGTTAGCCTAGCCTTCTTTCTTGATCATTTGTATGGTGGTCATATTCTTCCAAATGACATCTTAGAAGTACAAATACAAATACAATGCTTCTTATTTTATAGAGCCATGTCTTAAAAAGGAATCACAAAACCAATTTGAAATGCTTCCACACAATCTTCAACTAGTCCAATTCTATGTGGAATAACAAACAAACACTTAAACACCCAACATAAATTTGATCAATTGTGAAAAGACATTGTACTAGTCATTGTTAAGTGATAACAATCTTGATGAAGGATTCCTTTTCTGATCTTAATGCTTTGGATTGAGTCTTCTACTAGTGTGGCTAGGTTTTACATATCTACAAGTTTCTTCAATTTATTTCTAGTGTAAATTTTAACAATCACTACTTCAAACATGGCTGATAATGAAATTTTACTAAATCTTCTTCTACAACAGAAATTAAAATGAATTTTGATTTGAGAGTTTTTTTTTTCTGAAAATGCTTCAAGATCCTCATAGATGAAAGCCTTGTAATAGGTGACAGAATCAAACATGCAATTGCAAAAGAGATCTCATTAGAAAACTAGAATTTAACCAATAGGTTTGAAACATGTTAATGTCTGACATTACCGCTTGGTACATTTGAAATCATAGTTGTCTACTCAAAGTAATTAAATCCTTACTTTTAAAGAGACCAATGACCAAAGAATATAATAATAGTTAATACTGCAATGAAAAATCCAAACACCATGAGTAGATTGTATTCATATCATCTAAATTGTACAAGAATGGAGACAACTTCATGACAATGATGCTACTACTACACAAACCTCAGATTATGTATTGAAACAAACATTGCAAGTACATAGATAACTATCAAGAAAAATTTAATCATCATTGGTATTGAAACTTAAATGATTCTAAATACAAAATAAATAAATAAAATTTTGACAGTAATATAATGACTATACTAACTGGCTCATAGCTGCTCATAGAAATCAAACCATCACAAAACTACACTTTCTAGCCATCACTCTCAACCTTGATAATACTCTATTTACTTGCATGAAGCAAAATTTTAGAACCTCTACAATAGAGAAGAAAATAAATAAGTGAAGAGAAAATAAACCTTCAGCTTGCACTAATTGCTACATCTATTCTCTCCCCAATATATGATTTGCATAGTCATCTTCTTCATCCAATTGAAAGTATTCTGCTTGTCCACTGACCTAAAAATGTCTGATCACTCCAACTGATCTGTGATCTTGCCACTTGTTATTTTTCTCAGTAGATAAATGTCTCTAATACCTCATTGTCTATAGTCATTAAGTGATTGAGGTCTAAATCATCTTCATTTTAAGCCCACTTGTGACATTTGGGTGATTAAAACATTCTCAATTGTAAACATTCACTTGCAGTTGTTAACAATAACTAAGATCAACTAGGCATAACCATCACATATAACTTTATGACTTGTATCAGTTCTCATAATTCCTCTAATGTTAAATACAAAGCCATTTTCTTGACTACAGGCTTATACACTTTATGGACCCTAGAAGAAAACTTGTCTTTGTGCACATACATGTAAAAAGAAACATATATTTTTTAGCTGGAGAGCATGTGGAATTTTAGGAAAGCACACAAACAATATGCTTCAATTTTATGAAATAATATATAGGTTTTAAAAGAATAGGATCCATATGGTCAAAATCTTTAGGAAATAGCTTATTTTCATAGTAGGAATAATAGTTGAAAGATGACCTTTTTGAATTGAAAAATTCTTCTCTACTTACATTTATGAAGTTGGTCTCTATAAATTATTAATTTAAATATGATCATGTTGTTCATCTGGTGTTCATAGAGAAAAAAACATTAGAACATAGGTACTTGGTTGTCCAAAGACAATCGATCGTGATCTCAAGAGCAAGGAAGTTCCAACAAGTTTTGGATTTGACATAGCTTCTAAGGTGATCTATTTTCATTTTTGAATTGAATGGTGTGCTTAAATATTTAGAGATTAGAACTTGTAGGAGTGCTCAAATTTTCTAGACAAATTTTATCAATATAGTGAATTTTTTGGTGGGATAATTATCAATTGTTACAGGATTCCACAAATTGGTAAATATAGTACATTTGATGGATAATTATCAGCTATTTGAGAAGACAACTAGTAAATATGGATCATTTAACTATATCAATGCCATGCCCAATAACTTATATAAAAGAATAATAATACTGGAGAAACCTAAACTGTCATAACTATATCATGTGACCATTTATCATGCTCAATCATTTATAGAAGAAGGAAGTAACACAATCATGGTTGATACTATTATACTGTCATCACTCTTTTCAAACTGTAGACCTCACAATGAATTTTTCAAAAAATATGTCAGAACATAAATTCTAATATTGTCAAGAATTTATTTGAAAATATTTATTTTAAGACCACAATTAATTTGTAAAATTTCTATGCAAAATGAATGCCTTGAACAAAATGCATATAGTAAGAACCACATGATAATTTTCTAGTCTTTAGATTCTATCATCTCTATATAACACCCCTTTACATAAAATAGGAAAAAATACCATTTTTGTGAGCCTCTCACATTTGGAATCGATAAAAGACCACATTAGATTCCTTGGACTACTTTTTCACATGTTTTTCCTTTGCAACTACTTCTGCAACAGAACCTACTTCTATTCCACTTTCAAAATCTGTAGGTTTCTTCCTTCCTTTTTGATGAACAACAATTGTCCATCCTTCTGTAGGAGTTATTGCTTCCCTTTCTTTCCTTTCTTGTAAGATTCAAGGTAGTTTAATGAAAAGAACACCATATGCATGGATTACTATTATGAGATGAATTTTGAACAATGCATTGTTCAAGAAACATTGTTAGAAAGAAAGATTAGGAAACAAAACTTCGATGGGGTCTAAGCAAGATTAGAAATTACAAATTTGAGGAACAAAAAGGCATGCTCCACTTATCATCTAGCTGAATGAACAAAAATATAGAAAAATTAGAAAACTTAGTCTACTGATTACTAAATGACTATGTATAGGGAGTTTTAATGGTCTAACAAATATGATCAGAAAATAAGTTTCTGCTTCAAAAGGAAGAGTTGAAAGGAAAGCAACTTAGCTAGTCTGGCTTAATGAGTAGCATATTTAATACAAAATTGCTATGCTAGAAAAGAACAATATTTGTGAAAATATAATCAGATATGATAAACATAACACAAGAGAATAATATATTGAAAAAACTAATTTAATCTTCAGATAATCTTGATACAGGGAGGACCTACCATATCAACACCCTTAACCCAACATTCAACAAGTCGTGTGTGAAAATAGTTATTGGTAAAGAATTAAGGCACAACCATTATCCCAACCATTTATAACTACAAAGAGAAATATACTTCCTAAGCTAATATTAAAATACATTAATTAAATAAAAAACCAAATCAGCTGCAAAATGGTTCACTATATGTATACAAATTATTCACTAATTGGTGGCAATTAGCATCAGCAAAAGATTTATGGACTTTATAAAAGGGAAAAGTGAAACTAATGTGCCCCTTTGCTACCATCCACTACTTTGTATACCTTTCTATGTTTACAACAAGAACAATTTCATTTGCAATTATTTGAATTTTATAGAATCTGGGGGTTTTTATTTGTATATCTTTCCAATCCAATCCTCACCATAGCCATGCATGGAATACCTAACAATTATTACATTATGTGACACAAGATCTCATTGAAGCATTCTGTCGAACACATTGTGTGCAATCTTTATGCATCTACATTTTGCATACATGTCTAAAAGAGCATCCATCACAAAGATATTGACTCTAGACCCCTTTCTATTTAAATTTGCATGAATATTTTCACCTTGTTCAAGAGATGACAACTTGGAACACTAGAAATGTAAAATGGCTTCTTTCTTTAGAGCCTGCTTGTTGCAACCAAGATTAGCAAACCAAAATATCATTCATTAAGTAGAACATCTTTAGAGCCTTCTTGTTGCAACCAAGATTAGCAAACCCAAATATCATTGACGTCCAAGGTTTTTCATTTCATTGAGGTATTTCCTCAAATATTTTCAATAGCTTATCCATATGACTATTCTTTGCATAACCTGAAACCATGTCATATGATGAAATCAAATCTTGGTCTATCATTTTGTCAAATACATCTCGTGCATCCTCTAAACTCCCACATTTTGTCAAATAGATGTCATAAATCCTCTATACAATACATCAAATTGAATTCATCTTCTATTTATTTCAAGATCTCCCAATTTAGATAGACTAGGAGAACGGTAAAAAAGGTAAATTGATCGGGTTTGAATCCCATCATTTTCATTTTACACTAATAAGGACATTCCACGACACCCTTTTCTTTTTCTCATTTCATTTAATATCTTGCGGGCATCCTCCAAATTATTTCCTAAGGTGAAAATTTGATTTCCTTAGAATTCAAAATTAGATTGAAAAATGTGGGCATGAATCAGTTTCGCTAAATTTCTTACCATCATTTGCCCAGAATCATGGTTGCCAAAAAACCTAGGTTGTTTTTCACAGCACATGCATCCAAGAATAAATTAATAGTTTGTCAAAAACTGAAATAAAAATAAGTAAAAGTAAAATAATGATATTATATTTGGTAGTAACTAATATTGAATTAATTTAAATAATGTAATATATTATATAAAACAAGATATGAACTTTATGTCCATAGTTAGAAATAAAGTAAAGTAGTGATATACAAATAATAGAAAATGAAATTAAGGTGTAGTAAAATGAAGTACAGGGACAAAAATAAACATTATTTAGAGATAGCAATAGAAATAAAAATATATATAAGGATTGACATAATATAGTTTTAATCATTGTTTTACAAAGATGGTTCATTTGAGATAAAAGTTTTGATGTAATTAACTAGGAATTTTATCTTGGTGTATAATAGTTACATCAAATAGATCGACCACATACATTAAATAATAATTTGGTCTAATTTCTCATACAATTGAAATGCATGAGGTTGACTAATTTACATGATGTTTTTCTACTAATAAAAATATGAGATCTAAACATAATTAATCAAAATAAAACCTTTCAACCAACATTATAATTAGATTCTAATTTTTACAGCTTGTTTTCATGTTTGTAATAGGTAAAGAGAGGAAAGAAAGGAAGGGAGAGGTTTAGATATAAAAGAGGATAGAGAAAAATTTATTAGAGAGAGATGAATTTAAAGGAGATGAAATTGAAGATGGGAGGAGAGATAATGAGTGAAAGTGGAGACAATGTAATGACCCGTACCAATAGGCCACTAAACAAAACCCTAAATTTAATACACTACTAAAATATATTGCTAAAATAAAAGAAATAATAGTGCCAATGTATTCATTCAATGAAAACCAAATGTTTTTACAAATGATATGGAAAATTTCATCACCAAAACATTATGACATAGCACATTATAGAGAAACCCTAACTAGCTGTATACAATTGAGAACTTGTTGCAACTATAGATTGAAATGAAGAACTTGGATTGTTCAAATGGTGGAGATTGAATGTTGAAGATGATATGGTGACAGTGCAACTCCACTGGAAACTCCAAACCAACAATTAAGCACAAGTGAAAGGACTGAAATATCCTTCCCATAGTTGCAATAATTCAGGTGATCTTTCACACCCTCAAAATTGCGTACAATTGAGAGTTTTCATTCTCAATGGCCAATTGTGACTACTTGCAAAAACCCTAGACTCCATAACACACATCAGCAAAAAGAAATAATAAATCTCAATGATAGGCAATGAGCCCTCAATGCCTATTTATTGTTTTTTTCATTGATACGTCGGCCTCCCTTTTTAATTTTTCTCTGCTTCTTCCAGAAACCTCTAGAAGATTCTTTTTATTTAATTTATAAAGTTACCTTGTAATATATATTTTTTAATTGATAACTTTATAATCAATTCCTCCAAAAAAAATGGGACATTACAGATAGATAAATAGATATGAAAGAGATAATTTTTTAGAAAGGATGAAAATGGGAAAGGAAGAAATATAAGAATAAAAATAGAGATACATAGAAATGATACATAAAGAGGTAGATAGAGAATGAGATATAGGGTAGAGAGAAGTCAGGGATGACAAAATAGAGATAAATTGACATATTAGAGAGAAAATCTAACAAGATGGAAATGGGGAGGCAAATGAAGAAAATTAAAAGATAAATAATGAGAGCTAGAGAAGAGGAGAGAGATAGAGAGATTAATAGAGAGAGATATTTATATGGTGAGGTTGAATAATAGAGAGAGATATAAGGACATACAAAGTGAGTGGGAAAGAGAGATAGAGAGAAAGAACAAAGAGAAGTAGATATAGAGAAATAGAGAAAAAGAGAGTGAGATAGAGATAAAAAGACATACAAGTGACAACAAGAATGAAGGGAAAGGGAAACATATATAAAATATATACATGAAAGAGGAGAGAGAAAAGCGACGAAAGAAGGAGAAAGACAAAAAGAAAATCAGTCAAAAGATGAGAGAGAGCATGCAGAGATGAAGAGTGAATCAAAGAAGGGATAAAAAAGAGAAATAGAGATATAGAATGGTGATTTTTTTTTTAAAAATAATTAAACATAATTATCCAATTAAAGTGTAAATTATCCTTTTAATTTATTTTTATAATTGATATGTAACATATCAACTTATGAAAAAATGTACTACAATATAAGAACTTAAATAAATAAATTTAATTTTGTTTTCAAAATAAATAAAATTATTAAATATTTTTTAACAATGATTTATAAGATTAGGCAAGAGCCTACAAACACAACAGTAAATTGTGAGCCTCTTATTTGAGAGGTCTTGGGTTCAAATCTACACAAGTGCTTAAAAAATAATGATAAATTAATCATAACACATAATAATTAATCATCCATCCTTTCCTACTAGTTCCCATTTGAACGAAGCTACTTAAACAAGGCCTTGGCCATTTATCGATAAAAAAAAAACATGGCTTCAGCTTCTTATTAAATAACTAAATAATTTTATAAATTATATAGGAAATATGCATAGAGTTAAGTTTAAAATAAATTAAATTGCAAAGCAATTAGTAATTGAATTTTTTTTTAAATAAAGAAATAGTTGAAAAAAATAATAAGAAGAATAAATAGTTATAAATATGTTAATTTTTTAATAGCTTAGAACACTATTTTAATATTAAATTATGTTATAATCAATATATAATAATAATAATAACAATATTGCATCTTAGTAATTTGTAGAAAGGATGATATTCAAGTATAGATAGAACTTGTAGCTAATGAAGAAAAAAAAAACAAGGAATAGTCAAAATTTAGTGGATGATCAATATGATAATGTTTGTAAAAGTAGTAGTCAATGATCATTTTACTTAGTTCCCTTATTTACTTTATCCTCCTAAAGATAGCATTGAAAGAGACTAGGAGAAATTGAGGAAAATGATTTGATTGCATAGAAACATATACATCATTTAACATAAAATTTATTTGTTAGTGTAAAATGAAATAATCATTCATTTAGTCATCTTTGTCTAGGTGACTAATTATTTAGTCATTTATTTAATCATTTTGATTTATTTGACATTGCAATTTTACTTGATGACCAAATTAATCATTTATCTAATCATTTATACTTATAATTACAAAAATAATAGTAGAATTTGATCACTTTTAGTCATGTGACTAAAATGTTTAGTCACACAGTAATTTATTTTTCCAAATTCTACTAGTGTTTGATGATATCAAGGGTTGTGATAGTATAAAGAAAATGTGGGATGCTCTTCACACCATCTATGGAGGTGATCCAAATATTTTGAGAACCAAATATGAAAGTCTTAGAGGTAAGTTCAATAATATGAGCATGAAAGAATGTGAGAATGTTGCTCAATATTGCTCTAGGATACAAGATGTTGTTAATGCAATAAGAGGAGCTACTGGTGAGATAGATGATGAGACTATACTAAGAAAAATTTTGAGAATGTTTTTGCATATATATCCTATTAGAGTATTTGCAATACAAGAATTGAAATGTGTATCAAGTTCTAGTTTAACTCTTGAAGGTCTGGTAGGTAGGTTCAATGATTTTGAGCTATCTAATTTTGATAATTTTAAATTTGACAATGTTGAATCTACTTTCAAAGCTAAGTTGTCATTAAAGGAACCTAATGAAAAGAAGAAGAAAAAGGTAAAATATTTTTTCAATGATAGTGATCCAGATGAGGAGAATGTAGAACAACTTGAAGCACTACTAGCAAGTAGATTTCACAGAGGTAAAGGAAATTTCAAAGGTAAGTTACCTATCATGTGTTTTAATTGCAATGAGTTTGGTTATATTGTTGTTATATATCTAGAGAAGAAGAATCATAGAGGTGGAGACAAGTACAAAAGTAGAATAGATGAAGACAACAAAGATTACAAATAAAAATGCAAGAACTCTTGCTAGATTACTAAAGAGGAAAGTAAGGATGGATCTGATGATCATGATGATGAAGTGGTGTATGTTGCAATGAATGATGAGGATGAGGCAACTACATTAATGTCTTGTCTGAACAAGAATGATAGATGGATCATTGATAGTGGGTATTCACATCACATGATTGGAGATAAAAATAAGTTCATTAACTTGAATTGTTATGATGGAAATAGTGTAAGGTTTGGTAATGATACACCCTATCTAATAAAAAAAAAAAGTTTCTATCAAAATCATAGAAAATATTTTATGTGACAATGCTTATTATGTTGAAGGACTTAAATATAATTTGTTGAGCATGTCACAACTAAATAGTTTAGGTTGTAAGGTTGAGTTTGAGAACAAGATTTCTAAGATATATGGTACTGATGGAAAACTAATTGGAAAAGGTGATCATACTAGAGGTAATCTATTCTACCTTAATATTGAGGATGCTACTTGTTTAGTTGCAGAATTTGATGATGTGTGGCTATGGAACAAGTGGTTATGCCATGTTAATTTTGATAACTTGGTTAGTAACAATAACATGAGAAGAGTCAGAGGTTTGCCTAAGTTGAAGAAACCTAACAATATAATTTGAAAACAATGTCAATTAGGAAAAATTAAAATGTCTAGTTTTAAGAGTAAGACTCATACCTCTAAAGAAATATTAGAGATTGTTCATACTAACTTGTGTGGACCAATTGATGTGCAAAGCTACAAAGGAGATAAGTACATTATACTATTTGTTAATGATTATTGTAGAATGATGATAGTTATGTTTCTAAATTAGAAATCTAATGCTTTCTAAATGTTTAAGTGATACTTAGCAAGAGTTGAGAAGGAAATAGGAAAAAGTTTGAAATGTTTGAGATCTGACAGAGGAGGAGAATTTAAATAAAATGAGTTTGAGATGTTTTGTAATGATAGAAGACTCAAAAGATAAACATTTGCCCCTAGGATCCCTCCACAAAATAGAATTGTTGAAAGGAAGAGCAAATCTGTAATGGACTATGGTAGGACATTGATGATGGAGAAAAGTGTTGCTTTGAAATATTGGAGAGAAGTTGTAAGTACAACTTTATATACTTTGAGCTATGTGCAAGTCAAGAAAGGTACTCATTCAAAACCTTTTGAACTATGGTATGGCTACTCACCCAATGTGAAATATTTTAAGGTATTTAGAAGCAAGTGTTATATTCTCAAGGATTTTAGGAATGGTAGATTAGATGCAAAAAGTGAAGAAGGTATATTCTTTGGCTATTACATAAGAAGTAAATCTTATGAGTGTTTAAATACTAGTACTAACAAGTTTGTGGTAAGTCCATACGTGAAATTTGATGAATATACAGAAGTACATGAGGCTAAACCTATGAAGGAACTAGAGAAATACAAATTATTTGTATATTTTTCTAAAGATATGCATGTTGATGGAGATGTAAATCAAGTTGCAAATCAACAAGTTTCAGTGACTAGCAAGTCACATGCTATGAATGTCAAGTTGCATTTAGGAACCGAGCTACATTTAGATGTTGAGTTAAAAAATGACATTGAGGTACATTCTAATTTTGAGATTAGTGTACATGAAAGAGATGTTGAACTACCTGATAGAGATGTACATAGTGATTCAGAAGATGAGAGATTGAATGAGGAAAATAGAGAAAAATAAGGATTGTCAAAGTATGTCAAGAGACATCACCCTACAACACAAATCATTGGAGATAAAGATGCATGACCAATGATAAGGAACAAGTAGAGAAATGATACATTTTTTCTTAGCATGCATGAACCTAAAATAGTAAAAGATGCCTTAGAAGATGTGGACTGGGGTAAAGCCATGAAAGAAGAGATTGAACAAATTGATAAAAATAAGACATGGATTCTAGTTCCTAGACTAGAAGATAAAAATGTAATTGGCACTAAGTGGGTGTACAAAAATAAGTTAGATGAAAATGGTGAAGTCACAAGGAAAAATTCAAGATTAGTTTGTAAAGGATATGCACAAGAAGAAGGGATAGACTATGGAGAAACATTCACTCTTGTTGCAAGATTAGGAGTAAAAACTCTACTTGCTTGTGCTGCATACAAAAGTTTCAAAGTTTATCAAATGGATGTTAAATATGCATTTCTAAATGGTATATTAGAAGAAGAGGTCTATATAGAACAACTAGAAGGATTTTTTGATGCTAACAACAAAAACATGGTATATAGACTACACAAAGCTTTATATGGTTTGAAGAAAGCACCAAAAGCATGGTATGAAAGGTTCCATAATTATCTTGTGAAGATTGAATTTGAGAGGACTGATGATAACAAAATTTTATACTTGAAGATAGAGAAAGGAAAAGGTATTTTGCTATCTAATTTTTTTTATGATATCATATTTGGAGGTCAAGATACTTTATGTAAAGCTTTTTCAAATGAAATGAAGAAAGAATTTGAAATGTCTATGTTTGAAGACATCAAGTTCTTTGTTGGTTTAAAAGTACATCAGATGAAATATGGTATATACATCACTCAGTTAAAATATGTAAAGTAGATACTGAAAACTTTTGGATTGGAAGATTCCAAGCTAGTAAGAACACCTATGGTTATAGGACATAAATTATCAAAGAATGATGATTTAGTTAAGGTGAATCAAACATTGTATAGGACTATGATTAGAAAATTACAATATGTAGTACATAATAGACCTGATATTGCATTATGTATTGGAATAGTTATAAGGTTCTTTACTAATCCTAGGGAGAATCATTTGATGGTTGTTAAGAGAATAATGAGATATCTAAAAATTACAAAATACTATGGTCTATACTATAAGAAAAATGAAAATTTTGAATTGAGAGCCTACATTGATGTTAATTGGACTAGAAATATTGATGACAGAAAGAGAACTAGTGGAGGAGCATTTTTCTTAGGAAAAAGATTGGTTACATAGACTAGCAAGAAAGAAAATTGCATATCTCAACCTACTACTAAAGCTAAATATGTTGTTGCTGTAGTAAATTGTACAAACATTGTATGGATCAAACAACTACTCAAAGGTATGAAGGAGGAAATTGTTTAATCTATGATACTTTATTGTGATAATACAAGTGCTATAAATATATCAAAGAATCTTGCGATGCATACAAAGACTAAGCACATTACAATCAAGTATCATTACTTTAGAGAGTTAGTTCAAGATAAAGAGGTGAAGATGGAATATGTTAAAACAAAAGAGAAAATAGCTAATATCTTCACAAAAGCATTACTTAAGGATGCTCATGAGTATATATGAGGTGAACTAGGGGTGACACCCCTATCAAAGGAAATTTAAGAAGCATGAGAAGTTCCCTACATCAAACAAGATGATTGACATATGTTACAGATTAATGTAGTGGATCTTACTTTAGGAGCTACCTAAAGTAATCAAAGATTTGGCACTACAAATTAGTCATAAGATAGGTAATAGAGGGAGAAACTGACAATGTTCATATCTGCATATTAAGATGACAAGTCATTGGTATTATTGTCAATGAGGGAGAAATAAACAAAAAAATCTAGTGATCTAGAGAGGGAGATGTAAGAAGAGATGAGCTGATTGTCTATTGATTAGAACATAATTTTGTAACCTATTTAGAAGATGAAAGTTGTTGATAAAGGGAGAGATTTTAATACAAGAAATATTTTCCTTTTGGTATTATTTTTGGTTGTACTGATTATGTTTGGTTTTCTATTAATGCCAAAGAGGGAGATTGTTGAAAATAGATTGATATAAGTATGAGAATGTGTTTCAATCATTTTTTTGTCACTAATGTCAAGCCTAATACTTGTTGGTAAGATAATTTCTTAGGTTATTTGAGTAGTATCATTTGTTTGATTGATGACAAGGATTTGATCAAATGAGATAACAATAACAACCAGAGGAAAGGTTGAATTATGGTATGGAAAAGGAGTAAAAGGATCAGTTAAGATAGTGATGTTATAGTACATTGATTATCTACTTAAGGTTGCAAAGGATGGATAAACTAATTAAGTTCAGAAGAATAAGTGAAACAAATTTTGTTTGCCAAGCTTAACAATCTGCATATTATGTGCTAAGAAAAGTTAGTGTAAGTCAAGTACAAAATTAGTTGGAGCTGAGCAAAGTCAAATTTTAGTGTATGTTGAGTGATACAATGTTAGACAAGTAAAGTTAAGTTGATGTTGACTACCAGTAAACTTTAGTTATCATCGAGTGATTTGATAGTGGATGTCGAGCAACACAATATGTACTAAGCATTAGAAGCAAGTTAATGTCGAGTGTCAACATTATGAGAAAGATTGTGAATTTGATGAATCTAAGCTAATAAATTTGATTTCTTGGATTGTGTGAACCATGTGGAAGATAAGCTTGATGATCTGGTGGTCCAAAATTCAAGATGAACTATTTTGAGGTGAATTCAAAGAGGAATGGAGAAGTTTCTAGAAGGGAATAAAAAGAAAAGATGGGTAGATTGATTGCATCCTACCTAATCCTACCTAACCCTAAAATGGATGATAGAGGATGAACATTAAAATATATAATTTTTCTATTTATAAAGATGGTTGGTCAGAAGCAAAGGTTTTCATGTGTGAGAACTTAAGGAAGACAAGGAGTTTAGGGTATTTCTTCATTCAGTGACCAAAGAGAAGAGACTACTATTGGAAAGCAAAGAAAGAAGGCTTAAGGGTAAGGATGTTTGAAGGGTGAACAAGTTATTAGAGCTCAAGTGTGTGAAATCCAAGTACAATGGAGGACTAAAAATAGAGATCTATAATGCGCAAGTGTGTTGTAGGTTGTTATCATATCAAGCCTTACTATTACTTTCTAATCATTGTATCAGTCTAGGGTAAATCGTTTGGACTAAGGTTGACTTAATAGTCATTTGTAAATACTTTAACTAGGTGAAATTTTAAGTGAATAGTCTAAAGTCCTCTAACAAGGCTCACACCTAATAGGGTGATTAAAATCCTCTAACCAAGTCACATTTAATAGTGTGCATTGTAATCTTTAATAGAGTTGGCCTTTCATAAGGCATCACTTCAGAAGAGTGAGAATGAGTAGCATGTTACTGGTGGTTTTTCCCAAATTGGATTTCCATGTAAAATCATTGTGTCAAATATGTTATTGAATCTGTTATGTTTCATGCATACATTTATTCAAAGTTGATTTGACAATAACCTACAAATTCTAAGTGATTGTATGATCTAATGGATGTATGCATGATGAACATATTTTATGGATATGGGTTCACTAAGTTGTGAAAAGTTTAATTTGTACATCTAGACCTTGAATAACTTATTCACTACCTCTTAGTTATTCTAAAGAATTCCAACATTACATACTTTCAATCACATTTGATTGTTTATATATATAGGGTTTTACCCTAAATTCCCATTCTAAGAGAGCGCCACCAACCAAACATGGAATTTGATTATTTAGACAAATGGCTTTAACAAGGTTAATTCACCACATTGTGTTGGTTAAGGTGGGGATTATCAAGCAATAAACCAATGATATTTTAGTTTTATCAATAATGAAATCATGAACATTTTATGACACCAAGGCATGTCTTTTGTTATGCAAATACTTTCTTTGATAGCATTGTAATAACCAAGATTAAATCTATATAAATAAATTAAAAGAATTAGATATGTAAGTGAAAAAAAACAAATATCTAAAATTTTAATAATCTCAAGTTAACAATAACATATTTCCACAATCCATTTGTAAAATAAGATGTTTTCTAGATTCAATTGTGTGTGTTTATTTATCAACATTTTGGATCACACTACATGATCCTTCATTAGGATGATCATATCTTACTATCCTGCACTTTCTCATCCTGATGAAGGATCATATAGTGTGATCTGAAATGTTGATGATAAATAAACACACACAATTTAATGTAGAAAATATCTTATTAATCTTAAGTTAATTTTACTATGTAAGTGTGAGCATAAACAACCATTTATTTATTAAAAATTTGTTAAGAACTAAAAACTACCTAAACCACAAACTACTAAATTAATGAAATATTGATATATAACCATAAAATAGTTATGTGTTATAAATATTAAAATTACAAACCTATAGAGAAAAATTTCTTAAGGAAAGACATAATTGTAATTTGAAAATGTTAGCGTTGATACTAATTGTTCAATTATAAACTATTCAACAAGTACCAACAACTAAAGATGTAATGAAATGGGTGATAATCTCTCTACAAATCATTATATAAAATGATACACTCTAATGGTTGCGTGTTATAAATCCCAAAGATTAACATAAAAAATTAGACAATCAAAAGTACTATGTACCTATAAAAAAACAAGATGAGGTCAAATATCCCATACATCTAACATACCCAATAAGTTAATAGAATCAAAGTGACATCAAGAACATCCTAACCCTCAATTGCATTGCCAATATTTTTATCTTTAGTGTGCATAAGGGAGATCATAAAATCTAGATATAAACCATTTAGAGAAAGTAGAAGTCATCCATCCAAAGGCAACACCATCTAGCAACCCATTTCCTATGGAAGGTCATCCTAAAGTGACACCCTTAAAGAGAATAGGAAGAAAGTGCTACCAAAAAAGGTATGAGGAACCATTTTGGCTACTAGAATGGAAACAAGGATCTTATGACCTAGGAGATGGGAAGTGATAGGCTAAAAGTTTTTGACCTCTTCATTGACCATGAGCTAGAGAACAACCATGAGAGGATTAAATCATAGTAACTCTAGTAACAATATTGTTGGAATAGATCAACAAGTGAGTCATAACTTTAGTTTGACTAGAGATTGTAAAGGATTGGTGATCTCTTCATAGTTCTAATTTCTTGTCGATATATAAGGCTAAACTTCTTGTCAATTAGTCATATGTAGATTTTGTTTCTAGTTTCATAGGAGAGTAGTTATTTTTAGTTTGTGTATAAATATGTATTTCTTATTTTGTTCATGATAGAAATGTTAGAAATAATAGTCTACTAAGATCACTGAGAGGGGGGGTGAATTAGTTATCTAATAGTTAAAATATTTATCTTCTTGAAATAAACTTAACCATTCAACCAAAGTAAAAATAAACCATAATAAGATGTACGTAAAAAATTACACTAGATATGTTAACTAAGGAAATCATTGATCAAAAGGAAAACCCCAATGGGAAGGATACCCACAAGATGATGTACTAATATGAATATTCATTGTTAGAGGATGGACCCTATTAGGAGTCTATTACAATATTTAGTACATATGAGTCCCTATTAGGAGACTTATAATCCCTATTAGGAGATTCCAACCCTATTATGAGTTTTTCCAACCCTATTAGGAGTTGTAGTACAATGTATGCAAGAAGAGCCCACTACTCAAACATGCAATTTCAACTATAAGAAGAGCTCACTACTTAAACATGCTATTTTCTATTATGTTCCTCTTTTGTTGTTCTCTCAATCGAACCAATCACTGTTAGACCTTATAGACTAGGTCACAAACTTTAGATCCAAATACCAAACCTCAAATAACAAAATAGAACTTCAAAAATGAATTTTACTTCAATTATGCTCTACTTTGCTCAACTTTACATTCCTCTCTCTTTTCTATTTACAATCACTTCTGATCAATACCATTCCATCTCATATGATAAAGGAAAATGTCCTTTCTTTATATGAGTCCATAAAACTATTCCTTGAGTCAATTGTTAGACCTTCTCACTGTAGATGCTAAAAAATGGTTCGCATCTATGGTTTCATCACTACTTCATACTAATTTGTCCCATTTTCTCATTCTACTAACTTTGATCTTTTGGCCAAAATTGATCATATTTCATCATTTGTCTCCTTTTTCACATCAATTTCATATCATTTCGTAAACACTTCATATCAACTCAAAATAATTTCAAATCAACTCAAAACCATTTCAAATCAACCCAAAATCAGTCATAGTCATCACAAAACATATCAAATATTAGAAATCAATCATCATCTATCCAATCCTAGGCATTTTTGTGGCTTTCAGCACCTTAGAAACCTATCAACCTATCAAATCTTATCAATTTGGCCTTATTACTGTCATGGCTCTTAGTGCTAGGTCAAACTATCATTCGTGTCATTTGATCTTTGACACTGTTGAGGCTTTCAATGTCTAAACATGGCATTATCAACCAATTTTAATAATATTGACTGTGTCCATCAATATTATCATGATCAATCCTATCAATCAATCTTGATCCTATAGCATTTACATTGTTGGCTAAATGTTACATATCAATCAATTCATGTCATGTGTCCTTGGCATGTTATCAATTTCAATCAATCAATATAACCATGGCTTTGGTCTACTTGTCATCATCTTGTTTGATCTATATTGTCATCACATTTTCATCAAAGGGTACTGTCGCATTTATTTAATCAATTTTGGCCAATCATCTACTAATTTTTTCTATAGGATTAAATAAACCATAATTTAATCCTATTCTTCTTACTAATTATTTTTCCTAACTATCCTTCTCAATTAATTAATTATATTAATTAATTGATTCATCATTCACAAACCATGGAAATTCTTAATTTCCTAAGTCACATTTTCCTTCATTAATTCCATTTTCTACTAATTTCTATTTTTTGAAATAAAGAATTTTTAATTCAAATATTCTACAAAATATTGACATCATCATGACACTCAGGTATGACACATTGTGGATTCTCCTTTGACATTTGGCTATGAAATGTAATAATCCAATATTCTTATTCCCTTACGCATGTCCATATTTGGCTTATTTGTCATAGATTCTTGGCTTTAAGTGGGTTTGAGGTGTCTTATGACACATCATAGATTCTCTTCCACATTTAGTCAAGTTTGACTTCCATGCGTCATAGAATCCTACATTTGGAATCTTTTTTCATATGCATAATGGATTCTCAAAGGAATCTCTTGACACATCACATATCTAAGGGTGAAAAATCCAATGCTCTCATCGTCCATGCCACTTATAAAATGAGCATTCTTCATTCTCATTTTTGGTCCTAATTCTTCAGCATTTTTCAAGTCCCTAGTTTTCTCATCTTTCACACTCTTTCTCTCACATTCAAATCACAACTTCTAGTATTCTCATAGAATTACCATTATCATAGGCTTTTGCTTCAACTCTGTAAGCACTATAGGCAATTTTGGAGCTACATCATTTGGAGAAGAAAGAAGGACATGAGAGTTACAAATGAAAAGGGGGAGTTTTAACATTGTTTTCTTCTTTTAATTAATTTGGCTTTCATGGTAGACTAGAGGGTGTTAACATATGATTATTGAGTTTGTGATTTTCTCATAGTATGTTAGACATTAGCTCATTTTATTGTCCTACAATTGGTGAACCTGATGTGAACATGCATATCTAACTTGGGTTTTCTTGTTTTATGCTTGTAGGTGCAAGGAAGGAGCTCACTTGGAAGGCTATAAAGGCTATATACACTTCCATATCACACCTAGATTAATTAGGGGGTCTAGTAACATGCTTATATGCTCTTTTTTCATGCATTTTTTTAGCTTGTTGTCCTTCTATAGACTTTGCTCTATCAAGGTGCACTTGGGACCCCTAGGAGCAATTTTAGGAGCATAGAAGTCACCAAAACCCCTTTCTGCTATTTTTGACTTACCAAATATGCCCAAAAACTACCAACTACACCCTTCTAGGCCCCAACTATGTCATGGTTATAGTCTGGACTATTTGGGCTCATTTGTGAGTGTAGCTTTCAAAATTGTCAATTTCTAGGTCTCATTTAGAGCATAATTTCCCACAACTTGCACTTGGGCTCCCAACTACGTCAAAAAACTACCAAGTGTTACCTACTAGATCCAAGTGCACCATGGGGATATTTAGCACTATATGGGTGCACTTGGGGGAATTCTAAGCCATTTTGGCCTTCTGGGATGTAGTTTTCTCTCTTAGAGTGCACCTGGTTCACAAGAAAACACACACATGACACAGAATTTGCATCTAAGGTTTCCATTTTCTTCTAAGACATAAGTTTGGTGATTTTTTGTTATTGATAGTTTGTTTTCAGCATGTAGCAATTTTTTGATGAAGACTAATCATTGAAAACTACTATTGTTTGTTTGCAAGATATTATTGAAGACCATTGTGTGTTTGTCAAAACCATATGTGTGTGGATTTCCTATATTAACTAACACTTTTTTTGGTGCTTAAAATTAAATTTTTCTTTTTGGCCTGGCATTTCTATGGTGTTTAATCCCTAGGGGTTACATTGGACATATCCTCTCCCCTTGCCATTAATGGATCTTGGGTGTAAGAGAAATCTGTGTAACTTCTATAGGAGGCTTGCCTTGGACCAAGATACTCAATATTAGGTATGCCAGGGGATGACCTCAAAGAGGTAATGGGCCAAAAGCTAGGTCAAAATTCTAGCTACTATATAAAATTTGATTACAATGAAAGTTGTGTTGGTGGTATTATTGCATAATAGCTCTCCTCTAGTACCCTTGTGGTGCATCAAACCCTAGTTCTCGGGGCTAGGAGACCTTCTGCAGAATTTTATCATTCACTTGCCGAATGGAATACCCTTACTAAAAACTATGTTTTAGTGCCCAAATTTCTTTCTATCCATTGGCTCAAGAGGTCACCCATGCCCATGAAGACATCTTACATTCTCGTGGTCCTTAGTAGAGACAACAGTCCCTTGGGAAGTCATGCCCCTTTGGAAGCAGATCTTGTTAGCCCTGAGAAGTGAGTGCATTGTAAGGGGGAGCCTATGGTGCCAAGATCCTAGGTTGTCTACTCTAGATAAGCATAGCTAAACTTTGATTCAAGAAGGAATTTATGGATACAGTCTTAAAGCCTAGGTCGTGGTGTGTTTTTTCACTTTTAACAACAACTATTCTTGTCTTAATGTGTCTTTTGTGTGTATAAAACATAATCAACATAAAAGACAACATTCAAATTTACACCTTGGAAACTATTAAAACCTTCTCCAAACATGACACATTGTCAAATCTTTGCAAACTTTTCTCAAATACATTCAAATCTTGGAAAATGTGGCAACTTGTGATTCTAAACATGCTTGGCAAAACATAGATTTCATCCTTGAATTCACCCTAGTCTAAGCCTTATAGGTTTCATCTTGAATCTTTTAGCACTTACTTAGTATCCCTCATTTTCACATTGCAATCATTAGAGTTTAGCTTGCATCCTTTGCACCTCACACTCAAAATCTACACTTTTCATTGCCCACCTTGTATATTTGCATACCCAACCCTCATCTTGACCACTTTATCCTTCATTCTGGGTGTCATAAGAATCATTTTGAACCTCCATTCTAGTCTTAGCATTGTCCCCTATTATTTAGCTCTCTGTGCCATCAATTTGGAAATCATAGCTCCCAAAATTGCCTTAGTTTCAGCCTAGTTTACCAACTGCATCCTGAAACTACCAACTATACCCAAACTATACTGAGCACACTTGGTGGCCTGAGGACTAAGTATGGGATTCCAGATAACATTTTGAGGCTTCAATAGTGTCCCTAGGTAGATGGATAGGTCCCCTTGCATTAGCATGCCCTAATTTGCATCCTACATCTCCTAGTCTTCATTGCCTTCACTTAGTACATAATTTCTTAGGTTATAGCCCCTATTCTACACCTCCTAACCCATCCTAACATCAACCCAAGCATCTTAGCTTCCTGGCATATATATTTGGCAACCACACTACTCAGAATTAGGAAACCTTTAACCTAGCTTCCCAACTGCTCCCAGAAACTACCAATTGTGCCAAAACTAGCCCCAACTCCACCATAGGTATAGTTGGTACTATTGGAGTTCACTTGGCACTGTTGAGGTGCACTTGGGCACCGACATGACCATTTTGGGCCTCCAAACTACACTTTGGAACCCTAAAACTGCATTTAGGAGCCTATGTACCTCCTCATTCTACACTTGACCCAAAACCACATCTTGCAAAAAAAATCTCATTTTTCACCTTAGAAACTTTGCATACTACATATCCAACCAGCATAATCACCATTTTGAGTCCCCTAAACATCATTTGAACCCCAAAACCTTTGAATTTTGTCAAAAATTTGAACAAAAGTATTAACCCTAGAGTGTTACATTATGTCAATGGATGATGGATCTTGACCATTTTCTTTTATTATTTTCTTTGGTCAAACACTACCTATGTCAAGGTATATTTGGCTTTATCATTTTGATCTTATCACTTTTTGTCTCTTTTTGGTCAAAATCCAAAGTCTATTGTCATAACGTTAAATTCTTAGGTTAATACCTTGTAAAGATTTCACCTAAGTTCAAAAGACTTTCCATATACCCTTGGCATTGCATTATCATATTCCTAGTGTCCCTAGATGTCATTTTGACTTACCCTAGTGGCATATCCCTTTCATTTTACATTGTTCAAATCCTAGCATCATTTTCACTATCAAACCCTATCAAATTGTCCATCAACCAAATTGTCTCCTTGATTACTTGTCCTCATTTTGCATATCCCAAACATCATTATCAACCTTAGAAAACCATCCCTTTCATAGTCCACCTTTCATACATTAACATGTAGCATCATTACCAAGTCCAAAATGCAACCCTAACCTTCATTTGGCATAGTGTAATCCTCATTTGCATACCTTCAAAATGTCACCTTACATTTGCATTTGCATAACATCCCTAGGAAATTTTCACTTTGCATTTAAAAACCTTAGGTCATCTAGCATTTCCTCACATTGGATAACGTCCCTAAACACTTAAAAATCCAAAAAACACTCATATCTTTCATACCCACATCCTAATTATCAAGTTTTGACCTATTTTACCAATTGCACACTTCAAGTGTGTAGTTGGTAGTTTCAAGCCACAGTTGGTAGTTTCAAAGTGCACTTGGTAATTATATGTTTCATTCTAGGTTCCAAAACACTAATTTTCACTTTGATAGGCTTCATTACATCCCAAAACCTTAGAAATCACTTAAATCACTCAAAACATTCAAAATTTGCATTTTAGGCACCATAGCACCTCTGTTTACCCATTGCATACCTCTTACTTACCAAATGCTTATCTTTAGACCCCTGACTACATCATGGGTGAACTTGGTACTATCTAGGCATAGTTCTTAGTTTAGTTGTGCACTTGGGAGGCAAAAAGGCCATTTAGGTTTCCCTCCATTGCATCTGCATTCTTAGGTATCATGCCAACACTTACTAGAACACAATCAACCCAGAGACTCAAAGAACTCTATCAACCTTTATTTTTTGAGGTGCCAATACAACCAACACCTCATACAAGATAGAAGAAGAGCAAGAAAACCCAATAGACATTTGACAAAGACCAAATCTAGGCTTCACAACCATTACTTGCAGACCCCTTTGAACATGTATCCGCAAGTGCACCATAATCAAGCTATGACACAACAAACCTTAAACAATGCACATACTATGAAATTTCCTTCAAAAACTTCCCCTAAACATGGGATGGTCAAATAGAGTCCCAAATTTGAACCTATATTCATGCCGATACCACCAAAAGGAGGAAGTGTACCAACCACACTCAAAGATGAACAATCGCATTCCTTCGAATTCAACCAACCTAACACAAGTACCTTCAACCTTAACATATCAATCATACAACAAGATACTATACACCTCAATGATGAATCTAACGCTAATTATGGCATCACTGATGAGGAAATGGCTAGGGCATGTCATGACAAAAAAAATCACAAAAACTTCAAATGTTTGTTAGCCCAAGAAATTGTCAAGTTCAATCCAAACTTGGAAGGTCCTAAGTCCAAAAATGAAACCAACTCAACAATTGAAAAAATACAAGCCATGATCAATTTGGACTTAGGTAAGGGAAAAAAATCTTTAGAGTTTTCAAATGCAATAATGGCACCTATAAGGTCCCAACAAGAATCAACCATCGAAATCCTCTAAAGTACATTTGAACACATCAATGTTAATCCCTTGTTTGATGAAATACCACCAATTCCTAAAAACCCCAAAAGGACATTAAGACTTGATTTTAGTCACATGATCCAACAACAAGAGGCACCTAAAGGGACTTGTACTCTAGGGATGGTAGATATACCTCCTTTGGAGACAAATCAACAAAGTGCACCTTTGCTCCTAACTCTACCAAGTGTTATGACATCAAATGTTATGGAGCCTCCCACAATTACACTATGTGAAACATCAACTACAATAATCCCTATTGATGCACAAAGGAAAAGTCTTATTGAAATTAGACCTATTCTTAAAAGGAATGCACCTCATGGTCAAATCAACATGATGTTCCAAGGGGAAACCTCCAAAACAAAAAGGTGCCAAAAAAAATACCAACACGGTAGTTAATTCACAAGGACTTAGTCAACTCCCACAATAACATCAACCTATTGTGGTACAAGGACTTAACACTTCCAACCCACAACCAAGTCTAAATCCACTTAACACACATTCCACATATCAACAACAACATCAACAACAACGTTAAGTGGTGCAAACATCCAACATCCCTAATACATAGTCCAACATAAACCCACTTGACTTCCATGCAATGTATCAACAAAAATTCCAACAACAAGCCATGTTTTCTAAACAACAAGAGAAACTTAAATAACAAATGGAATACCAACAACACCTTGAGAAACAAATTGCATGTCAACAAAAAATTTTACAACAACAACATGTGCTACAACAACCTCAACAGACATCTCTACAACAACAATCACATGCAACCAACAGAGGTATCCCAACAACAACCATAACAAATGGCACAACAACAACACATGATACATCAATCACAGTCAATACCACAACATGTTCCAAATCAAATATCATGACAAATACCCCAACATGTGTCACAACAAGGCCCCTTTTTTCTTCAAGGTGCCAACATACCTCCACCGCCTAGTGACACATCACTAGACTCATTAGACATAGAAACGTTAGAACCGAGTAGATATAACTCCCACCATAGCAAATGGTCTACTCATAGGCACAAAAGACTTGAAGGGAAAGCTATCATGAAAAACCCTAATGAAGAGCTATTGCAACAATTCAAAAAAACTTTCCAAAACAAGTTGAGGCATTAAGAGTCCAAAATAAATAGGCTCTATATACAGAAAGGGACCTATGTCCTAATCCATTTGACAAAATTTTGTATATGCCTCCATTCCCAAAACACTTTGAGGCTCCAAGGTTTGAAAAATACTAAGGAAAAGGCAACCCTATTGATCACATCAAATAATTTTGTGCCTCATGTACTAAACTTAGTGATGAGCCTAGCTACCTCATGAGATTGTTTCCTCATTCTCGAGGTGGGCCCACACCTGAATGGTACTCCAAAATTCTTGGTAATATCAAATCTTGGTTAGAACTTTTAGACAATTTCATCTCCCACTTTGCCTTTAGCATTATAAATGAGGTGACACTTTCTAATTTGTGCTCAACTAAGTAGAAGATAGGAGAACCATTTATCACATTCTTACTATGCTGGAGAAGCTTAGTCAGTCAATGCTCACTAGACATTCTTGAAGAACAACAAGTCAACTTGTGAATTGAAAACCTAGTCCCAGACTTAATGTATGAACTCAAAATCAAGAGTCCAAGCACCATTTCTAAACTAATGAAAAAAGGGGCTAGTATTGAAGATGCTCTAATCCATAAGGCAATCCTTAAGATAAACAAAGACAACACAAACACCAACT
This sequence comes from Cupressus sempervirens, assembly GCA_028749045.1. Lineage (NCBI taxonomy): Eukaryota > Viridiplantae > Streptophyta > Pinopsida > Cupressales > Cupressaceae > Cupressus > Cupressus sempervirens. The sequence continues at coordinate 657,915,075 of CM053793.1, forward strand.
CGTCTAATGGCAAGGAAAATTTTTTCTCCAAAAAAAAAGAATGTGACCAATGATGGCATTGTGGATGCCTACAAAATTAGCACAATACAACCTTAGTTGACTTTGAAAGGTGCAAACCCTAGAAATTCACAAACTCCCAATCAAACATCAACCCCACAATAGAAAATTGAGCCTTCCACACAAGACAAACCCCAAAGACACCCTAGAACCAAGGATAGGAAATTCACACCATTGGGAATACCTCTTGAGTCTACACTACAATAATTACTCAATAATAACTTCCTAAAATTACCCTCAATCAAGGATGAACCATTAACTAAAGCATATTGGTGCGATGACAAAAAAAATTGTGATTACCACTACACCAAAGGACATAAGACCTCATCATGTTTCTAACTAAAGCATGCAATACAAGAGCTCATTGATGATGGTGGCATCCTAGTTGATCCATCACTATTAGCATCCAACTCTGACAACACTATCTTCAAAGATCCTTTGGGTAATCATGACAAAGAGAAGCCCTATAGTTCAAACTCAAACTCACAAGCTAATGTGAGTTACACATGCATGGGATATGATTACACCATTAGTTGTTTCAATGAGTCTAATTCTTGCATATCCACATTCTCTTTAAAGGTTGAAGACCCTCATTGCACTATCACTACATGTCATACCATGCTCACTCTTCCTAGAGCCCCATCTAGACCTATTACTTCTACTAGACCTACACCCCCTAGTAGACCTACTGCTCCCACTTCATCTAATTATAGCCTTATTGAATAGCTCGGCAAGACCCCTATGAAAATATCCATCTTGGACCTATTGCGTGCATCTCCCCAACATTAGAAGATCTTGGATCAAGCCCTTAAAGAGTCAGTAGTCCCAGATAACATGGATGTTGCCCAATTCCAAGCCATGGTTGGGAACCTATCCACCTCACAACATCTCACCTTTTCCCCTCAGGATATTCCTAAGGACAAACCTAACCACAATGATCCCCTTCATCTTGAAGTCTTCATCCATAATGCCAAGGTCAAACATGTCTTGATAGATGGTAGAGAAGGACTAAACATTTGTACTATTAAGGTTGTCAAAAGTTTGGGTTATTCTGAAGATGATGTGGATCCCTCTCAAATAACCACAGTAAAATATTATGATGATGGTGAATGCTTCTCCAAGGGTATCATCACATTACCTATCAAAGTTGGTCTAGCTATTGAAGATACATTGTTCCATGTTCTAGATATAGAAATCAATTGCAACATGATACTAGGATGCCCTTGGCTTCATGCTATGAAAGTAGTACCCTCTACATATCATCAATGTCTAAAGTTTTCCTATGAAAAAATGGAGGTTACCATCCCTAGAAATCTAGATCCTTTCTAGTTTTGTGCCAATCTAAGAGATGCTACTACATACCAAGTCGAGAAACAATGAAACACAACCCACAAATTCCTCTAAGTATGTGGATGTTGATATGCTCCTCAATAAGGCCAAGTAAAAGATGAAAATTGAAGACAATGGGTGTGGATATTACTTTATGTCTCAAGCATCTCACGTTAGGGAGTCACCATGTTCTCCCAAATCTAATGGCAAATCACAACTATTGAAATCACAACATTCTAAGACCAGTACACAATATGCCACTTCTATCAATGAGAATACTTTTGTTTGTATGGAGAAAGCACAAGTAGAACACAAACCTACTTTGATATCTCCTAACAAGTATGGACCTAGGTTTACTATCATGTAGAAACAAGGCTATGATGGCTATAGTGGTCTTGGATATTAGAAACAAAGAATAATTGAACCTATCACTACGAAAGGAATACCTCCTAGTTTGGGGCTTAGATTTGAACCATTATGAATAGGTCCTCCTAGTACTATGGTACCTACATGTAAGACTATGGATGTTTTAAAAAATGAAAATACATCCAAGGATATCTCACCTAAAAGCAACAATCCTCTTGCTTCTGAGCATAACCCCAATGATACAACATAATCTAATGCCCATATCCATAGTTTTAACCAAAGCCCATTTTGCATTGATGATGACATCTCCTCAAGTTATCTTGAACTATTGGATTGGGACCAACATGGACCACCAATTTTTGATCGATTCAATGATGATCACACTCTCATAATATACTTTGAAATATATGGAGGCATTATGAACAACAATCATACAAAAGCAATTTCTCCTAAAGGGAACACATTGGCATGTTTTGGGGAATCAATTTCATCTTCCAGATGCAAAGAAAAAAATTACAATAATAGGTCTCTTGGTGAAAATTGAAAGGCACCATTAGACCATGAAAAATCAAAATCTAAGAAGATCCCAAGGATACAAGATGAACAAGTTGATGCCGTGAATATCAATGTTCCAGTGTTCAACATGCCATGAAGACTTTTTGTGTGCTCTCGATCAACCTTTGTGTGGGAAGATGTTGGTCTCAATCCTCCCAATCCTTCCTTATATCAAGTTTCTTATCCCCCAAATTTACTACCTAAATTTTTCAATAGCCAAAATCAAACCTCTATTTAACAACCCTTTGCATACATCATCATCAATGACATCCCATACAATATATTTATTGACCCATTTATCCTTAGCTGCCTTGATTTGCAAGAAGCAAACATTGTCTTACATATAGTACATGATGTTATATCTCGAGGCCTTTCCAGTGGTTTGATTTTAGCTACAGACTCGAAACAAATCCTACTTAGTTATGGTCAGTCATGGACCCTGAGATTATCAGCTAGCAACAACAAGAATAGATTTCTTATCAGCAATTGTTAGCAGCATTCTTGATTCCATCTAAAAGTCCTAAAAAAATATCAAGAAAATAGCAAAATGTCTTGAAAAAAGAAAAGAAAAAAGTGAAAAAAGTCATGAAAAAATGGATGCCCTGACAAAATCCTAGAAAACATGTTTCTTGGCATGAAAATTTGAGTCAAGAGAAAAAGTTTGTCCACAAGTGAAAACCTAGCAAATAGGCACTTTGGGCAGGTGCCATGGTGAAAACTGAAAAACAAGCACCATGTGCAATTAGTTATTTCTCCACCATCTATCAGGATTCCATCTAGTTTTCCCCCCTCTATCATTCCTTGATCATATCCTACATATTGTAAGACATCCCTAGTCCCTTATCATGGCTCACAAACTGGTTAATGTCCTTTGTTATCTTACCAAGCATTACCAGTCTATACGCACTCTGTCATTAGCCTTTGTACATAGTTTGCATCTTGTCTAGGGGCATATTACCTACATGGTGCGCAAGTTTAAACTTGAACTGGGGGCATATCCCTAAGACCTTTTTATCCATTAGACTTATCACATAACAAATTGGAGCTAACACTTGTATTTGCTTTTACTATCCTAAAAAAATCCTAAACATTCAAATACAATCCTAAAAATATCCCAAAAATCATAAAGTGTCTTGAAAAAATCCCTAAAAATGATAAAACGTCCTGAAGTAACATCTAAAAATTGTAAAATGTCCTAAAAAAACCAATTACACAAAAAACATCAAATATCCCCAAAAAACCCTAAAAATCATAAAACCCATCAAAAATTTGCAATAAACCTTGTACATATTCACTGTGGATAACCAACACTTTTGTGTACACACTTGCACTTTGTATATTGAAACTCAAAGCACTACACTTTCAAGGCAATCACATTATTTGAGCAATGTGAACCAAAAATCAATCCAACATATCACTATTAATCTATCAACTAAATCCACAAATAGAGCTATCACATTATAAACCTGTCAAACACCATCTAAATGCCTAAAAGCACTCAAAAGTGAGTAATAATGAACAAGAACAGCTATTGGCTCATGCTATTTAGTGAGTGATTTATTTTTGCTTTGTTTTTATTTGGTCATGTTCCTATGCTGCCCGATGATATAAACTAATCTATGAGAGTGGTCATGATGGTTCATGGTCATCCTTTTTCTATTTCTATCTGTATTTCTATTTTGATCTATATTGTCATCACATTTTCATCAAAGGGTACTATCACATTTATTTAATCAATTTTGGCCAATCATCTACTAATTTTCTCTATAGGATTAAATAACCCATAATTTAATCCTATTCTTCTTACTAATTATTCGTCCTAACTATCCTTATCAATCAATTAATTATATTAATTAATTGATTCATCATTCACAAACCATGGAAATTCTTAATCTCCTAAGTCACATTTCCCTTCATTAATTCCATTTTTCTACTCATTTCTATTTTGTGGAATAAAGGATTTTTAATTCAAATATTCTACAAAATATTGACATCATCATGACACTTAGCTATGACACCTCATGGATTCTCATTTAACATTGGGCTAGGATATTTCATAATCCAATACTCTTATTCCCTTACGCATGCCCATATTTGGCTTATTTGTCATAGATTCTTGTCTTTAAGTGGGTTTGAGGTGTCTTATGATGCATCATAGATTCTCTTCCACATTTAGTCAAGGTTGACTTACATGCATCATAGAATCCTACATTTAGAATCTTTTGTCATATGTGTCATGGATTCTCAAAGGAATCTCTTGCCACATTGCATATCTAAGGGTGACAAATCCAATGCTCTCATCCTCTGTGCCACTTATAAAATGAGCATTCTTCCTCTCATTTTTGGTCCTAATTCTTGAGCATTTTTCAAATCCCTAGTTTTCTCATCTTTTTCACTCTTTCTCTCACATTTAAATCACAACTTCTAGTATTCTCATAGCATTACCATTATCAGAGGCTTTTGCTTCAACTTTGTAAGCACTATAGGCAATTTTGGAGCTACATCATTTGGAGAAGAAAGGACATGAGAGCTACAAATGAAAAGGGGGAGTTTTACATTGTTTTCTTCTTTTGATTAATTTTTCTTTCATGGTAGACTAGAGGGTGTTAGAATATGATTACTGAATTTGTGATTTGCTCATAGTATGTTAGACATTAGCCCATTTTTTGGTCCTACACTCACAATTCCTTGAGTCAATTGTTAGACCTTCTCAATTAATCATTCAAGGACCACATTAAGAACATGTTACACTTAGAAATGACATTAATCTTCTATCTTGCAACTTGAATATCTTTCTATACACATAACATTATTATGAGTGAGCTTAGTCACATCATCACCAACATGTCTTCTTCATATCCTCGACCTTGATTCTCAGAATAACAACTCTACTAAGAGACATAAAAAGTTTACAAGAATGTACCTCTATAAATTCAATCTCATAACATAAATCACCAAAACTTACACAACTTCTTTCTAACTTAACATTTCTTCTTGTAATGCTAACTTCATATACTAGATACTTATAAGTATCTCTCATAACTTTGGATAGTGAGAATACTCAACTAGTTGTCCATACCAACTTGATCTTTCCGATGTTCTCTTGTCAGATACCACAAAAGACTTCTATGTTGACATCAATGAAAAACTCAGTCATTAATGTAACATATCATCATAGTAACATACCTACAATACTCCCTGATAGCCTACAATACTCCCTGATAGGAATATCATCAGCATTCATGCTTCCAAAAATCTCCCCTTTTGGCATTGATGGCAACAGAGATGAAAAATATCTAGTTCCAAGAATACCAACAATATTGCTAACCTTTCTTTTCAAATCCTTTTCATCAATCATTCTCCCACATTGATATACCTCATCAATCATTCTCCCCTATCGATGTACCTCAATGTGCTTTCCATCAAATTGCCATTCCATGTTGTACTTCTTCTAAACATGATGTACTTGTTCTTTCTTGTCTTTGCTTCTCCCCATGATGTTCTTTCTCATGATATTCTCCTTCATGACATTTTTTATGTTGTACTTCTCCCCCATTGACATCAATGTCAAAGGTTTCAGCAATCATCAAACTCTACAACAACTGATTCTTACTAGCTCAAGTGTCCAAAGACACTATTCACCAAAATTCCTAGATGACTTTGTCCATCATAGATACTCCCCCATATAGGAAGCATTAGCATTTAGTCCAAACAAACAATGGTTCTTGGTTACACTAGAATGATGCACTCTTGCATCATATACACTAATGCAGGGAGGGGCATAACCCCTAGCATACCTCACGAATACCAAAAAGTCTCTTTAGGAAGAGGCTTAGTGAATATATATAATCTACTCTTTAGAGCTCACATATTCCAATATAATTTCCTTTTCTACAAAATTCTCTCTCAACATGTAATACTTGATAGAAATGTGCTTAGTCTTTGAATGCAACACTAGATGCTCAGACATATTTATTATTCTTGTGTTGTCACAATGTATGATAAAAGGTTCACCGATTTCTATCCTTCAACATCTACTTCATTCAAACAACCTGATTGCAATTTTTTGTTGCTACAACATATTCTACTTTTGCTATACTTTGTGATGTACAATCCTACTTCTTTCTTAGCCAAGAAACCAATCTTCCTCCAAGAAAGAATGCTCCACCATATCTGCTCTTTTTTTCATCCATATTGCTTGCCCAATCAACATTAGTATAAGCATTTAGAGTAAAATCATTAGATCTTTCATACCACAATCCAAACTTTGGTGTTCCTTTTAGATATCTAAATATCCTTTTTATTTTTGCATAATGTACTTCTCTAGAATCAACTTGGAATCTTGTAACAATTCCAACCGCATTTTCTATATCTAGCCTTGCGTAAGTCAGATATTTCAAACCTCCAATCATAGATCTATACTTCTTCTACTCAATAGTAGGAGTCTCATCCTTTGTAGACAACTTGTGTCTAGTTACCATAGGTGTTCCAATGGGTTTACATGTTTCCAAATTAAACCTTTTTAGTAAATCCTTCAAGTACTTAGTTTGAGAAAGAAAGATTCCTTCTTTATTTTATATGATATGTAATCCTAGAAAATATTTTATTTCTCCTATCATACTCATTTCAAATTCTTTCTTCATCTCTTTAGTAAATTTGTCACTTTCAACATCATTTCATCCAAATATGATATCATCAACAAATATTACCAAAATTATTAAACCATCATCAATTTCTTTCCAATAAAGATTACTATCTTTCATAAATTTGTCATATCCAATTTTTTTCAAATGCTTATCCAACCTTCCATACCAAGTTCTAGGTGCTTTCTTTAGTCTACATACTATGCCTTTGTCATCTATCAAAGTACAACCTTTAGGCTACTCTATGTACACCTCTTCTTCAAGTTCTCCATTTAGAAATGTTGACTTGACATCCATTTGGTAAACTTTGAATTTTGTTTGTGTTGTATAGGCTAAGAATAATCTTACTACTTCTATTCTAGCTACAGGAGCATAGGTGTCATCATAGTCTATTCCTTCTTTTTGTGAGTAACCTTTACATACCAATCTTGCCTTGTTCCTTACAATTTCACCTTGCTCATTTATATTGTTTCTGAAGACCCATTTAGTTCCTATCACATTCTCTCTTTTTTTGGTCTGGAGACCAATTCCCATGTCTCATTCTTTACTATCTAATCCAATAATCATCTTTATATACTTAATCTACATTATTATGTTCAAGTTGAGATATCAAACATAGTTCTTCATTGACTTTTCTTCTTGTCATCACACCTTTATCTTTGCTTCTGATGATATGCTTAGATGGGTGATTCTTTATTATATTCTTTCTCAAAGTAGGAGTTTCTATCTCAACTCTTAGTTCTACTAAAGGTTCCAATCTTTGTTCTTGCCTTAGCTCTCATTCATTCGAAAAATCATTGTTAGTCTCAAGAAATACTTTATCATTACTTGGCTTAGTAACAACATCATCATCTAAACTGTAATCAGTTGTTCTCTCATATATCTTGAATTTCTCATCAATTTTTACATTTTAACTCTCCATAATAGTCTTAGTTCTTAGATTATAACATCTATAAGCTTTTTTTTCCAATGAATAACCAAGAAACATACCTTCATCACTTCTAGCATCAAACTTACCAATATCATCATCTCTTTTGATATAACACTTACTACCAAAAATTCTAAAGTACTTAACTATAGGTGAGTGACCAAACCATAGTTCATAAGGGGTCTTGTTTGTGTCTTTCCTAACTTGCACTTTGTTCATAGTGTAGATTGCTATATTCATAACTTCTCTCCAAACCATATTGGATACATCATTCTCAACTAACATAGCTCTTGCTACTTTTGTAATTGACCTGCTCCTTCTTTTTACAACACCATTCTATTCAAGGGTTCTCAGAGATGATAATTTTATTTTGATTCCATTTTCTTCACAAAACATGTTAAACTCATTTGAAGTAAATTATCCTCCACTATTTGATCTTAAAAATTTAATCTTCATACCAGATTCATTCTCAATTCTATTCTTGAATACCTCGAACTTATCAAATGTATCAAATTTTTCTTTAAGAAATACAAGCCACATCATTCTAGAAAAGTCATCAACTAGAATCATAAAATATCTTTCACCATAAGTCTTAATGGGACTACTAAGATTTATGTGTACAATTTCCAATTTTGTTGTAGTAGTAAACTTCTTGCTAGGAAAAGAAGCATTGTTATGCTTTTCTAGAACAAACTCCTTGTAAATTGTGTTAGTAGGTTTTACAATCTTAGGAAAATCATACTATAAAAGTTTATATAAAAAAATATTTTAAGTCATAACCAACTATCATCTACTTTTGCAACCAAACATGTCATTTTAGTAGGATTCAATTGAAATACATTACCTCTAGATCTAGTTCTTGTTCCATTTACCTTTCATTCTTTATCTCTAATCATGCATGTCTTCTCTATGAACTTCAATCGATAATCATTGTCAATTACTTGTCAAACACTCAAAAGTTGTGCTTTAAACCATCAACAAAATATACATCCTTAGTGTTAGTTTTACCATCAAGAGTTATAGATCCAATACCTTTAACTTGGCATGCTACATTGTTTCCAACTCTGACAATGCCTCCATCCTGACCTTTGAAGTCAAAAAACTTGTTCATATCACCATTCATATGATTTGAATAGCCATTTTCAATTATCCAATCAAATTTCTTTTCAACATGTGACACCAAAGCTACTTTCTTTGGACTTTCTTCTTTAATTGCTACAAATCCTATTTCAACATAACTAGCACTTACTACTTGTTCTTCAGAATTATTTTCTTCATTTTTCTAAAAACACTCTCTATCACTTATAGATTTGTAATTTCCTTTATAATTTTTCTCTCTTTTAGGACACTTAGATGCATAATGACCAAATTCATTACAAGTCCAACATTTAAATATTTTCTTACCATCTTTTTCTCTTCTTACTAGAAGGGCTACTCCTTTTTCAATCTTGCTATCCTCATCAAATTTGTTGCTGCTAGCAAAGTCTCCTCTAGTAGTTATGATCCTTGATAGACTAGGTTGAATATTCAAGGCACTGAAAGTTGTTTCAATTCTGGTCAATTCTCTGGACTATCTAACCTCATTCTCAATTGCTTCAAGTCTTCCAAGAAATGTCTCCTTTGTGAAATATTTGGTACAAGATATCAAAAATTGTATCATTTGAACTACTAGCTTAAATAGTGGTGTTAAAGTCTTCAATATCTTCCTTATAACCTCAACATCTTCTTTAATTCCTCCTTGAGATTTAATACCTACATTGATTTTTGATATCCTGCATACATATGTTCTTGCAGGTTCATCTTCCATCATTTTAGCATCTTGAAATGCACAAATCCAATATTGTGGCCTCAACTTCTTAGAATGTTCATCACCTTCAAAAATAGTTTCCAAAGCTTTCCAAATCAAATGTGAAGTAGCAAATGACTTTACTTGATTTTATTCAATTTTAGGAAGTGTAGTCAAGAGGGATTCTTTAGCTCTCAAGTCACACATAAAAATATCTCTTTCATCCTCGGTACAAGTTTCCAAATCTTTTTAAGCAATGATTGTCTTTGTTATTTTTGTCAAGATCCAATATCCTAGATCCATACACAATAGATGTGTCTTCATATTTTGTTTCCAGCTATCATAATTTGTTCCATTAAACTTTAGACTATCTTTCCTAAAGATGCTCAACATGGATCTCCCACAGCTGTTAAACTTTATCTTCAAGGACATGAGGCTTTAACACCAATTGTTAGAAAAAATAGTCCACCAAGATAACTGAGAGGGAAGGTTGGTGAATCAATCATCCAAAAATTAAAGCATTTATCTTCCTTAAATAAACTTAACCATTCAACCAAAGTAAACAACAACCATAATAAGATGCACATAGACAATTATACTAGATATGTTAACTAGTGAAACCCTTGATTAGAGGGAAAACCCTGGTGGGAATGATGCTCACAAGATGATGTACTAATATAAATATTCTTTGTTAGAGGATGGATCCTATTAGGATTCTATTACAATATTTAGTACATATGAGTCTCTATTAGGAGTTGTAGTACAATGTATGCAAGAAGAGCCCACTGTCCAAACATGCAATTTCAACTACAAGAAGATCTCACTACTCAAACATGCAATTTACTATTATGTCCCTCTTTCCTCTATTCTATCAATCAAACCAATCACTATCAAACCTTTTAGACTAGGTCACAAACCTTAGATCCAAATACCAAACCTCCAATCACACAATAGAACCTTGGAAATAAAGTTTTAATCACTTCCACTTTTCTCTGCTCAAATTCACATTCCACTTTCTATTGTTTATAATCACTTATGATCGATACTATTCCATTTCATATAATAAAGAGAAATGTCCTTCCTTTATACCAAGTCCATAAAACAATTCCCTGAGTTGGTTGTTACACATTCTCAATTAATCATTATAGGACCACATTAAGAACACATTACACTTAGTGATAACATTAATCTTCTATCTTGCAACTTGAATATATCTCCATCCACATAACATTATACAAGCGAGATTAACCACATTATCAACAATATGTCTTCTTCATATATTCAACCTCAATTCTCATAATAAAAACTCTGCTAAGAGATATAACAAGTTTACGAGAATATGCCTCTATAAAATCTATCTCAGAATAGACATCACCAAAACTTACCTAACTTTTTCTAGACCTAACATTTCTTCTTTTGATGTTAACTACATATACTAGATACTTAGAAGTGTCTCTCATAACTTTGGATAGTGAGAATACTCAACTAGCCACCCAAACCAACTTGATCTTTCTACTGTTCTTCTATCATATATGACAGAAGACTGCTATGTTGTCATCAATGAAAAACTCATTCATGAATGTAACATATCATCATAGTAACATATCTACAATACTCCCCCATAGAAAAATATCATCAGCATTCATGCTTACAACAAGAAAAATTATAGATTTCTTCATTTTCTTTATTTTTACACTTTGTATTCTTGTTGTTTTGTTCTTAATTTGGTATCAAAGTATAGGAATGTTATCATACCCTAGTGTAATGTCTCCTTCTTAATGCATTCTTTACTGCTAGTGTTGTAAAAGTAGCTCATATAAGAAAAGTTTTGATCCATCTTTCTAGAAGAGGAAAACAACTATGAAGTTTTCATGTTTGAGTTTATTTTCTCAAAATTTGTAACCTATGTATGTTCAACAATCTAATTTTGTGTAAAGGACACATAAAATTTCTTTATTTTTTGTTCTTTGATTTCTTTAAAATGACAAGTTTTCTTCTAATTCTTATCTAACTAAGTCAAATAAGTTAGATGGTTCTAATTATGTTAATTGGAAATTTAATATGAAAAATTTGATGGAGGGATATAATGTTTGGACCATTGTAAATGGTTATGAGGCTAAGCCTACTACACCTCTAAAAGTTGTTCAAGTGGAAGAAAAGAGAAATAAAACCAAAGATTCTTTTATGAATTTTTGTAAATGACTCTGACATCCCTCATATAAGGGATATCACTACTTCTACTACTACTGAGAATGAATTAAAATATTTTTATGAGATTACAAATAAAATTTTAAAAAATTATTTTTAAAGGGTAAATTAATTTCAATTAAAATGGAGGAAAATGAAAGTATTAGTGATTATTTATCCAGAATCAAGGATTTAAGGGTTAAATTAGTTGACATTGGTGAATCAATTTCAAGTAGTGATTTAGTTAATATTACTTTGAATGGAATAATAAATGATTATCAAGTATTTATTACCAATTTGGTTTGATAAAATGAACCTTCTTTGGAGAATTTGGCAGGTATCCTTCTATAAGAAGAAGAAAGGAAGAAGTGTATGAACAACATATTTCAGAATGTAGATTTAGCTTTGATGACGAATGACAAGTCCATTCAAAGGAAAAAAATGGTCAAAGAATAAAGGAGGTAATGAATTTGGAAAAAGTTATAAAGAAGGGGTACCATCTAAACCAAATATGAATAAAAATGGTAATTGTAATTATTGTGAAAAGTTTGGACATTATGCTTATGAATGTAGGAGAATTAAGTAAGATGTGTCCAAAAATAACAAATATGAGGGTAATTTTGTGAATGGGCATGAGGATGCAATAAGTGGTAACCTTCATAATTTAAAGGTTTGTTTCTAATTCTTCTCTTTTAGTTGAACCAAGTTATTTTTAAATGATTGGTTTATAGATGTGGAAGCATCAATTCACATGTCATGTTATATAAATTAATTTTAAAAAATTTAAGAAAAGGATGATGGTAGAAAGGTCTATTGAGGAGATAATAGATCACATGATTTAAAAGGATGTGGTGATATAAGTATACAACAAGTTAATGGTCAAACAAAGAAACTTTCTAATATTGTATATGTTACAAAAATTAAGAAGAATTAATTTTCAGTTTTAACAATTATTGATCAAGGTGTAAAATTTGAGTTCTTGAAGGTAGGATACCAAGTTAAAGATATTAAAAATCACAATAATATGATGTTGAAGGAATCAGGATAGGAGGTTTGTATGAACTTGATATCAAAATGGAAAATCATCATGCAAAAACTTCTACATATGTGTCTACATATCTTAGTTCTCTACAAAGAAAAGAGATGGTGCAAGGCCTTCCAATATGTGTGTGGTCCTATGAAAACTCAATCACTTAAGGGAGCATCTTACTTTCTTGTCTTTGTTGATGATTGCACTAGATATGGAAGACCTCCCAAATATCTTGTACTTAAATCTCCTTATAAACCTCTCCTAGTGATTAAGCTAATTGTTAGTGATTTGAGAATTTTTGGAAGTAACACATACTACCATATTCCAAAAGAGAATAGAAGAAAACTTGGGTCAAAGTCATTCAAATGTGTATTTTTTGGTTATTTTATTGATCATAATGCCTACGGGATGTATAATCCTACTACTCATAACATATTTTGTAGTCGAGATATTATATTTCATGAATTTTTATAAGGTGTTCAAGAGGAAGAAAAGGAGGACAAAATAATTTCATTGAAGCTACTTCAAGAAGATAGTGAAAGTTTAGATACTCTAGATCAACAAACACATTATCAAATTGGGCTTGATAGAAGTCAAGGCAAAGCTAATCTACCAAAAAATAAAGTGGTAAGAAGATCAACATGGCCAAGCAAGGCACCAGTCAGGTATAATAATTATGGTTTGATGACTCAAGTAATGAGTGTAGATGAATGTCAAATTAATGAAGAAGCTAACAATCATAAAGAATTGATGAATGCAATGCAAGAAGAATATGATTCTAATATGAATAATGATACTTGGGAATTTACCTAGATTTCTTGCAAGTAAAAATCCTATTCATTGTAAATGGTTTTTCAAAATAAATTTTAGTTCTGATGGCATTGTTGATAAATTTAAAGCTCTGGATTAGTTGTAAAAGGGTACTCACAAAAGGAAGGAATTTATAATGAAGAAATATTTGCACCAATAGCTAAAATGAATACTATTAGACTAATGATTTCACTTCCAACAAAATCTAATCTGGATATTCATCAAATGGATGTTAAAAAAACATTTTTAAATGGTGATTTAAAAGAATAAATTCATCTTGTTCAACCTAATGGTACTATTTAAAGGGGAAAAGATAAATTAGTATGCATGTTAAAAAAAAGGGAGTATATGGTCCCTACTTCAGCTTTGGCCCTGTGCTTAGCTTAAGTCCTTTTCCTTGGCTTCATCCTACCACTCCCCTTCCTTCTTAACTCAACCTCACTCTATGCCTCTTTTGGTGGAGTGTCGAGGTCTCCCCAATCCTTTTAGTGGGAAGGATGGAGTCCTTTGCAGTCTCTATTAAATCCCCCTCCTCTTCATTGGCTAATAAGGAAGGTTCCTCATTAATTATTCAACCTAGTAGGGGCTCTTCTAGAGACAAGGTTTTGGGTGCTTCGGTAGGCGGCTCTTCCTCTCCAAAATCTAATTTCTCCTGCACACTTAAGGGGGACATTATATTGATCCATGATGACATCATTAATGACTTTTGAGTGGGCCAAAACTATCCCTATTTGAATGGTCCCTTCTCTTCAAGTTGACTATAGACTAGCTTAGAAAATAGGCAACCTCTTTTTGGTTTCTTAAATGGTGTATTAATATTAATTCCCTCCTTAATGGTTTACTTGTCTTCTCCTTTGTGGTAAAGGGGAACTTCTTGTTTGTGCTCACAAATGGACCTTGGTTTCTTGGGTCAAACACAAATAACATCCTTAATGTTTGCAAAATAAAACCTAAGCTATGCCTAGTTGTTGATCTTGGTGCTTCCACTCTAATGTGGTTCATATTATTAGGATTCCTCTAGAGGCCACAAACTCTAAGGTTTTCAGAGGTACAATTAAAATTTTTGGATCCCTTTTATTGATGGATAAGATCACTTAACAAAATTTATCTTTTTGTTTTTCATAATTGGTGTTTATGTCTTTGTGAACAATTCCTACGTCTGTTACTCTTGACTCAAAGTTGGGGTCCTATTCACAACAATTGGTTTTCAAAAAAGAAGATATGTTATATGTGCAATGAAAACATTTTGGCTATATTGACCTTTATTGTCCTTCTTCTTCCCTCAAATTGAAAGGGAGGGCCAATGAAGTCTCAAAGGGTTGGGTTTTACCCTTGATTGTTCCTATGGTTTCAAAGGTCCTTCCTAGTAATTTGGGCCCTACTCTTCACTTGGTTGAGGATGGATTTATTATTTCTTTACCCCCTCCTCCTAAGGTTATCCCTCTTCTCATTCATACTCTACAAAATAACCTAGATGAGTCTACTAGATCCCTCCACTCTTCTTCCTTGAACTCATTATAGTTGGTTGAAGCTATGATCCTCTTGAAGAATAGCTTGGGCATTTGTGTGGTTTTACCTTTCCTAAATCTCTTTCTCAAGATGAAATTTTACTACTAATTATGGGTCCTTTGAGGTCTAATCTCCCATATTCTCTTTGGGATGCCAACTTTGTTTCAGAGAATGACATTACCAAGGAATGTTAGTGGATGAAGATTGATAAGAAGAACAAAAAAAGGTATAAAATATATATTGGCAAAAGGTAAACAAGGCATATCAATATGCATGGGAAATAACCCCTTAACCAAGGGATGTATGGATGGAAACTAGGGGGCTCCTATTGTTAAGGGTAGTCCTAAAGTGGAGGTCAAATCCTATTCTATAGGGATGGTGCAACTTCAAGAGGTTGTTATTTTAGCACTTTATTTTATTTTTATTATGGTCAAAATACTATCTTAGAATCTCAGGGGTTTGAACAATCACCTAAACCATGATATATAAAAGTGAACATTCTTCTAATACAAGAAACAAAAAGTAATAGAGATTTTATAGAAAGGACAATGAAGTTTGTGTGACCAGGTATCTCCTAGTTTTCTCAAGATTCTCAAGGTGCTTTGGGAGGTCTTGCTTGTTTTAAATATAAGAGGAGTAACTGAGAGGGGAGGGGTGACTTAGTTACAACAAAAATAAATCTTGAATCCCTTACATGTCAATAAAAATTAAAACTCAGTGAAAATAGAACTCTATTATAACTCAACAAATACACAGGAACTCGGTTCACACTAACAAATGTTGAAGCTTGGTAAACATTGAAATAACTTAGCAAATGCCTAAAATTAAAATTTTAAAATATTATTTATGATTGGTCATACTTTAACTTAGTTGAAAATACATAAAGGAAATAGCATGAACACAATTGACACCAAGATTTTAATGTGGAAACCCAATTTGGGAGAAACAACCAATTGCAACTAGTTACTGATTTTCACTCTTCTAAAGTGAGCCTTGTTAGAAGCCAACCCTATTAAAGGTTATAAAACACACTATTAGGTGTGACCCTTTTAAAGGATTTAATCACCCTATTAGTAGTGGCCTTGTTATACATCTTTAGACACTTCAATAGAAATGCCACCTTGTTAGAGGATTTACAAATAGTTGTTAAGCCAACTCTATTAAGAGATTTAGATCATTGCTACAATGGATAGACAGTAACATTAAGATGACCTAATTTATGATGCAACCAAATTATTGATTAAAAATCTCAATTATAGCTTGTATACTTGATCCTTCTAGGTTAATTATATCTTTGCAGCCCAACAAGGATATTCTACTCGTCCTTCTAATTCACTTCCTCTAAGCATCATCTTATCTTCAATTATGTTCCACACATTCAATTCTAAACTTGAGCTTATATTTATATCTTAAACATTATCAAGTTGGATTGAATATAACTTATAATCTTCTTAGATGGCTAGAACCAAAAAACAAAACAATTTAACTCAATATGCCAAAACAAGAAAATCCTTCATTAGTGAACCCTACCTAGTAGATACTAACTTCAAAAGTGATTTTCTTGTGTTAACCATATGAACTTAATTAACACTACATATTCACAAAGTTTCTTTGGTAACCAAGAGCTCTTGGTTAACATTGGTTCAATCCAACATTTCCTTCATTAACTAACTGAGCTCAGTTAATACTCAACTTCTACAAACTTCCCTTTGTCACCCAAGTGAACTTGGTAGACACTATCTTCTGAACTAGGCAAAATTCAGAATTCTCAAAAGATATAGGAAATTTTCTTCAATGCCCAAGTGAGCTCAACATACACTGATTGGAAATGATATGACATTTTTTGTAACATCAAAGACGATACATAATTAATCATTTTTTTCTAAAAGTCTCCCTCTTTTGCATTGATCGAAACACAACATCTCATAATACAATGAAATTTTTAGAGAAAGAATAAAGTAAGGAGCATATCCTTAGTTTCATTCTAATTCTCATCCTTGAGAACTCAACTCCCTCTATTAGTGTGAACTCCCTCTACCTTTAGTTCCTTCCTCTATCAATAAAACTCAACCTTCAACATCTTCTTTGGATAGCAAATTCTCCCTCTTTGGTATCAGACCAAGTTCTTCCTCATTGACATAAAAAAAAAAATTTTGATATGATAGCTAAACTCTCCCTCTTTGACATCTCATGTCAAAGACATTATCTAGTGAATTTCAATGTACCATGTGTGTTGATTCATTTTCAATGTTCCCTTATCAATATTGCATCAACTATATGATCTTCAACATGCTCTAGTTGATGCATCACTAAACTTTATTTAGTGAGCTTCAGATAGGGGAATGACCCCTAACTTACCTCTTAGATATAAAAATGCATCCTTAGGTAATGACTTAGTATGTCTGCAATTTGTTCTTTAGTATTCACATATTCCAATCTTACTTCTTTATCATGTACCAATTCTCTCAAAAATAATATTTAAAAGAAATGTATTTTGTTTTGGTATGCAACACTAGATTCTTTTGTATATTAATTTCACTAGTTTTATCATAGTATATAACCACTGGATCCTTGATCTCAATCATCATACTTGCCAATAGTTGCTTGAACCAAAAAATATTAGAACAATTAACTATTGCTACCACATATTATGCCTCTACTATGGATTAAGAAATAAAATTCTATTTCTTGCTTGTCCAAGACACTAGTCTTTTACCAAGAAAGAATACTCCACCACTAGTACTTTTTCTATCATCAACACTTCCTGCCCAATTAGCTATGAATTCTTTCAAATCCAAATTCCCTCCTTTTCTGTAACATAAACCATAGCCTTTGGTACCTTCCATATATCTCATAATTCTTTTGATTTCCATCATGTTATTTTCATTTGTATTTTCTAAAAATCTTGTCACCATACCAACTACATGTGCAATATCAGGCCTTGTATGCACTGCATTCTATAATTTTCCAATCATTGATCTATATGTGGTCTGATCTACCTCCTTGGAATCATAAGTTTTGGAAAGCTTATTTCTAGTAGACATAGGAGTTCCAATTGGTCTTGAATCTTCCATTCCAAACTTCTTTTGTATCTCGTTGATATATTTAGATCGAGTAATGTGGATACCATCTTTCTTCTACTAGATCTACAATCAAACAAGCAATTTTATGTCTCCAAAAAAAGACATCTCAAATTATTTACTCATTTTCTTATGAAAATACTTTTCACAAGTCATCATTTCCTTTGAATAAAGTGTCATCCCCAAATATTTGTGCCAACACAATCTTCTTGTCTTGTCCTTCTTTGAGATATAGACTATTGTTATCATTTGTTCTTTGAAAACTAATCATTGTCAAGTATTTATGAAGTCTTTCATACCAAGCTTTGGGAGCTTGCTGTAGGCCATACAATGCTTTGTGAAATCTTTAGACCATATGTATTTTTTTGGGATCTACAAAACCTCTAGGCTATTCTATGTAGACATCCTCATCAAGAATTCCATTCAAGAATACAAATTTTACATCCATTTAATAAAATTTAAATCCTTTGTAAGATGGATATGCCAATAAAGTTCTAACACCTTCTAATCTTGCAATAGGAGAAAAAGTTTCACCATAATCAATACCTTCTTCTTGGGAATAACTTTACATCATAAAATTTGATCACTTCTAGAAGCTTCTCCATATTCATTTAACTTATTTCTAAATACCCACTTTGTGCCAGTTATATTTTTATCCTTGGGTCTAGGAACAAGAGTCTAAGTTTTATTCTTCTCTAATTGTTCTATTTTCTCATTCATTTCTTCACTCCAACTTTCATTATCCAAAGCATCTTTAACATTTCTAGGTTCAAATTCAGCAAGCAAATATGTACCTTTCAATTTGTTTCTTGTCATTGTTCTATTTAACTTGTCTCCAATGATCTACCAAAGAAAGATGAATGAAAGATTAATAAATGATCTAAATTTAGAAAGAAAAATTAATGAAAGAATAAGAAATGAGATAAGATCTGAAAAGAAAATTAGTGAAAGATTAAAAAATGACTGAAACACTAAAAGCAAATCAATGAAAGAATGATGAAATCTCAAGCAGACATGGTTCAACTGAATGAGTAGAATCTCTATAGAAAAAAGGGTAAAGTAGGAATTGGATACAAAGAAGAAGGTTCCAAACAAGGTGCACAAAGCAATCAAAGACCTACTTGCAATCACTGTGGTAATTCAGGTCATACATCAAAAAAATGTTGGAGCAATGGTAAAGAAAAATTTAATAGAAAATGCTACAATTGTAGTTAGCATGTTCACAAGTCTAATTAATGCAAAGAGAAACCAAAATTTGAGGGCAAGTGTCACAAATGCAAGAAACAAAGTCGCAAGGCATCAAATTGTGAAACTAATTCATTCAATCTAGAAGAGCAAATTGTGAAAGCAATATTTAGTTGGGACTACAACATTTGGTGTAGATGTCATTACTATGGAGAATATGGAAACATTGGCATGAATTGTATTAAACATCAGACTAGGAGAAGAGGTACCACCATAAGATGTTTCACTTGTACCAAACTTGGTCATCAAGCCAAAAATTGCATGAATACAAGTAAAATTGAAGATGAAAAGAAGGCTAAAGTAGATAACATTCGAAAGCAGATGAGGTAGCAATGGATCCTTAAATCTACCAAGGATGCTAGTTCAAGTAATGATGGTCATGTCACTCAAGAAGTGGGTGACTCCACCATTTTCAACTAGGTTTCCAAAGGAAAATTGGAACTGCATTATCAAGATCACACTCAAATAGTTCCAATTGAAAAGTGACAAAGATCAAGATTAGTATTCAAGATAAAAAAGGATCACTGAGGAAGATTGATACCAGTTATCACCAAGTTACCTTCTCTATCGAGTAAGGTTGGGTCATAGACTCTGCAGAGAAAGGTCAGGAGTAACAACACAGATGATTATTGAGTCACGAAGCCTTCACCAAGTAATTAATAGAATAGTGGATGATAGGCTATTGAGCATAATGTCAAGCAAGAAGTCAAACATGATGTCAATCTAGCTACCTTTGTACAAATAATTAATGGAAAAGTTATAACAAAAATCATGAAATCAAATTCATTTTTCATCGTGAATCTACAATGCTATTGCGAAGAAGCAATTTATAGAGCAATCAAGCAATTTCAAGAAAATTTGTAGAAAATTATCGAGTTTTTTCATATTTTACTGAGTACAATGGCATCAAGTAGTAGAAAAGTGAAGAGAGGGTTTGAGATGTTGGTTCAAGGAGGCGAGAGGAAAGTGCCAAATTTTAAACTTGTGCTCGCAATTGCAAAAACCCTTGACGCAGCTAAAGCTAAATCACAAATTCCTCCAAAGTTACTCCTTATTAATGACATTCATACTCATTTCAAGTGTTCTATTCAAGAAATTGAAGCCCTAGAAATGAATGATGCCCTAGGTGAATTTTGTATTAATGGAATTCTTAAACCTGAGCATAATCATTTGGAAGACAAAGGTTTGACTCATATTCCCCACATGCCCTGAGATTTTCAAGTAAAATGGATGAGATACATTCTAAGTTAGGTGCATAATGGTCAACTATGGCTTGAGCAACCTGTTGTGATCATAAAGAAAATGATTCATCACATCTTTGGCCTCCCCATGCTCACCAAAGCTAAAATTACAAAAACCCTAGGTTGGGCTGAGCTAGAAAAGAAAACTCTACCTCAGTAGAGGAATGAAAATTAGTAGTGTAATAGATGCAAAACTAAAACTTGGGATTTTGTCATAGCACATAAGATATATAGTTCAAGCTCTCAATAGTGTATCCTATGAAGTTGTAGACTTGGCTTACAAAGTGGTGAAAAACAATCTATCTTATGATTTGGTAGACCTATTATTGAAGCAACTCAATAAGAATATGAAGAGTATCAGGAGATCAAAGAAGAACCCCTATAAATTTTGTTCACTCTTGACATGTTTGAATTTTTATGTTTAGAAGTTCTTCCCTTTCAAAGGCAAGGTAGTATGGAGAAAAGATGTGCCTATATTATATCAAATAAATGAATACATTGTAGAAATGGGAGAAAACTATGTTAGCATTATGGACAACTAATTCGAAGTTTTCAAAGAGAAAATAAAAAATAGGTTTAGAATACCTAAGAAGTTAGTTAAGGATTACAAAGATGATATATGCTTTATGATTGACTGTGAGAGAGTTTACATTCAGGCAGTGAAGCCTAGAATTGTATGGGTAAAACCTCTTCCTTATGAGGTAAATATTGATGAAACAAAGGATATTATTGAGGCTTTAATTAATGAATCTATTTTTCCAAAGGAACCTTTTTTTGGAACCTATGATGAGGTCAAGGCAAGGATAGAACTAGAGATAAAACTCCCTCAAGCAATTAACAAGAGAAAAAGGAGGATAGCTAAACTAAAATCTAGCACACCTATCATGTTAACTAAAGGTAGAAGAGAAGATGTAGAAGAGGTAGAGGATGAAGAGTAATTAGAAAAGGAAGAAGAACCTATGAAGAAGAAAGGCAAGGTGATCATCACCAAGCCACCTAAGCCATCCACTGATATCTTCACAAGGAGGTCCAAGAAGAAAGATAGTGAAATTGTCCTTAGCAAATATCCTCCTATCTTCCAAGAAAAATTGAAATAGATGGAAGAAGGTGCAGGCATAAAAAACTTCAAATCTTTGAAGTATGAAACAAGAATAGAGGCAGAGAAGAAATAGGTGGAAGAACTAGTGTTGACCAAAATGGAAATATGGAAGTATTCACCAGATTAGATAGCCTCTCAAATCTCCAATGAATTATTAGAGAAAATAAAGCCAAGATGGGACTTTGTAATGTAAATAGCAAAAGACATTTATGCACAAACCCTAAGGTAATTGCTACCAAGAATAACAAATGCTGAGGTAAAATAGTTTTTAAGAAAAATGAATACAAAATGACTCTTAGATTTAATACATGTTTAATTTTGATCAAGGATATAGAGAATGTGGTTAAGAATGACACTAGCATGTGCAAGAATTTTTATCATCTACATAAATGAAGTGACTTCCTAGTAGATGTTAAGGATAATGATGATGATAGTGATGATGATGAAGGAGAAACTTATACTAAGCCCACTCATTTTGACAATAAGGAAGATGAAGAAGAGAAAGAGGAGGAAGCTACCGAGTAAGATAAAGAAGATGATGAGGAGACTAACCCAATGAAGATAGTAGCCATAGTCATTGCCTCACTTCCTCGCTGTCCAAGAAAACTAGTAACTATATCAAGCTTGGAAATAGCTTCAACAAGTTTGATTGTGACAACCACAGACACTTCAAATGTCCAATCACTCTTTGCCCCCATTCAACTCAATGTATCTATAGTAGAAGTGACTTCCACTTCATCTACTAAGTTGCAACCTCTCACCTCTTTAGCTACTAAGTCATTAGCTATGAATATAGCATCTTCTACAATTTTGAGCTCTTCAACAGTAAGTATTTTAGTTTTGTCTACTTCAGTTTTGGATTTAGCAAGCATACCTATTAGTATTCCATTGGGTAGTACTATATCAATTTTCACTACAAGTACTCATATAGCTACAATTGTTTCCATCCTAGATACAAAGGCATTAAGTATAAGGATAGTTGAACCTAAGGTTCAACTGAGTACATGATTTTTGGGTAGAGGAAAAGAGATAGAGGAGGACATAGACTTAGATGAGAAAATAGAAATTCCCAAATGGGACATTGATAATCTTACTGTGGATCAAAAGCACATAGTTTGTGAACTCCTTTAGAAGAAGGTAAAACAATAGAAATTGAGAGAAGAAAGAGATAGAGAATATAAGATTATTAATGATGCTAAAAAAATTTTATCTAAGGCAATATGTATTGAGGTACATTCTTCTCAACCTATTTTTTTTCAATTAGTAGAAGCAATCCAAAAGTTTAATGAAGACACTAGTGGATAGGATAAGTTAATTGAGAAAGCTAAAAACAAATTTGACAATAAAGTGCTTGAGCACATTGCTCAAAAAATTACTATTCAACAAGTTGAGCTTTCATCAATATTGATCAATTTTGAATCATATTGAACCAATGTGACATCATTTTTTGTGAAGTTATGTGATCTTTCAGAGTTCAGTAAGGAAATAAAGAGCAAACTATCAAAAATTGATGAGGATCTGAAAGCCAGTGCTCAATAGTTGCAACTTGACCATAGTTCAAGCTCTACACATCACCTGAAGATCAAACTTTTGTTAGACATATCGACATAGTTGTTGAGAGAAGAAGCAAGGATCTGGTCATCACTAATTGATATTCAAAATATAATCCTTCCTATCATGGATACAATGTAGAAACATATTATTTACTGAAAAACCTTGATCCATGACAATAACTTCTCTATTATAGATCACATGATAGAACTCTCTATAGAAGAAAAAATTGCTCTACAAAAATGCAAGGTTTTGCAAGATAATTTGGATAAAACCCTGGCACTTATTCTTAAGTTACATTTTGATTTTTTTTAATCTCATATTGGTGTCTCCATGTAGATAAGTTCTGAATAAATCTTTGGCATTATTGTCAAAAAGGGGAAGATTAGTACTGTTGAGGTACATGGTATGCTATATATAGAGACACATAGTATGGGAGAGAAAAATGCTACGAGATGATGTATAGTATACCTTACAAAGATAAATTTTGAAAAATCTCAAAAAAATATATTCTACCAAGCCAGTATCACATGGTGATGTATATAAGATTTTGGTTGATAAGTGTTTTTGTCACTAATGCCAAAGGGGAAATTGTTGACATATCAGTCAAGTTTGTTATTAGTAACACACACTTATTTAGATTTTGTATGGATGCTAAGCTCATTGAATAGTATATAGTGTTTTCCATGTAATCCAATAGTTACCTAGCATTTCAATGGTTACCAAGTATATTTAGTTAGTGTGAAGCCCTATAGTTCAAACCAAGTAGATTCAGTCTATCAGTTCAACTTGAGTAGTTCATTGGTTACCAAACATTGAATTTCTATTGAGTTTGTAGTTCAAAGAATGTGAAGCTAGTGTTAACTAAGTTGTATGATGATTGTGTGTTTACCGAGTGATTTAGTTTATGCCAAGTTACATAGTATCTATTGAGTCACTAGTGTAGACCAAGTTTAAGAATAACTTGAAGTGACCAGTATGGACCAAGCTTCTATGTATACTAAGTGCATGATGATGCCAACTAATGATAGTGGGCACCAAGTATCAGAACTTCACCAAGTTCATCTTCAGAACCTGAGTGTCTTCATTTGGTCTGACTTTGTGATATATGTATTAACTTGTTTGATGGTCGACTTTGTAATTTTGTGATTTGGATTTATATATATATATATATGTAATGTATTGTATCACATCCATATGCATGATAATAAAAGGTGTATGTAATGCAAGTGTATGAATGGTAATATAAACAAGCAGATAAAGATTCTTGAAGGCCATATCAACACAAGGAGCAGTAGTGAAAAATCTATCATAGAAATGTGATCAGTAAATTCAAGGAATCTCTATTAGCAATCCAGTTGTAATTCAAAGATTTACTATTTCATTTTAACAAGTGAACTAGTCAAAATCCTTTCACAAGGTAGACTTAACAATATTTTTTAAATCTCTTAATAGAGTGCGTACTTCATTATGTGTTTGTAAAACCTCTAATAAGGTGTACCTAGTAGTCCTAATTGCTCCTAATAGGGTAGATCATCAAAATTTATCATTGTAAGCCTTAATAGGCCAACTTTATGCTACCGTATTAAAATTTTGTAGATTTCATCCCCATCCTAGTTTTACTTTCTATTTGAAAGGTTTCTAGGTCACCAAATCATTGTGTTCAATTGTTGTGGATGCTTTTATATTTTTAGTTCCATATGCATGCAATTAGATCAGATGTGATAAATTAAATGTTGAGTGGCTGATTGGATTCAAAATTGAAATTGGTGTAGAAATTTTAGAAGTTACCGATTCACCCCTCCACTCTAGTAACTTAGCATAGTCTTGAATATTTCCAACAAGATACACATGCAAGGTAGGTAGCATAGGACACATTGAGATTATGGAAACCTATAGAAAGTTATGTTAAAGGGGCATTGAAGGATGAATTCAAAGTTGTAGATAGAAAAGGGTTGACCTATGCCCCAAATTTTCCACATATTTTCAAGAGTGAATGGATTAAGATAGTCCTAAGTAGAATTCATGACAATTATATATGGTTGGATAATGGACTAGTGAAAATCACCAAGAAAATTGCACATAGAGTAACCGGATATCCAACACTTAATCGACCTAAAACCATGAGAAGTGAATCTAAAGAGGTCATTAAGAAGAATATAGGGGCAATGTGGAACTATTAGAAATACTTTAGAATAACTAGGAGGGGGGGAGGGATGAATCAGTTATTCAAGGTCCAAAATGTCCTATTCAAACTTTTCACTAAGTATAGTGAACCCATTAATTTATTCATTCATCCAAGCTTTAACTTTTATAACTAGCAAGTTACTATAAATCAACATGCAAGCATAACACATAGAAGATCAACACATAACACAACGACTCACGTGGAAACCCAATTTGGGAAAAACCACCAGTAACATGCTACTTAATTCTCACTCTTCTAATGTGATGCCCTATGAAAGGCTTACAACACACTATTAGATGTGACATTGTTAGATGATTTAACCGCCTTATTAGAAGTGGGCCTTGTTAGAGGACTTTAGAACATTCACTTGGAATGCCACCTTGTTAAAAGATTTACAAATGGCTGCTAGGCCAAACTAAGTCCATAGGATTTCATATCTAATACAATTTCTAGAGAGTATTACAAAATATTTGACCTAACTACAACATACAACTTATCTTGTATATCTCAGATCACTTCTCAGCTCATACCATTGCCTAGCCTTCAATCTCTACAACTTTGATAGCTTTCCCTACTTTCAAGCTTAGTCTCCTTGAGTCACCATGCTCAATGTACTAGTGAAATCATCTCTTTTTGACTACTTGTAGAAGTAGAGCCTCTGTGCTCTTCCTTCACCTAGATGCCTTCTTGAAACCCTTCTAATCACTTTGTAATTTGGCTCTTTAGCAATAGTAGCATCAACAACATTTTCTTCTTGGTCTATGGCTCCTTAAATATAACTCTTGGAGTTCCTTTTCCAACTCGATTCTTCCATTCTTTAATTTCAATTCATATGGATTAGGTAGGATTCATTGCATCTAACCCATATTTTGTTTCCTTTAGAAACTTATTGAATAATCCTCTTGAATTCACCTAAAAAATGGTTTACATAGAATTTTGTACCACCATATCATCATCCTTATCTTCCAACTTTATAAAATTCAAGGTAACCACTTTGTCAACTTAGATTTAGTGAATCTTCATCATTTGAAATAATGCAGTAGCTCGACACTATTGAAATACTATTGTTTGACACATACTATGTTACTCAACATCAACTATATTTTTTCTGATGCTCGGCACCTGAAGATAACTTGGCACCAACTGAGTTTTTTTGATGCTTGACACTTGAAATTCACTTAACACACACTAGAATTTCCTATTACTCGGCTCCAACTAAGAATTTTCTTGAATTCAACTAAATTTCTTGGCACCCACTAATGATCTTAGTTTAAGCTTTGCAGTCAACCTCGTTACAACTTCTTCCTCCAATGTTTTCTAAGTGTGACCAACCTTTATATCTTTGAGTATGTTATCAATACATCATTTAACCATTATCTTGAACTAATCCTTGCACTTCATTACAACATCATAACTCAACCTTTCCCTTAGGTACTCTTGTTACATCTTTATTGATCAAATCCTCTTCATCAATCAACTAAGTGATAGTACTTAGATCTTATAAGAAAATGTCATTCCTACAAATAGTAGATTTGATATCAATGATAAAAAAATGATTGAAAACAACAATCTTCCTTCTTCTTCCTTCTTTGCAACAATCTCCCTCTTTGATCTTCAACAATGAGCTTTTCAACCAGATTTCCAAAAATCTCCCTCTTTGGTATTGATGGCAAACCAAACTAATCAACCATCAGACTAAACTATTTAACCATCTGCTAACTAGGTTAGAATAGTAAGTTACATGCCAAAAAGTAATTTTTGTATTACCATTATTTTTCACATCTTCTTCTACTATCTTGATTGCTTCATTTTTGCTTCTCCCTCTTTGCTACTGTATCCTTTGTTCTTTTTTTTTCTCCCTTTGTATTAATCATCTTTTGCTATTATGATAAACTTTTGATTATTTTTGTCAACTTCTCCCTCTATCTTCATTTGATCAATATCTCCCTCATACTTTTATCACATGCTATTGATCAATTGTCTACATTTCTCCCTCTTTGACAACAATGCCAAAGACATATTAGCATATTAATATGTAATTGTAACTTTTGTAGGTTCATTCAATTTCTCCCTTTTTCACCTTACTTGTGATTGATTTGGAACTTCAACACTTCTACTACTTTAGGCATGAATCCTAAAGCAAGCATCCTCTTCATCAATGTGTAAAATCTTTTAACATCTAGCTCATTTGATGTAGAGCATTCTGAGTTTTTCTTCAAGTAGCCTTGGCTAAGGGTATCACCCCTAACTTACCTCTAAGATACTCAAAAGCATCTTTAGGTAATGCTTTTGTCAAGATGTCAGCAATCAGTTCCTTTGAACTAAAATATTAAATCTTCACTTTTTTTTCTTCCACCAACTCTCTCACATAGTGATACTTGATTGTAATATGCTTGGTTTTAGTGTGCATTATAGGGTTCTTTGATATGTTGATTGCACTTGTATTGTCACAATAAAGTATCATAGGCTTAGTTACTTCTTCCTTTATACCTTGCAAAAAATGTTTGATCCATACAATATTGGTGCAATTTATAATAGCTACAACATATTTGGCTTCAACAGTGGATTGTGAGGTATAGCTTTTCTTTTTGCTGGTCCATGTAATCAAAACTGTTCCTAAGAAAAGTGCTCCTCCACTAGTTCTTTTTCTATCATCAATGTTACCTCCCCAATCTACATTAGTGTAGGCTTTTAGTTCAAATTTCTCACTCCTCTTGTAGTAGAAACCAAAATCATCAATTCCTTTCAAGTATCTCAGTATTCTCTTTACTGCCATTAGGTGATTTTCTCTTGGATTTGCAAAAAATCTTGCCACTATTCAATAGCTAATGCAATGTCTAGTCTACTATGTACAACATATTTCAGCTTTCCAATCATTGATTTATACAATCTTTGATTTACTTCAATAGGCTCGTCATTCTTGGATAGCTTATCTCCTATCACCATTGGTGTGCTAATTGGTTTTGAGTCTTCTAACCCAAATATCTTGAGTAACTCCTCAATGTATTTGGATTGGGTAACAAATATGCCATGCTTTAATTGATGTACTTTTAATCAAACAAAGAATTTGATTTTTCCAAACATTTACATCTCAAATTCATGCTTCATTTGATTAGTGTCATGCCATACTTTTCACAAGGTGAAAACCCAACCAAAATGTTTTTTTTTAGAGTGACAATAGGAGCACAATCAATTCTTGAATCCAGATGGGATGAGGAATGCTAGTAGTATAAGGGGTTCACTTGGCATAGCATCTCAAGGTCCTCTTGCGAGGGTCTCCTTAACTCATTTTCAAACTACATAGAGTGAAATGGTTGTGAGCTCTCATCTCTCTCGTGCCCCATAATAACCATCCCGATTACCTAGCTGTTATAGAATTCTTTAAAGTAGATTCTAAATCCAATTTACCCTTTACTTTTCATTTTTATTTTATTGTTATTATTATTATAATAATTATTAATATTTCCATAAATTTTCTGCAAGTTCTATTATGATTCTTGCTTGACATATACCCCCTCAATTATATAGGTAAATTATCTTTAAAGTAATGTATATCTTAGAATTAACCCTAAGATTCTGTATGTCACTTAAATTACATTCTTCCTATTTATCATAAGGTAACATATTAATATCCTAAACAATTTTAGACCCTTTATATAAAACATTTCTTCTTACTTTTCTTTATATCCCATTAACACATTATTATAGTACTCAATACTTATTTACCTTACACTAACTAGAACCTAAACCCAACTAATCATCTACCTAATAGAACATGTCAACTTACCTCATTCATCTTTATTTAATAATTTCTATAAATAACATAGGCTTTAGGTTAATGCTACTCCCTAGAAGCCTCATAAGCTAGGTAACTTAATAAAAAAAATTTATATCCAAACCAATAATGCCACTCTGTACTCATCCTGGAATCTATTTATGCCAATCAACTTGACTTCTAATTAATTACTAGGCTTTATAAACTCCAAACAACACTCATTCCTAAGTAGGCAACTTGGGAGAAGTGCAGTTTCCAAGGCAAGTGGGGGAAAATTCTTTTGTAACTCACATGTTTTGTTTAAGTCAAGATAATTAATCTCCAACTTGACTCCATCAACTTTCATGCAGGTCGATCCCCACTTCCTCGTTAATGATGACAGACAGTAGGGTACTATTTATGACATGCAACATGGAAGGGACTTAACTTATTTAAATTGCTAAGTTTGATAATGACCTTCTAGATGCCTAGGGCAAGGAAGGGGATGTGACCCTTGTCACATCCAGTGCAAAAACTTTCCAAGCATGATTTGCCTCCTAGTTATAATTTATTGTTGATAAGATGTGATTGGTGAGGTGGTCAGCCAAGTGGGTGGGCGCTACAAATGGTCTCCTTGGTTTTCATGAAAAGTGCTTTTTTCTTATTAACTTAGCTCTAGGTTGAAGTAGGGGGTCTCATAAACTATGTTTTTTTTTTCCTTCTTCCTTTCCTCACATTTATTGTGACAAGGCCATGGGATATAGGATATGATGAATTTTTTTATTTATTTAAATGTGAAGTCACATCTAACATAGGTTATATTTGAATTTCATTTCATTGTAGGTTTCCTTTTAATTGGACATACCAAATACTATTATTTTATAGATGGTGTATTATTTTATTAATCTGTAATAGCATGAGTTCATTTTGTATCTACCCATACATTTTCCAGAATGCAATTTGTGCATTCCCAGGTTTCTTTTCACTTGTTCATTATCTAGTTCTACATGACATCCATAACATCCATTTTAATTAACTAAAAATTTAACATGAACATCTAATACATAGTTATCAAAATATAATAAAGGAACCATGATATCTTAAACTGGTTTTTTAGAAAATCAAGTATACATTAAGGAAACATTTCTCATCTAGTCTCCACAAATATACTATCCAATGCATGAATCTCAATACAATTTAAATGCCAATATAACTAATCTCATTCTTAAGAATTCCTAAAGATTATGGTAGCAAAATGAATCCTCAATCCATTCTCCATGATGCACATAATACAAACCACATGTTGATGTTTTGCATATAAGTAAGACAACCTCTCTTGCATCATCTTTTCTAGTTACTTTTCAATACAAAATCAAGCATGCTTTATATCAACTTAAACATAATGGAAAGACCATGCATTATATAAATGTAGCACCCTCACATTCTATGGACATTTGAAATGGAAGCAGTATTACACTTTGCAATATAAATTTCTTTACACAACTAATGAAGTTTATCTCTCCATATCAACACCAAAAATGATAAATCACCTTCTATGCAAGAAAACCAATACTTCATGACATCAAGTTTTCAATACTCTCCAAATGGATACCTGCACAAGGGAAATAAATAGGTAACCATGGAGGCTCACCTCCAAACCTAGGCCTCAAGGAGGCCACCCACTGAGCTCAGGGAAACAAGACATAAATGGTTGCATTCTTCACATTCCTATGCCATGCAAATACACCACAATAAAACCAAAATTAACAAAAGACATCACAACACATCCCATACAAGGTTATGCACAAAGATTCAACAAATTAATCAAGAAATGGGTGAAGGCGGGATCTCATCATGAGGAGGATTGCTTAGCCTTTATTCACAATTTGCACATCTTTGCAATATCAAAATACCCTTTCGAGGAAATCCGCATCTTCCCTTCTTCATACCACCTTATACCTCCCAAGATGCAAGTGAGCAAAATAATTTGCATGCCATAAAAACATATTCAACCATCTCCACACAAGGGAGAACTCCTCAACTCCATGTGTGAGCCCAACTAACCCCTTCACCCCAGGCATCTCTTCCCTCCCAAGGGTGAGTGATGCCTCACACCCAAATTCACAAGACATATAACATGAAACAAAAAATTCAAGAAAGACTCCCACAACACTACCCACATGCAACATACAACATGAAACAAAAAATTCAAGAAAGACTCCCACAATGCTATCCACATGCAACTTACAACAAGAGTTAACCATAATACACTGCAAAACACCTAAATCCCATCATGAAATGAAATCACCATTTCTAACCTATATGAAAAAATGAAGAGACTTCATGGATCATGTTACCAACCTTCCTCCAAGCAAGGCAATGAATATTTGCAGTAGAGCTCCTTCTCTTTCTTCAAACTTGTTAGTCTCTAAAAGTAGAGAGTTGCCAAGTGAGTTCAATTTTAGCCTTGCCTTTATTTATAACCCTCTTATTTTCGGATTCAATGAAGAATGATTTTCATGGGGTCTCCTGAGTCCACTAGACACCATAGAGGTCATTAATAACCCCCTAACCTATAGTACTAAAATGGGTAAGGTTAATTTTAATCACAATTGACCTTAAAGTTACTTTATGACCCTCCTAAAGCTAGTTAATTCCAATTCCAAATTTCTTTTCCAAAGGTGATAACCTTGTTCCCTTCTAACTAAGGTATTAATCAAATTCCTCAATTGAGGCATATAACATGTAACAAGGTGGCCACATGATTCATTGACGATTGACATGTCAGTTCACATAACAAGTACAAGTGTCAAGTGTCACACACAAAATACACTAAAAAGTCACCCATAGCACATTCAAAATCTACACATGAGAAACATATCACACTCATACATCACACATTCATGAAATAAGCACATCACAATGAGGTTTACGAATCTTACAAATATTCACCTTGGCAGGGTCATTAAACATGTGTCTATACCTTGTTTCCCCCATTAAGTTTCCATGGTTCCTCTTCTTGCACATTGAACTCGAGCATCAGTAGTCCAAGGAGTCAATAAACATATAAAACATGAGCAATATCATAATTCAAATTAAATATCCTTTCCTGATCCTTCAATTATTCCACTAGAAGTATTAAGATATCAAAATTTGCATGTCATGAGCATCATAATCAAATTAATATTCATCCATATACTGAAAATCTTTAGAACACTTTAATATTTATCTTTCTTAACATAACAAACTTTCCAATCTAAACTCTATTACACTACTTATAATCATGAAACACTAAAGTCATATCCTTTGGCGCTAACTTCCATTTGAACATTACAATTTGACATTCAAGTATTTATGCAATTCAATTTCCATTAAAGAAATTGAATTAATTTAGAACATGAAATGAGACCATTAAATATAGCAAATAGGTTCTAATAAGTGTGAATCATCAAAATGCTGATATTAAAATGACATAACCCTAAAGTCTCAAAACTATATCAAACATCAAATTAAAAGTACCACAATGCAATTATGTCATATTTACTATGACGGATTGGGTGAGGCCTCACAATTAGCAAAATCTTTGCAAAGAACATATTTTCATCCAAATATTATATCATCAACAAAGATTTCTGATATCAAAATGTCTTTACCTTCTTTAGCTTTGATATACAAGTTGTTGTTGTCATATTTTCTCTCAAATCCTATCTTCACAAGGTATTTGTGCAAACTCTCACACCATGCTTTAGGTTCTTGCTTCAATCCATAAAGTGCTTTGTGTAGTTTGCAAACCATGTCCTTGTTCTTGTCATCTATGAATCCCTCTGGCTGTTCTATGTAGACTTCCTCTTCTAGTGTACCACTCAAAAAAGAAAACTTAACATCCATTTGGTACATTTTGAAACCTTTGTATGAAACATATGGAAGTAATCTTCTTACTCCTTCCATTCTTGCAATAGGGGCAAATGTTTCCCCATAATCTAGTCCTTCTTCTTGTGCATAGCATTTGCAAACTAGTTTGGCTTTGTTTCTTGTTATCTCACCATTCTCATCAAATTTTTTTCTAAACACTCATTTGCTACCAATCACATTCTTATCAGCCGGTCTAGGAACTAAGGTTCGTGTTTTGTTCTTCTTAATCTAATCTATCTCCTCTTCCATAGCTTTATACCAGTCATCATCTTGTAGTGCTTCTCTCACTGTCTTAGGTTCAACCTTTCTTAGCAGACATGATTCATTTCTTAGTCTATTCCTTGTCATTGGTCTGGCATCCTTATAAGCAATGATTTGATCTGCAGGGTGATGTCTTCTCACATACTTGGCTAATCTTGGTTTTTTCCTTCTTTCCATTTTTGATCCTTTAGCTTTAGAGTCATTTTGTTCTTCTTCATCTAAAATTTCATCATTTTGCTCATGTATACTATTTTCTAAACCAGAATGTGCATTTTCTACATTTTGCATCTCAGCTTCTGAATGTAGCTTGGCATTCACTAGCTGTTACTTGGTAGATACTATAATTTTTTGCTGATTCCCAACTTGATTTGCAGCATTGTCTTCAATAGTCATTCCTTCATAGAAGTATAAAAATGATCTATAATCCTCTGATTGCTTAGTTTTATCAACCTGAACTTTTGCATGCTCATCAAAATTTACATTTGCACTCTCCACAATCTTGTTAGTGTTAGTGTTCAATCACTTATATGTTTTACTTCTACTGGAGTATCCAAGGAATATGCCTTCATCACTTTTTGCATCAAATTTTCCATTTCTAGTATCCTTAGGAATATAACATTTACAAACAAATACTTTTAAATTTTTGACATTGGGTGAGTGACCATATCATAATTCAAAAGGTGTTGCATTTGTACCTTTCTTGACGTGGACTCTATTTAGTGTGTAGACTGCAGTGCTTATAGGTTCTCTCTAGTACTTTAGTGCAAAAATTTTCTCTATCATCAAGGTTCTAGCATAGTCAATCATTAACCTATTCCTTCTTTCAACAATACCATTTTTTGGTGGAGTTCTTAGTATTGATGTTTGCCTTTTGATACCTTTGTCATTGTAGAATATTTCAAACTCTTTTGATGTGAACTCACCTCCTCTATTTGACCTTAGGCATTTTAGGTTCTTTCCTATTTCCTTCTCAACTCTGGTCAAATACCACTTAACATTTGAAATGCATCAAATTTTTGTTTTAAAAACATGGTAGTCATCATCCCAAAATAATCATCTACAGGTAGTAATATATATGTATCTCCTAGGTGGCTTTGCAGTTCTTTTAGGCCACATAAGTATGTATGGACTACTCTAGTACTTCTTTGGAAGTGTATGTTTTTCTTTTGAAACTAGACTTAGTCATCTCCCTAGTTGATATTTTTTTCACATTGTGTTTTTAGGTTTCTTTAATTTGGGCAACCCTCTGACTTTGTTATTTTTGATGATGATAATTAGATTATCAAAGTTAACACGACACAACCTTTTATACCACAACCAAACATCATTAAGTCTAACAACTAGATATGTTGCATCTTCCATATCTAGGTAAAATAGATTACTCCTAGAATTTTCACCTTTTCCTATTAGATTTTCATTAGTGTCATAGATCTTAGTAGTTTTGTTTCCAAATTCAACTTTGCAACCTACATTGCCTAACTGTGATACACTCAACAAGTTGTAGTTCAATCCTTCAACATAGTATGCATTATCACATGAAATTTTCTCTATGAGTTTAATAGAGCTTTTTCCTTTGATTTGACATGGAGCATCATTACCGAATCTAACACTATTTCCATCATATTGAGTAAAGGTAATGAACTTACTTTTATCTCCTATCATGTGGTGTGAGCATCCACTATCTATGATCCACTTGTCATTCTTGTTCACACAGGTAACCAATGTTGTTGCTTTAGCTTCATTTTTATCTAATTCATCCTTCATGGCCACATATACTACTTCATCATCATTATTTTTAGAATCTTCTTCAACAATGTAGCATCTCTTTCCTTTTTCTCTATAGTCTTTGCTATCATCTTCTCTCTTGTTTCTGTACTTGTTTCCTTCTTTGTAGTTCTTCTTCTATGTACATCTTGTAGCAATATGACCTACTTCATTGCAATTGAAACATATAATAGGGAGCTTACCCTTGAATTTACCTTTGCCTCTATGAAATCTTCTAGCCAGTAGTGCCTCTAACTATTCCACATCTTCCTCATCTGCACTGTTATCATTGGATGCATGTTTTCCCTTTCTTCTCTTTTTTCTTGATGTCGCCTCCTTAGTGTCTTTTATTGTCATCTTGGCCTTGAAAGAATATTCAAGGTTCTTAGGTCTATTGTTATCAAAGTTGGACAATTCAAATGCAGTAAGTCTTCCCACTATTCCTTCAAAGGTTAATGTGTTTCCTTGTACACACTTTAGTTCTTGAGTGATTGAAACTCTAATAGCATAGATAAGGAGTAGAGTTCTTAAGTATTTTCTGATGACATTTTCTACTTCCAATTGACCACTTAGACTTCTTATTGCACTTACCACTTCTTTCATTCTTGTAGCATATTGAGCAACATTTTCCTCTTAGGCTTTCTCTCTTTTCTCTCTAGACATTTTGATCTCCTCCATAGATATCTAATAAGACTTTCCACAT
Organism: Cupressus sempervirens; assembly: GCA_028749045.1. Classification (NCBI taxonomy): domain Eukaryota; kingdom Viridiplantae; phylum Streptophyta; class Pinopsida; order Cupressales; family Cupressaceae; genus Cupressus; species Cupressus sempervirens. The sequence continues at coordinate 657,951,073 of CM053793.1, forward strand.
CTTGAATACAGTGTCACAATATTTGATGTCATCATATTTTGCATAACAAAGTCTAGAGGAAATCTCTAGCATTTCTTGATTGTGCTCCTTTTTATTCAAATCATCTGCAATAAGAGGTCTTGCTAGATTTACATGTTCTATTCCAATTTAAGTTTGTGCATAGTCACCTATTGATCCAAGGTGCAATTTCATTAGACTCTGCCATGCAAAAAATTTGTCTTTGTTGAGCTTGGGAACTTCTCTCATGGACATCTTGATCTTCTTGTTTCTAGTACCTTGAAACTAGATCAACAAATGACTCCGATACCAATTGTTAGAAATGCTTTAGAATAACTGAGAGGAGGGGTGAACCAATTATTCAAGGTCCAAAATGTCCAATTCAAACTTTTCACTAAGTATAGTGAGCCCATTCATTTATTCATTCATCCAAGCTTTAACTTTTCTAACTGGCAAGTTACTGTAAATCAATATGCAAGCATAACACATAGAAGATCAACACATAACATAGTGATTTACGTGGAAAACCGATTTGGGAAAACCACCAATAACATGCTACTCAATTCTTACTCTTCTAAAGTGATGCCTTGTGAAAGGCCTACTCTATTAAAGGCTTACAACACACTATTTGATTTGACCTTGTTAGAGGATTTAGCCACCCTATTAGAAGTGGGCCTTGTTAGAGTACTTTAGAACATTTATTTGGAATTCCAACCTGTTAAAGGATTTATAAATGTCTATTAGGCCAACCTAATTCCATATAATTTTCATATCTAATACAATTGCTAGAGAGTATTATAAAATCTTTGACCTGACTATAAAATACAAATTATCTTACAGATCTAAGATCACTTCTCAGCTCATACCATTGTCTAGCCTTCAATCTCTGCAACTTTTATAGCTTGCCTTCCTTTCAAGCTTAGTCTCCTTGAGTCTCCATGCTCAATGTACCAATGCAATCATCACTTCTTGACCACTTGTAGAAGTAGAGCCTCTATGCTTTTCCTTCACCTAGATGCCTTCTTGACACCCTTCTAATCACTTCGTAATTTGGCTCTTTGGCAGTAGTAGCATCAAAAACATTTGCTTCTTGGTCTATGACTCTTTAAATAGAAGTCTTGGAGTTCCTTTTCTCACTTGATTCTTCCATTCTTTAATTTTAATTCATATGGATTAGGTAGGATTCATTGCATCTAACTCATATTTTATTTTCTCTAAAAAATTCTTGAATAATCCTCTTGAATTCACTTAAAAAATAGTTTTCATAGAATTCTATACCACTAGCTCATCATCTATATCTTCTAACTAGTTCACAAAATTCAAAGGTAACCACTTTGTCGGCTTAGATTTGGTGAATCTTCATCATTTGAAATAATGCAACAACTTGACACTATTGAAATACTATTGCTCGGCACATACTATGTTACTCGGCATCAATTGTATTTTTTCTGATGCTCGACACCTGAAGATCAATTGGCACTATGTTTTTATGATTCTTGGCACTTGAAATTCACTTAAAATTTGAAGATCACTCAACACACACTAGAATTTCCTATTACTCGGTTCCAACTAAGAATTTGCTCGGCTTCAACTAACTTGCTTGGTACCAACTAATGATCCTAGTTTAAGCTTTGCAGTCAACCTTGTTACAACTTCTTCCTCTAATGTTTTCTAAGTGTGACCAACCTCTATATCTTTGAGTATGTTATCAATACATCATTTAACCATTGTCTTAACTGATCCTTGCACTTTATTACAACATTATAACTCAACCTTTCCCTTAGGTACTCTTGTTACATCTTTGTTGATTAAATCCTCTTCATCAATCAACTAAGTGATAGTACTTGGATCTTATAAGAAAATGTCATTCCTACAAATAGTAGGTTTGATATCAATGACAAAACAATGATTGAAAATAAAAATCATCCTTCTTCTTCCTTGTTTGCAAAAATCTCCCTCCTTGATCTTCAATAATGAGCTTTTCAATCATATTTTCAATAGAAACAAATGAGGTATGACAATTGATACTATCTTAGATCATCTAATTTTATTTGTAGTATGGATGATAGCACATAAATTCTATCAATAAAGAAGGCTCAATAGAGTACCATTTATTGCTATTGACATGGGCTATAAGATAATCAAGAAGGATTATACCTATGACCTTGCCAAGTTGTAGATGCAACAATTTTTAGAAAATTTGGGAGCTATTAGGAAGACCAAGAGTGAACAATGCAAATTTTGTTCAATTCTTGTCTATATGTTCTTTTATGTACATAATACATTCCGCACATTTGGTAAAGTTTCCTAGGAAACAAACAGATCTATCATAGTAGAGATAGGTGAGTTTAATTAGTAGCTTGGAAATAATTTTGAGTAAGTTATGATCAATTACTTTGAGGACTTCAAAAAATCAATTAAGAAAAGAGTAAGGATACCAGTTTCACTAGTTGGGAAACATTTCAATGATGTTTTCTTTCTAGTCGATACTAATTTTACATATGTTCAAGTTGTTGTTCCAAAGGTATCGTGGTTAAGGCCACTAGGCTATGAAATTAATGTTGATGAAGCCTCTGTAGCAATAGCAACACTACTTGTACAAGAATTAGATGTTAAGGCTACTACCTTTGGGAATTATGACATGGCTAAATCTAGGATAACTATCAAATTGAATACTACCTCTATCATTAGTAAGAAGAACAAAATTGTGAAGAAGCTAAAGCATAAATTTGTTAGAGTAGATGAAGAAGAAGAATAAGAAGAAGAAGATGGGGTAAAAGCACAAACCTGTGTCACCCTTTTGTAAAAAAAAAGGCTAACAAAAGTATAACAATTAACTTTCAATGACATACAAATGGTGTTATTTTTTTGAGTTTAAAAATGAAGTAAACTAATGAAATGTGTACAAGTGGATAAAGTTTACGATTATAATTTTTAATAATTATTTTGGAATAAAAATTGATATATTTTCCTAATTTTTATAGATAATTTTTTAGCTGCTAAAAAATGTTAAAAATTAGGGGTCTAGTTCCCACCACAAAACTATATGGAAATAAATGTGTTTCCCTTTAATCTTAGACTATGCTATAGATAACATATATACCTAGAACAATCAAAAATAAAAATTATCTTTAGAACTTTATTTTCTCTTTTATAATGATTCAAATTTGAACTCACCTCAAATTGATAGTGTTCATTTCCCACCACATTTTCCAAAAAAAATCTTTTCTAACTAGAAGAAAAAGTATAAATTCTAGAAGAGGAATCTCTCCTCTAGAACGTCATATAATTTGAAAATGTTTTTGATATGATTTAATACTTTGCTCTTTCTCAAAATTGACATCTTTTGAGTGTTAAAATACATGCCTATAGAATTTTTTAATTACAATATAGTATATCTAATTAAAACACTATCAACTCTATATGAGAATATTGTTAACTTTGAGCTCTATAAAATGGTTTTTATTTGTTATGAAAAAAATATAGTAAGAGTTATTGAAACGTCACTTTTCTAAAATAAATTTATTTCTTTAGTAATTGGATACAAACTAGTATAAAACATACATTTAATAGACATTTCCAATTGGAAAAGTGTGATACCATATATAAATTAGCTAGAATGAATTTATCTAGATCATATGTTTAAAAAAAATTGATTTTTAGATAGAAATACTCAAATTCAGTTGATCTAATAAGTCAGCTTGAAAGGTGACACAACTTTGTACTTTTACTTGATGACAAAGAAGAAGAAGATATACCTATTCAAGCACCACTAGCCTTAACTCAAGGTCAAAGAGAAGACCAAGTAGAATAAGTAGAAATGAAAGAAGATGCTAAGGGAGAAGAAGCCAATGAAGCAACTAAGAAAAAGAAGAGGAAAGCCACAACCTTAGCTACTAGCAAACCAAAGAAGGTTGTAAAACCTAAGCATATAGTTCCCTCTACAAGAGAGCGTACAAGGGCTACTACCAAGAAGGCTCAAGAAGTAGACAAGCCAAAAGAGAAGAGAGCTAGATCAACTATCAATGAAGAGAAGTCTAAGAAGAGATCAAGGAGAAAATACATAGCTCTAGTTGAATATGATGAAGAGAGGATTAAATCTGATGACAATGGCCAATTTCAAGTGGTAAGTCACTATCCTTCTTTAGATTTAGACAATATATGTGAGAACATAAGGAATAAGACTAATTTAATTGGTCTCACACATATTAAATTTGATAAAATTGGAAAAGTTGAGATGAACCAAGTACAGGATTTAATATATGCCATGATGGCAACATTTAAATAGACTCCAATTCACATTGCCAACTCTCTACCAAAGGAACTATCTGATAGAGTTGAGCAAAAGTGACAATATATTCGAAACATAGAAAGACAAATTAGAGAGATTACACTTGGAAGAGTGATGCCAGAATTGGATAGGGAAACAATGGCTAAGGCATTAAAGAAGCATACTCTAAAATTTTCACAAAAATACGGGGCATTCAACATATTGCAAAACAAGGTTGAGGATGTTTTACAAAAGATCACTTTGATTTGGAAATAATTATATAGTTTGATAGCACCCAAGGAAATAAGGTTGGTGAGGACAAAGAAGAGCAACAATAGTTAATTAAGGTAATCATAGTTGACATTGAGATAATTACAAAAGAGGAAGGTAGTGAAACACATGAAGATACACATGCACCAACTAAGAATGAGCATTAGATAGAACAAAGTGTACTAGATACACTAGTGCCAAGTGTCAGTCCTCAACTTGATGTGAATACAGAAAGTGATACTGTAAAGATTAAGGATGTTTCTAATATTTTCACTTAGAACATCAATCCCCTCATAGAGGATGACTTGAAGAAGATACTATAATAATCCATTACCCAGGCCAAACTTTGTAAAAATACTATACTCATGAGTGTTGATGAGATTGAGAAGGCAAACAAGATATCTATAGGGGAGGAAGTATGGAAACAAGTGACATCTACAACCCCTCCTCAATTCACCTTGATACAACCTATATTACCCCTTATGGTATATCAAGGGAAGGAAACAACTACTTCTACCATTGGTACATTGGCACAAAGTACTCCAGTCTTAGTCAATATAAAAGAAAGTAAAAATGACAAGGATGAGATAGTTGAAGAGCATAAACATGAGATAGAAAAGAGTGAAGGAACACAAGTTCCAATAGGTTAGGTAGATACTCTTGCACCTACAACACAAGATCAAGTGCATCTATGGATGTAGAGAAAGTCAAGGATAAGACTAAAGAGCTAGATATGACTACCAAACCTAAAGAGCAATTAGCAACACAAACACTAGTGACTTTACCAAATACTACTCCTCCTAGCCAAGCTCTTCACAGGCTAAGTATATAAGCTATACCGCTACTATCATCATGGCTAAGTCCAAGAACATTAGATGAAGTCACATCTTTTTTTAATGTGAACTTGGATGAAGTGATTGAGTTGCCCAAGTTTGATTATGCAACCATCACTATTGAGTAGATGGGCATACTCTAGGATGCTCTTGCAAAGAAGAAGAATCAAGAACTACTTAGACAAGAGCACAAGCAAAAGAAAGCTTTAATTTTGATACTAGGGACATTTTTCTTGATGTATTTAGCCTACTAGCTCTAGAAGAAACAAAGCCAATCATAATGCAACTAACCATGTTAGTGGAGACACATAGACCTAGATTCCAATATAAAATTACTTGAATGGTTTGAAAGGAAGTTTCAACATAAGGTTGATGAAAATATATCAAGTGCTATTACACTATCACAGGTTGAGTTAGTAACCAAAATTGAGAGTGTGAAGAAGGTACTAAAGAAATTTTTCTCTTTGTACACCAAATTGTGTAATCCCACACCCTTCACATAAGAAATAAGGAGTCATATTCCAAGTTTGGAGAGTCATATACAATCATCTAGTATAACTCTGCCAAAATCTCTAGCTCATAGTGAGAAACATTTTAGAACTCCCCTAATGTCCCAGAGTAAATTAGTAGTGTTACACATAGATGAAGGAAACATCAAGGCTAAATTGATTAGCATCCAATCTATTCTGGCTCAACATATGGAGATATTACACAAGGAACTATACTTTTTTGAAACACTCATGAAGAAAGATCTACATCTTTCTACTCATGATGACCTAGTTCACCTTGTCGTCAAGGTGGCCATCTAGATCAAGTCATTGGAGCTATCTTGTGATAATTGGAATGCTGCATTGAAAATCATGCTTGAGGACCACAAATATTTTTGGACAAACACACTATGAGTGTATTACCCTTTGACATCAATGTTAAAATGGGGGAGAAATGAGAAGTATGGGAGAAATAAGAGGTATGGGGGAGACAATATTTTTTGAAGCAGATACCATTTTTTGTAAAATGAGGGAGTCTATGAAAAAAATAGAGTACAAAGATTAGCTAATGCAAATTTGCTTAGCATGAGGAATAATTTTTATTTAGATAGAGAACAACACATTTAACTCATAGAGAGTTATTGAATTTTGAGGTATGACTAATGTGTCATAAGATTTTGAAAAACTTTGAACTTTTTGAAATTTTTTATGTATATGGATGTTATTTGAGTTATGCTTGAAAGGCTTAAGGTTATTCATACATGATCAAGTATTTTGCCACTCATGTCAAAGGGGGAGATTGTTGATATCATATTGGTTTTGAAATATGAGTGACAATATACTTAAGTCATTTACTTAGTTCATGCTAAACAAGTAATACATATCAAGCATAAGTTATCAGATAGTATATGTTGAGTGAAAAATATTTAGTATGAGTTGAGTAACTAGTAAGTACCCAGTCACTTAAGTGCCAAGTAGATGGTATGTGTTGAGCTATTCAGATGCCAAGTGATTAGTTAATATCAATTCATTCAGAGGTTGAGTTACAACATTGAAGCTGTAGTTCATGCCGAGCATCAGGGACTTCAAGTGTCAAGTTACACAATTTTGACATAGATGTTTGTAATGACACAAACTTCTATGTAAACTATTTTTGGGCCGACTTAAGGATTGTTTTATGATCTTTTATGATAATGATGAAGGGTGTTCCCCTTAATACAATAAACCATAATTGAAAACAAAAGAAACAATAGAAAATGCAAGAATAAAATATGGACTTCTTATTTGTTCCACAAATGCAAAATTATAGAATTCAAAAGTACAATATGCTAACTATTGGTGTAAATAAGTATTTACTATTTACACTTTGCTTAAGTTTACTTAGGTTAGTGCATTATTTCATTATTTATTTTTATTGGACACTTAGGAGTTTGCACATCTTCTTGAGTTGTCATGTTGACAACATAGAAGTATGCAACTCTAATTATGCACATGGTGTCTATAACACAGGAGTTTGCATCATTCATTGAGTTGTCATGTAGACAACATAGTTATTCACACTCCTAATTTCGCACATGTTGTCTACAATATTGAATTGCATGTCACACCATTGTAGGCTTATCCTCTCATCATCGCACTTACTTCCATGCTTAATGGAGGATAACCCATATCTGGTGGACATGTGCCTAGTTGTATGACTTATCATGATGCTGATTCTAAGGCATTCTAGATACATCTCAAAGGCCTTTATATTCAGGCACTCCTAGTGTACTTGTACATTATATTAAATACTATACAGTTATTATAATCATACTCTAGTCTAATTTGTGCTTTTTTTTTGAGTTCCTTGGTCTTGGGTGCCCTAAGGTAGATTCTTACATGGTATCAGAGCTAAGGGAGATACTTGTCACATAGCCATTGGAAACCTAATTGCTTCATCTCTCAAAGTGACCCAATTCGGATCCAGAGCATCAATTGTGATTGGGAGTGTTTAGAGTTGAAGTGGACCTCGACATTATGTTTCGAGTGATGATTCGATGAAGATTGACTATAAATTTTCCTATTTTAGGCCATAGTCAACTAGGAGGGAATATTTTTTTGCAAATTGAAACCCGAAGGCCCGATTTGCAAATTTGGGCGTGGTCTTTTTTTTATCTGATTAATTCATTTTTGAATTTGATTAATTCTACATTTTTCTACCTTTTTGGTTCTTTTTCAGCTTTTTTTTTTTTTTTTTCAATTTAGGCATCCCGGTAGAGAAATTCTTTTTGCCTAGGCACTAGGTAGTCACACCCTAGCCTTGTGCAGTGCAAAATATTTTGTCGGTATTATTTTATTAAGTAGGTATTATTTTATTTCAAGGTGGGTGCATATTATTTCAAGCATTATTTAAATGGAGGGTTATTCACATTATTCGATGACATATTCTCTTCAAATTTCTAGCGAACCACATAACTCTACAACTGAGCCTCACCTTATAACCAAGCAGTGAGGCCATTGTTTATATCTCCCCCATAGGTTTGGCTTTATAAACAACTATTCCCCTACACAATTTACAAATGTGGGACTAAATAATAGTCCCCACCACTTTTTACACTCGGTGGTGCATAATTATAAACTAGTGCTGGTCATGCCAAAATTTGATGCCCGTGCATTGACCTCTAACAATCAATGTTTAAGGTTTTGTAGCTAAATAAGAACACATTTTGGTTGCCATTTTAAAACTTTGGAAATTTTGTGTTAGGCCATGCGGTGCTCAAGCAAGCCACCTCCCACTACTACCTCCACAAGCTGCCACGCCAACAAGGTCCCCCTATGCATGAATCACTGCACACTCCACCATGTGGCACATCCTTTATGCACCAAAGCTTTATGACATCCTTAGTGCCCATGCCCAATTACTAGACATGTGACATTCAAAGATTGGTCCTCATGGTGGAATAGAGCCAACTCACCCATGCCAAATCTTTAGTTTAGGTGTTAGACACATTAGCCAATGGAGCATACTCATTAGCTCATCCGTATGCCATGCAAGGTGACACATCTACAATTTTTGTACCATTTTTATAGTATGAACATACCTTGTCATACCACTAACATCATCATCCATATAGGGTGATTCCATAATAGGCTTGCATAGATGTTGACATCAGTAAATTATGATGCTAAAATTGACGGCCATCTAACCATCATTCCAAAGCATTTTTGAACCACTGTGATGATCATTTGATTGTCAAATTTAGCATAGTGTTTTCCTCTCAGACCCCTCTTCAAATGTAGTTTTGATTTGGCAGCTCGATTTCAAATGGCCATAACCTAGTCCTACAGACTCCAAATCAGGTGCAAATTTTTTTGATTTTGGGTAAAATTTCCTAAATATTTTAGTGGTGTAGTTGTTTTCTAGTTTTGGTGCATGGATTTGCCAGTATAAGAATTTTTTGGTGACTATACCTATCTAATCCTACTTTTGCAAATTCAAACACATCATACAGGCTCATCTGGACCCCTTTTTAGCTTCCATTCTTTTGAAATTGTATATTTTTCATCTAGTTTTTAGATCTGTAGTCAGATTGTAGTCTTATTTGGACAAAAGTATCACTTTTAGAGATAGGTCCTATTTTTCATTGTATTGCTTTACAATTGTTGTAATTTTGAGCTAAATTGTAAAAATCCAGATTTGTACTCTATACAGAGGTTGTAATCAACAAAATTAGAAAGCTCACTTTGTCCATTTTGGCAAGTGGCCCATTGTAAATGCACTATATATAAAGTTCCAAAATCATTTCTCTTGGGGGGGGCTGTCTACTATGTACTATGTCTTCTTGATCTTTTTTTCTTGCATTATGGGTTCTTTTTCAAAGTTAACTCCACATAATTATGCTACTTGGAAAGAAAACATTAAAGAGCCATTGGTAGAAAAAGGTTTATTGTGTTATGTCACTAGTGCAGCAAAGAAACCTCCTATTGATGCTAATGAATCTCATAAAGAAGCCTAGGAATCCAAATAAGAGATGGCCCTAGGAACCTGGTTGAAAAATATCTCTGATCCTATCAAATTTCACATTAGGAAGCTTATAGATTCAATAGAGATTTGGGCAAAACTTGAAGCTTTGTATGGGATAGTAGATGAAGACATGGCTTACACCATAGAGGATAAACTTCTCAATTTGGATCCTAGAAATTTTGACATAATTAAAGACCATCTTACCCAAGTAGAAATGTATAGGGCATAGTTGAAGGATTATGGTGAACCCATCAAGGATTGAAAGATGATCAAACACATCATGGCTTATCTTCCACTTGAATATGATCCTTTTGTTTCTAGCTTTAATACACACAAATTGACAATGGGTAGTGCCTATGTTAAGCCTTCATTGGATAAATTTTCAGAAATGTTGATCTTAGAACATGACAATCTAGTGGGTATGGGAATTCTCAAGTCTTCCAAAACCAAAGCCTTGGTAGAAAATGAAGGTAATTCTAGTGGTAAAAACTCAAACAAGAAGCAAAAGAAATGGAAGGCTAAGCCACAAGATGACACACAATAGTCCTCCTCAAAACAAAAATCTTCCTCAAATCAATCTTCTTCCACTCAACATTCTTCTTCACAACAATGAAAGCCTTCTTCCAAGAGTAATCAAAAGGGGAACAATTCCAAAAAAAAAAGGAGAAGAAAACTTGTCTATTTTAAGAGGAATGGTCATGATGAACATGAGTGCAAAGATAAATAGATTGATGAATTGGTCAACATTATGAGGAAACACAAAATTGATGTACCAAATGCATATAAGCACAAGGGATCATCATCCACTTCAAAGGGCAAGGGACAAGCTTTAGTTGCAAGTACAAACAATGCTAAGGAATGGGTTCTTGATTATGGAGCAACACATCATATGGGTGCTTTAAGGGAGAAATTTTCCTCTTTGAAGCCTTCAAATGTACCTTACATCTATGTGGGCAATGATACTCAAATTTAAGTTGAAGGTAAAGGTAATGTTGAGTTAGAAAATGGAATCTTCAAGGATATACTTCATGTTCCTAACCTTAGCACCAACCTTCTCTCCATCTATCAAATAACTCACTATGGTTGTGGCAACAAAGTAGAGTTCCTCCCTGACATAGTAGTTTTGAAAAATCTCAAATATGATTCTATGGTGGTAGTTGGCAAGACAGATCATGAGACAAGACTTTATTTTTTCTTACATTTTGTGCCTAAGTCTTGAGTATATAAAGACTTTTGCACCAGTTGCCAAGATGAACTCCATTCCCCTGACACTAGAAATTTCTACAGTTCAAGGTTGGGTTGTTAAGATTGCATTTTTGAATGGTGATCTTCATGAGGAAATTTATGTGGAGCAATCATAGAGGTTCGTATAGGATTCTACTTTGGTTTGTAGATTGAAGAAGTCTACTTATGGTCTAAAGTAGGCACCTCGTGCTTGGTATGCCAAAATGGATTCCTTCCTCCTCTTAGTAGGTTTCACTAGATGTCACTCTAATCTGCATGTATACATTCTTCACAAAGATGACTCACACTTGATCCTAGTGCTTTATGTAGATGACTTGATCATTACAAGGAGCATTACATCTATCATTGCTAGTGTCAAGACCTCTCTACAAGACAAACTTGGCATGATAGACTTGGGTTTTCTACATTACTTCCTTGGCATTGAGATCACATAGTCTTTAGTAGGGATTTCACTTTTACAGACCAAGTATGCTCTTTAATTACTTTCTTAGTTTCACATGAGTAACTGCAAGCATGCTCCTACTCCCTTTCTATTAGGTGTCAAGCTAGAGGCTAAGTGCACCACTCCACTTGTTGATGCTACATTAAACAAACAATTAGGTGGGTACCTTATCTTCTTGACACATACATGCCCTAATATTGCTTTTGCAGTTGGTATGGTTTCATGCTTTATGAAAGAACCACATGAGCTTTAATGGAAAGCTACCAAGTGCATTTTGCACTACATCAAGGGTACACATACACATGGGATATATTATGCAGCAAGTACAGGACTTCAACTAATTGGATAGATAGACTTAGACTATGTAGGGGACTTAGATTCTCGTAATCCACTTCAGGGTACATCTTTCACCTTGGTTCTGGCCCTATTTGTTGGCAAAGTAATAAGCAAAACAATGTTTCTCTTTCTTCCATAGAGAATGAGTATTGAGGAGCTATCAATGTAGCTACAAAGGCTCTTTGGTTACAACACATCCTGGAGGAGTTTGGATTTGATCTACCTAAGCCTATAGTTATTTATTGTGATAATCAGAGTGCCATTGAAATATCTAAGCATCTAGTTCAGCATCAACACACAAAGCACATCGAGGTTCATATGCACTATATCAGAGAGCTTATACATGAGTAGATCATTGCACTACAATACTATCCTACAATAGAGTAGGTCATTGATATCTTCACCAAACCCTTCAATGAGGTCAAGTATACTCATTTGCAGGATCTCTTTAGGCTATAGGATGTTGTAGAAAGGGGAGTCCCTTGACTTCTCTCTTCTTCTTCTTCTGGGAGGGATCTTTTCCTCATCTAAGGTCTTCTTCTCTCTCATCTTCTTTATTGTACTCATCTCTCTATTTGGAGGAGGGTTTTTCCCATGAGGTTTTCCCTCTTTCTTTTCTTTAGGAGAGATTGCATTACATCATTATAGCTTTTCTTTTGTACATGGGTACCTAACATGGCCTCATAGTCAGGACCCATTATGCATTAGTGAGCTTAAGTGCATTCCCTGTAATGTCCCCACTTTAACATATAAATTAAATAATTAATAAGTATTATATATTAATATTAATATTAAAATAATAATATTTTACAAATAATATTATATTGTAATCATGCAATAATATCATATTATATTGTATTATAATGGTAATCTGAAAATACAAATCTAATACAAGAATAATGATATTATCATTATGATATATTTTAATATGGTAATACTATATTAATACAATATAATATAAATATAGTTGATATATTAATTGTAATATAACTATTAATATTATATTAATTTTTATAACTAAGCTTGAAGATATATAATTATATAATATAATTATTAAATTAATATATGAAGGGACGTGACTCTTACAATGAAAACATTTATAAAATGAATAAACACTAGAATAGGATAGTCGGATAGAAATTATGAAAACCATCCAGAGAAAAATATGGCAAAAGAATTTATATAAAAGGAAAGTCGTAGATAATTGATGGACCCCCAATTTGGGTTCATTGCGAATGGTATCAGAGCATGATCGTGCCATCCTATGGGTATATTGATTGGGATAGAAGAAATAACCTCTATGGATTATATCTTCTTGAATGAGACAATCACACTTCTGATAAAAATCATGAAAGGACTTCACAAACCAAATAATATTGAAATGGTAATTGTGTACTTGATTCAATCAAGAACTGTGATAAGAATGGTATGTCCTCCAATGGGACAATTAGCTATTACAGATCTCACCAGTTGACTCAACATTCTTAAATATGAATGATAATAGTACAAAACTATCACATATCACTAGGATATTAAAAATTATAATTGATCATCAACCATACAAGCTTTGGCAGTAGCAATCTCTGAGTCTACTAATGTAATCAAATGATGTCCAACATGTTTTGCCATAGATATCATAGCAAGAAGAGAACTTGGATCAAGTCCTGCACCCCCTTGTTTGGTCAGCCCACATACACAGCCTAGTTTGTTAATGGATACTGAAACTGCTGAGCTCATTTGAAATTCCTCCTCTAAAGTTGCATCCACTATAAAGACCTATATTTTTGTCAATTTATACTATACCCACACAATTATTTATAAATCCTACACTTTACAAACCTCAAGAGGGTTCACTTCTAAATAAGAAAATAATTTAGAGGCTAGCCTGATAATATTTGATGAATTTGATATCTACTTTGAGTACTAGTTGTCTAGACTGCACATATAATGACAAATAGATTGGGCAGTTGTCTAGTGCAAAAAGACATTGTAGAGACTCATACAATCTTGACAATTAGTGTGTAACCTAAGAATTGAATTAGAGAGAAGATGAAAACATGGGCTTTTCTAAGAAAAGCCAAAGATCTTGCTTAATAGTGAGGCCAATAAGCAATAAGAAATATAAGAAATGACAAGAAATATAAGCCATCATATGACTTGCCTCAACACTACTGTAGTGATTCCAATATTGATAATGGTTAAAACTCACGCCATGCTAATGTGTATTGAAGCATTAGAACACCATAAGAGGACATACATTTTATTCGACAAGTGCAAACCTTCTAGAAAGCTAACTTGGGAGGATACAAGTTTGTTACTATCATAGATATTGCAACATATTATTATCACACGTTATAAATTGTAGCAAACATGGTAGAGAAAAAGGCAAAAAGATATGGAAAAGAATGGAGGAAGCATCACCAAAAATTCATTCTAATGCATCATCATATTTTATATTGTTTCACCTAATGTGAATATACACCAATAGGATATGAGTTGATCCCTTGTATATTGACATAACTTCTAGCACAAGTTGCCAATAGTATGGGAGAGGAGACGGCTGTGTGGAAAGAGTTATAAGGAAGGATCAACATTAATAAATGAGCCATATAAAATGAATAGAATTCTCTCCTAAAATGTTAAACTGACCATCTTGGAGGCCAAAGTCTGCAAATTGATGGCAGAAGATTTCATGTTTCTAGCAAAACATTAGGTGCAAGCACAAGCCAGCATACAAGAAGTAGATGATTAGATGAAGGTTGGAAATAGAGGGTAATACCATGTGCAGCGAAAGTGGAAATAAGAGGTGATGATATGTGAAGCTAGGAAAGTACAACCATCATTAACTTAAGAAAATTATCATTTGAACAGTCAATCATGCCCTCCGTACCCATGCAGTGAAAGAAGGGGGAGGATTAACACCAACCCTAAATAGTAAGTGACAAAGAACATTACAAGGTATGCCATTGTATAGTTAATTTTATTTTTTTAAAGGTTAAAAACACACGATCAACATAGTATTAAATGGGACAACGTAATGTTACATAACCATTAATTTATGGAAAACCCTAATCCAATCAATATGCATATACGTTAAATATTAACTAGACAATGACATTTTTTTTATATATATCCAAGATACGGAATAAAATAAACAAAATAATCACTTGTTTGATTTGGAATAAACAATGCAAATATAAATATTAAATAAATAAATAAATTATATGATGAAAAATAAATAACTTAATTATGTAAAGAAATAAACATTTTTTAATATTTCCATTAAGTTATCACGTTATTATGGAAACGAGAATGAATACAAAAGGGGAGGAAAAATCAACTAAGAAATGAAGTTTTAAAAGACCATTGTCACTCCCAATTTAGTTGGTCTATGTCCCATACTAATAAACATCAGATAAGAGACTTTAATGTGAGAAGTGGATATGAGGATTATGTCATACTCCCAAATCACCACTTCAAACACATAATAGTAATAAGGTATGGTATGAAGTAAGTTAGATATTTTCTTTATATTGTTATTTTGAAAAATTATTAATATGAAATATCATTATTAGTAACTTTCTTATTACTGACACATTTTTTATTGTGAAGAATATTGAGTAATCTATCAATGATTCTATTTCCAAAGAAATGAAATCAGAATATATGAAAAATGAAATATCAATTGAAAATATATATATGAAAAATGAAAAAATGAAATATAAATATGTTAATTTAAGGAAAAAATAGTAATTAGAATACATTTCAATTATAGTACAGAGAGTCTATCTCTCATCCAAATTACACAATCTTAGATAGGGAGTTGGTGGGGGGAAAGGCAGAGTAATTTCGAGCACTTATCAAATACGCTTGGAGCTTGTTTCACGCACCCTCTGCACTGTCATTCTACCACCAAGATGATCGTAACTAGGAGAGAGAAAGTTTTTTGTGTACTATAAGAAGAAATCTTTCAAATGAACTAAGTAAATTAAATTTAATACTCCTCTTCTCATCCACATTATGATATCCTAAGATAGGGAATTGGTGGAGGAGAGGCAGATTAATTTCAAGCACTTGTCAGATACGCTTGGAGCTTGTTTCACGCACCCTCTGCACCATAAATCTACCATCTTATGATGATCATAATAAGGAGAGAGAGAAATATTCCTTCCAAAAGATTATGTAAATAAGAAAGGGGAACCCTACCACTTTCCTATGGAGTTTGCAATCAGGAGAGAACACCCTATTGTAGTGATAGTTAAGGGAAAGATAGTAATGAATCCTTTTCACAAGAATCTTTCTAGCCAAACAAACAATCCACTAAGTAGACCACCTCGTGTGGATGCCTAACACCTGCCATTGGGGCCAAGGGGGCCAAAGTTCCACTCTTGGGCTTAGTATGGAATTGGCTTGGATTAACTAATTATTATTCAAATTTCTTTGAAGTTTATATATATTTATATGCATGTACTAATGCTTATTTTGTGGTTGTAGGGTTCATAAGCCTAATGAAGAAGTGTAGTCATTGTGCATTGTTAATTTTAGGATCTACTTAAGGTTATGTATGATGTGTCTACATCGTGTATGCTTCGTGTCTTCATCTGTCTACATCGTGTCTACTTCGTGTTTTCATTCATTAAAAATGTATGTGTTATAAACCTTCTAGGCCTTTTGTAAGCAAATATGTTTTGTATTTATGGCAAAGCTTGTGTATAAAAGATTTTACTTGAGGGCAAGCGAATTCGAGAGGGAAGGATTGTAATGTCCCCACTTTAACATATAAATTAAATAATTAATAAGTATTATATATTAATATTAATATTAAAATAATAATAGTTTACAAATAATATTATATTATAATCATGTAATAATATCATATTATATTGTATTATAATGGTAATCTGAAAATATAAATCTAATACAAGAATAATGATACTATCATTATGATATATTTTAATATGGTAATACTATATTAATACAATATAATATAAATATAGTTGATATATTAATTGTAATATAACTATTAATATTATATTAATTGTTATAACTAAGCTTGAAATATATATAATTATATTATATAACTATTAAATTAATATATGAAGGGACGTGACTCTTACAACAAAAACATATATATAATGAATAAACTCTAGAAAAGGATCATCAGATAGAAATTATGAAAACCATCCAGAGAAAAATATGGCAAAAGAATTTATATAAAAGGAAATTCGTAGATAATTGATGGACCCCCAATTTGGGTTCATTACATTCCCCTAAGTTGCACTTAAGGGGGGGTGTTGGCATAAATAGGTATTTACTATTTACACTTTACTTAAGTTTACTTAGGTTAGTGCATTATTTTATTATTTCTTTTTATGAGCCAATTAGGAGTTTGTGCATCTTCTTGAGTTATCATGTTTACAGCATAGAAGTATGCAACTCTAATTATGCACATGGTTTCTACAACATAGGAGTTTGCATCATTCACTGAGTTTTCATGTAGACAACATAGTTATTCACACTCCTTATTTAGCACATGTTGTCTACAACATTGATTTGTGTCTCACACCACTGTAGGCTTATCTTTTGATCATCTCACTTACTTTCATGCTTAATGGAGGATAACCCATATCTAGTGGACATGTGCCTAGTTGTATGACTTATCATGATGCTAATTTTGAGGCATTCTAGATGCATCTTAGAGGCCTTTGTATTTAGGCACTCCTGGTGTACTTGTACATTGTATTGAATACTATACAGTTATTTTGATCATACTCTATTCTAATTTTTTCTTGTGTTTTGAGTTCCTTGGTCTTGGGTGAATTATTCCCTACCACATATTCTTACACTAACCCAGATAGACACCTCCATTGCAATAATCTACAAGACAAGCTGTGAACTATCACCTAGAGCTGTCTTAGACAATGTTCGAGCCTTTCTTAAATAGGAAATTTTATGTTGCCCAGGAAGGGTCTAGACAATAAAACTTAATACCTAGGGCTGAAAGACCCTAACAAAACATATAGAGTTGGCCAAATACATCTTTGACAATTATTTTAGATATTTCAAGTATCCCAACTTCAAAAGACCATAACTCTCAAACTATTGTTATGATTGGCTATTATAACCACTTTTTAGAAATGCCAGCTCTTGATTTACAGAGTCAAAACTATGTTAATGCCCTTCTATTGAGTTTTTGGACCTCATCCGGGCACTCTAAGGCCTCTAATGGTGAGTATGAAGATTTTTCTACAAATTTTTCCACTAAAAATCCGCAATAACTTCTCTGATACTTAAGCTAGAGCAATGACATTTTTATGGTAGGCTTATAACTCTAAAATGAGCTTTCATATAGAAAATGATAATATTTTGAGCTGGTATGAAAATCTTACTAAAAATAGAAAGTTCCCATAAATAGTAACCACCTTGTCTACTAGTCCTTATTAAAATTGAAAAGAGTGAAAATAAAATATTTTTGGGTGATGCAAGATTGCTCTTATATCTAGGATGCGCCTGCATCAGATAAGGATGAATTTTAATTGTGAAACCCTATGCATTACATGCATCCAATTAGAAAAAGGGAAGGTTTAAGCCATAATATGGGTGAATCACTACCATGGATTCACACCTATCCCAAAGTCACTTGGTTCTTCTTAAGGAGGAAAAACCCTAAAAAATTTATGAATGCTTATAGAAAATTGAAGAGAGTTTGCATGCATAAATAGAGCATTCATGGTGACTAAGATGTTAAGATTTGAGTTACATTACAGAATTAGTTAAAGGAGAACAGAGGAAAGGAATCAAAGGACAACATAGATACATCTAATCAGAAAGGATCAAGTACATATTAGTATGGAGGTGATCTTACATCAAGCAATAGAGTTCTAACCAAAGGATCATTGTTGAGACATTCTAATAGGTGAATTAGTTAAATCTCTTAATAGAGTAGTCTTAATAGGTTGTTGTAAATACTTTAACGAGGTACTTACTTTATTGTAAGTTAAAGTCATTTTACCATGCACACTTTTAGTAGGGTGTTGAAATCCTTTAATAGGGTAAGATCTAACAATCATGTAAGCCTTTAGTAGGGCATATCTTTCATACGGTAGATCATGTTTCATGATCATACATTGTAACCTTCACTAGATACACATTATTATTGCAGTAGTGAAGATTTGTTTATGTCATCCGCACTCTAGTTTTACCTTCTCCTTGGAGGTTTTCTAGGTAAACAAATATCTTGTGTCATACATGTGTTGAATATTTTACTTTCATGCTATGGGTGTATATGCTTAATTTGGTATTTCAGTTTATATGCATAGATTGTGAGATGGATGTGTGGTGAATAGTTTTAGAGGTTGAATGTTTTAAGTGTTGATTCATGCCTCCCCCCCCACCCCCAAGAGTTTACTTCCCTATTGTGGCAAATAAAAGATACACAAGAGGGGAGATAGAAAAAGGGTTGTTGAATGAAAATTTTGGACCTCTTAAAAATTTGAAATTCCTTACTAATTTTGACACACCAAAGAAAAGAAGGAAAAAATCTTGCAACAGAGCTACTTCTTCCCCAAAGGCCTCCCATATCTCACCTCTTGTATAGGCCTTTATCCCACTAAGGACTTTAATACCCTCTTATATCAACATCTTGCCTTTAAACTACAGATTTCCAAATATGGCCGCTAATCAGGCTTGGGGGTAGATCATAGGTCCTCTAAACCCTATGACATTGCCAAAAGGTGTGATTGAGATTTTACCAAAGTATAGCAGTGGTGTCAAGGTATCTATAGATTATCATTTGAGTTCCTTCCACACACCATGTGGTGTTATTAGTGTACCCACTCAGGAAATAACAATGAGCCTTTTTATTTAGACACTCACCAATGTAGCACTTGGTTGGTTCAATCATTTACCCTAAGCTTCCATAAGCAATTAGAATGATATGAAAGTAGCCTTTGAAGCTAGGTTAAAAAATCCCAAAAATTCATGAGCCAATGAGGGATTTTGTAGCCAAGTTCAATAGGTTGTTGCAAAGAATTCTTGTAACCTCCAGGCCTAGTGATGAGAAAAAAAAAGATCTTCTTTTTGAATGTTGTTCTACTTGATATAAGTTTTCAATTATTAAAATATGTAGTAGCTGATCTAATTCCTGCACATAGACAAAAAATTTAGTTAGAAGATGCTTTTATTACAATGAGTAAATGGAAGAGAGAAGTGTAGAATTCTAGGGCTTCTTCTACATCTACTCCTATAGACTCCCTCATATAGATGTCAATAAATGACATGGCTATTCTCAAGAGGCAACAAATAAAGCCAACACACCATCTAATGGTAAGACTCCATTCTAAAAATACCTCAAACAAGATTATAAATTGAAGAAACTCCTATAGAAACTCTATGTTCTTTTCATCTAACAATGGATCATGATGGATAGATATATCTTGATTGGTTGAGTCATGTTCAAATTAATGCTACAAGAGATGCCATTAGTAGAGAACTTATAGTGGAGAGTGAAGGGACAAAAGTTGAATGCTTAGGGTCTTACTTTTTGGAGTATGATTTTGATTGAGACAAGGGAGGAAACATTCTAGTAACACTACAAGATCTTGCATGTGCAATCCTCAAGAAAAATTAGAGAAGTCCAAAATTTAATATGGGTCCCAATATTGCTAGCACAAATTATAAATGAAAAGATTAGGTATAAAATGATTCTTCTTCAAACACCAAAAGTCAAGATTTTAAATTTATAGCTACAACAATATCAACCACTCATCCTTCTGCATTTGACATTGTTGAGTTCTACAAATCCACAATCATTTTCTTCTCCTTGGCTAAGTACCTAAGAATGAATCCTAAAGAACTTGACAAATTGGTTCAATCTGTGAGGAAGGAACCTAGTTCAAATTCCCAATTCAATAAATCCTTTAAAGTTGAAGCTTTGATAGCTCATGAAAACCATACTTTTGTGTCAAAAGGTGCATTACCAAACTCTAATGATAGATCTTGTACCCATGTTTTAGAAGATGAAGTAGAAGAAAAGAAACCCAATTATTTCTAAAAATAATTGTTATTAAATGTGCAAAAACATAGTAACTATATTATATACTAAGGAGCCTATGATAATATTATGCCTTCCCATGTTTCTAAAGCTCTTTATCTACCACTTACAAAAACCTTTGGGCGATGTTATTCCATGGATGGGAAATAAGTGCCACTCGTGGGACAAATCAGAAATGTACAAGTTATTCTTGGTGCATGTCCAGAAAAAAGGTTAAAATTAACAATATTATTGGTCAATATAACTATAATATAATGTATGCTACTTAGCAAGAATTTTTGCAAAGTTATGGGAGGAGAAATCAAGATGGATTGGTCAGAGGCAATGATCCTAGTGGGAAAAAGGAAGACAAAGCTGGAACTAGAACCAAAAAATAAATATATTGTGGTCCCTTCTAAAAACCCTAAAGCTCAGATACTATATGAAGAGTGCTAGTTTGGGAATTATGTGATCCTTCCTGATGATGAACTTGAATTGATTACTAGAGACCTAGAGATGAGGAAATTATGGATAATGGATTTTGACAATAGTTATTTGAACTTTGGATCTAGTGCTAAATTAGTACTAGTTCCTCCATCAAGAGAGCCTTTTCCATTCTCATTCAAACTAGATTTCAAGAATACTAATAATTAAACGAAGTACACAACACTATTGTTGGAATTGCAAGAAGCCACGTCAAAAGGAATAAGAGAATTAGTAGCCAAAGGAGATGCCAAATTGGTCGTAAAATAGGTAAGGAAAAAATTTATTGTCAAGAATGATAGGTTAAAGAACTATAGAAATTTGTGCTTGGATGAACTAGAACCTTCTAATGGTTTTCTTATAGAATTTGTTCCTTGGTCTCAAAAATCTAGGGTTGGTTCTCTAGTAGCGTCTGCCTCATTGCTCTAACCTCATTCAAATTTTAAATTTGACACTTATAGGGTAGAAATGATATATAGACCAAGGTTGCTAGGTAATGTTCACCATTTGCAATTCTTTGACAACGACTTAGTTGAAATTTTTTAATGGCTATATCCAAAGTTTCACTAACTTGTGCTTCAAAGGTTATGAGATAGAAGGAAAATACGTTGGTGAAGAACTCAGTAAGACTGGCAAGGTGATACAATTGAAAGGAAACAAAATTCCAAAAAGACTCATTTCGCTTGAACACCTTTTTTAGAGAAAAAATAATGTCCCACCAAGGAACCCAAAGAAATTAACCTAAATTTTTACCAAGTTTGCAATTTTTTATTTTTAAATATAACAATTAAATAACAATAGATAAAATATAGAAAAAGTAGTAACTCAAATAAATAGAACCATCATAAACATATTACATCTCTTAAGGTTCTCATGATGTTGAATCACATTAAAGTTTTATTAATATTAAATCTGATACATAATAAACACACATCAAAGAATAATCATAAGTACAAAATCATTTATGGGATGCCACTTGGCATAATTAGAATGCATAATCATCTATTGTAAAAGTCATGGGGTATGAAAAGCTCAAAGAATATACATCATCAATAAAATACACTATCTCATAAGATATCTAAAATTTAGATATAGTACAATAGAATAATACTATCCAACATAAAACAAGATTAGAAAGAAAGGGTCATTTACACAAGGACATCCAACAATGATATCCAACTATCAGATCTCAATGTTATAAGTAAAAAGCACTACCACCCAACCTCATGGAACCTAAATGGCCCACTCCCACCATGTTGAGGAGATAAACTCAAGTCCCATATAGATATCAATCCATAAGTCAATATCAAAATATAGGTCAAGGAAATCTTGATAGCAAACTATCTCAAAGGGTACCAAGACACAAGTATCATCTAATCCTAGAGGCAACAAGAAACATAAGAAATCTACTATGCAAGTGCTCAAGTGTCATCATGTGAGCCAACTCTACTTAAGGTTACCCTGACAGCCTCTTTGGACTTCGGCCCCCTAGTGTCTCTATGCAACACTAGTATCATTTCATATAGACAAGGCATAACTAACAAAGCAAGGTTACAACTAAGCATCCTCTCTACTCCCATCCTAGCCTATGCTAGCACTTGAGGCATGGACAAAGAAAAAAATGACTCTTATTAATTCATTTTAGACCATTTAATGAAATGTTATCAGTTATTAAAACAACTTATAATGGGTTGCCTAGGTAGCCACTTAAGGCTCTGGAGTTCATTGCAAGCCACTTCACAATGTATGCATAAATTACCTACCCTAGGCTCATAAAAAGTACAACTCAAAAAATCACAATTTTTACCTTAGCCCTTTACAAGCGACTGGAAAGCACCTATAGATAAAACATAGTAATCACCTCAATCTTTTACAAGAAACTTGAAAGCACTTAAAGATGAATCATAATAATCACCTCAGTCCTATACAAGAAATTTTAAGGCATCCAAAAGACAATTGATCATAAACTCAAAGGTTACATGAGTAAAACACACCATTCACCTTAGTTCTATACAAGTAACTAGAAAGCATTAACACACAACATATAAAATCTCATCATAGAAAACACATGACACATCACCATGGTCAAGTATAAAAGATCGTGACCAAAAACTAACCATAACATCATCATAGAACAAAAACCCCCAAGTCTCTTTTAAGCATCTTGATTGGTCAATGTACTAAGTTAAACTTGAACCCAACACCAATAAAACACATACATCTCATCAAAATTTAACAATTTTTTTCATAATTCAATTGGTTTTCAAAATATAGAAGTTCAATATACAAATAGGGTTTCAATTTCAATCTTTTCAAAGTATTATAATTACTAAGGTTTTGAATTATCAAATGATGTAATAAAATTTCTCTAATGATAGAAATCATTTTCTTACAAAATTGAACTGTAAGTAAAACCCAAGTTTACTAAAACAATCATTTTCCCAGTTACTATTATTAATTTTACTTTCTAAAAATATTTTAACAATAAAATCCTTAATTTGAAAATTATTCAAAAGAAACAATAATCATTAAATTGCTAAAGATAATAATTATTTATTTATTAACAAAATAACTTATATTAAATTATTGATACAATAATTATTAATAACTTTCAACATTTAATAATTACTAACATTTATTTTATTTAAATTAACATATAATATAATTATTAATAAAAATTAATAAACTATAAAAAATAAAATAAAACATACCTATTAAATGTTTATAGCCCATCAGCTTGCTACCTTTGGGCAGTGTCGTTGCTTAGGTAGCCTTGGTTGAGGTAGCAGCTATGACCACTGTTTGCAACCCTGGCTACCTTTGCAGCCAATGGCTAGAGAAATAAGGGAAGTGAGATGGGGGAATTCATGGCTCTTAATCTTCTCTTTTCTTTTAAATTTTTTTTTTAAAATATGAAACCCCAAAATCACACCCCTTGTACAAATATTGCAAAATCCAAATTTTTGTTTAAATTGATAAATTTCGAATAATCTCTCTCTCTCTCTCTCTCTCTCTCTCTCTCTCTCTCTCTCTATATATATATATATATATATATATATATATATATATATATATATATATATATATATATATATATATATATATATATATATATATATATATATATTTGAACCAATTTATAAAATAGATCTAATAGGAAGAATACAAACAACCAAACAAAAATGTATATTAAATTTGATTTCTTTTCCAAACCCTATCCCAAATTTAATCAAATCCATTACAAATCACCCAATTTACCAAATAAGGGTTTCCAATCTCAAAATTTATTTCTAGATGTTTTCAAAATGAAAAACAATAGATTCACAAGAAGGGTTTCAAATTAAATCATAGACAATTCAATAACATAAATCATTTTTTCTCAAACAAGCGTTTCAACACAAATGAATTCTGAAACAAATCCATCAATCATGAAGAAGATAGAATGATTTCATAGAGAAAACTATTGCACAAAAGTCATGAGATCCTACCTAGATCTAATGCTAAACAACAAACCCACGGAGCTCGAAAGAAGTTTCCCCTTCTTTCGAAAACCCTCTTCTTAGAAATGGGCTCCTCCAAATCTCTGTGTAGAGAAATAAGTTCTAATTTCTTAATAAAGAGCTTTCTCCAATCAGGGCTTTGAATTTGCAATTCACACGAAACCTTTTTCCTAATTATTTTATTATATTTAATTCTCAAATGCAACCTTTTTGCAATTTAATTAAAATAAACTTTATTAAATCAATTCCTTCTCTTTTTTATTAAATCCTGAAACATTTTTAATAAAATATTTATTAATTTAACTAATAATAATTTTTAGAGTTTATTATAAAAATGAAACTCCTAAATATATCATTATTAAAATAAATAAATATGATTACGCCAAAATTAGAACATCAACTAAATATTTTAAATCATGAATTCACGTCACTTGATGAATTTTGAAGGGTAAAACTCAGATACTTGTCCCACTTTACAAGAAAATTGTCTGAGGGTTAGGATTTGGACTCAAGGATTATCTCCCTTCTTTTACTGTTGAGATACTGTGATAGGGTACCCTCATCTTAGCAATTTAGGGAAGTCGATACCGAGTACCTACTGTTAGATTATGGTTATTGATTAAGGAAATACTGTACATGCTCCATAATTCCTTGACATTTTATGGCCGACATGTTGTAACTAATTTTAACCTTAAAATAGAAAAAATACTTTTAGGGATTGTTTCATAATGTGTGATGCAAAAATTGCTTCTTGTGGCAGTATTGAGTTGTAAGGGATTATAGATTGTAATTAGGTTGTAATCATTGGATCCTAATAATATTGTACTTTCTTTTTGGTGGACGTAGCCCAGGGATTGGGTGAACCATGTTAAATCTTGGTGTCTTGTTTTCTCTTCTATGCAATCTATTATTTTTTGTTTTTGGTTATATTTGCATGTAATTGTTATTTTCATCCATGGGTTTATCCTAACACCCACAATCTGCATAAAGTCTGAGCATGTACATACACATATAATCTAAACTAAATAGGAAATGGTGGGGAGTGGTGTATCATGTAGATCCTAACTAGTAGGTGATTATGACTCCCTCCCTAAAAAACATAAGAAACATCAACCACAAATTAAAACATACAAGTACACTAGACACATGCTGGTATGTAGTAAATATCCATATAATGCATATAAATCATCCATCTATCTATCATCATGAGATAACTGAAATCATTGTATGAACATACATATATCATCATTGAAAGAATAATCATGAACACGTGAAATAACCATGAAGACATGAAATAACTAAATAACTCAACACATATATCAACTAAATATGAAATACATCTAATCAAATTCGGTAACCAAGTATCGCTAATCATAAAAAATAATCATAAAATTGGTCTAAAAGAATTTGGTAATATGTCATGAAAAGTCAACTAGGGTAGGCATTATAGAAAATATGATAATCTCATTAAGAGGAAAACAAATAATAATGAAGTTTTGAAAGAATATGACAAGATTGATATTGGCAATGAAGGTGACCCTAAATGGATCTATATCAGTTAGACCTACTCTAAGAGAGAAAGACAATCTGAAAAAGTTGTTGGTGAGGTACAAGGATGTTTTCTTGTGGGGGATATGAAGATCTATATAATTTTAGAAATGGAGAATTCATGCATCATATACCTCTAAAACCTGGTACAACACCTCACCATTTGAAACTCAAGAATTACATACCAAAGATATTAAAGGGCATACTAATGGAGGTAGAGAGGATGCTAAAGGCAAGGATCATCTACCCAATCAATCATTCAACTTGAATAGCTAATATTGTACCAATAAGGAGGAAAAATGGTGAGATCAGAAGTGTAGACTTCAGAAACCTTAACTAGACCAACTTTAAAGATAATTAGATGCTTCCAACAATGGAACATGTTCTATAGTTTATAGTAGGTTATGAGATTATGTCTATGCTCGATGGTTATTCAGGATATAAATAATAAATGTGTCCCAAGAAGATCAACATAAGACAACCTTTATAACACCCTAGGGTACATATGTCTACAATAGGATGTTGTTTGGACTGATTAATGCAGGAGTGAGATTTCAGAGGGTAATAAGCTCTTCATTTAGGGATCTAGGAGATAAAATCATTAAAATCTACTTAGATGATTTGATTTTCTATTCTAAAAGAAGGAAACATCATTTTAAGGATCTTGAAGTAGTTTTACAAAGATGTAGGCAACATGAAATATCCCTAAACCCCAAGAAATTTGTTTTCTTTGTGGAAGTGGGTAGGCTTCTAGGACACATTATTTCAAAGGAAGGAATCATGATTGATCTTGACAGGGTTAGAGAAATTCAACAACTCTCTCTTTCCAAAAATAGAAGTGTGCTAAAGGATTTCTTTGGTGAAATAAAATTTCTAAGGAATTTTGTCCCCAAATTTTCAAAAAATGTAAGGCACATGCTAAATATGATGAGTGAGAAACACCCATTTAACTAAGTCAAAGAAGGTAAAAAATATTTAAGGATATCAAGACTACCATATCTCAAGCCTCAATGGTGGTCAGCTATGATTTAAAGAAATATTTCATTGTGTACTATTATGCATCAAAATACAATCTGTCAGGCATTTAGACTCAAAAGAATGATCAAGATGAAGATTCCCCCATTTCTTTTATGAGCATACTATTGTGGCCTCACAATGCACACCTCATTTTGAGTCACAAAATTATGACCCCCTAGTTTCAAAACTCCCTATGAGGTATTTAGTCCAAAGCCTTGGTAATTTTGGACTCTCCCTTGGGTCTATCTCAAACCTTGATCTTTGATCAAGAAGGGTTGGGTAGTAAGACAGGTAAAAAAAGAAAGTTTAAGACTTTCATGTGCTTAAAGTGTGCACATGCACACATGCACAGGTGTGCAAGTGTGCTAAGTGCATACATGCACACATGCACATGTGCACATCCTCAGAGATGCACACTTGTGAAGGTGTGCACTCCAGATCCCCCCTGCCCACCCACCACTTGCATAATGCTAATGTGCATGTGTGCAGTTGTGCACCATGCACATATTGTTAAGGAGAACATGTGTGCTAGGGGGAAACTACACACTTTTCTTTTTTTGAGGTGAACTCAGTGCACTAGCGCACCTTCCAAGATGTGCTAGGTGCACTAGTGTGTAAAACTAGCTTTTGAGGGAAAAATCCACTGTCTTCTCTATTTTGACTATAGTTGACCAATTTTTTTTCAGTTTGATTCCTATGGAGTACTCTTTTTGGTTTTTCAACATAAGATAACTAATGTTTTCTTCTTTGCAAAAATAAATTTACATCCTCATTATCCATAGAAAAAAAATATCCATGGTATTGCATGTGCATGATATTGGATAACTTGTCGAGGTCATAACTTTTGACCTAGAGCCCAAAATTCAAAACCGTTTTACACCATTGGAAAGAAGAACTAAAAATCTTATTTCAATCAAAAAAATGGTGATTCCTAGTTTTAAAGATTGATGAAAGTTTCAACTTGAAATTTTGAGTAGAAGACCTCCAAAAAAGCCAATTAAAAAGACCTTTAAAATCTTGTTAAAAAAGATATGAAAAAGTTTTAAATATTTGATTGTTTTTGATAATCTAGATCACTTGGTCTCTGATCAGGAAGGATCAGGTAGTTGGTGCATAGCACGAAGGTGTGGTGCATAATGTGCAAGTGCACAAATTATCATAACATCTTCATTATTAGTAGAAATAGAGATCTCACCTAAGCTAGTAATCTTCACCTTCAAAGGAGTCGCACATAAGTTTTTACTCATGAGTTGACACTAAAGATCAAAGATACAAAGGTTGGACACATGAACCAGAACAAGTTGCTCATCTTATGAAACTATTAATTATAAGATTCAACACATGTACTTTGGGAGTTCAGATAGAAGAAGTAGGAGGAGTTCAAGTCTATTACAATTTTGGGATATAAAGAGGGTATAAATCATCAAAAAGGGAAAAGTAAGTACACAAGAGTGCTCGCAGACCTTGTTTAAGGAAAACCCAAAAAATGTTTTCAAAATGGAGAACTTTGATTTTTTGGTGAATTGAGCACCTTGGACAAAATCCCTTAAGGTTCACAGGTGCACAAAGTATGCAAGTGTGCTATTTAAAGAGGTGCATTGATAGTTAACTACTAGTTCCTAATATAGAGCTTTCCATGCACCAAAAATGCAATCTAATAACTACTAGTTCCTAATATAGAGCTTTTCCTTGTCTACTTCTTATTTTATTGTTTTAAGCTATGTAAATGCTTATGCTCCCATTAATTGATATAAACAAGGGTGGAGACTTACTTAGCACCATTTAGGGATTCAGTTTGTATATAATTAGATTTAAGCATATGTCTACATTCTAAGAGCTCTCACTCTCAACACAAAAAGAGGAGATGACTTCTTATAAATACATGGATGTAATATGTAATCTAGGCCATTATTTTTATGCAATAATATATGCTATTGGTGCTCTCATTATACGTGTAATTATTCTTGTCAAAGTGTATTATTTTTGTGAATTCTTGTTCATAATAATAATGGAGCCAATGGTTTTGTAGTGTTGATTTAATTATCTGATCTTTTAGCTCTAGTGATTGTTACATGTTGACAAATTTCACTGACATACCGAGTTGGAGAAGAGATCACTTTGTTATTTCTATATAGATTTTTGTCTTGCATGATTGCACTTTCCATGCCCTTGGGATTTGATGAGAAGTGAAACATCTTTTGGTTTTTACTAAGTTCCCATCAATAATTACATTAGTGGATTTGAGGAAGCACTGCTCATATTTTTAGTGGTTTCCTACCCAATGTTTTGGATGATTTAACTCACAGATGTATCATTACTATGGTTTAGGTCTATTAGGAATTTCTTTTTCATGTTATTTTCTTTCATCTCTCATTACCATATCTTTTTTATTTTATTTTCTAACATTGGTTAAATTAGGAATTCATATAGTTGCATTGTTAAATTGCATTCATCATAAAACAAAAAATACCAAAAATTTATCTCTTTTGTGGTCACTTTTTGAGATAGCAAAAAGATTGAACATCTTATCCAAAATTGGTCAGAACTAACAAAGGGATCCCTATGAACAAACACATTTATCTTCAATTGAGAAAATATTACTAGGTCACAAGATCATCTAAAACCTTGGAGTTGATCTTAGATTAGCTTTTCAAGAGAGGAATTTGAAGGATTCCTACCATTAAACACCATGAAAAATGAAAACTCAACACATACCTTTAAATAAACATGAGATTAATTATTCTCAAATTGAAAAACATGCCTTTTCCATGCTAAGAGTAGTTAAACAGTTCAAGTAATATATTCTGCTCTCACATTCAATAATATATGTGCTAGAAATAATAATTAAGAGTGTATTAACTCAACAACAAATTAGACTAAACAAAAGGGTAGCATGGGTAGCTAAAATTCAAGAGTACAACCTCACTATCAAACCTACTAATTTGGTAAGAAGGAAAGGATTGTGCAAGTTAATAATAGAGAATAAAGAACCAACATGAGAGGATACTGACATTGTTTCCATGGCCTTACTAGTCCCTAGTTCTCAAATGTAGTGTACTACCTAAGTTATGGCGAGTTTCCTAAACACCAAAATCATAAGGAAAAATGCAATCTTAAGTTTTTGATTAAGTAAAAATAGGTTTTGCAAGGATCCTAAAACCCAAAATTACTACAGCATATCAAAAATAGAAGTATTCAGTAAAGTCTAGCGTAAACAAAGTAGCTTAACAAAAGCCAATCGTAAAATTGGCCCACGGCTAGGAACAAAAAACTAGTAAAAATAGATCAAAAAAGAAATAGCTACACTAGGAAAGGAAAAAAACCTAACTATCAATTCTCTTTATCAACAACATGTAGGGATTTTTTATCTTTTATGAAATGTCCCTTTTCTGATTTTTCATGATATTTCCAACCTCTAATCAGATCTTTAAAATCAAACAGCTAATATCCCAAAGATCCACCAAATTCCTCAAGAAACCCCAAATCGGGTATGTTGAAAATAGTGCTAAAAGCTTCACAACTTCACCTGTTATTAATAAATCTGAAAGTAGAAATTTTTACAGAACTTTCAGCAGCATAACAGCCTACAAATTGACATTTCCAGATCCGTATAGCCTTTACACAACAGCTCGAAAATGTAGGACCAAAACTATGCTCATCGGGCTCCCGAAATAGCACAAAATATGCCCGGAAACACCACAAGAACACTAATAATCTATCTCAGAAGTTTAATCGCATCCCAATATATATATTCAGATCTATTTTAACAGCTTAAATTATAAAATACAGCAGCAACCAAAACTGATATGAAATACTCAACCGGAAACACCAAACTCTTACAAAAATACACCCGGAAACTCACAAATCTGCACTGTTCAGCACAAAGGCAAACTCTGTATGAGCATGCACATGGAATGGCTTCAAACTCCCATCCATAGCCTTCCTAGAAACCTACAAACTCCCATTCTTGGGTCTCCATGGAAACCTGCAAACTCCCGTTCTTGGATCTCCTTCTCCACAGGTTTGGCAGCCTCTGAAGAATAACAAAGAATGAGCCAAAAATCAAGTTCTGGAATGAGCCCAAAATGCCTCCAAAACCCTTTAAAAGAGGGCATAACTGTAACTCACATCCAAGAGGGGTTAATGAAACATATTTTAATAATAATTTTCATTTATTAATCCAACAGTTTCCAAAGATTAACCCCCTTTTTCTGAAACTTCACTTTCTTGGGCCTGCCTGCCTTAGCAAAGATTATTATTTTTTAATTATTTGAAAAGGGGACATGACAAGTCCTCCCCTCCCAAACATTGCTTGTCCTCAAGCAATGGCTGAACAATAAACCAATCAATCCACCTGGATCCCAAATGTAGTCATGAACTATACTACTACCAATTAACACAGGCTCCTGCAATATCCTTTGCAATATGACCAAGAGGAATCCATAATCAAACTGACAATTATAGCTCAACCAAACTCCAAAATCACCACTACCATAGTCAAAAACCCATGAGACACAAACTCTTAGAACATCAAAATCCAAGTAAAGTGGACAAATCAAACTACCAACACAGTAAATACCATCAACGCATCCCACTGGCCTATACGGAATGTACAATCCAACTCTACAACAATGGTGAATGCTCTCGAATGAAACTGTACCAAGTATGGAGAATCCACACACTGTACAACTCCTGTAGTCAACACAACTTTGGAAATCACCGGCCACTATCTCATAACCATAACTCCCATGCACTGCATGAACAAGTGATACAACCCACTGTGACTGATCACTAGCTAAGTCAGGAGATGCCATAGCCAAAGGAGTAGAATCAATAACAACACCCACTGAAGCATCACTCCCAAAATCCTGCTCTAAGTCACATATTATCAAGCTATCAACTGCAGAACCTATCACCATGTCATGCCCATCACAACTCTCATCTTGAGGCATCAAATTATCCCATAACTGATGATAAGCACTAGGAACCAAAGTACATCTCTGTATCATCATCTCATCAACATGGTCATCAAAGGTAGATAGATGAGCATACCTCACAGTGTAATGCCGATAGAATGCACCAATCTCAGTCAGTGGCTCAGACTACAATCCAGATGTAACTAACTGCAATCGATCATTAACCAAGTTGGAACTGACTACTACCTCTAAAGACATTGCGAAGGGAGTAGTATTACTAGTAGGAACCATGCCAACTATCAGCTCACCAACGTCACACATGGTCTTTGATACAACATCTCTAGTCTTCGTGCCATTAGTACTAGAGGTCACCACCATGTCAGGCACACCACAAAAATCTGCTACAGCACCCAACTCAATTGAACCTGACTCTAGTGGGAATGAACTTGATATGCCAATGTTAGTATCAAGGATGGATGCATCCCCATCTCCACTGTCTCTAACAATCTCGGCCATGGACATCCTCGGATCACCAAACACCATAGCTTGTGACTGTATAGAATTAGGTAAAGATTGTAGTCGCTCTAACTCCATGGTCACCTTAGCCAAATGAAACTGTGACTCCTTGAGAGCCAACTATGTACTCTCAAGAGTCTCAGAAGTCACCTCAAGCTGCTCAGTAAGCTCACTCACCTCATCTTCCTTGGCCAACAATGCATCATATGCTGTACTGCCCCACTCCATAAGATAATCTCTGTCGGCTACCAACTGCATATAATTTTGTCTCAAAATCCAAATAGCCTCCCATAAAGAGTGGATCTCTGTCAAGGAAAGATAACTTCCTCCCTGCTCATCACTAGTAGGAGAACCCCATCCATAAACTGCTAACAACTGACGAGCAGCATCGAAATGTTGGCAAGTGATAGCAATGTCTTGGTCACTAACTCTCAACTGATTAGACACATGATGGCACTGGTTTGACTATCTCCTACAAACCTCCTCTGATGCACTGTCTGAAGGAGTGTCCTCAAAGTTACTAGTCTCTAGAGTATTACCATCCCTATCCTGTGAATCAAATCTAAAGCTCATATCAGCATACAGAGTATCAAAAACATTAGCATTGCTGTCGAACTCCTCTATACCCAAGGGAACTAAGTCTTCAAAACTACCCACTGCATCCTTCTGGATGTCATCAATGCCAATATGATCCTGGGACTCATCTATACACACTGCCAAATATGAAATATCATCAACACATTCCAACAAGTATGGCCGACTGGATATATGAACAAAGCCCAACATTGGTGTATAAAAACTAATACCAACATCAGACAAGATACTGGCACAAGAAAAGACAACACCGTGTAATCTGCTAATCAAATCCATGATAGCACCCAAACAAACACTACTACCAAAAAGTGTTAAAGATCTCCAGTCAACTGAATCCCAAATGCCAATATAACAATCTCGAGTCCATATCCGTAAACTAGAATCAACTGGTAACTCAAGCAAACTCCTCACCTGAGTAATATGACCAATACCAACTAACTCCACATACCTATCAT
The DNA here is from genome assembly GCA_028749045.1 of Cupressus sempervirens. Classification (NCBI taxonomy): domain Eukaryota; kingdom Viridiplantae; phylum Streptophyta; class Pinopsida; order Cupressales; family Cupressaceae; genus Cupressus; species Cupressus sempervirens. The sequence goes on from CM053793.1 coordinate 657,985,017, forward strand.
GATGAGATAATGAAGTCACACTACTATCTTTGTTCACCTTCAGCTGGCTGGACAAATCATGTGAAGTACTACCACCCTCAACCTCATGTGATGAAGCATCTAATTGTGTCTGGTACTCTTTCTCAGCAAAGTCATGAATGCTCAATGTCTACTCATCTCTACCAGGTATCTCACCATCCTGCACAACAACATCCTCATAATCATCATCTGAACCCACTACACTGTAGTCACTGCCTATTGTAACTATACCATCCTGAATACCTGTGGCATCACCCTTTGACAACCTGTAAACAATTGTCTCAATTTGAGTATCAAGTTGACCGTTACTATCAATCTGTGTAATATCCTTTCCCACCACCTCCTGTGGCAGATTAGAATCTGAGACCTCTACCTGGCTATCAGCTAGTTTCTCAAACTCCTCATGCAAGTTCTTGGGAATTGTGTCATCTGTCCTGTGAGAAAATCTGCCAAATAGAAATCCAGTCAACTTATCCACCTTAGCTGGGTCAGATAACATGTCATTTATATGGTGGTGCTCAACCAACTATTTAGACATGTCATGGCTTATTTTCATAAGTTTATCTCGAATGTCTAAATAACCATCCTTTCTATTATTTTGACTCTGGCTATCAATTGTCCAAGATTGTTCCCTCTGAGACTCTGTACTATACCTGTCCATTCTGGATAAAGTAGAGTGTAACCCCAATAGGATATAACTTCTTCAAACACCAAGAAATAACATGCAAATGATTAGAAGTAGCATGCAACCATAGATTTGGACATGCAACTGATTAGAAGCAACATGCAACCACCAAATTATGACATGCAAGATCTGGGTAGTTGTCAAAACTGAAATGCAAACTTCTACAACCACCAAATTCACCAAGAACTAACATGCAAATGATTATAAGTAGCATGAAACCATAGATTTGTACATGCAACTGATTAGAAGCATGCAACCACCAAATTATGACATGCAAGATCTGGGTAGTTGTCAAAACTGATATGCAAGATCTGGGTACTTGAAATGCAAACTTCTCCAAACCCTCAGGCTGGCAAGATCATGGCTCTGATACCACTGAAATTTCCCTTTTCTGATTTTTCATGATATTTCCAACCTCTAATCAGATCTTTAAAATCAAACAGCTAATATCCCAAAGATCCACCAAATTCCTCAAGAAACCCCAAATCGGGTATGTTGAAAATAGTGCTAAAAGCTTCACAACTTCACCTGTTATTAATAAATCTGAAAGTAGAAATTTTTACAGAAATTTCAGCAGTATAACAGCCTACAAATTGACATTTCCAGATCCGTATAGCCTTTACACAACAGCTCGAAAATGTAGGACCAAAACTATGCTCATCGGGCTCCCGAAATAGCACAAAATATGCCCGGAAACACCACAAGAACACTAATAATCTATCTCAAAATTTTAATCACGTCCCAATATATATATTCAGATCTATTTTAACAGCTTAAAGTATAAAATACAGCAGCAACCAAAACTGATATGAAATACTCAACCGGAAACACCAAACTCTTACAAAAATACACCCGGAAACTCACAAATCTGCACTGTTCAGCACAAAGGCAAACTCTGTATGAGCATGCACATGGAATGGCTTCAAACTCCCATCCTTAGCCTTCCTAGAAACCTACAAAATCCCATTCTTGGGTCTCCCTGGAAACCTGCAAACTCCCGTTCTTGGATCTCCTTCTCCACAGGTTTGGCAGCCTCTGAAGAATAACAAAGAATGAGCCAAAAATCAAGTTCTGGAATGAGCCCAAAATGCCTCCAAAACCCTTTAAAAGAGGGCATAACTGTAACTCACATCCAAGAGGGGTTAATGAAACATATTTTAATAATAATTTTCATTTACTAATCCAACAGTTTCCAAAGATTAACCCCCTTTTTCTGAAACTTCACTTTCTTGGGCCTGCCTGCCTTAGCAAAGATTATTATTTTTTAATTATTTGAAAAGGGGACATGACATTTTATGGTCTTCCTGTTGTCCACGTCCTCCTGGTCCTAGTTCTGAACATCCACCTTGTCCTAGTTCTGAGCATCCACCTGGTCCCTAGTCTCTTTTGAATAATCCTTAGCCTACCCATTGTCCAGGTTGGCCTTCTCTAGAATTTCCCTGCCAAATCTAGTACTAATCAGTGATTCACCTAGGCTGTTAATATTTTCATTTAGGGTATTCAAGGTGGTGATCACTTGATTCACTAGGTTCTGGTGGAAGAACTCCATCCCTTGGACTCTTTTTTCAACCTTTGTGATTTTATCCTCTTGGTTGGCCTTGTGATCCTAGACGTTGATATGCAATTGGCTTCCATCTTGGCTTTTGTCCTCTTCATTGTTCCCCTGGTCACTGCCTCTATTTTGGTCACTTTCCTAGCTTTTTCTCCCCTTGAGTTCCTTAATTTCATGGAACAACCACTTGATAGACTGGAAATTTTCTATCATGCTATTCCTAGAATTGTTCAAAGGTTAAGCCTAGTTTCCCTAGTGTTATCTGAAATCACACCTAGGCTAGGATCAATGAGATCATGATAATGGATTTTTGCATCAATATCCTCCATCACTTGAATATTCAAAGGCTCCTTGAAAATCCCCAATTTGTCTTTATTCAAATTAAAATTCCTCCAAGACCTCCTCCTATTTTTTGTTATCACCTTTCTATAGTCAGGGAAGAAGTGGGGCTAGGGCTATGAATCTCAAGAATCTAGTCTTTAGTGTTAAAGGACTCTTCTGCTTTCCTTTTCTTAGGACTCCTAGACACTTTGGTAGAATTCTCCTCCTCCTTTTCACTATCCCTCCCCTTCTTCTCCTCCTTCTCATCAGCCTCTTCCTTCTCCTCATCCTCTGAATCAATGTCCTTTTCATCCTCACTATCCTCCTCCACCTCTTGAGGCTCAAGCTTAGGGGGAATGAGGGCTAAACCTCTTGGGCTCTTTCTATAAGGGTTGCGGGCAGAGGATTTCCTTTCTTCTTTGGATTTGGACTCCTCTTCCTCCAATTTTATGCTCTGCACTTCCTCAGAGTTTGAGCTCTCAGTTTCCTCAGAAGCACACCCAACATCACCAAGGGATTTTCTCCTGGTTTGAGCCTTCAAATACTCATAAACTAGGAGGAGTAATCCCTCATAAAGAGTTGGATTAGCAGTGGCTTTTCTCTTGAAAACCTCGATACCCTTGCTCATGGAGGTGAAAAGGTAGAATGGAAAATAATTTTTTATTTTATGCCTAAAGTGATTAAGAAAGACAAAATGATGTGTTCTTATCATGTCAAATCTAGGGTCTAGGGAAATATACTCAATGATGATCCTGGGAACATACCTCCATAGCTTTTTGATTGACTCCATCTTGTAGTATGTCTCTACCTTGACAATCTTATTAAGCTCCTTTTCATCCTTCACAAAAACTTTGATAGCATTTGTCAAAATTTTCTCATCTCTGAAAAAATTGGTCCCTTCCAAAGGGATTTCAGTAACTTGGGGTATCAATTGTACATTGACTTGGTGGGAGACCCCATCAATTTTGACTCTTCCATTTTTCTAGGAATCCACCATAACTTTGGTTATTCCTACATCAAAACCATGGATTTTCTCCAAGAATTGAGAAATCCTACCCTTTTCTAGTTTGCACCAAACCTTTGATTTCTCCTTCTAGTTCTATACCTCTCTCGATGGCTCCCTCCCATTTCTCTCTCCCACCATGGTTTCCTCTAATACTGAAAGCCCCCACCTACTCACAAATTTCTTATAGACCTCAGCCTTCTTCAGATTGTGAAACTCTAAAATGTTTTTGAAAATACCAGTATTAATGGTAGTATTCAACACAACCCATAAAATGTTTTGTGCATACACGCTATTATGATAAAAGAGTTTTGCATGGTTTTTAATAATTCCCCCTCCTATGTGCAATCTTGCAAATCTTTCTATCATTTATTTTGGATATTTCTAGTACTTCCTTGAATGTGATCTTTCAATAGGAAATTATTTATTGCCACTGGAAATATTTTGCCGACATGCCACATCATCTTTACATTATTGGTGACTACTTCATTAGCAAACCAGTCAGTAGCCAAATTAGCCTCCTTGTACACGTGACTGATATAGGTCTTGTTGAACTTGCTTATGTTAAACTTTAATTCCTCTATTATATTCACAATGGTCTATGAGGGCTTAGCATGTCCATTGAGACAATTAATGATGTTTAATGGGTCCCCCTCCAGCCATAGGTTCTCAATCCCAAAAGCTAGGGCCGGCTTGATAATGTGACTAGCAGCACTAGCTTCAGTGAAATGATTTTTTTGATGTCTAAGTAGGTAGGAAAAAGCTACAACTCCTCCCCCATGGTTGTTGCTGATGATGCCTCTATTGCCCATAGGTCCTGGGTTCCCTTTAGTAGCCCCATTGAAATTGGCCTTAAACCAATTTTCAAGGGGAAAAGACCACCTAGCCTCCTATCTTTTCCTATCCCTTTCCATTTTCCTCTATCTTCTATTCCCTCCTTCTTCAATGTTACCTTCCTTGGTGGTGGTGAAGTTCTCCTTTATTAGAGCTTCAATTTTCTCAGCAATGACAAACTTAGGGGCTTCCCTATCTCTGAAGATTTAGTTATTCCGCTCTTTCCAAATACCCTAATAGAAATGCATAAGGGACTAGGAGCCAATTAAATGAGAGATTAAGCCATTATGTGAACTCCTCTATTGGCTAAAGAAATATTGAATGTTGGCCAGAGGATACCAGCTAATCCCAAAGTCCCTGATAAGGAGGTTCCAAACATTAGCGGAATAGGGACAATGGATAAATAAATGATTGACTGTTTACAAAGCTTTCTTGCATAAACTACATCTGTTGGGGATAATATGACCATGCTATGCAAGATTATCCAGAGTAAGGATCTTGTCTTGGAGTGGAAGCCAGAAAAATATATTTATTTTAGGGGTAAGACCAGGGATCCATGCTTTTTCCCAGATGGGTTTCTCCATTCTATCCCACAAAGAAAAGTATCTAGAGGTGATAGAGTAATGGTTACAAATGACTTCATCCTCCTTATTATTTATTGGAATAGCATTCTAATTAATCATTAGGGGATTAAGACCCAAGGATATCAAAGAAAAGTCTTTCCATCCATTGCCTATTTTGTAATCACTAACTTTCATACCATATCTTCTTATGCATTGTTCTACCCATCTACCATAATTAGGGTGGTCAATGAGAGGTCACTAGCTAGTCTAGTCATCCTACCAAAACAAGATTTTCTTGCCTTTGCCTACTTTCCATTTTGGCTTGGAATTAGCCAATGTCATAGCCTTTAGGATCCTATTCTATATATAAGATCCTTGAAGGATATCAGCCTCATGAAGTAAAAGGCTAATTCTTAGATACTTTTCAGTCATTATTTCCTTCCATTCTCCTATGCTTTGAAAGATGTGCCAAATTTGTTTGGCTAGAAGGGCATTGTTAAGATGTCTAATTTTTCTAATACCAAGACCTCCATAACATTTGGGAAGGCAAACAGGGTCCCAGACAACTAAATGATATCTTTTATGCTCTTCAACCCCTATCCATAGAAAGTCCCTTTGAATCTTCTCTATTTTGTCAACTTGCTTTGTCAGGATCCCAAAGAGACTTAAGGCATAAGTGGGGAGGTTTTGGAAAATAGATTTCACCAAAGTGCATTTGCCTACCTAGTTGAGAGACACCTTTCCAACCTGCAAGTTTCTTGTTGAATCTATCTATGATGCTATTTCAAAAAGATTCTGAGGGTTTGGAACCTAGAGGCATGCCAAGATAACTTGTAGGAAGAGTGCCAATACCACTTCCTAATATACAAGAAATTTTCCTTTGTCTCTCTAGTGGAGTGTTGATGAAGTAAATAGAACTCTTGTCCCAATTGATAGCCTAGCCAAATCACCTAGTATAAGTATTGAGCAAGCCCTTGAACTCTCTAGCCTCCTAGACTAAGGCCTCACCCCCCATAATAGTATCATCCAAAAAAATTTAGTGGGTGAAAGAAAGATGACCAGACAAAGGCTTGAGACCTTGCAAGCTCTAGTCCCATATTTTTCTTAAAATAAGTCTTCCTAGACAGTCAACCAAAATGATGAAGAGAATAGGGGATAGGGGATAACCCTGTCTCAACCCTCTTGAAGGGAAAAATAAATTTTAAGGGGATCCATTAATTAGAATAGATAAGGGAGGGGAAGAAATGAGCTAAGAGATGAGTTTACAAACCTAGGAGTCAAAGCCAAATGCTTGGAGGACCACCATCAAGAAATTTCAATCCACCTTGTCATAATCTTTAGACATATTAAGCTTGATCAGGAAACCTTCCCTCTTCCTAGCTTCAAGAGAGTGAATCACCTCATGCACTATGATAATAGAATCTAAAATCTATCTCCATAGAATAAACCCAGTTTGCTGAGGGGAGATAATCAGGTGAAGAACTCTGAGAAGCCTAGTAGTTAGCACCTTGGAAATGATTTTGTTGAAGGAGTTACAAAGGTTGATGGGCCTAAACTTGTCCATCAAATCTGCCCCTAGGGATTTCAAAATGAGGACCAGAAAAGTAGCATTCAGTTCTTTTAGAAAGTTTCTAGCCTCGAAGAATTATACAACCTTCACAATGTCCCCTTTAACCACTTCCTAGTAGACTTGGAAGAAGAAAGTTGGGAAACCATCCAAGCCAAGGGCCTTATCACCTGAAAGAGAAGTGACAGCTTGAAAAATATCCTCTGAATTAGGAATAGCTTTCAACATTGAGTTATGGTGGGCTTGCAGAATAGTAGGAATGGCAGATAGAATATCCTCCTGATCGAGCCTCGAGAGAGTGTGATCCTTAGAGAGGAGAGTAGAGAAAAATTGCACTGCTTGATCCACTATCTCATTGTCCTTAGATAACAAATCCTGCCCTTTCCTAATGCTAGAAATCCTATTAATAGCCCTATGTTTTAAGGTGGTTAAGTGGAAAAACCTAGTGTTCTGATCTCCTTCTTTAAGCCAGTTTACTCTTGATCTCTACTTCTAGAAGTGTTCTTCCCTAGTAATCATGTTATGAAGGTCAGAGAGAATAGTCCTTTCCTCCAACCAATTCTGATCATTATATCCAACTTGCTATATCACTTCCTGGATAGTGTGAAGTTGATCAGTCCTCTCATCCTTTTCCTAGAAAATGTGGCCTAAGTCTATTTTGTTCCATAATTTAACATTTCTTTTCACATTCCTCAATTTTTGGGCCACCCTTAACATTGTAGTGCCCTCCACCTTGATGTTCCACAATAAGGAATCTTTTCTTCCAGTGCTAGATGAGAAATCCACATTTTCTCAAAATGGAAATGAAAGGAACTTTGGAAAGAAAGGGGACAAACTGAGAGAGAGATGGGGGAGTCGTCTGATCCTAATCTAGGGAGAAGAGAAAGCCTACAAGAGTGAGTTTGCAGCCAAAAAAGGTAAATAAGGGGTCTATCAAGATGGACCTAAATACAATCCCTCCCAACTCTCCTATTGGACCAAGTGAATCTACCCCACATTAGATCAACATCCATTAAGGCCAAATTGTTAATGAAGTTTGAAAAGTCTAACTTACTCTCCTGATATGAGGAAATCCCTCCACTTGTGTCATCATCAATTAGGGAGGAGTTGAAATCCCCCATTATAATTCCTTTCTTTATGTTGTTGGAGTTGATAACTTCTATGAGCTTAGCCCAGAAAGCCTTTCACTCTATTTGGAATTGGGAGCATAAAGGTTTAAAATAAACTAGGATTCATTACTATGTATGTGGTACATCTTACATAGGAGGGTATTACTACCATTATAGATAGTAGAAACCTGATAAGCCTTGCTATTATAGAGGATCATCACCCCACCTGCAACTCCCTCTAAGTTTGTGGCCTCACAACTCATATTTTTATTGAAAGAAATCTTACCTACCACTTCTTTTCTCATTTTAGTTTTTGGAATCAGTAAGAAGTCTGGTCTTTGGTATCTGATCATATTCCTAACTAACTCCTATTTGTGACCCTCATTTAGGCCCCTTATATTCCAAGAGATGATCTTCAAATCTTACCAATGCATTCCTTGATGGCTCTTTGGCTCCCGTCTGCCAAGTTCCTTTTGGCCTCTTCCTATAGTAACTGATACTTTTTTTTCCTTCCTAGAGATTTGATTAAACTCCCAACATTGGCCTTAAACCTACTTCTAGTTATCATTGGTGATAGAGGATGGTGATAAAAAATTTTCCTCTTTTTCTTAACCAAACTCCAGTTGTTCTTAGTACCTTGAGAACAACTGTCAATCCACTCTTCCCATTGGGATATCTTCTTTGGGAAAGAGTTATTTATAAACTGTATGATCTTAGTCCCCAGGTCTTTGGATACAACCCTATTTTTCAAAGTCCCAATACTTCCCACTTGATTAGGCCCTTTACTGACGGCTTCATTTGCAGGATTTGGGTCTAAGATCCTTGGATTCTCCATACAGGGGATCTCTTGCCTTGCAAAAATCTGCTCCATCTCAGGTATCACATTGTCTTCTACCACAACTATGGCCACAACAATTGGGCCATCCTTCAAAGGCTCATTTGGAGCATTACCATGGAGGCTAACTGAAGAATCTAAGATAGTGTGGGAAGGGCAATTACCACTCTTATCACCTTGGGCTCCGTCCTGCCTAGCCGAGTTACTCTTATCCTCCTTGCCATCTTGGTTCTCAATCTTCCTAGTAGATTTGCATCTCTAGATTAGTTTCTTCCTTCCCATAATAGAGGTTCTAGTGGATTAGGAGTTCTTCTTTATTTTAACCAAGTTAGCAAGATCCTAACTTTTCTGTCTATTATGCTTCACATCCTTTGGGCACTGATTAGCTTTATGACTAGCCTTCAAACAAAGGAAGCAGGAAAAAGGCATAGTTTCATAGATTAATTTTTGAGCATGCACCCCAAGTTTTGAGTGGAAAGATAGTTTCTGGTATGTTTGTTCCTTCTCTAACCCCTATGAAAATGCATGCATAGTTGAGGCATCTTTTGGAGGGAGTGATAGGATCAATAGATAGAAATTATCCAAAGGCCTTTGTTAGCCCCACAAATACATCTTCATTCCAATATTTTAAAGGCAATTCAGGTAATCTAACCTAAATAGGAGCTTGAACAAAAAAAGAGTCATTCAGATTTAGCTTGGAAGGCCACTTCTATAAGACTAATTGGAGTGACCAATAGCCCATTGACCTTCACTGAGAATGGAAGAAAGATCTTCCATGCAAGTGAACTCAAAAGACAAAAAACCCTTGGCCATGGCCATGATCGAAACCTAACCTTTAAGAGCCCATTTCTTCTTAATAAAATTCCTGACAACATCAATATTTAGTTTAGGCCCCCAAAATTTTCTAATCAAAGTAGAAGCCATGGATCAAATGTTGTGATCTATGATTTTGTCCTGGATGGAAATGACATAAGAACCTTTCTCCAACTCTAGAAGAATCTTAATAGGTGAGAAAGAAGACTTAGCTGAGGGCTTGATTCTAAAAAGGGAAGACCATTTAGCTAACTGACCACCTTTGGGACCCAAAAGAATCTTGTCCACTTCCTTGGGGGAAGCATCTAGGTCCCCATTAACATTTTTTGACAGATCCCCTGTACACAAACCATGACCATCCTCCTTTTGTGACACTACTCCAATCTAGGGATTTGATTCCAATGATCCAAAGGTATCTTGCCATTTTCAAAATTCAAATTTTGAAAGCCTCCCCGACCATTGCTCACACTCGCCATCCTTGGTTATAATCCCTTTGATATTTTCTAAAATGTAATATTAAGTTAAGGGCAGCCAAATATGTGATTTCACAAAGGATTTTCTATTAAAAATGAGTTGACGATACTTTCATTACATGTGTTGATAGCAAGCAGCAAGAAAAATTGTTGAAACATTATCATGCTGATGCTTGTGGTGGATATTTTCCTCCATAGTAGCAACTTTTAAAATACTTAGAAATTATTTCTATTGGCTAAGAATTTTCAAAGACCCTACAATATAAGAATAGTTCACTATTGCTACAACATACTCTACTTTTGTTGTAGATTGGGAAGTGTAATTTTTTTAATATCTTGTCTAAGATACCAACCTTTTTCTAAGAAAGAATGCTCTACCACTTGTACTCTTTCTGTCATCAATGTTTCTTGCCCAATCAACATCAATAAACACATTTAAGTCTAGATTTCCTCCAAGTTTATACCATAAGCCATAATCTTTAGTGTCTTTCAAGTATCTCAAGATCCTTTTCATTGCCATCATATGATTTTCTCTAGGTTTCTCCAAGAATCTTGCCACTATACCAACTGTAAGAGCAATATCAAGCCTTGTATGACCTACATAGTACAATTTTCCAATCATTGATCTATATAAGGTCTGATCTACCTCTTTTGAATCATCATCTTTGGTAAGCTTTAATCTAGTACACATGGGGGTTCCAACTAGTTAATAATCTTCCATACCAAAATTCTTGAGTATCTCCTTGATATACTTAGATTGAGTGATGTAGATACCATTCTTGCTCTATTGTATCTGAAGACCAACAAAGAATTTAATCTCAAAAAACATAGACATTTCAAAATCTTTGTTCATTTTCTCTAAAAATTCTTTGCATTGGTCATCATTACCTATAAAAAAAGTATCATCCACAAATATTTCTAACAAAACAATCTTGTTATCTAGTCTTTCCTTTATGTAAAAGCTATTGTTATCATTAGTACTTTGAAAACCAATCTGAATAAGGTAGTTATGCAATCTCTCATACCATGCTCTAGGGTCTTATTTTAGACCATACAATGCTTTGTGTAATTTATAGATCATGTCCTTTCTATCTGGATCAACAAAACATTTAGGTTTTTCAATGTAGACTTCTTCATTAGGAATACCATTGAGAAATATAGATTTAACATCTATCTGATATACCTTAAATCATTTATGTTCTGCATATGCAAGTAAGGTCCTAAAACCTTCCAATCTTGCAACAAGGGAAAAAGTATCACCATAATCAATTCCTTCTTGTTGAGAGTACCCTTTACACACCAATATAGCTTTGTTTCTTGATACCTTACCACCATCATTCAACTTGTTCCTAAATATCAATTTTGTTCCAATCACATTTTTATCTTTAGGCCTAGGTACAAGAGTCTAGGTTTTGTTCTTCTCTATTTGTTCTATTTCTTTAGCCATAGCTTCAATCCAACCTTCATTTTCCAATGCATCTTTGAAATTTCTAGGTTCAAAATTAGCAAGTAAACAAATATATTTTAGCTTACTTCTTGTCATAGTACCTTTTGATTTATCTCCAATAATTTGATCTGGTGCATGATGCCTCCTGACATGCTTGGCCAATATAGGTTCTTTGCCCTTTGATTGAGTTCCATTGTCCTCACTTTAAATTTCAACTTTTTCCTCTAGTTGTTTTGTCTATAGCTCAAGTCCTTCAAACTTAGTAGGCATTGGCTTGGTAGCTTTAGATTGTGACTCAGTTTGAACTTCTTGTAATTTGATGACCAAAGACTTGGGAGTTGTAGTCTCCTAATTGATAGATATGTCTGGAAATGTATCAAGTTCAATGAAAAAAAATCTCTTGTAATATTTTGGTTCCTTTTTGCTTTCTTCTTCAGTCCTTTTTGCAAACTCATCAACTTTCACATGTGCACATTCTATGATTTTGTGAGTCGACAAATTCAAACATCTATATGCCTTACTCTTGCTAGAATATCCTTAAAATATACCTTCATCACCTTTCACATCAAGATTTCCTTTTCTAGATTCTTTCAAGATGTAACATTTACTTCCAAATACTTTTAGGTAACTTACATTAGGTTTATAGCCATACCATAACTCATAGGCTATTTTGAATGAGTCCTTCTTTAACTATACTTGGTTTAAGGTATGAACTATAGTACTGATAGCTTCCATCCAATATTTGATAGCAATATTCTTCTCAATCAGTAGAGTCCTTGCACAATCCATGATGGATCAGTCCCTTCTTTTAGCTATTTCATTCTGCTCAGGAGTTCTAGGAGCTGATACCTATCTTCTGATTCATCTTTCAATGGAAAAGTTATTGAATTCATTTGCGATGAATTCACCACCTCTATCTAATCTTAAGCATTTCAATCTTTTCCCTGTTTCCTTCTCTACTCTTGCCAAATACCATTTGAATTTCTCAAATACTTCTAACTTCTCTCTTAGATACATAACATTCATCATTCTAGAGTAGTCATCAACAAAAAGAATAAAGAATTTTTCTCCTGTATAGATTTCAATTTCAATAGGTGAACACAAATTAGTATGCACAATTTTCAAAATATTTTTTGACTGATAGTTTTTACTTTTAAAGCTAGTCTTTTCCATTTTACCAATCTAACAATTCTTGCATAGACCAACATCAGGTTTCTTCAAACTAGGAATGCCTCATACTTTCTTAAATTTGCTTATTTTCACCATGTTATCAAAATTCATATGACATAACCTTCTGTGCCATAGCCAATGTAATATCCCATTTTGAAAGTACCTCAAATTTCTTTTAGTTCCCCATTTAAGGATTTATGAATAACTTCAAGTACTTACTCTCTATGAGGAAAATGTGTAGATTTTCTATTATTTTCAAGGAACTTCAAATTTTGAACTATGTATATGTATATGTATATGTATATGTATATGTATATGTATATGTATATGTATATGTATATATATATATATATATATATATATATATATATATATATATATATATATATATATATATATATATATATATATATATATATATATATATATATATATATATATATATATATATATATATGATAAGGACTTTGTATATAAAATATATTAGAAATAAGAAATATCCCCTAATACTATGTTAACTTGTTCTCTTATCTTATTTATGCTTTTATGCCCTTTATTTACTTTATTGGTAAATATGCAACTTATGATCAGTTATCCCTTTTTGTGTAGTCCTCCTTTATCTTTGACTACCAAATTTTATTTAATGCACCATTCATGTGCTTATACCAAGATTATGGTCTGTATGATGCTCCACAATTTTGGTCTAAGGATTTCATGCAATGTTTGATATGTCCTTTGTATATTGTCCCATACAATCCAAGTTGGATGATCATTCTCTCCTTTGTTATACCTCAATCGTGTGACTCAAATTTCAATGTAAATGATAATGTGTCATTGTTCTTTAGTATGTAGAGCCTCACATCTCTAAACAAAAGAAATTCACTATGCACTTCTTAGATTCTACTATATATCATTTTTCCTGATGTCCACAGGGACCCCGTATATAATGGATTTAATGTAGATGTAATTTTTTATTGTGCTCGCTGGTGCTAAGATCAATGTTATTCACCAATACTCACCTTATCCTTTATTAAAGTTGATGTGGAGTTAGGTTTGAATATTCATACATCTGTTAATATGTTGTGGTGAATGTCTAATTTAATCTTTGTAATTCATATAGGATTAATAAGTCATGTGTTGTTGTTTCGAAGTCCAATCGGACTCAATAAATATACAAATATAATCAAGGCAACATGATGAATGGACATGCTGATATGTATGGTTATTAACATTTCTCTTCGATGGTGAATACTATGATAAATACTATGGTCAATACTATTATTAATATCTCTATAATATTGATGACATTTATCTTTATAGTTTATCAATATTATTCCTTTTGTGAATAATCAATAATAGTATATGAATTATTATTATATTTTATCTAATTATAGGATTCCCTTTAGGATGGGTCATGATAGCCTCCACTTCTCAAAATTGCTTGTCCTCAAGCACTATCACTCATACATAAGCTCTTCCATAGATAAGAAACATATTTTCATACAAAAGGCCTAGAAGATTTTTATAAAACATACATCTCTAGTAAATGAAAATACAAAGCAAACATGATGCAGACTAATGAAGACACAAAGCATACACAATGTAGACACATTCTATAATTTATTCTCCACAATGAAAATAGAGGTAAGAAATTGATTTACAAAATATACTTCCTTAGCATGTTTTATTGATTATGAATCCAACAAGAACAAATAATCGTTAGGATGCACATGTATATAATAGCCTCAAAGAAAAGATTAGTCATGATAAATTAGTTCCAAAGCAATATCCTACCAAGCCCAAGAGTGAAACTTTGGCTCCCTTGGCCTTAATGGAAGACATCAGTCATCTCATGAGGTGGTCTACTCGGCAGATTCTTAATTGAATTGAGTTGACATGATGTCAAATTTTTCTTAACTTAACCAATCTAAGCCTAGGAGCAAAACTTTGGCCCTTCTGGCCTTGATGAAGATATTCTATCATTCCATCAAGGTGGTCTACTTAGATGTTCATCTTAACATTTTTTCCAATCTAAGCCCAAGAGCAAAACTTTGGCCCTCTTAGCCTTGATGGCAACCTTTGACATCCATCAAGGTGTTCTACTTAGATGGTAATCTTATTCTTCTTAAATATCCTACCTAAGTCCAAGAGTGAAATTTTGGCCCTCTTGGCCTTGATGGTAGCCTTTGACATCCATCAAGGTGTTCTACTTAGATGGTAATCTTATTCTTCTTAAATATCCTATCTAAGCCCAAGAGCAAAAATTTGGCCTTCTTGGCCTTGATGGCAACCTTTGACATCCATCAAGGTGGTCTACTTAGGAGTTAATCTTATTTTCCTTAAATATCCTACCTAAGCCCAAGAGTGAAACTTTGGCCCTCTTAGCCTTGATGATATCCTTTGACATCCATCAAGGTGGTCTACTTAGGAGGTGATTTGATTTATAATCATTTTTATTACATACATATATAAAATTGTAGTGCCTACCCTAGTTTGCATTTTGCTATTATTGTTGAACTCTTTTAGGGCTAGTTTTATGATGATTATTATAGTGTTTGTAGTTATTGATTATAATTAGTTAGATTATTTATTATCATGTATTTTCTTATAGATACTTACCCCATACTTGCATGTGTATGGTGTGCATATTTTTTTCTTTATGTATTGTTGAGATAATGGGTGTTGCACACATTGCATAATATTGTTATTTTGTTATGTAATGTTGTACCTAGATGGACGTGCAACATGTAAAGATTCTCATGGAATATTCTTGATGAGTTGTATTGTAACATTGTGATAATATTTCATGTAATTATTTAATATTGGGGAAAAGAATTAAATGCCCAATATTAAATGTGGGGTCAGTGGGTTAGGTAGCACATGGTTTTAGCACATGGTTTATGTAATACCACTTAGTGGTTTTGTGAGACTTGCTACTATATAAGCAGCCACAAGGTTAGTTGTTGTACAAGGAGAGAGAGTGACAAGGAGAAGACAAAAGGCAAGAGTCAAGCGGGACAAGGCTTGACAGGTTAGCCAAGGGAGCATTTGTGAAGGTTGAAAGCATGGCATGGGATGTGTGGATTCATGCTTGTTCACATAGTTTGCTTGGTTGTGGCTATGGCCATGAAGGCTTCCATGGTTGTATGGCAATGGTATTTTTTGCTGAATAATACATGATGATGGATGCTTTTGGAGGCTGGGTTTTTTCCCTCAATGAGGGTTTCCCAGGGTATATCTTGTGTCACAATTTTGTGGGTATGTTTTCTATTCTCTTGCATGTGGATTTTAATTCCATGTTTATTTCAAATCTATTATGGGTTATGTGGAAACGGTTATATTCTTTGTTGCCAAGTTTCCTTACAAGTGGTATCAGAGCTATGGTTTTATTATTGTAACCCTAGATTGAATCCATGGGAATGCATGAGAGGATAAAAGAAAAGGGCAAGATATATGAATGATTGCAGATCTAAGGGCTTTGGATTTGCTGTTATGATGGGATGTTAAAAGATTTGGGCATGTGAAATTGTTGGAGAAAAAAAAAAAAAAAAAATTCGGATGTTTCATTTAAAATGAGGGTTTTGGGGGGTAGCATGCAGAAATGACCTCCTGGGTAAAAACAGACCTCACCATTGGATCCGGGTCAACATTTCCATAAATTTTGATATATAATATGCCCTAGTTTGGCCATGTTCAGAGGAAATGAAAGAGTTTTTTGGTTTCAGCCCATGATGGCCGTCAAATTTAATCCCGTCGGAATTTTCGTCACCCAAAAAAAAAAAATTAAAAATGAAAAATCGTACTAAAAATGGTAAAAAGACAGTTTTAGTAAAATGGCCATAACTTTCTCTCAGAATATCGGATTTCAGACTTCTTATAGGCGTTGGAAAGCTAATTCAGAGCACTACAAGATGGTGTAGGTTTGGTTCTATGATTTTGAAATTTTGTCAAGTTTTAAGAGCCCTAAAGTTAGATGTTATTTATTTTGAGCACGAATTAGGGCATAACTTGGGCATACGGAGTCGGATTTTGGACTTCGAGTAGTCAACGGAAAGCTCTTGGAGAGCTCTACACAATGGTTCAGATTTGGTGCAGGTTTGGCATGATTTATTTGTTGATATATTTATCTGAACAGTTTATGGTATATATTTTGACTATGGTAACATTGCGAGTTTATGGCATTGGAAGATTTAAGATTTGATGTCATTGTATACTCAGTTCATATTTCAGTTTGGTCTCATGATGATATAGTTATCAATGTTTGGTTTGGATATGCATGATGACTTGTTGGGTCTACAAGTTGTGCAGTGGTGTAAGCGGTCTATACTTACAGGTTGCATTTATAGCTTGGTTATGGGTTGTCTTTGCCCATTGATCTTTCATTATTGATGCATATTCAGATTGGTGGCTTGGATTTGGGTTGTCTATGCCCTAAGTCACATGATTTTATCTTCATGTAGAAGGGATGAGATGTTGTTACCAGGTACAGTCATGGTGGAGGATTATGGTTGACTATGCTGACAAGTTGGACACTTTGAGAGCCAAATGCTCGGTTCATGGATGTGATCATGGTGTCATGGATTTTGGCATGACATGATTGGTTATACAGGTACATCCTTGATGTTTATTAGCTTGGATTTCTGATTTGTTTATGGTGGTATATCTTCTTGGTTGAGGATCATGGTTATTTGGTTTTCTTTTGAGGAGCTCATGATGTGCACTTTGAGTTCTTTGATGGTTTGATGCCTTGGTTGATTCTCATGGTTAGAGGATGGTTATTTTTCATCATGATGTCATGGATAGCTTGGATACACAGTTTAGTGGGAGCTTGTGACAGTGATGGGGTGACAGTACAGGATTAGTTCCTAGCTTGGTCTATATCTTCTTGGTTTGGAGAGGATGGATTTTATGATGCCATAGGTGACTTGGTACCACAGTTGAGTGGGAGTTGTTGGCATTGATATATTTATTGAGTATTTGCAGATGTTGGAGGTTTGTCTTAGATCCTGTTGCTGCAGAAGCATCTTTGACATTTGCATGGTGCACTTGTTATCTTCATGGTGTTTGAAGATGGTTAGATCTTGAGGACTCATGGAGTTCTTGGTTATCTTCATGGTGTATGGAGATGGTTCTTCCTAGTATGTGGAGATGGTTCTTCCTGGTATGTGGAGATGGTTTTCTTCATGGTGTGTGGAGATAGTTGCATCTTGAGGACTCACAGGGTTCTTGGCAAAGGTGTGGTTTATGCTTTTATTTGGCATGTTATCCTTGGTGTGAGGATGGTTTCATTATTATGTCATGGTATACTCTTGATATGCGTTTAGAGTTGTGACATGTTATGGTGTGTTCATATGGAGCATGTTATCTCTTTAGTTGAGATGGTTAGATCATGTTGTCATGTTTATGTTCCTGAGGCCATGGTTGGAACTTTGACATTGATCTTGGTTTAGTTTCTTGGTATTGAGTACACTAATCATAAGCTGGATACTTCATGATATTGATATGTTGCATTTGGAGTTGGCATGGATTGATTGGTTACAGGTGCTCATGGATACTTAGAGATGGTGGTGACGCTGATTTCTCTTGGATTAGAGAAGTATTTGTTGGGATAGTTGATGGTTTCAGCAGGAAGTCCGAGGGGCAGTCACCTGATATGGACTTGAGAGGAGATTGTTCTTAAATGAGTCTTGGTTGGAGACTTGGGTATCTTGATGAGCATTCTCATTCTCCACTCTTGGTCTACTCGGCGGTTTGCTACTTGAGAGGTATAGCCCATTGTTTTTTCTCAAGTACATTATATTTATGCTTGTCTTTCATGGATATGGATCTTGAGCTATGGTACATGAGTTAGTTCTGGAGGGTTCATTTGAGAGATGGTTTAGCATTGGTTATCTCCATGTGCATATGTTGTTATGCTGGTTGAATTTGGAAGATGGTTTTATATTGGGCATATTCCTTGGATTAGGAATGGTTATTCCTTGGTTTAGGAATGGGTTTATTGAGTTTGATCTTCTTGTGAGAGGCTTACATCCATGATGAGTTATATGGTATGGTTTGGGTGTTGTTGAGGCTTCTTGTTGGGGTTTTATGGAGGAGATCATACTTGCACAGTTTACATCTAGAGGTGTGTGTAGAAGGACATGATACAGGTTATGATTTGCATGGTTTCTCTGGTCTTGGTTATCTTCCTGGATGTTCAATTTTGCCTACATTGGATTTGAGATTGGTTGGAGATTGTGATCACTGGTTTGTGCTCATGTATTTCATGTGAGAGATGACATGGTTATTTCTTTCTCTTTCCTTTGTTGGTTGTGGTGAACTTGGGAGAGCATTGGAGACTTGTTATGAGAGTTGTTCTTGCAGGATATCAGTTTATGTATTGTGGATGTCCTTGATACTACATGGATTCACTTCTTTGAGATGTGTTGAGTGGATTGGTTATAGATTTGACATTATCTTTTGCAGTGGGAGCTTCTTGGTATATATGTGGCAGGTATTGCTCTTGAAGCTTGTGATTGCAGGTTGTAGATTGGATATGTCGGTGATATGAGATTCACTTGTTATACCTTTGAGGTATGGATAGTTGGATGGGTTTGGCACTTTGCTGTGGGTGCTATTTCAGCTATGGATATTTTGACAACTATGGATACATGTGATTACCTTTGGATCAGGTTTTTTGTGCTTGGAATTTTAGTTGGTACAGGATTTTATGATCTTCTAATGCGACAGGTTGGGTGGTTTTCTCTTTGGATGGCTTCTATGTATGTCCAGTGGGAGTGGCATAATAGGAGGTGAGATCATTCATGTTTGAGATGCTGGATACTTTGATTTTGTTGCGGGTACCAGGATGGAGCACTTGGTACATTTTGATCCATGATGGTGAACGTGCTAGGAGGGATTGTTCCCTTGTTCATTTTATGTGGCTACGGATTGACCCTATGCAATGTATACAACAAGTGGGAGATTGTTGAGATAATGGGTGTTGCACACATTGCATAATATTGTTATTTTGTTATGTAATGTTGTACCTAGATAGACGTGCAACATGTAAAGATTCTCATGGAATATTCTTGATGAGTTGTATTGTAACATTGTGATAATATTTCATGTAATTATTTAATATTGGGGAAAAGAATTAAATGCCCAATATTAAATGTGGGGTCAGTGGGTTAGGTAGCACATGGTTTTAGCACATGGTTTATGTAATACCACTTAGTGGTTTTGTGGGACTTGCTACTATATAAGCAGCCACAAGGTTAGTTGTTGTACAAGGAGAGAGAGTGACAAGGAGAAGACAAAAGGCAAGAGTCGAGCGGGACAAAGCTTGACAGGTTAGCCAAGGGAGCATTTGTGAAGGTTGAAAGCATGGCATGGGATGTGTGGATTCATGCTTGTTCACATAGTTTGCTCGGTTGTGGCTATGGCCATGAAGGCTTCCATGGTTGTATGGCAATGGTATTTTTTGCTGAATAATACATGATGATGGATGCTTTTGGAGGCCGGGTTTTTTCCCTCAATGAGGGTTTCCCAGGGTATATCTTGTGTCACAATTTTGTGGGTATGTTTTCTATTCTCTTGCATGTGGATTTTAATTCCTTGTTTATTTCAAATCTATTATGGGTTATGTGGAAACGGTTATATTCTTTGTTGCCAAGTTTCCTTACATGTATGGCATTTCTGATGTGGTTAAGGAAGGGAGTCGTAGTCACCCATTAGTCAAGATCTACATGATGCACTACTTTCTGCCATTACCTGTTTAGCTTAGTATATATTGTGTATGTACATGCATGGATTTTATGTAGGTTTTAGGTACTAGGTATTGACTTCCCTGAATTTCCAGGATGAGTGTATCCTATCGCATTATCTCAATGGTAAGAGAGGGGAGATAAATTCTCAAGTCCAAATCCCAACCCTTTAAGCCATTTACCCTAATTGAAAATTAGGACAAGAATCTAAGTGGAGTACCCTCTAAATACATCAAATGATGTAATTTGTGATATTAACCCTTGGTCTAATTTTGTATGTGTTTTGCTATGATGGTTTTGTTATGATGGGTTTGTCAGGATGAGCGTACCCTGTCGCATTATCTCAATGCTAAGAGAGGGGAGATAAATTCTCAAGTCCAAATCCCAACCCGTTAAGCCATTTTCCCTAATTGAAGATTAGGACAAGTATCTAAGTTGAGTACCCTCTGAATATGTCAAATGATGTAATTCGTGATATTACCCTTGGGTCTGATTTTTTGTAAGTGTTTTGCTATGATAGATTTTCGTATATTACTTTATGAGTTTTTGGTGAATTTTCTATTAATTGAGTTTAATTAAAATATTTAATTAAATGAAAATTAATATGATATTTTAATATTTTATTTTATTTAATTAATTAGGAAATTAATTAAATAAAAATAATTAAATTTGAAGATAAAAGTTATAAGTTTAGACTTGGAATGTGATAATATTAATTTAATTTAATAATAATATATTTAGAGTATATATTTTTAAATAAATGCTAAATAATATTATTATTTAAGTTAATAAATATTTTATCAAATAAGTTTCATAAATAAATTTAAAAGTGGAAAAGATATTAAAATTATTAAAAGATTCTAAATCACATGATGCGTGCATGTGATTAAAATATAATAAGATAAAACAAGTGGATTTAATAAAGTGAGTGCATGAGATTTAAAATTAATAAATTAATTTTAAAAGTAGTGAAGTGAATATTAAATAAATAAATTTAATTAAATAAATTAATGTACATTATTTTAATATTTATAGGAGTATGCGAACTCTTGTGAGTTGTCATGTTGACAACACAGGAGTTTGCACTCTAATTATGCACATGGTGTCTACATAATTCTAGACACCTCATCATGTTTATCTTCTTATTGTGGAAGATATGTGCTTAGTTGTCATGCTCATCTCCTAGTTCTTTCTAGACACATTCTAGATGCATTTTAGAGACCTTTATATACAGGCTCTCCTAGTGTGTATGGACAAGCTCATATGCTTCTACATCTTCATATGCTTCTACAAGCTCATAGGCTTCTACATCCTCATATGCTTCTACAAGCATTCCTAGTCACTTGGGGGAGTTTGGTCCTTGGAGGAATTGCGAATGTTGGAGAAAGAAGGAATTTTCAAAAAGGAGAAGGTTCTAAGAGGAGGAGCTTCTCTACAATTTTCTAAGGCGTAGTGAATTAGCATCAGTGTCTAGGTAGGCACTCGTGGTTATATTGCATATTTTTATTATGCTCTTTCTCTTCCTGTCTTCATCTTGTCTATTATGTGTGTCTGAATAATTCTCTATGAATGAATCTTCAATTTTGTAATTCGAGCATGCATATTGTTTCATGCAGTTATGGGAATTAAAAATATTATTGCAATCTTCCCTTAGTAGAGTCAAGATTTGGAAATTGATTTAGGTTTTGGGTTTGAATTAAAATAGAATCTTATTATTATGCATTAGTTTTATATGATTTATTAACTAATCTAATTAAATTAAATTAAATTAAGATTAGTTAATAGTGGAAGAAGTGAAATTAATTATTAATTTAAGTAAATGGATTTTTAAATGAGGGCAAATTAAAAGAGATAGTAGTAAGTGTTTAGTGGAATTAAATAATTAAATTATTAATGAGATTGATTTTACTTAAAATCAATGAAGATTATTTTAAATAAATGATTGTCCTTGAATTATTTTAAGGAAATTGTAAACTAATTATTTGAAAGTTGATAAGTATTATTCTAATGTTTTGAATAATGTGAATGATTTTATCTAAAAGTCAATGGGAACTAGTTTAATGATTTAAAAAAGTAAATAATTATCTTATGATTATTTTATAAAAAAAATTTAAAATTAATGGAGGAATAATTCTATGCATTATTCAAAAAAAAAGAGGGTTGACTTGGAGATTAAACAAAGAATCTTATACACTTGAAATATATTTGAAACGAAAGCTGAAACCTAATATTTGGCTTAACCATGTGATTGCGAAAGAAAACTAAAATATGTGTTTGTATCTTGTTCTTTATGCTATCCATGTTTGGGGTTTGGGTGGTCCTAGAGTGTTGACCAGTTAGTATGTCTACCAGAGGCTTGGGAGTTATATGAATGTGATGGCATGTTGATGTTAGTTGATCTCGATCTTTCTAAACCCAACCATGGTAATGTGATGGTGTGCTCTATGAGATGTTTGTATTCATTGTTCATTGATGCTCATTAGTCTTCCTGTGTGAAGATGAGAGGTATGTACATGAGACACTTGACTTAACCATTTTTGAGTCATCGATCAGTTATACTTGGGTTACTTTCCAGTCACCTTGATGGGACTGAAGTGTTTGTTTTGATCTTGATTTTGTCATGTTGTGACATGTTTTGACTCGACCATTTTGGAGTCTCTGATCACTATTATTTTCTTTGAGATGCCTTTTTGGTTGCTTGTTGAGAACCAATGGATATTTTGATTTATATTGAGATTCTTTACGATTGCTTGTTGAGAACTAATGGATATTGTGATTATCATTGATACCTTCAGTTGCCAATAAAGAATTGATATGGTCATGATTATCAATGGGTGCTTTTTAAGTTGCTCAAGGAGATTTGATGTTCTTACTGTGAATTATCTTTTGGTACTTTTCTAG
Organism: Cupressus sempervirens; assembly: GCA_028749045.1. NCBI lineage: Eukaryota > Viridiplantae > Streptophyta > Pinopsida > Cupressales > Cupressaceae > Cupressus > Cupressus sempervirens. The sequence continues at coordinate 658,008,053 of CM053793.1, forward strand.
TCACTTTTATAGGACTGAGGTGATTTTTTGATTTTTGATTTCTTGAGCCTAGGGTAGGTTATCTACTTGTAGTGTCAGGAAGTAACTTGCAATGGGGGGTAGGGCTCTAAGTGGCTGCCAGGGTAACTCATTGTAAGTTATTTAATAAGTGAAAACATTTACACTAAATGGGGATTAAAATGAACCTAATAAGATAATTTTATGTTCTCACCCATGCCTCGAGTGCTAGTACGGACTAGGATGGGAGTAGAGAGAATGCTTGGTTGCGACCTTGAATTCTGTAGTATGCCTCGTTAGTATGAGAGGATACTAGTGGCCACATAGGGATCACTAGGGGGCCAGGGTCTATTGAGAGACTACCAGGGTAACTCTAGCATGATTTGTGCAATGAGACTTTCCCACTTACATAGTAGGTTTCCTACATGTCTTGTGTGCCTCTAGGAATAGGTGTCGACCCTTTTATGTTGAAACCTTTGAGTTAGTAAACTTTTAGGATTCCTAGACTTAGAGAGTATTTGTGCTATGTGATTTGATAGCCTATTTGGGACTTGAGATTATCTCCTTAGCATTGTGAGAGTGGGCCATTTAGGTCCCACATGGTCGAGTGGTAGTGCTTTTTCACTCTTACCATTTGAGGTTCGTCTAAGACACTGTGGTTGGAGCATTCTTGGTTGGTATTTATCTTCATTCTATTCTTGGATCTTGTGATGGATGTTATTTACTGCTATGTTTCCTTATATTGATGATTAGCATGTGATAGATGATGTTATCTGCTTTGTAGGATCATCTTATGCTTTATTCTTGCATGTTAGATTTCTTTATCCATATGTTGTAGCATGTTAGATTTCTTTCTGCATATGTTGTAGTATGTTTTAGGATTGACATCCCTACTATGATAATGCCGATGATCTCTTCAATGACTTGGGATGTTATGCATGGAGGGATGGCTAGGGCCCACGATGGTCTAATAATGCTATTGACGGTTGGGAGGAACCACACACTTAGATTAGTTGTGTTTTATGTTGGATGGATATCTTTTATGATGGTTGTTATATCTTTATTGATGGATGGATGTATCATGTATGTTATTAGTTTCATTTATTTTATTGCACTTGTATCATATATTTGATGAGGATGATATATCTTTATTTTTACTAATGTTTAATCTTTTAAGCTTTTTCATATCCTATGACATGTACAGTGGATGTTAGAGCATTATGAATTTAAATGCCAAGAGGCATTCGAAAGAAATGTATATTATAGACAGTGGACTTTTCATTATTCTTTCATGTAGATGTAGTAGTTTTTAGACTTATTATTAATTAGATTAAATGTGACTCAACGTCTTGGGATCTTTAATGAGTGTACCTTTTATGTATACTTTTAGTTGAATGTTGTTATTTCTTTCGTTACTATGTGTATGTTCTGGATGGTTTAACTTTCATGATTTTAAAAAAAAATAGTTTTGCAAACATAGTAAAACTTTAGGTTAATTCTTTTGGATCCCTTGGCGGGGCATTACAGTAATCATCACTAAACTGCAGCCCATCTATTTCTTGTTTGTCCTTCATTACCCTCTTGATTATATTTAGGTCTCTTTGTTCATCTTGTCCTTTGCTTCCCCATTAAGTGTGGCATCCATTTTTTGAACTTGGTTTCTCTTTCCAAAGGCTGGCAAGAAAGATGCTCTGATACCACTTATAATGTCCTATTTTGAAAGTAACTCAAATCGCTCTTATTTCTCCATTTAAGGATTTATGAATAACTTCAAGTAGTTACTCTCTACGATGAAAATGTGTAGATTTTATATTATTTTCAAGGAACTTCAAATTCTTGAACTATGCATATATATATATATATACATATATACATATATATATATATGTATATATATGTATATATATATATACATATATATATATATATGTATAGATATATATATATATATACATATATATATATACATATATATATATACATATATATATATATATGTATACATATATATATATGTATATATGTATATATATATATATGCATTATTCAAGAATTTGAAGTATATATATACATATATATACATATATATATATATATATATATATATATATATATATCTATACATATATATATATATCTATACATATATATATATATCTATACATATATATATATATCTATACATATATATATATATCTATACATATATATATATATATATATATATATATATATATATATATATATATATCTATACATATATATATATATATATATATATATATATATCTATACATATATATATATATATATATATATATATATATATATATATATATATATCTATACATATATATATATATATATATATATATATATATGTATAGATATATATATATATATATATATATATATATATATATGTATAAGGACTTTGTATATAAAATGTATTTGAAATAAGAAATATCCCCTAATACTATGTTAACTTGTACTCCTATCTTATTTACGAATTTTATGCCTTTTATTTACTTAATTGGTAAATATGTAAATTTTCATCAGTTATCCCTTTTTGTGCAATCCTCCTTTGTCTTCGACCACCAAAGTTTATTTAATGCACCATTCATGTGCTTATACCAAGATTATGGTCCGTACAGTGCTCCACAGTTTTGGTCTAAGGATTTCATGCAATGTTTGATATGTCCTTTGTATGTTGTCCCATACAATCTGAGTTGGATGATCATTCTCTCCTTTGTTATGCCTCGGTCTTGTGATTCATCCTTTAATGTAAATGATGCTGTGTCATTATTCTTTAATGTGTAAAGCCTCACATCTCTCAACAAAAGCAATTCTCTATGCACTCTTTAGATTTTTCTATATATCTTTTGCCTTGATGTCCATGGGGACCCTATATAGAATAGATTTAATGCAGATGCAATTGTTTATTGTGCTTGCTAGTGTTAAGATTGCTGTTATTCACCAATGCTCACCTTATCCTTCATTAAAGTTGATGTGGAGTCAGGTTTGAATATTCATACATCTGTTAATATGTTTCGGCGAATGTCTAACTTAATCTTTATGATTCATAAAGGATTAATAAGTCGTGCATTGTTGTTTCAAAATCCAGTCAGCCTCAATAAATATACAAATATAATCAAGGCAACGTGATGAATCGACATGCCAATATGTATGGTTATTAACATGTCTTTTCAATGCTGCCCATTACGTAGTTGGAAGTTATTCGATCAATATAATTTATAAGAATTGTATTAATTGAAAAGTATTTGAAGTTTAATTAATTGATATATAAAATATTATATATATATATATATAAGGGAGAATTGCTCAATATTAAATCAATCAATTCATAATTAAATCAATTTACAAATAATTGTATCAATATTAAATGATATTAGTTTCAAGATATATATATATATATATATAACATGTTTAACCATATATGCTGATATTTATATTATTATGAATAATTATAAATTATATTATTATGAATAATATAATTAAAAAAATAAATCATAAGTATTTATCTTTATAGTTTATCAATATTATTCCTTTTGTGAATAATCAATAATAGTATATGAATTATTATTATATTTTATCTAATTATAGGATTCTCTTTAGAAGGGGTCATGATAGCCAACTTTCTTCAAACATGAGCAATAAAACATGAGCACTCACCAAGATCAAGATAAAACAGATTACTTTTTGTTTTTTTCCCTGATCCAAACAATTTTCCTTTGTCATCTAGCAGTCTTGCCTTGCCATGCATGAATTCCACCTTGAATTCAGTATTGATTAGTTGTGCCACACTCAACAGATTTTGTTTTAGTCCTTCAACCCAATACAAATTATCACATACAAGTTCTTTGGTTAATGAGATTTGATCTCTTCCTTTAATGCAACAAGGTTCATTGTTTCCAAATCTTACACTACCACCATCATAGTCTTCAAATTGTTCAAACTTTTTTTTTGTCACTAGTCATATGATGTGAACATCCATTGTCTATGATCCATGTATCATTATTTTTTGCATGAGAGATAAATGCCATCTTATGTTCATAATCATCATCAGATTCATCTTTCACAATAATGTAAACTATTTCATCTTCACTATTATCAGAATCTTTGGCCATAAAATATGTTTTCTTACCTTTGTATTTTCCTCTACCTCTAGAATATTTTATTGCAAGTAGAGCTTCAACAACTTCAAGGTCACTATTAAAAATTTCCTCTGATTCTTCTTCACTTTCTCACTGAGTGTCTTTTATTTTCTTGCCTTTTCCTTAAGTGAAAGCTTGGCTTCAAATGCAGATTCAATATTCTTGGAAGCTAGAACATAATTGTCATAGTTATCTAGCTCAAAGGCTATCAGTCTTCCTACTAGTGTATCCAAAGTTATCTTATGATTTATCTCACATCTTCTTTCTTGAATTGCAGATACTCTAATTGCATAAATAGTAAGCAATGTTCTAAGAACTTTAGTTATAACTATTTCTTCCTTGATCTCTCCTCTAGAAGCTTTGATTGTATTGACACTTGCTTTGATCCTTTCAATATATTTTTCAATGCTTTCATCTTTTCTCATCCTCATCTGATTGAATTGTCCTCTGAGGCTTTCTGCTTTGGCTCTCCTCACATTTTAATCACCTCCATAAATATCTTTTAGCTTGTTCCACATTTCAAAGGTAGTTTTTTAGTCCTTGATATCATCAAATTCTTCATAGCTTAGAGTAGATGCAATGTCTATCATCATGGTTTTATGAGTCTTTTCCTTAGCAATGTACCAACATATAATGTACTAGAAGGAGTTGTATATTCTTCATCAAGGTATTTCAATCTTGAATCACTAATGGAAGCTAGATGAAGTCTTATGAGACCCTACCATGCTGAAAAGTGATCTTTATTAAGCCTTGGAATTTCTCTCTTGTAAGACATCCTAATCTTTAGCTTAGGTCATTGAAACCTTTCCTAAAAGTACTAAAAACTTTGATACCAATTGTTGGATATATAGATAGAGTAACTGAGAGGGGGGTGAATTAGTTAATACAAAAATAAATCCATAGATCCCTTAAATGTCTGATAAAACTAGTTATTGTTTTCACTCTGTAAACATACTTAAAATGCCGTGACTTGATAAATGTAGTGTATGTTAAATTTAACAGATCTTTAACATTCATAGTGATTAACATGCAAGCATAAAGGAGATAACATGAACACAAGAGACACTAGATTTATTGTAGAAACCCAATATGGTAAAAAGCACCAACTAACTAGCTATTGATTTTCACTCTTTTGAAGTGATCTCTATTAGGAGCCAACTTTGTTAAAGGTTACAAAACACACTATTAGGTGTGATCTTGTTAAAGGATTTAATCACTCTGTTAGGAATGGCCTTGCAAGAGGTCTTTAGAACAATTCAATGGAAATTTCACCTTGTTAGAGGATTTACAAATGGTTATTAAACCAACTCAGCTAAGAGATTTTGGAATCAATGCTACAATGGTAAGAAAGTAACAATGAAAAGACCTAAATGAGATGCAACTGAATTTCTGATATAGAGCTCTATTTTGCTTCACACTAGATCCTTCTTGATTGAATACAACTTTTCTACTCGTTAAGGATATCTAACCATCCTTCAAATTTACTCACACTTTCCTCTTCAAACAATCAATACTCTTGCATACACACTCATACTTTAGAATCTCAAATTGACTTTATACCATTCAAATTATCAAATCAGCCCATTTACAACTTAAAATTATCAATAATCATTACCTTAGTCAATTGGAATCAATACTTGAAATAATTAAACTTCATATCTCAAATTAACAAAATCCTTCATTGGCCAACCCTACTTGGTAAACACTGTTCCTAAAATGATTTCCTATGTTAAGCAATAGAAGCTCGATTAACATTGTGAACTTGCAAAAATCCTTTTGAGACCGCGTGAACTCAGTGAACACCAACTTCTAACTAATTTTCCTTTGTTAACCATGAGAGCTCGGTTAACACTACATTTTTCCACATTTTTCTTCAATGCGTGAGTGAGCTCAGTAGCCACTGTCTTTGTAGAGTAATTTCTAGGAATGCTCGATAGACATAGAAAATTGCTTTGCTAACCAAATGAGCTTGGTAAGCACTGTCTACCAACTAATATGACATTTGTGTAACATCAAAGACAACACACAATTAGACAATTTTATCCAACAATCTCCCTCTTTGGCATTAATGACAACACAACATGTCATAGCACAATGAAATTTGAAAACAAGACTTTCCTTGATAGAAAGTTTCTCCCTCTTAGATTTTATGCCACAAACTTCTCTAATGTAGTAATCTCCCTCTGTGAATAAATTACATAGCTTCTTCTTCAAACAATAAACTCTACCTCAAACAAATTTTAGAAAGATATGACAATAAACTCTCCTTCTTTGACAACACAAGCCAAAGACAACACATACCAAATGAGTATCAATGTACCTTGAGTACTAATTCATATGCAATGTTCCCTTGACTATGATGCATCAACTAATAGATCTTCAACTTGGTTCCTGTTGATGCATCACTAAAACCTTACTTTAGTGGGCTTCAGATAGGGGAATGCGCCCTAACTTACCTCTTAGATACAAGAATGAATCCTTAGGTAATGGCTTGGTAAATATGTCAGCAATCTATTCTTTTATATGGATATATTCCAATCTGATTTCCTTATCCTACACCAATTCTTTGACAAAGTGGTATTTTATAGAAATGCGCTTGATTTTGGAATGCATCACTAGATTCTTTAAAATTTTAATTGCACTTGTATTATCACAAAATATGATAATTGGTTCTTTGATCTCAACTTTCATGCCTTCTAACAACTGTTTAAACCAAACAATATTAGAATAGTTCACTACTACTACAACATACTTTGCTTCTATTGTAGAATGGGATGTGCAATTTTTCTTTTTTCTTGTCCAAGATACCAACCTTTTTCCAAGAAAGAATGTTCCACCACTTGTACTCTTCCTATCATCAATGTTTCCTTCCCAATCAACATCAATAAACACTTTTAAGTCTAGATTTCCTCTAAGTTTATACCATAAACGATAATCTTCAGTGTCTTTCAAGTATCTCAAGATCCTTTTGATTGCCATCATATGATTTTCTCTAGGTTTTGCCAAGAATCTTGCCAATATACCAACTGCAAGATCAATATCAAGCCTTGTATGAACTATATACTACAATTTTCTATTTATTTATCTATATAAGGTCTAATCTACCTCTTTTGAATCATTGTCTTTGGTAAGCTTTAATCTAGTACACATTGGGGTTCCAACTAGTTTACAATCTTCCATACCAAACTTCTTGAGTATCTCCTTGATATACTTACATTGAGTGAGGTAGATACCATTCTTGCTCTGTAATATCTGAAGACCAACAAAGAACTTAATTTCACCAAACATAGACATTTCAAATTCTTTGTTCATTTTCTCTGAAAATTCTTTGCATTGATCATCATTCTCTGTAAATAAAGTATCATCCACAAATATTTCTGCCAAAATAATCTTGTTATCTAGTCCTTTCTTTATGTACAAGCTACTGTTATCATTAGTTTTTTGAAAACCAATTTAAATAAGGTAGTTATTCCCATGGTCTAGGGGCTTGTTAGAGACTATACAATACTTTTTGTAATTTTTAAACCATGTTCTTTCTGTCTGGATTAACAAAACCTTTAGGTTGTTCAATTTAAACATCTTCATCAAGAATACCATTGAGAAATACAGATTTAACATCCATCTGATATACCTTAAATCCTTTATGTGTAGCATATGCAAGTAAGGTCTTGACACCATCCAATCTTGCAATAGGGGCAAAAGTCTCACCATAATCAATTCCTTCTTATTAAGAGTAGCCTTTACACACCAATCTAGCTTTGTTTCTTGATACCTTACCATCTTCATTCAACTTATTCCTAAATACCCATTTTGTTCCAATCACATTTTTATCTTTAGGCCTAAGTACAAGAGTCCAAGTTTTGTTATTCTCTATTTTTTCTATTTCTTCATTTATAGCTTCAATCCAACTTTCCTTTTCCAATGCATCTTTGACATTTCTAGGTTTAAAATCAGCAAGTAAACAAGTATATGTTAGCTTACTTCTTGTCATAGTGCCTTCTGATTTATCTCCAATAATCTAATCTAGTGCATGATGCCTCCTGGCATACTTGGACAATATAGGTTCCTTGCCTTTTGACTAAGTTCCACTATCCTCATTTTGAATTTCAACTTCTGGCTCTAGTTGTTCTATTTGTAGCTCGGGTCCTTCAAGCTTGGTAGGCATTGGCTCAGTAGGTTTAGACTGTGAATCAGTTTGAACTTCTTGTAACTCAGTGACTAAAGACTTGGGAGTTGTAGTCTCATGATTGATAGATGTGTCTAGAAATTTATCAGGTTCAATGAAAACAAATCTCCTATAATCTTTTGGTTTGTCTTTTCTTTCTTCTTAGTCCTTTTTTCAAACTCATCAACTTTCACATGTGCACTTTCTATGATTTTGTTAGTAGACAAATTCAGACATCTATATGCCTTACTCTTGCAAGAATATCCCAAAAATATACCTTCATCACCTTTCACATCAAATTTTTCTTTTTTAGATTCTTTCAAGATGTAACATTTACTTCCAAATAGTTTTAGGTAACTTACATTGGGTTTATAGCCATACCATAACTCATAGGGGGTTTTGAATGAGTCTGTATTCAACTATACTTAGTTTAAGATATGAACTATAGTGTTGATAGCTTCCTTCTAGTATTCTATAGCAATGTTCTTCTCAATCAATAGAGTCCTTGCACAATCCATGATGGATTTTCCCCTTCTTTTAGCTATTCCATTCTACTCAAGAGTTCCAAGAGCTAATACCTATCTTTTGATTCCTTTTTCAATGCAAAAGTTATTGAATTCATTTGAGATGAATTCACCACCTTTATCTAATTTTAAGAATTTCAATCCTTTTCCTGTTTCCTTCTCTACTCTTTCCAAATACCATTTGAATTTCTCAAATGCTTCTAACTTCGCTCTTAGATACATAATAGTCATCATTCTAGAGTAGTCATCAACAAAAAGAATAAAGAAGTTTTCTCCAGTATAGCTTTCAATTCCAATAGGTCCACACAAATTAGTATGCACAATTTCCAAAATATGCTCATATTGATATTTTTTACTTTTAAAGCTAGTCTTTCCCATTTTACCAATATGAGAATTCTTGCATAGACCAACATCAGGTTTCTTCAAGCTAGGAATGCCTCTTACTTTCCTAAATTTTCTTAGTTTCACCATGTTATCAAAATTCATATGACATAACCTTTTGTGCCATAGCCAACTTTCTTCAACTTGATTAATAAAACATGAGCACTCACCAAGATCAAGATTAAAAAAATTACCTTTTTTTTGTTTCCCTAATCCAATCAATTTTCCTTTGTCATCCAGCAATCTTGCCTTGCCATGCATGAATTCCACCTTAAATCTAGTATTGATCAATTGTGCCACACTCAAAAAATTGTGTTTTAGTCCTTCAACCCAATAGACATTATCACATACAAGTTCTTTGGTTAATGATATTTCACCTCTTCCTTTTATGCAACAAGGTTCATTGTTTCCAAATCTTACACTACCACCATCATAGTCTTCAAATTTTTCAAATTTTGTTTTGTCACTAGTCATATGTTGTGAACATCCACTATCTATGATCCATGTATCATGCTTTCTTACATGAGAGATAAGTGCCATCTTATCTTCTTCATCATCATCAGATTCATCTTTCACAACAATGTAAACTATTTCATCTTCACTATTATTAGAATCTTTAGCCATAAAACATATTTTCTTACCTTTGTATTTTCTTGTACCTCTAGAATATTTTCTTGCAAGTAGAGCTTCAAAAACTTCAAGGTCACTATCAAAACTTTTCTCTGATTCTTCTTCACTTTCTTACTGAGTGTCCTTTATTTTCTTTCCTTTTTCCTTAAGTGAAAGCTTGGCTTCAAATGTAGATTCAATATTCTTGGAAGCTAGAACATAATTGTCATAGTTATCTAGCTCAACGGTTGTCAGTCTTCCTACTAGTGTATCCAAAGTTATCTTATGATTTGTCTCACATCTTCTTTCATGAATTGCAGATACTCTAATTGCATAAATAGGAAGCAATGTTCTAAGAACATTATTTACAAATGTTTCTTCCTTGATGTCTTCTTCAGAAGCTTTGATTGCACTAACACTTGCTTTGATCCTTTCAACACATTTTGCAATGTTTTCATCCTCTCTCATCCTCATCTAATCAAATTGTCCTTTGAGGCTTTTTTCTTTTGCTCTCCTCACATTATCATCACCTCCATCAATATCTTTTAACTTGTTCCACATTTCAAAGGTAGTTGTGCAGTCCTTGATATCATCAAATTCTTCATATCTTAGAGTAGATGCAATGTCTATCATCATGGTGTTATGAGTCTTTTTCTTGGCAATGTTACCAATAGATAATGTACTAGAAGGAGTTGTATATTCTTCATCAAGGTATTTCAATCTTAAATCACCAATGGAAGCCAGATGAAGTCTCATGAGACCTTGCCATGGTAAAAAGTTATCTCTGTTAAGCCTTGGAATTTCTATCTTTTAAGACATCTTGATCTTTAGCTTATGTCCTTGGAACTTTTCTTGAAAGCACCAAAAGCTCTAATACCATTTTTAGAAATAGAGATGTAGTAACTAAGAGGGGGTGAATTAATTACTACAAAAACAAATCCACAGATCCTTTAAATGTTTGATAAAACTAGTTACTATTCTCACTTGGTAAACATACTTAAAATGCCATGACTTGGTAAATATAGTGTATGTTAACTTTAACAAATCTTAAACATTTATAGTGATTAACATGCAAGCATAAAGGAGATAACGTGAACAAAAGAGACACTAGATTTAACATGAAAACCCAATATGAAAAAAACTATCAAGTAATTAGCTATTGATTTTCACTCTTCTAAAGTGAGCCATTGATTTTCACTCTTCTAAAGTGAGCCCTATTAGGAGCCAACTTGGTTAAAGGTTACAAAACACATTGTTAAGTGTGACCTTATTAAAGGATTCAATCACCCTATTAGGAGGGGCCTTGCAAGAGGTATTTACAATACTTCAATGGAACTATCACCTTGTTAGAAGATTTACAAATGACTGTTAAACCAACTTTGCTAAGAGATTTTGTAATCACTGCTTCAATGGTAATAAAGTAACAATGAAAAGACCTGAATGAGATGCAACTAAATTGTTGATACAAATCTCTATTTTGCTTCACACTAGATCCTTCTTGATTGAATACAACTTTGCTGGTCCTTAAAGATATATGACTATCCTTCAAATTCACTCACACTTTCCTCTTCAAACAATCAATACTCTTGCATACTTGCTCATACTTTAGAATCTCAACTTGGCTTTATATTTATACCATTCAGATTATCAAGTTGGCTCATTTACAACTTAAAATTATCAATAATCATTACCTTAGTAAGCTGGAATCAATACTTGAAATAATTAAACTTCATTTCTCAAATTAACAAAATTCTTCATTGGCCAACCCTTCTCGGTAAACACTGTCCCTGAAATGATTTCTTGTGTTAACCAACAGAAGCTCAGTTAACATTGCAAACTTGCAAAAATCCTTTGGAGACCGAGTGAACTTGGTGAACACTAACTTTGAACTAACTTTCCTTTGTTAACCATGTGAGCTCGGTTAACACTACTTTTTGCCACATTTTCCTTCGATGCTTGAGTTAGCTTGGTAGACACTATCTTCACAGAGTAATTTCTAGGAATGCTCAGTAGATATAGAAAATCACTTTGCTGACAAATTGAGCTCAGTAAGCACTATCCGCCAATTGATATGACATTTGTGTAACATCAAAGACAACACATAACTAGACAATTTATCCAACACATTTAACATTACAAAATTGAAGACAATAAAAGAGTTGATGTAGACCCTAGAAACTCTATATGAAAATCCCTCTATGTCAAATAAGGTATTTCTCAAGAAGCATTCATTTAATATGAAGATAATATAACGTGGATATTTTTTTATCATTTAAATGAGTTTAATATAGTTATTAGTTAGTTATCTTCTATGAATATTAATTTTGATGAAGAAATTAGGGCTCTCTTGATTTTGTGTTCTTTGCGTAAAAGCTAGAATGACTTGGTAATGGTTGTGAATAATTTTGTTTCTAAATCTAATACCCTAAAATTTGATTGGTATTATTTTGAGTGAGGAAACTTGTAGAAAAACCTTAGGTGGATCTATATTAGGAGGTGCTTTGAATGCAAAAAGTAGAGGAAGAATGACTAAGAGTGGAAACAAATTTGGAAACCATGGGAAATCAAGAGGAAAGTCAAAGGGAAAGAGGTCTCAGTCAAAAGGACCAAGAGATTGTTGATACTTCGGTAAATTAGGGCATAAGAAAAAATATTTTTGACTTGAAAGAACAATGAAAGAGACAAACAAGATGGAAACAAGGAGGAAAATGTGGTAAGTAACAAATCCAAAAAGGATGCCTTTCTTTTTTCTTTAGAAAGTATTGATGATTCTTGGGTTTTAGATTATGAGGCTCCATTTCATGTTATACCCCACTGAGATTATCTTATTGATTATATCCAAGAGGATTTTGGAATTTTTTATTTAGGGGATAATGAACCCTGTCAGATTGTTAGAAAGGGAAAATTTAAGATTAAGTTGCGGAATGGGAATCATTGGCTACTACATGAGGTAAGACATGTTCAAAGGCTGAATAAATTTTTTATTTCAGAAAGGAAAATTGGTGATGAGGGTTTTGTAGTTAGTTTTAATGATTAAAACTGGAAGGTTTCAAAAGGTTCCCTTGTATTAGCAAAAGGTGTGAAAATATGCACCTTATATCTTTGTATAGGTCATACTATTCCTTCTAATTTGATTGTTTAAGAGAAAAATTAATGTTCAAGAATAGTTGTTGCAGTTGAGCAGGGATAACAAATGATTGTTATAGATTTTTATACAATGCTATAGAACAAAAGACTTGGGCACATCAGTGGGAATGATATAAAATTAATTCATTCAAACAAAGTTTTACTAGGTCTAAAATGTGTCAATATAGATTTTTATGAAATTTGTATAGAAAACAAAAGAGAGTGAGTTTTGTGAAAAGTGGGAATGAAAAGAAAAATAAGAAATTAGAGCTTGCGATCTATGGGGGCCATCTTAGGTATCTTCCCTTGATGGCCCTCATTATTATGTTACATTTATTGATGATGAAACTAGAAAAGTATGCATTTATTTCCTTAGATATAAATCTAGTGCATTTCAACTTTTAAGAAATGGAAATGAGACTAATAAGAGACTAAACTGTCTTAGTTTTGATAATGGTGGTAAGTATTGCTATCATGAATTTGAAAATTATTTCTCCAATAATGATATTGATAGACAAAGAACTATTCCAAGGACTCCACAAGAAAATGAATTGGGTGAACGCATGAACATGACAATAATGAAGCATGCAATGAGCATGAGGTTGCATGCTAGATTTCGCTTAAACATGTGGGTGGAGTCTATTAATACTAATGTATATTTTATTAATAGAGGTCCCTCTACTCCTTTGGGTTGTGGTATTCTATAGGAAGCATGGATTGGTAAGAAGGTGAGTTATTCTTTTCTCAAAACCCTCAGTTGTGAAGCATTTATACATATAGATTTTGAAAATAGAACCAATATGGATGCTAAGTCGAAGCAATGCATATTTTTTTGGATATGGCATTGATGAATTTGGTTATAGGATTTGTTGGAATTCTTTAGAATAACTAAGAGGGGGGTGAATCAATTATCCAAGGTCTAGATGTACAAATAGAACTTTTCACATCTTAGTGAACCCATATCCATAAAGCATATTCATCATGCATGCATCCATTAGATCATTTAATCACTTAAACTTGTAGGCTACTATCAAATAAACTTTGCATAAATGTAAACATGAAACATAATAGATTCAATAAAGCATTTGACACAACAATTTAACATGGAAACCCAATTTGGGATAAACCATCAGTAACATGCAACTCATTCTCACTCTTATGAAGTGATGCCCTATGAAAGGCCAACCTTGTTAAAGGTTATAATGCACACTATTAAATGTGACTTAGTTAGAGGATTTGAATTCCCTTATTAGGAGTGAGCCTTGTTAAAGAACTTTAGATCATTCACTTGAAATGTCACCTGATTAAAAGATGACAAATGATAGTTAGGTCAACCTTAATCCAAAGGCTTTACCCTATATTGGTAAAATGATAAAAACTAACAACACACTTCATAGATTATAGATCACTATTTCAGTCCTCCATTCTACTTCACTTTCACACATTTCAGCTCTAATAGCTTATTCATAGTTTAAGCATCCATACCCCTAAGCCTTCTTTCTTTTCTTGCCAATAATAGTCTCTTCTACTTGGTCACTAAATGAAGCAATACCCTAGACTCCTTATCTTCCTTATGTTCTTGTAAATAAAAACCATTGCTCCTAACCATCCATCTCTATAAATAGAAAATTAAAATCTTTTTCTATTCATCCTATGTTGTCCATTTTAGGGTTAGGTAGGATTAGGTAGGATTCAATGAATCTACCCATCTTTTGATTTTATTCCCTTCTAGAAACTTCTCCTTCAATTCTTCACAAAATTCAAGAAAATAAAATAGTTGGCTCAAATTTGTCAAATCCATGATTTAACATGAATACTAGAACTCGACATCAATATGTTGTCACTCGACTTCCATACTATTCTTCCACTCATCATCCACTAGATAACTCGGCAAACACTAAAGTTTACTGGTCCATGACATCAACTAAAATTTACTTGACTTATACCGTATCATTCAACATACACTAAATTTTGACTTTTCTTGGCTCCAAATTATTTTTTGCTTGGCTTGCACTAACTTTTCTTGGCACGTACTATCCACTCAGTCAAGCTTGGTGGACTCAATTCGTCTTACTTGTTCTTTTAGACTTTTTTAGTGTATCCATTCTTTGCAACCTTAAGTAGATAATCAATGCACTATAACATCACTATCTTAACTAATCTTTGTACTCCTTTTTCATACCAGGACTCGACCTTTCCTCTAGGTGCTCTTGTTATCTCATTTGATCAAAAGCTCCTCATTGATCAAACAAATGATAGTTCTCAAATCATCTAAGAAGTTATCTTACCAAAAAGCATCAAGTTTTTCATCAATGACAAAACAATGATTGAAACACATTCTCATACTTGTATCAATCTATTCTCATACTAGTACAACCAACAATAATACAAAAAAAATAAAATTTCTTGTATTAAAATCTCTCCCACTATCAGCAAATTCCATCTTCTATATAGGTTACAAATTTTTTTTATGATCAAAAGACAATCAACTCATCTTTATGACTCCCTCTTGACCACTTCTTATATCTCCCTTTGCACCATCTCTCTTTTACTAGGTAGATGTAGTCATTAGGTACACTATCTCCCTTTCTATATTGCTAGATTTCTTTCTTCTCTTTGTCTTTCTCCCTCTTTGACAACAATGCCAAAGACTTGTCATCTTAATATGCAAATATGATTATTTTTAATTTCTCCCTCTATCACCTAGCTTGTGACTAATCTGTAGCCCCAACTCTTTGAGTTCTTTAGGTAGCTCCTAACATAAGACCCACTACCTTAATGTGTAATATATGTCAATCATGTTGTTTGACGTAGGGCACTTGTAATTCTTATTAAATAGCCTTGGATAGGGGTATCACCCCTAGTTTACCTCTTAGATACTCATGATCATCCTTAGGTAATGCTTCTATTAAGATATCAACTATTTGCTCTTTTGTATTCACACGTTCCATCTTCACCTCTTTATCTTGAACTAACTCTCTCAAGTAATGATACTTGATTGCAATGTGCTTAGTCTTTGTATACATCACATGATTCTTTGATATATTTATAGCACTTGTATTATCACAATAAAGTATCACTCCTTCATTGGTTTCCACCTTCGTACCTTTGAGTGGCTATTTGATCCATACAATGTTTGTACAATTTACTGCAACAACAACATATTCAACTTTAGTAGTAGACTGAGATATTTAGTTTTGTTTCTTGGTAGTCCATGTAACTGAAAAATGCTCCTCCACTAGTGCTTTTTCTATCATCAATATTTCTAGCTCAATCAGCATTAGTATAGGCTCTAAATTCAAATTTCACATTTTTCTTGCAGTATAGACTATAGTCTTTTGTTCCTTTTAGATATCTCATTATTCTATTAAAAACCAACAAATAGTTCTCCCTAGGATTAATAGAAAATCTTGCAACTATCCCAATAGATAATGCAATATTAGGTCTTCTATGTACTACAAATTGCAATTTTCCAATCATAGACTTTTACAATTTTTTATTCACCTTTGCTGAATCATCATTCTTAGACAATTTGTGTCCTATCACAATAGGTGTGCTCATTGGTTTGGAATCTTCCAATCCAAAAGTTTTCAGTATATCCTCTACATACTTTGACTAAGTGATGTATATATCATATTTTATTTGATGTACTTGCAAACCAACAAAGACCTTGATCTCTCCAAACATAGATATCTCAAATTATTTCTTCATTTCACTTGAAAAAGATTTACATAAAGTATCTTGACCTCAAAATGTGATATCATCAAAAAAAAATTCAGATATTAAAATACCTTTGACTTTATTTGTCTTAAAGTATAGATTTTTATCATCATCAGTCCTCTCAAATCCAATTTTCACAAGATAATTGTGAAGCCTTTCTAACAATTATCTTGGTGCTTATTTCAAACCATATAAAGGTTTGTGTAGTCTACATACCATTTTTTTTTGTTAGCATCAATAAATCCTTTTGGTTATTCTATATAAATATCTTCTTCCAATATGACATTCAGAAATGTAGACTTAGCATCTATTTGGTAAACTTTGAAACCTTTATATGTAGAGTAAGAAAACATAGTTCTTACTCCTTCCAATCTTGGAACAGGAGCAAATGTTTCTCCATGGTCTTTCCCTTCTTCTTTTTTATACCCTTTGCAAACTAATCTTTCCTTATTCCTTGTGACTTCACCATTTTCATCTAACTTGTTTTTTTACACCCACTTGGTGTTAATTACATTTTTATCTTCTGGTCTCTGAACTATAGTCCATGTCTTATTCTTTTTAATTTGTTCAATCTCTTCTTTCATGGCTTTATTGCAATCCACATCTTCTAAGGAATCTTTCACTATTTTATGTTCATGCATGCTAAGCAAACCTGTATCATTTCTCAACTTGTTCCTTGTCATTGGTCTTGCATCTTTATCTCCAATAATTTGTGTAGCAGGGTAATGTCTTTTGAAAAACTTTGATAATCTTGGTTCTCCTCTATTTTCCTCATTTGGTCTATCAACTTCTGAATCACTATGTACTTCTCTATCAAGTAATTCAATCTCTCTTACATGTACACTAGTCTCAAAATTAGAAATTGTCTCAACTTCATTCTATAAAATGACACGTCATTATGGCTTAGTTCTTGAATGCAACTTGACATTCATAATATATCACTTAGCAATCCCTCAAACTTGTTGTTGATTTGCAACTTGATTTACAACATCTTCATCAGTAGGCATACCTTCATAAAACTATACAAATGATTTGTATTCCTCTGATTCCTTCATAGGTTCAACCTCATGTACTTGTATATATTCTTCAAATTTCACATTTGCACTTTCCACAAGTTTGTTAGTGTTAGTATTTAAACACTTAAAAGCTTTGCTTCTTGTGGAATAGCCAATGAATATACCTTCTTCACTTTTTGTATCTAGTTTACCATTCCTAAAATATTTGAGAATATAACACTTACTTCCAAATACCTTAAAATATTTTACATTGGGTGAATATCCATACCATAGTTCAAAAGGTGTTGAGTGAGTACTTTTCTTGACTTGCACATAGTTCAAGGTATAGATAGCTATACTTACAACCTTTCTGTAGTATTTCAAAGCAACATTATTCTCCATCATGAGTGTCTTAGCACAATATATTATAGATATGTTCATCCTTTCAAAAAGTCCATTTTGCAGAGGGGTTATGGGGGCATATGTCTATCTTTTAATTCCTCTATCATTACAAAACATCTTCAAACTTTTACTTCTTTCCTTCTAAAATCTTGCTGAGTACCACTTAAATATTTGGAAAGCATCAAATTTTTGTTTCAAAAACATATCTATCATCATCCTATAATAATCATCAACAAATAACATAATGTACTTATCTCCTTTGTAGCTTTGCACATTAATTGGTCCACACAAGTCAGTATGAACAATCTCCAATATTCCTTTAGAGACGTGAGTCTTACTCTTAAAACTTAACTTTGTCATTTTGCCTAACTAACATTGTTTACATTGATAGGTTTCTTCAATTTAGAAAAACCTCAGACCCTTCTCATGCGACTGATTCTAACCACGTTATCAAAATTAACATAACATAACCTCTTGTGCCATAACCACACATCATCAAATTCTACAATTAGACAAGTAGCATCATCCATATCAAGTTAGAATAGATTACCTCTAGATTGATCACTTTTCCCCATTAGTTTTCCATCGATATCATATATGTTAGCAATCTTTTTCTCAAAATGAACCTTGCAACCTAAGCTATTCAATTATGACAAACTCAAAAAATTATAGTTAAGTCCTTCAACCAAATAAGCATTGTCAAATAAAATCTTTTTTGTGAGTTTGATAGATCCTTCTAATTTTATCAGATATTGTGCATCATTACCAAAACTTACACTATTTCCATCATAATAATTCAAGGTAATGAATTTAATTTTATCTCTAGTTATGTGATGTGAACACTCACTATCAATGATCCATCTATCATTCTTGTTCACGCAAGATAGTAGTGAAGTTGCCTCATCCTCGTTAGAATCATCCTTCATTTCAACATACAATAGTTCATCATCATGATCATCTAATCCATCTTTGGTATCCTCTTCTACAATGTAGCAAGACTTCTTGCCTTTGTCTTTGTAATATTTGTCTTCTTATTCTCTTCTAATTTTGTACTTGTGTCCATCTCTTTAGTTCTTCTCTGAATATCTAGTAGCATTATGACCAACCTCAATGCAATTAAAACACATGATAGGTAACTTACCTTTGAATTTTCCTTTACTTCTATGAAATCTCCCTTCTAATAAATGATTTAAAGACAAGTTAGTGGTAAAAGCATTTTCACAGAAAAGAGCCTTGATTTTGATGAGATATTATCTCCTTTTGTTAAAATGAATTCTATTTGTATTATTTTAAGCATTGTGGCTACTAAAGATTTGTATTTGGAGTAATTGGATGTTAAAACAAAATTCATCATGGTGATTTGGATGATGAGATACATATGGCACAACCACAAGTATTTGAGGTTAGAGGTAAGGAGAACTTAGTTTGCAAATCGCAAAAAAAATTTATATGGCTTGAAGCAAGTAGCTTGACAATAGTATCTAAAATTTGATAGTTTTATGCATGAACATGGATATAGTAGGTGTCACTTATATCATTTTTTATATGTTTATATTTTGATGATATGTTGATATCTAGGTCTAACATAGATCACATTAAGGGCAACATTTAGCACATTCATTTCCTATGAAGGATTTGGGGGAATAAAATAAATCCTTGGTATGAAAAATTGCAGAGATAGAAAGAACATAAAATTGACATTATCTCAATTTTATTATATTGAGAAGATGTTGCAACATTTCTCTATGGAGAATGCTAAAAATGTAAGCACACCTTTACCTAGTCATTTGAAGTTGACTAAGGAGATATGTCCAAAAACACAAGAAGTCCAAGGTACCTTATGCTTTAGCTGTAGGAAGTTTTATTTATGTTATGGTATGTACTAAGATAGATATTGCACATGTAATGGGAATTTTGAGAAGGTATAAAACTCATCTAGGGATTGAACATTGGAATTCAGTTAAAAGGATTCTCAAGTATTTGAGAGGAATATCCAGTAAGTTCTTACATTTTAGGGGCTCTACTACTAATTTGCAGGGTTATGTTGACTCAAATTTTGCAAGGGATATTAATACTAGGTAGAGTGATATAGGTTATGTATTTACTATTGGTGTGACAAAAGTGGGTTGGATTTCTTGTTTGTAGAAGGTTAATGCTTTATCCACTACAGAGGTAGAGTATGTTGCTGCTACAAAGTTAGCCAAGGAGATGATATGGATTTAGTTCTTCATGGAAGAGCTAGGACACCCATAGAGGGATAATTATTTCTTTATATATAGCCATAGTATCATTCATCTTTTGAATAATCCTTCTCTACATTCAAAGACAAAACACATACAATTTTGGTACCATTTCCTTTAGTCAATTTTAGATGATAGAAAATTAAAGATGGGGAAGATACATATAGATGAGAATCCAATAGATATGTTTTCCAAGGCAGTAACAAGGGAGAAGCTAAACTCCCCTTACACTTTGGTTGGTCTTCTAGAATGAACATAATAAAAGAACAACACAATCAAGGGTGTTCTAATATTCTAGTGGGAGCTATAGGTTTAGTGGTGCTATGATTAGTCTCCCAATGGGAGGTTATTATTGTGGAGTCTGATTAGTCTCCAAGTAGGAGATTATTATAACATGGAGCCTCAAAGGTTTATTTGATGTAGTTTCCCTCTAGAATATTTCTATGAGGGATTGTGGACAGTGCCTCTATAGGGTCCTGAGGCAACACCCTTAGTGTACTCCCTATCACAATATAGGTTGTGGTTGAGGAGAAACACCCTCATGGGTATTTTCAACAGTATCACCCCCAAAGCCAAAAATGACCTTATATTGTAAAAGCCATTGACATATATTTTTTCTTTTGTTGAATGACTTATCATAGCCCTAATTTTGTAAGTGACAAAACTATTGTATAAAATGGCTTAAGTTTAAGATTAATCTATAAGATATTGCATAATGTAATTACTGAATAATAATAATAAAATTGAACTTGCTATTAGTGGATGTAGCCTAAGAATTAGGTGAACCATGTTAAATATTTGTGTCTTATGTTCTCTTATGTGCGATCTATTATTTTTTAATATTAGCAATATTTTCATGTAACTTCTATTTCTATCTATGGTTAATCCTAATAGAGTCTAGCATTACAAATGTAATTGTAATAATGAAGAAACTAGTGAATGCCAATATTGCTAATTGGCACAAGAAATTATATGAAGCTTTATGGGCCGATAGGATTACACCAAAGAGAGCTATAGGGATGATATCTTTTGAACTAGTCTATGGAGTAGGAGAATAAGTGTCCTTCCCTTTGGAACTATCAACTACAAAACTACAATAGGTGATTGAAGCTTTATTTTTTCAAAACTCTTTGGAGAAAAGAGTGATGTACCCCACCAAACTTGAACAATAGAGAGACAAATTGGCATATCATATCACTAACCATAAGGTGAAAGTCAAACATATTTTTCACATGAAGGCTCCAACTCATAATTTCATGAAAGGAGATCAGGTCTTATTATGGGATAGAAGAAGAGAACCAAAAGGGGTACTTGGGAAGTTTTATTCTTTTTGGAAAGGCCATTTCATTATTTCAGAAGTGATTGGCTCAAATTCTTTTCTTATGATTAATTTTATGTTACTCCCCTTCCTTTTACCTATAATGGGTAGGACCTAAAATTATTCAAGCTATAATGTTTCTCTCGAGTTCTTCTTTTGCATATAGTAGTTAGTTTTTCCCTTGCTTTCTATTTTTTGATTACTCGGTGATTAAATACTTTCTTGGCTCCTATAGAACTTGGCATTTACATGTTTTATACACAAGTTCTTAGATGACTTGGCCTATATAGTGTATCTTGGTCATAGTGATGACCTTCTTACTCTTGCTAGTATATGACTAAGTATTTGACAATAATAGACAATACAAGTTAGAGATGCCAACACCACCATGTGGTCAATTATAAAATTACATTAACTTTGTGGATCACAAAAAATATTAAATGCATGATTTAAGGAAATTTCCAAAAAATTATAAGATTCCACCTATACACCTTGATAAATGAAATGAAAACCATTTTTCTTATTTTTCTTTTTATGCTACCAATGAAACTCAATAAATGAAAAAATCTTTTCTCTCCATTTTTCTATTTTCAAAAAATTATTTTCCTCTTATTTTTGTCACCTTCTCTCTCCTCCATCTTTTTTGAATTCCTATTTTTTAATCACACCCCCTTTAATTTTGTGATGCAAGATGCTCCTACATCATAAACCAAAGATAATTATTAGGAATAACATCAATATTGCATTCTATAAGTCTTGAAATGCTCAACTGGACCTCTTTGCTAGTGTTAAAAAAGAATAGTTTAATTTTTTGAAAATTTATGTACTATCACGAGATAGTAGCATGATTATTGAGTAGGGTTTTCCAAGACTTAGCTTCCAAGATCAAAGCTGATCCAAAAAGCACCATGTCATCCACAAACTATTGATGGGTGGACTGGGGAAGTCTAGAGGCCACTTTGACACCCTAACATTAGCATGGAAAATTTTAAAAAAAATTCTCCCTAGAACTTCAGCTACCAAGATAAAAAGATAAGGAGAAAGGGGGTTACCTTGCTAAAAATACCTTGCACATACAAAATAACCCAATGGGTTTGCCATTAACAAAGAAAACATATTTAGTAGAGGTCAAACAACTCATGATCATTTTAGGAAACTTTCCTCTAAACCCAAATTTAGTAAGAACCTTATAAGAAGGACCATTTAAATGTTTCATAAGCTTTGGAGATGTCTAATTTGAGTGCCATGATTTCCTTATTGTTTACATTCATTGAATGTATATGCTCATGAGTAGCTATAACTACATCCATAATGTTTCTGCCTCCAATAAATCCTTCCAAGTTTTTAGAGACCAATTTATCGAACATAGGTTTCATTTTGTTTACCAAGACTTTAACAATAATCTTGTAAGTAGTGTTGCACATGCTTATAGGATTATAGTCATTCATCAAGGAAGGATCTCTTGATTTAGGAATTAGGGAAATATAAGCCTGATTGGATAACTCTACAATAATTTCCATTCTAAAGAAGTGCCAAACAACCTTAAAAACATTTTCTCCAACAATATCCTAGTATTATTTGAAGGAAGTAGGAGGAAACCCCTATAGACCTAAGGACATAAAAAATATGGAAAGAAAAAGAAACATCTCTAACTTCTTCTCTATTAACCCAAGTAGTGAACAAAAAATTATCTTCATCAGTTAGAGATAGGGGGATAGGGTAATCCAATCCTTGATCATTTAGTCCAGTCTGAATGAAGAAGTTTATAACTTTAGTATTGATTTCCCCCTCTTCATTTACCTCCTCTCCATTAGAGAAAATTAGGGATGTAGTACAATTTATACTTCTATATTTCAAAGTAGTTTGGTGAAAGAACCTAGTGCTTTTGTCTCCCTCCTTTAGCCATTGAATAGAACATTTCTATTTCCAAAAGATTTCTTTCAAGATGGAAAGAGATATACATTGGTCTCTAAGGGACCTTTCATGCATACTCAAGATGTGATTAGTATGATTCCTTTCTAGGAGCCTTTGAGCCTAATCCAAGTTCCCCCCTAAGATCCTTTCAATATCAAAGATATTTCCAAATGAAGCCTTGTTTGACTTTCTAACTTTATCTTTAAAAAACCTCAATTTCATGTCTATGTTAATCATTGGGGATGACTTAGCTAGCTTATCCCACCAAGAGCATATTTGATCTATTAGGTTGTAGTTAGAGAGACACATGTTCTCAAATATAAAGGGACTTTTCACCTTTTTTAATTTTATTTTCAATCTAGGATAAGAGCATTATGATCTAACCTAGTTTGGGGTTTTGCTTCTAGAAGAAAATCATTTGTATTCATCTAGTTTGATGAGAGAGATGACCTATCAGGCTTAACCTAGATAAGACCATAACCTTATATTCTATTAGTCCATGTGAAATTATCCCCCCAAAGATCTATATCATTAAGACTTGAATCTAGAAAAAAATCCACTAAATCAACCATGCTTTTAGAGAAGTCTTAAGTACCATCCATTTAGAGTTATCTTTGTTAATAGGATTCAGAAGGTTGTTCCATTGAAGTTTCCTTTGACCTCTATTATTTGAGGCATAAATATTAAATAAATTCTATGTGCACCAAGAAGCAAGATCTTAGAAAGAAGTAATAATATTTTTGCTTGAGGAGTACAAGACAATACATACAACTTACTCACATTCCAAATGACAAGAATGTTGGAAATAATTGATTAATTATGTATTTTATTTGATGTTACACAAAATATCATATAATTTCTAGTTAGTGTATGCCAAGCTCACTTGGGAATTAAATAAAATTTCCTATATCTATTGAGCATTCTAGAGTTTTCTTAGTTTAGAAGACAATGTCTACTGAGTTCACTTGGGTGACAAAGGAAAGTTTGCAAAAGTTGAGTATTAACTGAGCTCACTTGGTTAATGAAGGAAATGTTTGATGGAACTAGTGTTAACTAAGATCTATCAATTACCAAAGGAATTTTGTGAATATATAGTGTTAATTGAGTTCACTTGGTTAACATAGGAAAATCACTTCTAAAATTAGTATCTACCGAGTAGGGTCAGCTAATGAAGGATTCTCTTGTTTTGGCATATTGAGTTAAATAGTTTTGTTTGTTGGTTCTAGCTGACTAAGAAGATGAATATTAATTATTCTAAGTTATATTCAAGATGACTTGATGATGTGTAAGATATAAATATAAGGTCAAGTTGAGGATTGAATGTGTGGAACATAATTGAAGATAAGATTATGCTTAAAGGAAGTGAATTAGAAGGATAAGTAGAATATCCTTGTTGGACTACAAAGATATAGTTGATCAAGAAGGATCAAGTATACAACACAGAATTAAGATCTATAATCAGCAATTCAATTGCATCAAAAATTAGGTCATCTCATTGTTACTTTCTAACCATTGTATTAGTGATCTATATCTCTTAATAGAGTTGGCTTAACTACTATTTGTAAATCCTCTAACAAAGTGGCATTTCTATTGAAGTATCTAAAGACCTCTAACAAGGCCACTCCAAATAGGGTGATTAAATCTTTTAACAGGGTCACACCTAATAGTGTGTTTTATAACTTTTAATAGGGTTGGCTCTTAACAAGGTTCACTTTAGAAGAGTGAAAATCAGTAACTATTTGCAATTGGGAGTTTTTCCCAAATTGGGTTTTAATGTTAAAATCTTGTTGTCAATTATGTTCATTCTATTTCCTTTATGTGTTAGCAACTAAGTTAAAGTAAGTTCAATCACATAATATATTTTATGTTTTCCATGATAAGAATTTGCCAAGATTTTGGAGTGTTTACCGAGCTTCAACATTTGATAGTGTAAATCGAGTGCCTAGGTATTTGCCAAGTTACAACAGAGTTCTATTTTCATTGAGTTTCAATTTTTACTAACATCTAAGGGATCCAAGATTTATTTTTGTGGTAATTGATTCACCCCTCCCCTCTCAGTTACTCCTCTTATATTTCCAACTATAGGTATTAGAGATTTTGGTGCTTACAAAGAAGGTTTCAAGGACCAAAGCTAAAGATTAGGATGTCTTATAGAAAAGAGATTCCCAAGTTAAATTGAGACAACTTTGCAACATAACAGGGACATATGAAATTACATT
This sequence comes from Cupressus sempervirens, assembly GCA_028749045.1. NCBI lineage: Eukaryota > Viridiplantae > Streptophyta > Pinopsida > Cupressales > Cupressaceae > Cupressus > Cupressus sempervirens. Next base: position 658,033,838 of record CM053793.1, read on the forward strand.
TGGGAGCTATAAGTGATTTAGGTTGTAAATATCTTGATAGTGAATACAAGACGCTTGTTGGAACATTATCAGTTGAAAAAATTACTAAAAAGAAAAAGCATAACATCATGATGATTGGAATTGCTTCAGCCCTTAATTATGCTAAATTTGATGAAGTCAAAAGTTGCACTACAACTTATGATATGTCGATCAAACTAAAAGCCATCTATGGAGGAGATGATAATGTGAGAAGAGTTAATGTTGAATGTCTCAGAGGACAATTTGATTAGATGAAGATGAGAGAAGATGAAAATGTTACAAAATATGTTGAGCAAATTAAAGCAAGTGTAAGCACAATCAAATCATCTAGATGAGACATTGATGACAAAATAGTTGTACGAAAGGTACTTAGAGTGTCTTCTATTCAAGAAATGAGATGCAATCCAAATAGAAATATAACTTTGGATGCTCTAGTTGGAAGATTGGCAACTTTTGAGTTAGATAACTATAATAACTATGTCCCTAGCTCCAAAGATATTGAGTCTACATTTGAAGCCAAGATTTCACTCAAGATAAAGGGTAAGAAATCAAAAGCCAATTAGTCAAAAAGTGATCTTGAAGTTGTTGAAGCACTACTTGCAAAGAAATATTCCAAAGGTAGAGGAAAGTACGAAGGTAACATTCCTCTAATCTATTTTTCTTGTGAAGAAGTTGGCCACATTACTATAAGGTGCCCAAAAAAAGAAGACAAAGCCGAAAAGAAAAAGAAAAATTTCAAAGGCAAGAAGGAATTAAAAAACTACAAAGACTACAAGGAAAAAGGTAATAAATCTTGTTTTATGGCTAAAGATTTTGATAACATTGAAGATAAAATGGTATATATTGTTGTAAAAGATGAATCTGATGATGAAGGAGATAAAATGGTACTTATCTCTCATGTTAGCAAAAATGATACATGAATTATTGATAGTGGATTCTCACATCATATGACTGATGAATAAAAAAAATTTGAACACATGGAACATTATGATGGTGGTAGTGTGAGATTTGAAAATAATGAACCCTGTTGCATAAAGGGAAAAGGATGTATCTCTTTAACTAATGAACTTATATGTGATAATGCTTATTAGGTCGAAGGACTAAAGCATAATCTACTGAGTGTTGCATAGTTGAATAACATTGGATTCAAGGTAGAATTCATGAATGAGAAGGCCAAACTACTTGATGGAAAAGGAAATCTAGTTGGATTTGGCAAACAAACTAAAGGTAATCTATTCTATCTAGATCTCAGTGAAAGTTCATTTTTTATTGCTTAAGTAGTATATACCTAAAAATGTGACCTCAAATATTTCACCTAAACTTCAGCATGGTCATTATATGTGGATTCATCCTAGAATGAACATGGGATAGTTCATCCAAGAAGGCCCAACAATGCGACCTGTTGCCTTGTAACTAGAAGGATTTTGCCTATGTGCTCTCAGATCGAGAAGTAGGCAAACAAACCTTTCTAGAATGAAGGATTTATGTAAAGTATGATTATGCAAGTAATCTATATGATATGCAATTTATTCTATTAAAAAATAAAAGAAACTATGCTAGATGTATGTATTATTAAGCTAGATGACATCAAAATAATAAGAAAAAGCACATATGAGAGCTATAAAATGAGTATTTAGTTCAACAACAATTCAATATCATAAAATTCCAACCTCTATGATGAGGGATTGGGAGTCCCTTAAATAGAATCTAGGAATTGATCAATGGTCAAAGTCAATTTGGATGAGCGGTTAAGATTAGAGAGAAGATTTAGTTAAAATGGAAACTTCCTTGTGCAAGTGAAGTTGACTATTCAAATTTGAGTGTGATGAGTAGTTAACTAAGCTTTTTATGAGTGTGAGAACAAGTTAACTAAATTGTTTCCAATTCAAGAGGTAGTTCACTTAGAGTTTCCATTTTGGAACTCAAGAGAAGATTTTGAAGATATTATTTAATTTAATAAAGTGAGATATGACCTCATAAATGCCTTTTCCATTTAATTGAATAATCTCATTCAATTAATTAAAATGAGTATAATTATTAAATTAAATATTTTTAATCCCTTAGCACATTAGCCTTACAATATAATTCAATTTAATTAAAGTATAAGCACTTCAAATTAAATTAAATCTCAATCAATAGGTTTATTGTGACTAATTTGAGTCAATACTTAGGAATTAAATAGATAGCCTAATTAATGTAGATTTAGGGTTTTTTGCATTTGACAATCAAGTCAAGTAGCAAAAATTAGAATAAGAATTGTCTAGTAAAATAGGACTTTAGAATTGATTAGAATAGACCAGAATTGGTAATAATGGAAATGAGCCAATTTTGGGGTATTACATTTTTCCCCTCTTTGAATAAATGTGCGAGCAACATGTTCAATTCAAAGAAAATCATAAAGAATGAGGTGAAGATCAATAAGTAAGATTAGTTCCAAAGTTGATGACATAAAGACCAATTGATAAGTTTTTAAAGATTATCTCTAGAATGGAGCTTAATCTTAAGGAATCCAAGTAGAACAAGTAGATACCTGAATTGATAAGAATTTTAAAGGTTTTCTCCAAAATGAAGCTTAACTTTTAAGGATCTAGATAGAACACCTAGATACCTAAATTGATAAGCTTTTAAAGATTATCTCCAGAATGAAACTTAATCTTAAGGGATCTAGATAGAACACCTAGATACCTAAATTGAATGAGCTTTTAAAGATTGGCTCCAAAATGAAGCTTAACCTTAAGGGATCTAGATAGAACACCTAGATACCTAAGTTGAATATTTTGTTAAAGATTATCTCTAGAATGGAGCTTAATCTTAAGGGATCTAGATAGAACATCTAGATACCTAAGATGAATAGATAACAAGATACAATCATGAGTCACATAATCATCCTCAGAATGAGGCTTGATCTTCAGGAGTCAGAGTTTAGAATGTCCTGATAGCTGTTCATCAAACTCTTATAAAAACTATTATAAAATGTGATCAATTGATGAAAAGATGAGATAGATGAAAAAATGATGCCAGATAGAGGGGAAAAAGATGCCCCAAGTGATGAGGACATAAGATGGGAATAGGATGCCTTGAGCAATGAAGATTTAGATTGATTTTGAAATTTAGATTCAATGATGTAATCATCCTACCCCTTAAGAGAAAAATCAAAAGATGACACACTAGAAATATGATATAAAGTGACATACAGAGGGATACATGAGAACATGAAGACTTAGCAGAATATAGGAGAGATTAGAATAATCAAAAGAAAAGTTGGTGTGAATTTAGCATGATTTTGAGGTCTAGAAGACCAATTTTGACCAAAAGTTGACCACTAGAGTTGGTTTTTTCCAGATTTGACATGAAATTTGAAGAAATTTAAGTTGAACAGATTTGAAGATCACCCAAAAGTGTTTCATTGTGTCAGTCCCAAAATTTTAAAATAAATTTTTGAGCCACTTAAGTGTGTTAGATTTTGAATTCAATCCTGAAAATGGATTCAGAATGGTCAAATTATCCAAGGATGATTTTTGCACAAATTAGAGCACTTTGAAAAATTAGGTCAAAACCTATATAAGGACCCTAAGGGTCATTTTCAAATCATTTGTGTATTTTATCTTTAGTGGAGAAGAGAGCTCTGAGAGGAAGATGGTAGTCCCAATGTGTACACACTATTTTGAGCACTTCTGATGACACAACTAGCTACTAGACTATGGAACTCCAGCGAGTAGTTGACAAACTTTTATCGCATTTAAATTTTCACACATTTTGATGTCTTTTTGCACATTTTTAGCATGTTTTTAGGTTAGGTCAATCGGTTCACACATGAGGGTGTCCTTTCTCACATGAACCCAATCATTCTTCATGCAAAGATCCACCAGGCCGATGTATCTTTGTGCTCGTGGTAGGAAATCTTGCATAGGAGATACCCACCTTTCACAGGAGATGCACAAGATTTTGGGTGCATTTCACTTAGAGTCTCATCACCTCTCATGTGAGGACTTGCTTTCTTGTGTGAAGAAAAAGTATTTCCTGTGAGAACATGTATTTTTGCATGAGATTATAGCATGGGGAATGAATTTAAAATTAGCATTTTTTTCATCCAAAATTTGCATTTTTTTTGCTTTTTTTCTTGACTTGTCGAGCGAGTACTGACTATTTTCATGTTGTTCTTGTTTGTGTGTACAGATGGTTTTCAATGACATCACATTCAAATCACACTATCTGCCTTATAGAGCTTTGTTGTAGAGCTTAGATGATGCTGATATGGCACACATTGAAAAATTAGGATTAACATCTCTATGGTCAATCATAGTAGTGTAGGTGAATCATGGCCTATTGATAGCATTGGTGGAGCATTTCCATTTGGAGACGAACACCTTTCATCTTCCATAGGGGGAGATGATGATTACATTAGAGGACATCTATTAGATACTGTAGGTACCATTCCATGGACCATGTGTAGTGTATGACATAGTGCCCCAAGCAGGCACAAAGGCATTAAGGGACATCTTTTAGAGAGATTTGGCGATATGGTGAGCCATTACATGGGATGAGCTCATCCATACATATGGAACTACTCATAGGTTGGCCTCAATTTTGTCCATTTTCATTAGTTGCTTCTTGGTACCTAATAGAGGATAACATGGACTAGAGTGTGGTTGGGGTGTGATGCTACAATAGATGTTGGATGCCCAAGAGAGATTTGGATGGGGACAGTGCATGCTTGCACACATGTACCATGAGATACACAAGATAGTGTGCCACGAGTGGAAGAGTATGGCCACTGGGGTATATATCCTATACATCTAGGCATGGGAACACCTGCCAATGACACGACCCATTTTTGAGGATGCCTGGGAGATGATGGAGCCCTACATATGTAGGTATAGATGACAGCTTACCTAGGTAGGTCTGGGTAAGATAAAGCACTAGAGGATATGTCTTGATGACCTAGTCTCCATCATATGGCAGCCTTGGAGAGAGACTAAGGATTCGGATGATGCTCCATAGGAGCTTAGTTGGATGTTCTCTGTATGGCCATTGTTAGGCTAAGCCACCCATATCATAGAGATATTTCCCATTACACAGGTGTGGCAATAATATGGATGACCTTAGGATGTCTCACAAGAGTATTCTCTTATGCGAGGATAGCTTGAGACTTGGAGTGAGGTTGGTCAATGAGGTTAGATCCTAGGAGATTGTTGACAGATGTGTGCAACTTAATTGTGACACAGTGGGACTACCTCTTGGATGTAGTAGATGCAGGGATGATGCCTACATGCTAGGCACATTTTATCAGCCATCCCTTCATGTAGTTCATAGATCCATTGAGGATGGAAGCTCCTAGGCCATAGGGACCACAACAGGTGCCTACATAGGCTCCAGTAAAGAAGCTAGCACAACAATAGCTGCCATAGTGTCCACCATAGTAGGTGTGATAGAGAGTGCGATAGTTATAGATTCCCCCATGCCAAATGGTATTCAATCTAGGTGCTAGAAGTAGTGGGGTGGAGTAGGATCAGTGGTAAAGATCATGCATAGAGGATCAAGCACCTGCAAAGCAGTAGACAAAGATTGTCAATGAGGAGATGCAGGATCATCCTATTGCTAGACTAGAGGATGCTCTAAGGAGGGCAAGAGAGAGGCTATGAGAGGCCTATCAGTGACTTGGAGAGCTCCAGATATAGGTGGCCATGAGGGATTCTTGGATAGAAAAGTATGATTGTGAGATCTAGATGTTGTGAGAGCAGGTGCAGACAACTGAGTGGAGAGCAAGATGTTGCAGGACAAGGTTAGACTATAGGAAGCCCAAGCAACTTACTATTTTGTAGCGTATTCCATAGTGGTGCTCGATTAGGCTTAGTAGGTTTCTAGATTTTCTCAGTATGCTTGAGAGTCTGGGGATGTACATCCACCAGCTAGGCTAGATATGCTACCTCTGCCTCCTCCTCCTCCTCCAAGAGGTGAGGGTGTTGGATAGAGTTAGATTTGATATCTTATCTCCAAATTTTGATTCTAGTTATGTATTAATTGGTGTGCCAACACCATTTTGTATCATTTTTTATTGATAGCGCTTGAGTAGTGCTCATTTTTTGTACTAACACATTCTTTTGACACTGATATATATATGAAATTTTGAGCTAGGCATCTTGTGTTCATGTCATTATCAGTGTCCATCTTTTGATTTGATTTACATGAGATGTTTTATGCTATGATTATTAGATGGAAAATATGATGTGATGTATGGATGCATGTTTGATGTGAGTTGTTCATGTATATGAAATGGATTTATGGATTTATGAATGAAATGTATAGGTGGATGGACTTACATCTCATGTAGTGTTCCATGTTTTTGCTTAACAGTTATATGTATTTCATCAAGGTGCACAAGAGGATGAACTAGAGAATCAAACACTTGTATAACTGTGAAGAATCAACATACATTGAAGAGATTAAGAATCCCTCATCATAGAAGACAAAAGTAGATTTAATATTCAATCATATGCTTAACCAAGTAATGCAATCCTATGCTATATGCAACCTTAAACTAGATGCAACCCTAGGTCTAGTTACCAAGCTTCATCAACTTATCATCACTAAGCATAGAACAAAATCTCATATGTCATATAATTCCCACTAACATTGCAATAATGGAAATATGAATAGGACATATGTTATAGGTTTTTCTGGATTAAATGTAAGCATTTGAGGCACAAGAAGCCAGAATGACCAGAACATTTGTCCGTTTTAATGTAGCAAGTTAACAAAAGCATCAAAGCATATACGCTAGGATGACCAAAATGTTTCTTGCATGTAGACACATTAGATACACAAGAGTTCCATCTTATGCTAAGTATTCCATAAGTATTCTATCTGCAATGACCCTTGCATTCATAACTTGAGACATAAGAGTGCTAGATATACTCACAGTGACCCATACATTCACTTAGTAGGATGTGTATCAGAATTTACTATAGCATGAAGAGTTCACACCAATAAGAAAGGAGAAGAACCAATGTTATTGATATATCCATATAAAAGGAGTCGAGGTACACTCAACCATCCAATACGAGATGGAAGCTCTTATAGTTGACACCCCTTTTATATGAATTTTTCAAATTATTGGAACTAAACTGCAAATAGAAAGTAAAGAAAAGATCATGCCCCCAATAATGACTTCTCTAGTCAGAATGAAATCATCTAGTTGCTTGAGGAAACATGATGAAGAAAAAATGAAACAAACAAAGAAAATATTCAGCATATCCAAACAAATATATCATTTTCAATTCATAGGATTGGTGTTAAGTGTCAATATCTAGAATGTGGATGGAAGAGATCTCTTTAGGAGGGTGACAATAGGAGATAGATGCAACTAGAATGACTGGTGACTAAGGTCAAAGAGGAATATTTAAGCTGAAGAACCTAAAGAGGACTAAGCAATAGTAGAGAGACACAGTGAGAACAACTAGTGACTAATGCAAGAGAGATCTTCCATTAAGAAATCTTGAAAAGTGACATGAGGGATAGTGGGTAGACATAATTAGTACAATTGGTGACTGTTGTGAAATAGGTTCTATGCAGAGAATCTCAAAAAGAGTGACACTAGTGATAGTAAGCAGACACATTTGAAACAACTAGTGACTATTGTGAAAGAGATTCTATGAGGAGAATCTCGAAAAGAGTGACACTAGTGATAGTAGATAGACACAATTAGGAAAATTGGTGACTATTGTGAAAGAGATTCTATGACATGGAAGGGCAGTACCCCTGAGTTATGACAGGATTGCATCCATGATACATGAGTAGAAAAGTAGGAAAAGCAAAAAAAACACAATATAGGTGGCTAGAAGATGCGCTGCAAGATGGAGCATTGGGAACAAGAGGCATCTATTTACCAAGTTTTCACCTTCTTGTTAGAGCTTCTATTTTTTTGTGCTACCAAGATGCCTATTTCTAAGTTTTCACCAACGGTACTTTTGTTGTTTTTCAATTTTTTTTGTATTTTTCTTCTTTTTAATTTTTTTGTATTTTTGGAATTTTTCATTTTTTTTGGTATTACCAAGGCACCTATTGCTAGGTTTTCACCAAGGTAATATTTTTTAAAGGATTTTTTGCAATTTTTAGATTTTTTCAGGATATTTAGATATGTGCAAAGAGCTTCTACAATTAGATCAGCTATAAAATCACTTTAGGTGGAGAGTGTTGATAGACTCCTTGAGTACTTCTCCCCTGGCTCTAGAAAGCTAGTAAGCACTAGATCCATACACTATAGTGATTATGTAAGGATCATGGCAGTTTGGTTCAAAATTCCCTTTTTGGACTTGTCATTGCTAATTCTTAGGATTTTCTCTCAAGACAAGATCACCCATTTGGAAGTCACGTGGCTTAACTTTCCTATTGTAGCTTCTAGACATTCATTGCTAATTAACTTGAAGATGATCACATGCCACTTGTTGACATTCATCTAGTAGTACTAGCTCTTGAAGCTGAGCTATTCTATAATATTCATTAGTAATGACATCTTTCATAGAGGTTCTCAAGGTAAGAATCTCAACATCTTGGAAGCACAACATCTACTCCATAAACCAAAACAAAGGGCATTGTACCCATTGGAGTCCTAATGCTTGTCCAGTATGCTCACAAATCTAGATTAATATAGAGTTGCCAATCCCTCCTAGATTTACTAATCATGTGATGAAGGATCTTGAGGATTGCCTTGTGGGATGCCTCTGCTTGGCCATTACCCTAGGGGTAATAAATAGAAGACCAATGTTGCATGATTTTGAATCTTTTGCATAGTTCCTTGAGGTCTTTGTTTTTGAACTATTCTCCATTATCAGTAATGATGGAGGATGATACACCATACTTGCATATGATGTAGTTTGTAATAATAAGAGCTACAGTTTTTCCATTTTCTATTGTGAGAGGTACTGCCTCTACCACTTTGTAAAGTAGTCTATAGCTGTAATAATGAACTTATGTCCATTAGAAGAAGATGGGTGAATCTAACCCACCAAATTGGAGGCCCATTGTTGAAATAGCCACATTGTAGTAGATGGAATCAACTCCTTGGCTAGAGCATGAATCAAATTCCCATGGAGTCAACACTACTTGCAAGACTTGGCATACTTGATTACCTCTTGCTCCATTTTAGGCCTATAGTAACTAGCTCTAATGAGTTTGTGAGCTAGTGTCAAGCCATTTGAGTGGGATTTGCAAATGCCCTCATGAATGCCAATTAATGTGGATTTGGACTCTTTAGGTTTTGGACACCTAAGGAGTGTTCTGTCAAGACCTTTCCTAAACAAGTCATTGGCCATAATGACATACCATGAAGCATTATAGATAAGGTAACATTTCTCATTCTGGGTTAGACCATCCAGAATAGTTTGGTTATGAAGATAAGAGTAGATGTGATGGTAGTGAGATGAGCCTTGTCCTAAAATAGAATGGATCATTCCAGAATCAAGGGTATCATAGGCAGGGTAGAGTAATGTTTCCATCAAGAACTCATGTTGGAGATCATTTTTGGGAATTTTTAGTAGGGAAGCCAAATTAGCCATGGAAATAGCTACTTTGTTATCTACTTAAGGAATTTTTTGGAAGGTGATGTGCACAAAATACTTCTTCAGGTCATCAACCATGCATTTATAAGGGATTAATTTATCATCCTTTGTTTGATACACATCATTAACTTGGTTGATTACGAATTGAGAGTTCCCAAAGATATCTAACTGATCCAATGTCTATTCAGTTGCAATCTTCATGCCATTAATCAAAGCCTCATATTCAACAATGTTGTTTGTACAAGGAAACATAATCTTGAATGCTTTGGGTAATGAATATCTCTATGGTGTTATGAAGAGTAATCCAACACCAGATCCCTGTTGTATGAAGGACCCATCGAAGAACATCACCCAAATTTGGTGTGTGAGTGTCAGAATTGACTCATCATGGATATCAATGTTTATTGGGAGAAGACTCTACATAGGTGCATCTGCTAGCTGATCTATAATCACTTGTCCCTTGATAGCTTTTTGTTTTACATATTGAATGTCAAACTCACTGAGTATCATGACCCACTTAGCTAATCTTCCTATGAGAGATTCCTTACTGAGCAAGTACTTCAGTGGATCTATTTTAGCCACTAGCCACATAGGGTGAGCAAGCATGTAGTGTCTCAACTTTTGTCAACCAAAGACAACTGCCAAGCAAGCTTTCTCCATTATATTATAATTCATCTTGTAAGAGATCACCATGTGACTCAAATAATAAATAGCTCTCTCCTTGTTATTGTTGTCCTCTTGAGCTAATAAGCTCCCCAAAGATGATTTAGTTGCTAAGATGGACAAAATCAAAGGCTTCCCATAGATAGGAGGCATCAAGATTGGTGGATTAGCAAGATATTTTTTTATGTGTTAAGCTTTTCTCACAATCCTGAATCTAGTTGAATTTCACATCCTTATGTAAAGTCTTTGTAAAAGGTTGTGATCTATCTGCCAACTGTGAGATAAACTTGTGAATAGATTGGAGTCTTCCTTGTAGACCTCTCATTTGGCTGATGTTACAGGGTGGAGGCATATCCATAATTTCTTGAACTTTCTCTAGATCCACCTCAATTCCTTTCATAGCCACAATGTATCCTAGCAGTTTCCCTAATGTGATGCCAAATGTACATTTCTTAGGATTAAGCCTGAGACTAAACTTTTCCATGTGATCTATGATGGGTCCCAAATCTTGTAGATGAGTATTACATTTTGCACTTTTTGACCAAGGTACCATCCACATAGTCCTTGGGCTTATGCATCATATCATGAAAAATTGTAGTGACTGACCTTTGATAGGTCACACTAGCATTTTTCAAGCCAAATGGCATTACATTCTAGTAGAAGGTTCCCCATGAACATGTACAAGTAGTCTTTTCTTGATCCTCTAGCATAATTTTGATCTGATCATGTCAACTATCATATCAATGTTGGGAAGTGGAAAATCATCCTTAGGACATGCTAAGTTGAGATCGTAAAAGTTAGTACAAAGTTTGATAGATTTATCATGCTTGGAGACTAAAACAATGTTGATTATCCATTCAACATAATCAATTGCATGGATGAAACCAGCTTTTAGAAGCTTCTTTAGTTCAACTTTGATGAGCAATGCAACATGAGGATGCATTTTCCAAGGTTTCTATTTAATTAGTGTAATGCCTAGTACGATGGACAAATGATGCATAATGAGATCAAGATCTAGTCCTAGCATGTCAGAATATGTCCAAGCAAAATTTATCTTCTTTTCTCAGAGGAAGGCAATGAATTCCTCCCTTTCTTCTAGAGACAATGACTATACCAGATGTGTCATATGAGGATGTTCTTCTATGCCCAAGTTGATTGGCTATGTTAGCTCTATCAACACTAATGATCTCTCTTGAAAGTGACTTGGAAGTGCATCAAATATCTCATCTATAGGCACCTCAGAGAGGTTTTCAACCTTGGATATGTCTTTTGTTTTTACTAGTTTGGGTTTCAACATTGCCACAATGTGGTTTTCACCATCAACCATTCTATGTTTTTTCTTTTTAATTGTATGATTGAGATATTTGATGTCAACTTTAGTCATGTTGACACTCTGTTCACCGGTGGAAGATGTTACAGGCTCAACAATATTCAGGTAGCAAGCAGGAGAATAGTCATTCTGGAATGTGGAGACTTCACTAGGTGCATTAGGATTCTAGTCTATAAGCTCAAGATATGTGAGTGAAAGAGTAGTGGTGGTTTCAATTGCATTCATGTTATAGTCATTAAATGCTTGGACCAAAAATTCAAGACCTAGAGTAGCTTCATCCACAAGTGTGTTCGAATGCCTTTGAGTACTAACGTTAGCAACTGACAACTCAAGGACACTAGTTGGGTCAGACCCATTTGGCCTAACCCTAGACATTTCACCCACTTTGAGTTGGTTTTCATAGACATGAACTTGGTCAATGTCTTAATCTATAGTTGCTTCTAAAAGGGAGTCAAACTCATATTCCTTGGAATCAGTGCTACATGGTGACAGGCTGTAGAATTCCCCAAAAGTGATAGGGACATACTTACCTTCATCATCTGGATTTTTACACAAATACTCAACATGTAATGCCTAGCTAGACTCTCCCTTTTCCAAATGAGCACTATGTGGATCAGTATTGTCCTTAGAAGAATCTCTAGCATCATCCATAGTGCTGATATGTGGCACAAAGTCACATAGCTCAGCAAAGAATTTAGCAAGATCATGAGGAATGGGATAAGGATAAGGATCCTCATCATCTGAATTATCTTCTTGAGCATCTAACTTAGATTGTGACTCATTTTTAGATTAATTGTCAGACTCTAGTATGAATTTGTTAGCCCCCAAATGGAAGGGCACCTTCTTAAAGCCTAGACTAGATGTATCTCTATTTCTTTGATAAGGTCAACTAGACTGTTGTTATTGCATCCAATAGGACTAGTTCCCTTATATCCAAAGTGCTTCATGAGTTTAAGACAAAGGCCATATTTCTCAGGAGTGATCTCACAAGCTTGTTTTGTTAGGTCCACTCGAGACTCTTCTTTGTAAAGCCATATAGAAATGGCCCTATTTTCACTTTCATCCTCTAAGAGGACTATACCCTTGACAAAAGTGTCATTATACTTGCTTTGAGGCATCAACACAAAGTTCTTCTTTGCTTCAAATGGTCTCCAATAATGACAAGGAGACTCAAGAAGAGATGTTAATGACAACACTAGTTCGATATGGTACTCACCCATGCTAGTTTCATTTAGCTTGAATGACTGCTCAATTTCTTTTAGCTTGTTGGCATGATAATCAATAGATTCCCTATTAGTGGGAATGAAATTCTCAACAGCTTTGAGCATATTATAGATATAGCTAGTAGTGGTAGGAATAGTGACCTTAGAGCCATGAAATAGGAATTTGACACATTGATGCTATGTGGATGGCACAATGCCCATCTCATGTATGCATGGTCATCCTAGTAGAATGTTATAAGCCAAGGGAATGTTGAGGACCTAACAAGTGACATCCCTTTCTACAAGACCAACACAAAGGGGCAAAACCATAAGACCTAGAGACTTTCATTTGACTTTGTCATACACTTTGATAGTGATCTTGCAATGAGGGTTAATAAAGTCCTCAGAGTAATTTAATTGTCTAAGTAGAGCAACAAAGACAACATTTAGCCTAGTGCCATTATTGATAAGTACCCAACAAACATGTGTTTGATGTATCATGACCTCAATGTATAGAGTTTGATTGTGTGGGTGACTCAATGAGTTATCATCCTCCTCAAAGAATGACATAAAGCAAGGCGAGGTTGGGTGACCTACCATAGATTGAAATTTCTCAAGATCAAGATCTTGAGGAACATTTTCCTTAGCAAGGGCTTTGTCTAGAATTTTCCTATGACTAGGTGAAATTTTAAGTAGCTCAAAGATGGAGATTTGAGCATTAGTTCATTTTAATTGATTGAGAACACTATAGCTAGTTGCCACTGAATTTGTTGCAAGTTTTTCACCTTTTCCAAATGGACCAGCAAGGGTTTTATCTTTATGTTGTTCAATATTGGGAGTAGAAGGCATAGGGCCTTTGAGCACCAACTTGGCATGAGAGCACGTAAAAACATTGGCACAGTGTTGCAAAGATGTGTTTTTAGTTGTGTGGGAAGTAAGGCCCCTCAAGACAAATGGTGTCTTGGGATTATTGTTATCTTTCTTGCCCTTGATGGTTATAATGTCATAGTACTCAAAATCCATAGGTTCAACCATATGGACTATCTCATCATCATTGTTATAATATGTATAGTTGACCTTGTTGTTAGGCTTTGGTTTTGAGCTCTCTCCTTTTTCATAAGTTGGGAATGGCTCTTTGAAAGCCTTGTGATCCAAGTTCTTGTTATGTCCATCTACCAAAATGTCACCATCATGTATCATGTCTTGGACTTTGTGATGCAAGTTTATGTAGTTTCTAATTTTGTGTCCCTTATTTTGGTGGTACTCACAAAATGTGGTTTCATTCCACCATGGTGGGTGTGGTTGTTGATCATAGGGGAAAGAGTTGTTCAATGGTGAAATGAGCTTGTTTTGTAACAAGATTTTGTAAAACACATCCAAAGGTTCACCCAGAGGTGTATACTCTCATTTAGGGCATGGAGCTTAGGAGTTTCTCGATATCTTTCCAGATGCCTTGTTGTTAGGAGGAGTTTTCTCAACATTCTTGGTCATGTTGTGACCATTTGTGAGATTAAAGGCTACCTTAGCAGGTTTAGGAGTGACATTGTCAACAACCCCATCATGTACAATTTCTTGATTCTTTTTGACATACTTGTGTTTGTCCTTATTAGAGGTGGATCCTTGTTTTGTGTCCTTCTAAAAGGTAGGTTTTCCCTTCTTGACCATGAATTCCTATATGTGGATAGCTTGTATGACCATGTCTTTGAGGGTACGTGGACCTTGAAGTTGGACTCTATACCCAAAATTGGGTAGGAGATTATTAGTGAAGATGTCAAGTTTTTTTGCTTCAAGAATCTTTCATGCATACTTAGTGTAAAGTTGTCTCCACCTTTGAAGGAATGTGAGGAAGGGTTCCCCAACCTTCTACTTAAGGTAACACAAATCTCAAATATTGATAGGGTGTTGAATTTTATGAGAATATTGTTGGATGAACAAGTTGGCAATTTCATCAAACATCTTGATACTAGGAGGTAAGTGTGAAAACCACTCCATAGCCTGACCACCTAGACTTCTTGGGAATGAATGCATGAGATATGGCTGATTATGCATAAATTCCATAGACAAGGCACCAAATTTCCGCAAGTAATCTTGGGGATCAATGGTTCTGAAGTATTTATTATACTTAGGTAGCTCTACTCTTGTTAGAAAAGGAGGCATGTCTATGCTCTTGTCAAGTAGAAATGGACAAAGAGCATCTAATGTGTATATTTTTGTGGGTTTGTCTTTTTCATCCATCATTTGAGCTAGTTGGTCTTGCATGATTTTCAATTGTTTTTGGAGTTTGGAAGTATTTTTTTCCTCTTTAGGCCTAATGATGGTTTCCATATTGAAGTGATGGGGTAGCTTAGCTCCATCTTGGGAAAGTTTGAGAAAGTACTTTTCTTTCTCTTCATTGAGTAGGATTTCCATGACCTTCTGAAAGTTTTTGTCTTTGCAACACTTTGCTATGTGTTTGAGAATTATTTCCACCTCTTCATGTTCTTCATTAGTATCATGGTCTTTTTCTTTGTCATTCTTAGGTTGATCTTGGTGTCTACTATGATTACCATGTTCAAGTTTGTAATCAGCCATTGTAGGAACCTATTCAGTTTCAGTATGTTGTGATTGGAAAGGCCCTTTAAAAAGGAATTCAGACATTTTGTTTGAAGATGTGGGACCTTTGCTAGTCTCAAGATCTTCTTTATACAAGGGGTTCCTAGTTTGTTGTAAGTTTATGGAGAACATTTTTTGGACTCAAGGTGATCTGATGGGTGAGAGACACCATAAAGATGCCTCACTAGAAAAACTAGATACAAATCATGTATAAAATGGGATGTGACCTTTGCCATGGTTATTAGCCCTAGCTCAACCTTGCCTAATTCTAAGGGGATAAAAAATGTTTCCACTTCTTTTTGTGACAATCATAGATAAGGACAAGAAGTAAGAACCAAGACAATGATCACAATAAAACATAGTCTCCAAAAAGCAAAAGAAAGAGTGATGTATACTAAGGTACGTGTAGTCTAAGTAAAAACTAGAATAGCTAAGGATTATGACTATCATGACATGGAGTATAATGAATACTAGAGGATAAGAACAAGACACTAAGAGATGAGGCTAGTTAAAGAATAGACCACAAGTCATCAGCCAAGAAAAATGCTGTTGTTTAGGATTATTTATAGATAGAGAAGAGGTAACCCGATGTAGGAAACAAACTAGACATAGAGCATAGATTATTTGAACAAGTTGATTTGACAGTTTTGACTCAAGGTCTTGTGTGAAGATCCTCTAGGAGGTATGTGAGAAAGTACATAGGTTGGCATGAAATCTCATAATGATAATCAAAACTCATGCAAGGATGTGCTATAGGCTGCACGAACAAGTGACAAGTTTTCACAAACAAAATAGAAGACTATCAATAAGATCTCACATAGAGGTATTCAAGTTCTTGCACAAAGATCTGTACAAACTTGTGCAAAGAAGTGACAAAACCAATGGAGCTCGCACTAGATCTTGCAAAACTATGTGCAAAATGTGAGACCAGACAGACAATAGAATTGGATTTCAAAGAGATTTTGACAATTTTAGATTATTTTGGATAGGTCATTGGTTCATTTGAAAAATAAAGGATAGATTGTAGGGTTGACTTTTAGATTGTGAAGTAGTATTGGGTTTCAAGTAAGAAAAAGTGTTTTCAACAAGACATGGGAAGCAAGCAATAGTCAAATACAATCCAATTGAGGGCAAAGCAACTCAGACGGATGGGGGAGTCTTGACCATTAGTTTGTTTATATAAGTTTGGACATGTTTAAGACTCAATAATGAACACACTTCATCCCTAAAAATAAAAAATGGTAGAGAAGGCTAAACCTTTGTCCCACAACTTATGTACATGTGTGCACCTCACACAGTCGTGTCACCCCCTAGAGGGTGTCCACATTTTTGGTGTATTCAAAGGGCTCATTAAAATATATGTTGAATGAAAACCCTTGTAGTAGGGGTCAAGAATGTATACCACCTTCCAACACCCAGTAGCATGCCTATGGTGAGTTCTACAGGAGTGATTCTTCCCCCCCTTGCACAAAGATTATGTCTCCTTTCAGAGGTGAACCAGGTCGCCTCTAACTAAAGGTTTTTACCTGGCTTTCATTTGTATTAATACCTAGTGTCTCCACAAGTGGAGTTGAGACTAGTAGCCCACACCGACATCTGAGAGTGCACACAGTTGCTTAGCAAGACTGGGGTTGGTGCTAGCCAGTGCAATAGACAGAGCCTCCTCTTGATATGTGATATCAAGAATCAAGAGGAAGAAATTAATATGGCTTTGGAGTCTTTCGCTCTACAAAGCTTCTTTATTATAGTGAGTTGGAATCTCTAGCAAAGGGAGTGTGCTCACTTGGATTTTTCCTAGAGGTTGGATCACTCTAGCAAGCCCTCTAAAGGGTTGACTTGGACTTGTGGTTCGAACATAAGGGTCAAATTTTTTGATTTCCCTCAAGGGGAAAGAGCATACTCCTCTACCTTAGTTTCTCACCCAAACACACTAAACACATTAATCACCAACTTAGCTTAATCAATCTAGACTCATCCTTTCTAAAGATTTTGATCCCCTAAAATGGAAACCATCATCTAATTATAGAAGAATATTGGCACTAGAGAACTACTAAGTTACTTTCCTCCCTTAGATGTCATCTTTCAGAAGCTTCTAGGTTTCTAATTCACCCTTGGTCATGACCTCCATGTGGTGAAGAGCATAGTCCCCAATTCTTCTATCTTGCACCCTATGAAGTTCACAAGCCCTAATTAGACTATTTTTAGAAAGCAAGAAAAAGACACATTGTTTTAGTGGGTTTTAAGATTTGGTCTTTGACAATTTCCTACAAACACACAATCAGTTCATGTTTGGGAAAGTTTGTATAAAGGAGTCTTCATCAAAGGTCCTATAGATAATTGTTAGGTTATAAAAAACTTAAAAAAATTGAAATAATGATGCTTCAAAGAAAACATGTCAGTAAAAAATGATAAACAACATTCTAAAAAATTGCATTTTAACTATTTTGTTTCAAGATTTTGTGTGAAATCTTGCATAGGTCCATGTGAAGTCTTTCATTGTCATGTGCAAGAAAATGAGGTGCCATAAGAAGATTAGTGTAATAGGGAACTTTTTTGTGTGATAAAGTGGAGAGCATTGGGTGAAACCCTCAAATCTTTGCACAAAAATGAGATTTTCCATGGGAAAATCTAGAAGACTGTATGGACATGTATGGTAGAATGATGAAAATGATAGAAAATAAGATAGATGAGGCCAGAAAATTTGTCTTTCTCAGCACCATGGTGGGTGCTAGAAATGTATACATTAAATCTTTCACCTAAATTTCAACATGGTTATTGTATGTGGATTCATCTTGGAATGAATGTGGGATAGTTCATCCAATAAGGGTCTACAATGTGACCTCTTGCCTTCTAACTAGAAGGATTTTCCTATGTGTTCTCAGATCGAGAAGTAGGCAACCAAACCTTTCTAGAATGAAGGATTTATACAAAGTATGATTATGCAAGTAATCTATATGATATGCAATTTATTCTATTTAAAAATAATAGAAATTAGGCTAGATGTATGCATTATTAAGCTAGATGCACCAAAATACTAAGCAAAATCACATATGAGAGCTATAAAATGAGTATTTAGTTTGACAACAATTCAATATATCAAATTCTAACCTCTATGATGATGGATTGAGAGTCCCTTAAATAGAATCTAGGAATTGATCAAAGGTCAAAATCAATTTGGATGAATGGTTAAGATTAGAGAGAATATTCAATTAAAATAGAAACTTACTTGTGCAAGTGAAGTTGACTATTCAAATCTAAGTGTCATGAGTAGTTAACTAAGCTTTTTTGTGAGTGTGAGAAAAAGTTAACTAAATTGTTTCCAATTAAAAAGGAATTAAGATACAAGTATCAGCCCCTGGTACACCTCAGTAGAATAGTATAGCTAAAAGAAGGAATAGATCCATCATAGATTGTGCAAGAACAATGATGATAGAAAAGAATGTGCAATCAAATACTAGAAGGAAGTAATCAATACTGCAGTGTATACCTTGAACAAAGTATAGCTAAAGAGAGACTCAAATCAAACTCCTTATGAATATGGTATGACTACAAAGCTAATGTAAGTTACTTGAAAGTATTTGGTACCAAATTTAAAGTACCTATGTTAGCAAGATATGTTAGAAGTCATCATGCACCTAATTTCATGATTTCCTCATTTGCAATGGAGATTTGATCCATAAGATCTGCATGCTAAAGGGATTGGTTTTGGATCTCATTGTTTCTTCCATCCATTTCTTATTTTATCTTGTTCATTTGTTCCAAGATTTCACATAGCCTCACTGACTGAATTTCTTGTTCTCTTTTCAGCTTTCTTACTTCTTCTTGCAGGGAACCATTCTTCTCTAGGATTTCTTTGATTACATCATTTGCTTCATCTGAATTGCTTGAAGGGAAAAAGTCTTCAATTATTTCTTCAATGTACTGATTATCATTCATCTAATTCACAAGTTCCTTCCTTCTTTTCAAGGATTGGGAAAGTTGCTTCTTAACTTTCTTGAGTTGTGCAATGGCCATTTCCAGATGCAACTTTTAATTGTCAATTCCCTTACCAAGTTTGAATATCTCCATATCTTTGATCTTTGCTCAAGTTGTTAAACTTTCTTTTGAGAACCACAAAACTTTGAAACCAATTTTTGGAAATATTCAAGACTATGCTAAGTTACTGAGAGGAGAGGGGTGAATCAATAACTTCTAAAATTTCTATACCAATTTCAGCTCTAAATCCAATAAGCCACTTAACATTTAATTTATCACATCTGATCTAATTGCATGCAGATGAAACTAAAAATATAAAAAAATCCACAACACTTGAACACAATTATTTGTTGACCCAAAAACCTTCCAAATAGAAAGTAAAACTGGGGTGGGGATGAAACCCACAAAACTTTAATACTATAGCATAAATTTGACTTGTTAAGGCTTACAATGATCACTTCTGATGATCTACCTTGTTAGGAACAATTAGGACTGCTAGGTCCACGTTGTTAGAAGTTTTGCAAACACACAATGAAGTATTCACTCTATTAAGAGATTTAAGAAATATTGTTAAGTCTACCTTGTGAAGCGATTTTGAATGGTTCACTTGTTAAAATGAAACAATAGATCTCTGAATTACAACTGGATTGCTGATCAAGATTCCTTTAATATACTGATCACCTTTCTATAATAGATTTTTCACTGCCACTCCTTGTGTTTATATGGCCTTCAAGAATCTTTATCTACTTGCTTATATTCACATTCATGCACTTGCATTACATACACCTTTTGTTATCATTCTTATGGATGTGATACAATACATTACATATATATATCAATCCAAATTACAAAATTTAAAAGTTAGCCATCATACAAATTAATACATATATCACAAAGTCAGCCCAAATGAAGGCACTCAAGTTTGAAAGACTGACTTGGTGATGTTCTAATACTCGACACCCACTTTCATTACTCGGCATCATCATGTACTCAGTAGACATAGAACCTCAGTCCATACTAATCACTTCAAGGTAGCCTTGAACCAATTCTACACTGGTGAGTTGGTAGATACTATGTAACTTGGCATAAACTGAATCCCTCAGTAAACACATAATCATCATACATCTCAGTTAACACTAACTTGTCATTCCATGAACTGCAAACTCGATAGAAATGCAATGCTTGATAATCACTAAACTATTTGGGTTGAATTGCTAGACTAAATTTGCTCAATTTGAACTATTGGGCTTCACACTAACTAAATATACTTGGTAACCATTGAAATTCTTGGTAACTATTAGATTACATGGAAAACATTGTAGACTATTCAATGAGCTTAGTAGCCATACAAAATCTAAATAAGTGTGTGTCACTAATAACAAACTTGACTGATATGTCAACATAGCTGACACAAAGAGGGATGAGTAACTAATGCCAAAGGTACATCTAGCTATACCACCTTGCAAGAGTTAACACAATGGAAACAAAACACACTCAACATCAACCAAAGGAGGAAGAAGAGAAAACGCTTGTTGGTTCATCAAATAATTAGCATACATGCCCAGCTGTAAGGCCTTCTAGGTTATGGCTAGATAAAAAATATATTCTAGATCAAAGATCCAAGATCAAATTCATAGCTCCATATACATATGCAAAAAACTTTCCAAATATTCACATTCTACTCTAGAATCCTTCAAAAATTTACCCTAACTCTAAGCCTAAACACTCTATATATACTTTTCAAAATGGCTTATAGATCATTCTAGAACATTACATAAGATAAAGGCCGACCCAACAATGGTCTAGACACATCCCAAGAAAAGATCTTAACATAAATATTGCAATCAAAAAAATCCCATAAGTCAGCTCACAGAAATAACATCCAAATTCTAACACAT
This sequence comes from Cupressus sempervirens, assembly GCA_028749045.1. NCBI lineage: Eukaryota > Viridiplantae > Streptophyta > Pinopsida > Cupressales > Cupressaceae > Cupressus > Cupressus sempervirens. The sequence goes on from CM053793.1 coordinate 658,055,073, forward strand.
GGCATAAATAGGAGAACTTGGCACATGAAGGGCCACTCGACATACCCTATGTAACTCAGCACATGAAGAGTCATTCAACATACACTGGGTAACTTGGCACATGAAGGAACATTCATTCAACACTAGATTTCTATAGTAACTTGACATTTACTAGAGCTACAATAACTCAAGATCCATTAGAGCTACATTAACTTGACATCCACTAGAGTTATAGTAACTTGACATCCATTAGCACTATAGTAACTTGGTATCCACTAGAGCTATAGTAACTTGGCATCTATTAGAGCTATAGTAACTCAGCATCCACTAGAGCTATAGTAACTCAACATCTATTAGAGCTATAGTAACTCGACATCCATTAGAGCTATAATAATTTGGCAACCACTAGAGCAATAGTAACTTGGCATCCATTAGAGCTATAGTAACTCAACATTAACATGCAAAATAAAAAAATATGAGTAGGATAACAAGGCAACCTAGGATGCTCCTACATTAGACAATTAGGGTTGAAAGAAATGATTCTCCAGAATCATTGAGATGTCCCAATCTGAGTTGAACTCGACTTAGATTGAGAAATACATGAAACATCTTCAATAGGCCTATTCTTCCACTTCACCAAATTTTCATAGTAATATTTTCCTCTTATGTTCTTGCCAACTCTCTGATCCAATATTTATTCAACTTCTTCAATCTGCTTCTTAGGATAATCTTCTAATACAACAACTTTTTCATCTAACTCATGATATTTATACAAATCAGCCATATTGAATATAGAAGATATATCCATGTCATCAAGTAACTCAATTTCATAAGTATTACCACTGTCAAAATTCTTTGAGATCTAATGAGGTCAAAATTTCTTTATCTAGGCTACATTCTAGTAACAATCTCAAAAGGTGTTTTCCTATACTCCTATTCACATAATTGTTATATGCAAACTCAACTTGTGCCAACACTACTTCCCAATTACTTGGCTTATCTCCAACTAAACATACCCAAGCTTATATTCACAAAATTTGTCTATCCATCTATCTATGGATGGAATGTTGAACTAAACTTCTACATAATACCCATCTTCTTCCACAATGTCTTCCAAAAATAATCAGGAAACTTACTATCTCTGTCATAAATAATAGTTATTGGTAATCCATGCAATCTCATAATCTCTTTAAAGAACAATTTAGAAACATGCTTAGCATCTAATGTCTTCTTACATGGTATAAAATGAGTCATCTTAGAAAATCTATCCACCACAAGAAATATAGAATCATACCCCTTCATTGTCTTAGGTAATCCAAGAACAAAATCCATATTGATGTCACTCCAAGGTTTCTCAGGAATAGTAATAGGTGTATACAAACTAGTATTTTGATTTACTCCTTTTTCAACTTGATAAACTCCAAAACTCTTTACAAATTTCTGAACATCCTTATACATTTGTGGCCAATAATACTTCTCTTTCAACAAACTCAATGACTTATCAATTCTAAAATGTCTAGCCAATCCACCACTATGCTTTTCTTTAATCAGATTCAACCTCATAGAACATTTAGGAATACACAACTGAATGTGTTTGAATAACATATCATCTTGAATGAAATACTCATCATACTTACTTATGTGATCTATTAGATTTGGTGTTGTGCACTCTCTCTACACCTCAAAAAATTAGGATCAACATCATAAAACTCTTTCATTTCATCAAAATCAAAAACTTCAACCTTCATTTCAGTCAACAAAGATTGTTCTCTACTCAATGCATCAGCAACTCTGTTAGTAACTCCACTTATGATTAATAACAAATGTGAAACTCTGAAAGTACTCAACCCACTTCATATGTCTCTGATTCAATTTATGTTGACTTCCCAAGTATTGTAAAGCTTTATGATCAGTATATATCACAAAATTCTTAGGAATCAAATAATGTCTCCACTTTTTCAAGTCTTGAATAATAGCATAAAATTCTTGATCATACACAAAATACTTCCTTTTAGCATCATTCTACTTTTCACTAAAGAAAGCAATAGGTTTACCTTCTTGACTTAATATAGCTCCTATTGCATTACGACTTGCATCAAATTCAACTTGAAATACATTGTTAAAATTAGGTAAAGTCAATATAGGTAATTCAACAACCTTTTGTTTCAAAGTCTCAAAACTCTTATTAGCTCCATGTGTCCACTTGAATTCCCTTTTATCTCCCCTCATTGTCTCAATTGTAGTATTACAAACAACATTGAAATTCTTCATAGACTTTCTAAAAAAACTAGCCAAACCATGAAATATCTTACCTCACCCACATTCTTAGGTGTAGGCCATTCCAAAATTGCTTTAACCTTCTCAAGATCCATCATCAATCCATCACCTGAAATCAGAAATCCCAAATACACAATCTCCTCTTGCATAAAAGAACACTTTTTTAGATTAATCAACAACTTTTTCTCTTTCAACCTCTTCAATACTTGTCTAATATGCTCAAGATGCTCTTCCTTAGTCTTACTAAATATAAGAATATCATCCAAATAAACAATCACAAACTTACCCAAGAATCTTTTTAGAACTTCATTCATCAACCTCATGAAAGTACTAGGTGTATTAGTCAAACCAAAAGCCATAAACAACCATTCATAAAAACCATCATTTGTCTTGAAAGTTGTCTTCCATTCATCACCTTCTCTTATTTTAATCTGACGATAGCCTCTCTTCAAATCAATCTTTGTAAAATAATTTTCTCCACTCAAACAATCCATTATCCATCCTTAGCATAGGAAACCTATGTTTCACTATGATCTTGTTAATAGCTCTAGAATCAATAGACATTTATGCATGAATATCTTGGGTTTTCTTGAAATCCTACATGTTTGGAGGGATTTTGGTTAAGTATTGTGGAGCTTGGCATGGTCTAGAGATTCAGCATGGTCCTTGGTTACTTTGCATGGTATGGGGACTTGGTATCGTCTTTGATTACTCAGCATGGTATGGGGACTCGACATGGTCTTTGGTTACTTGGCATGGTCTAGAGACTTAGCATGGTCTTTAGTTACTTGGCATGGTTTGTGGACTCGGCATGGTCTTTGGTTTCTCAACATGGTCTAGGGACTTGGCATGGTCTTTGGTTGCTCAGCATCATCATTGGAGCTCAACCTTGCTTAAGAATTTTGAGCCTATTGTAGGTTGTGTAACTAATTTTCCACAAAAATTTAAAGGATGAAAATTTCAAGGATTGAAGAGGGCCTAGATTACTAACTATAGTTCAAAGTGTGAATTCTAATTCAATTAGAGATAGGAGATATCCCAATTTTACTTAGATATAAATTTTGGGCATTTAATTTATGTATTTGTATTTGATTTGTGTTCTGGGCTAACTTGTGTCTTAGATTGGTATAAGTAGGGGTTGTGCGGAAGTATTTTTTTCATTATTCAATTATCATGGAGAAGAAGGAGGTGGTAGAGGACAAAATTTGGAGAAGAGCTAGTAGCTACAGCTTGGAAAACAAGGAGATTGCTTGGTGGGCTTGCGAACACAAGTTGAGATCTTCCACAGGGGTTTCTACTAGAGTGTGGATCTAGACTAGATAGGATTTGTATTGGATCTTGAGGGATCTTTTAGATCTATTATTATAATTGCTATTGTATTTTTCTATAACCAAGAAGGCCTTAAGCCTAACACATTACATGTAAGAGTTATTTTATATATAAAGAGTTGTGATTTGGTATAAGATTTTGTGTTATTTCTCCTTGTTGTTGTGTTTCTATTGCATGGTTATATTTTTGGGAGATAAGACATCTCCTTTATGGATTCTCCTACCTTGCACTATGTTAGGTGGTCTCAGAGCAAAGGTTGTTTTTGAGTGTGTAGATAGATCGTTGAAGCTAAGGTAGTTTTCTCTAGGACTTGGGTTGAAGAAGGTTGATCTTGTGGCTGATTGATCTTCTTGATTGGTGGATTTGTTAGGGTTTTCTAAAATTTTGGAAGATTCCTCCAAGAATATTGGACCCTAGGGAAATTAATGATCTTAGTGATGCTATAGAAGAACATATCTCAGAGAAGATGAGGGTAGAATTTAGATATGAGATTGCATTAATGAAGAGTGACATTATTGTTGAAATTGTAAGTGCTTTAGGTGGTGTACCTAGACATGTGGGTACTGAAAGAAGATATGAGGAAGTTGTTGAAGACTTTGAAGCTTTTAGATCTAGTAGTGAGGATACCTATGGAGATACCTACTGGATCATGTGGAGATACCTATGGGAACTAGGTTGGTTAGTTTGCTAGGCTTGGATCTCAGTTGAAGCTGAAGCATAAGATGGAGGTTTCTAATGTTTTGGGTGCTTTGAATCCTGGAGAACTGATTGATTGGATTGGTGAATTGGAAGACTACTTTGAGCTTGAGGATATTGAGGACCCATTTAGAGTAAATTTGGCACAAACTAAGCTAAAAGGACATGCTTCTCTTTGGTGGAAAGAACTACAAAGAGATAGAGAAGAGGAAGGTGAAATGAAGATCACTAGATGGAAATTGATGGTGACTAAGTTGAAGGCTAAGTTCATTCCTACTGATTATGAATCTAATTTTTTTAAAAGGTTTTAGAGTCTAAAGTATATGGATATGTCTATGAAAGATTATATAGAGGAGTTCTACAAGTTGACTATTTAGTTTGGGCATAGAGAATTGTCAAAAGAGAAGGTAGCTTGATATATTAATGATTTGAGATTCAATATTGAGGATGAGGTTGGTATGCTGAATATTTTTTCAATTGAGGATGCTTATTAGTATACTTTGAGAGTAGAGGAGAAGCTAAAGAGGAAGAATCAAGGTAGTTCCCAAGGGAAGGAGAAGCAGGATAGTTTGACACAAGCTAAACCAAAAGAAAGTGAACCAAAACCTATTGAACAGAAATGAAGGATACGTGGAGGTGGGTTCAAAGGTAATTGTTTCAAGTGTGGTCAAGAAGGGAATAGATCTTTTGAATCTCTAATTGGAAGCACAACTACTATTGTGAAAGAGGATGTAGTCCTAGACAGTCAGCTTGAGCAAGGACAGAGTTTGCTAGCTTAGTGAGTACTAATTGGTGAGAGGACATTGGATTCTTGTCAGAGAACTAGTTTGTTCAAAACCTATTGTAAGTAAACCTATTGTAAGTCTGGTGTTAAAGTTTGCAAAGTGATTATGGATGGTGGTAGCACTGATAACCTCATTGTTGAAGAGATTGTTTAGAAATTTGGTTTGAAGAGAATGAGACATCCTTGTCCTTATAAGATTGGCTAGTTGCAAGGTGAGCATGCTTTGGAAGTGAGGGAGCAATGCCTTGTTGATTTTTAGATTGGGTAGTAAATGGATCAAGTGTTGTGTGATATTGTAGATATGAATAGTTTTCATGTGATTCTTGGTAGACCTTGGCATTATGATTGTAGAACTTTGCATGATTGTGTTAGGAATGTGTTTATTGTTGAGAAAGGTGGTAGGAATTTTTCCCTTATTCCTTTATAGAATGAAGAGCTTGGTAGGACAATCCTAAGTATTAGTAGCCAACTTGAGTTGGATGATTTTGAGAAATTTGGAGATCAGCATGGAAAATAGACTTATAGAACACCTATGGTGGATTTGAAGAAGAAGAAGAAAAATAAGAGAAAGAGTGTGCAAGTTGAAGACTTGGAGGACGTGTATCTGAAGAACCATTTTGGGATTTATGTGCTAAGTCCTAGAAGATGTTCTTCTAGTTACTAAAACATCTTTTTGAATGTGGGGTGTCTCATGCAGGAGCATCTTGGGTTTTCTTACAATCCTACATGTTTGGAGGGATTTTGGTTAAGTATTGTGGACCTTGGCATGGTTTGCAGACTCTGCATGATCTCTAGTTACTTGGCATGGTCTAGGGACTCAGCATGGTCTTTGGTTACTTGAAATGGTCTAGGGACTCTGCATGGTCTTTGGTTACTCACCATGGTCTGGGGACTCAGCATGGTCTTTGGTTACTCAACATGGTTTTGGGACTCGACATGGTCTTTGGTTGCTCGGCATGGTTTGGGGATTTGACATGGTCTTTGGTTGCTCAACATGGTCTTTGGAGATTGGCCTTTCTTATAAATTTGGTTCCTATTAGAGGCCATCTAACTAATTTTCCATAATGAGTTAGAGGATGCAAATTTCAAGATTAAAGAGATCCTAGATTACTAGCTATAGTTTGAAGCACAAGTTCTAATTCAATTAGAGCTAGGAGATATTGCAATTTTACTTAGATATCAATTTTGGGCATTTAATTATTGTTGCAGGCTCACTTGTGGAATTTAATTTATGTATTTGTATTTAATTTGTGTTATGGGGAAACTTGTTACTTAGATTCTATAATTAGGGGTTTTGGGGAAGTATTTCATCATTATTCATCCCTCACGGAGAAGGAGGTGGTAGAGGAGTGAATATGGAGAAGAGCTAGTAGCTGTGGCTTGGAAAACAAGGAGATTTCTTGGGGGGCATGTGATCAGAAGTTGAGATCTTCCATGGGGTTTTCTACTAGAGTGTGGATCTAGACTAGCTAGGGTTTAGATTAGATCTTGAGAGATCTTGTAGAACTGTTGTTGTAATTGCTATTGTATTTGGCCATAATCATGAAGCCCTTATAGCCCAGCACATTGCATGTAATAGTTATTTTATAAATAAAGAGTTTTGATTTGGTATCAAATATTTTTTTATTGCTCCTTGTTGTTGTGTTTCTATTTCATGGTTATATTGTTGGAGGCTAGGACATCTTCTTTGGGGATTCTCCTACCTTGCACTATGCTACACATTCTCCATTCTCCATTCATTTTAGGTGCTAATAGAGTAGGTAGAACACATGGACTCATACATTATTAGATCAAACCTTTCTACAACAACTAATGTACTTGTCTATTAAGTTCTTCATTCTCTATAGGTGTCAATCTATATGGTGCTTTTTTTTAAAAAACTAGCTCCAAGAGACACTGACTTATACTTCTCATTTGAGGTAAACCATCAAGTATATCCTCTACAACAATCTCTTTATACTCATTAAATAATTCATCAATATCTTCTAGTACTTAGTCAATACTACCAGTTGTCACTAGGTCACCACTGACTAGCACTCAATTAACACTATTTTTTGACACTCAGTTACTATTAACACAACTCAGTTTCTTTGGAATTATAGAAAAACAAACTTGATTCTTTTTCATTTCCTTTTCAAATTATTTCCTATAACCATGCAAATGTGTACAGTAGTAAGATAACCTCATATGGACTTTTAATTAAAGGCAACAATATTTATTTCTTCCCATTCACCCAAAGAGTGTATTGATTCAATCTTCCATCATGCATAGCATATCTATCATGTTTCCAGGTTCTACCCAATAGAATATGATAATAATCTATAGTCATAATATCACACAAAACTTCATCAAAGTATTGTCCAATCTTGAACTTCACAAGGCATTGTTCACTTACCAATATCTTATGCTCATCTTTGATCCATGAAACATGATAGATTATAGGATGCTTTAGTTCTACAATTGCAACTTTGTAACTGGCTCTTTTGATGCCAAATTTGTAGAACTTCCACTATCAATGATCACTTTCTAGCATTTTCTAGCCATCTTACATCTTGTCTTGAAAAGACTTCTTAAAACGGGTTCCTCATCACTTCCCTTATTACATAAGGTTCTTCTCAATATCAAATTTTCTCCAGCCTTAGGTACACTTGGTAAACCCTCATCATCTCCTTGAATCACAACATTTATATTATCTTGTGCACTTTTAGAGGATCTACATTCAAAAGATCTATGTCCCTCTTTACCACATCTGAAAAAATTACCATGAAATCCACCTCTACAATAAGAATTACCTCTTCCTTGGTAAGAATTAGTACCACCTTAGTAACAATTACTACTTTTCCATTTGGTATTTCCTTTTTCATCATTCTTCCACTTAGATTTTCCTTTATCTTATACAAAATTGTTAGATCTGCCACCTTCACCATAAGATCTACCTCAGTCTCTCTAGAATCTACCACCTCTACCTCTTTGTCTTTGTTCATGCTTCTTTATCAAGATCTCCTCAGCCTTCAAGGCATATTGGTATGCTTCTTCCACACTTTCCAACTTCACAAAACTTATTTCATCTTGTATTCCAGATCTTAATCTATTTATGTACCTTGCAATTTTCTTAACATCATCATCCATGTGTCTAGATCTAATGTCTAATCTATAAAATTCCTCAATATACTCCATCAAACTCATGTCTCTTTGTCTCAAATTTTGCATCTTTCTTAGCAAGCTAACTTGGTAATTAGCAGGGAGGAATTTTTTCTTTGCCTTATTCACCATCTTCACTCAAGTTTTGATCTTTTCCTTTACTCTCCTTTGTCTATTAGTTTACAAATGCTCTCAACATAGTGAGGCATGACCATTTAACCTTGTAAAAAAAAATTTCACCATCCTATTATCAGGAGTGTTTTCATACTCAAAGAACTTCTCCATAATAGAGATCCAATCCAACATAGCATTGGTATCCAATTTTCCATCATAAGGAACAACTTCTATAGTAGGCTGTGAATTTTCCCTAGACAACACTTTCAACAACCTTGCTTCATCTTGGTCTTCTTCAGGTTCTAGATTAGGGTTTGGTGCTACTACTTCATCATCACTTACATCATCTAGATTTTCTCCTCTCCTATGGGTTGTCTCCACAACATCTAATGTGGCTGCAATTTGTCTCAATGTATCTAATATTGCATTATTAGCATTTCATCTACCTCAAACCATTTTGGCAAATAAGGTTCCTACAAGATCATAACCCTCTCTAAGTTATAGGTCAAATCCATAGATCTACAACCCTACAACCCACTCAAGTTTCTACATGATCTAGTCACCACAAGCATGAACCTCATGCTCTCATACCACCTAATGCAAGGAGGGATGAATAACTAAGTCCAAAGGCACATCTAGCTATCCAAACCACCTTGCAAGAGTTAACACAAGGGAAACATAACACACTGAACATAACAAAAGGAGAAAGAAGAGAAAACACTTGTTGATTCATCAAATAATTAGCATACATGCCCAGCTATAAGGCCTTTTGGGTTATAGCCAGATACAAAATATATTCTAGATCAAAGATCCAACATCAAATTCACAACTCTAGATACATATGCAACAAACTTTCCAAACTTTCACATTCTACTCTAGAATCCCTAAAAAAATTGCCCTAACTCTAAGCCTAAACACTCTATATATACTTGACAAAATGGCTTATAGATCATTCTAGAACATTACATAAAATGGAGGCTGACCCAAAAATGTTTTGGACACATCCCAAGAAAATATCTTAACATAAATGTTGCAATTGAAATAAATCTTGCAAGTTAGCTCGCAAAAATCATGTCCAAATGCTAACACTTGGCATAAACAGGAAAACTTGACACATAAAGGGTCACTCAACATACACCAATTAACTCAGCACTTGAAGAGTCACTTGGCATACACTAGGTAACTTGACACTAAAGGAACACTTGGGTATCACTATATTTCTACAATAACTCAACATCCACTAGAGCTACACTTACTCGACATCCATTAGAGCTATAGTAACTTGACATTGACTAGAGGTGTAGTAGCTCAAAATCCATTAGAGCTATAGTAACTTGACATCCACTAGAGATACAATAACTTGACATCCATTAGAGCTATAGTAACTTGGCATCTGCTAGAGCTATAGTAATTTGACATCCATTAGAGCTATAGTAACTCAGCATCCATTAGAGGTATAGTAACTTGACATCCACTAGAGCTATAGTAACTTAGAATCTATTAGAGCTACAATAAATTGACATCAACATGTAGAATGAACAAAAAAGAGTAGGATAACAAAGCGACCCAAGATGCTCCTACATCAGTAGCAACATCTTATGTCTTGAATCATGAAAACTTGAGATGGTATCATTGACAATGCACCAAATGGATCATGCTTGTAAGAAATAACAAGAATGGCTCTAAAATTTGGTTGTTTGATCTCATTGATTATCAATTGTACATTCAAACATTGTTTACCCTTTTAGCCTTACGAACTAAAGAACTAGATGCCATTATGTAAACTAAAGTTTGCAAAAATTTAAACTGCATAGCTCGATACATGATAAATACCTTTATGAATATATTATGATAGTGTTAAGTGGCTATTGAATCCTACTTGCAAACATTGGAATGATCTCTTTCAATTATCCTTTCTCTCTTCATGCTCTCCTTCAAATTCAAATGTTGTCAAATGAGTAGATATTGATCATATAGACCTTAAAACCTTGCATTTAATGCTTAGTTCTTACACAATTGTAAGCTCAGCTTCAATAGAGATTTTGACTCACTCGACTTCCATGAAGTTTCCTTTTCCACTCATCAACCACTACAAACTCGATCAATACTATCACCTTTGATAGCTCCGCATCAACTAAAATTTCACTTGGCAACCACAGTGAAACTTTTCATGCTCATCAAAAACATGAAAACTACCAAAACTTAAAGATTTCTTGTATATTCTTAACAACACCTTGCATCTTTGTTCATGCATATGTAATATTTTCATAACTAAATCCTTGGAACTGATGTATAGTATATCTTATAAATATCAATCATGCTTAACTCTTGATTGCTTCATTTGAGGAGGTGTGATCACCTAACTCATTAGGTGAAGTGATCCCATCTAAACTTGATGTGTTGCAATCTTCCTATCTCTTCCATTTCTTGTTCATCTCATATCTAACATTCTCAACATATGTCTTTCCTTTTCCTTTGTTGAACTCACTGCTCAATGTCTTTGACCTTGTTGATCAATTCTTACTTATGTGACTAGTCTTCAAACAACTCAAACATGTGGTTTGACACAACAATATTTTGTAGTCACTTTTAAAATGTGTTCTTATGCAATTTTCAGCAAAATTTCCATACTCTTGATAGTAGTGACAACTATACTTTGTACTATAATCCCAATTATAAGAATTTTCATTGTGTTTTACCTTTATCTTCTTATTTGATGACCATTTAGGCTTAGATCTACAATTATATGTGATATGCCCATACTTATAATAATTATAGTAGTATCCTTCAAATCTTTGTGTGCTTATGGTCTTGGTTTTGCATCCATGTGTCTAATATCCTTGTTTGTTGCATTTTTTGTTGGACTAATCACCAACATTCCCCTTCAAGATTCATGAAAAGGCTTAATTGCCTCCTATGTTCTATAAGTCTAGTGGTTGCATTGGGTATTAATAGGTTGATCTTTTGGTGCAATGGTAAATCTATCTTGTAACAAGTGGTATCAGAGTTTGGTCACATGTTTGAATCTCCTCTAGTAATGCTAAGGGGGGATTGTTGGACTAACTGCCAATGTTCCCCTTTGGGATTTGTGACAAGGCTTAACCACCTCCTATGTTCTATAGGTCTAGTGGTTGTATTGGGCATTAACAAGTTGATCTTTTGGTGCAATAGTAACTCTAGCTTGTAACCTTTTTGGCAATGACCCACGAATTTCTACTTAGGATTCTAATTTCTAGTCTTGCTCCTATAAACATTAGTAGTATAACCTATCTTACCATAATTATGACAAGTAGGTTTGAAGTTCTTATCTTTTTTAATTCTTTATTCACCACTTTTGGATGATTCTCCTTCCTCAGTACTAGTGTGACCCAATCTAGAAGTATAATTGTTGGTTCTAGGGGATCTCATCAATTGTTCAGAGTACCTGATAGCTTCACTAGTTTTATTGAAATTGTAAGAAAAATCCTTGTCTCTTTTCAAATCATTTCTCAATTATTCATTCTGAAACTTTAGTTTTGTGATCTCGATATCCTTTATATTCAATTCATGATTTGCAATCATAATTTGACCCAAAGTTTCCAATTACATGTTATCAATCCTAGTTACCTCTGATCTTTTCTCTTCTAGTCTATTAGTCAAAATCCTTTTGTGATCTTCAATCATGAATCTATCCTCTTCAACTTTCTTTTTCTTCTTGGTCACCTCACATAGCAATATTTATTGGACTTCTTGTTCTCTTTTGAGATTTTTGACCTCTTCAGTTAGGGTTCCACTCTTTTTCATTAGATTTGCAACTATTGTACCAAATTAATTGGTGTTTTCATCTTCAAATAATTTAGTAGTTTCAATCTCTTGGTATTGTGTGTCATTCTCTTCAATAGAAATTGCCTTCCTTCTCTTTAGTGATATCTTTAACTCATTTCTTGTTTCATTCATCTGATGTAGGGAAAGTTGTATTTCAATCTTTTGGTTCTCAATAGTGTTACCCAACTAGTAGATTTCAATTTTCAAGATCTTTCCTCAAAGCTAGAAATTTTTACTTTCTAGAGAACAAAGCTCTGATACCAATTGTTGGAAATACAATAGGGAAGTAAACTCTTAGAGGGGGGGTGAATCAACACTTAAAACTTTCAACATCTAAAACCATTCACCACGCATCCATCTCACAATCTATGCATATAAACTGAAATACCAAATTAAGCATACACATCCATAGCATGAAAGTAAAATATTCAACACATGCATGACACAAGATATTTGGTTACCCAAAAACCCTCCAAGAAGAAGTTAAAACTGGGGTGGGGATGACACCCACAAATCTTCACTACTGTAGTAATAAAGTGTATCCAATGAAGGTTACAATATTTGATCATGAAACATGACCTGTGAAAGGTCTACCCTATCAAAGGCTTACAATATTGTTAGATCTTACCCTATTAAATGATTTTAACACCCTACTAAAAGTGTGCCTAGTAAAAGGACTTTAACTTACATTGAAGTAAGCACCTTGTTAAAGGATTTACAACATCCGATTAAGACTACTCTGTTGAGAGATGTAACTAATTCACCTATTAGAATGTCTCAGTAATGATCCTTTAGTTAGCACTTTATTGCTTGATGTCAGTTCATCTCTATACTGATATGTACTTGATCCTTTCTGATCAAATGTGTCTTTTCTATCCTTTGATTCATTTCCTCTATTCTCCTTTAATTGATTCTACAATATAACTCAAATCATAACACCTTACTTACCATGAGTACTCTATTTGTGCATGCAAACTCTTCTCCTTAAGCATTCATAAAAAAATTAGGGTTTTTCCTCCTTAAGAAGTCCTGGGTGACTTAGAGTTAGGTATGAATCAATGGTAGTGATTCACCCATATTGCCACTTAATCCTTCCTTTTTTCTAATTGGATGCATGTAATGCATATGGATTCACAATTACGATTTTTCCTTACCATCAAAGATCATAAAACAATCATTAAGTTGGCCCAAAAATTGTTTACGTAGAATTTTGTACCATTACAAATATCTATGTCAAAACTTTGTAACTCGACACTTGAAGTCCTTGATGCTTGGCATCAACTACAACTTCAATGTTGTAACTCAACTTTTGAATGACTCAGCATCCACTAATCACTCAACGTTTAAATAGCTTGACACGTACCATCTACTTGACACTTGAGTGACTTAGCACTTACTAATTACTTGGCTCATGCTAAATATTTGTCACTCAACATATACAAATTGACAACTTATGCTTGGCATGCATTACTTGTTCAGCATGAACTAATTAAATGACTTAAGTATATTGTCACTCATATGTCAAAACCAATATGATATTAACACAAGGTCATGCTAGAGCTTAGAAAATTCTATCCACTAGCACTACTTCTTTGACTATAGGTAGATCTCTCAAGTTCTTAGCTCATTCTTCTTCCTTTCTATGATTATGAGGACTTGTTGAAATTTTTGGTTCCTTTGTCAATACTTCTAGAAAACAAAAGTTAGGTTTGAAATTATATCTTCTTGTATATTTACAAAGCATAAATCTAGTTACAAAATAGGAAAAAGATCATTTTTTGGAAGAACCATTATGATTTGTTACAAATTTTCAAAGGTTTAGTCTTTTTCCTAAGACATTCCCTAGTAGAATCACCAAAAATATGTTGGCAAATAGATTTGTCTCCCTTTTATGAATTTTAAATAACTAATTCTATAGCCCTATTTGGGAAACAATAAAAGTTCACAATAGTTGGGTAAATGTATGATAATTGTTTCCCTCTGAATTTTGAGAGGTACAACTCCCTCTTAATAGATTTTCAAAGAATTTATATTTTAAGTAGTGCATACATGTGTACTTTTTCCAGAAAGTACTTAAGGATCTCTCACATACTCCTAGGTATGGACAAAAGAATCAGAAGTTACAAAAATAATTGAGTAAATTAAGAAACATGTTTATTTCTTAAATCATCTAATGCTTGAAACATAGAGGAAATAATAAATAACACACTAAAAGAATGATAACTTGAGATAAACATCAATCAATATCACATAAGCACTTATATAACAATCTACAAAGTAACCATTAAATGAATGTTCAAACACATATTTTTCAACTATAATATATTGATAGGTACATATATGTATTTCTTCAAGCTCAAAGTCGCAAAATAAACATTCGGGTCACCACACTTTCCTTTTCAAAATATCCAAAAATAAAATATCTAGTTAAAACTACTATTAAGCTACATCTTTCTATTTCAAATCCAACCCCCAACCATTTTTATGCTCCATCATATATAGTATCAATTATGAGAGGCCTCCATTAAAACCCAACTCTCTTGGTTACAAAGCACTTATGATAACTAAATAAATATGGCCTTTTAAACAAAAAACTTTTAGAAAAACAAAAAAATTGATTCAAAAACTGACATGCCCTATGACTAATCTTCTTCATCTGGCTTATCTTCTCCTAACCTGGCTTTCTTGACTAGTTTCTAGCTCCTAGAAATACTCATGAGATCTTGAGTGGCATTAGAATTTGGATTTCTTAAACTCAATAGTTTTTCTCTACAACCATCCTTTTTCCATTTAATCTCTTTGATTCTCTCGCTCTATCTAGGAAAGTATTCCTAATTCAAGTACAACATGGATTAGACATTAACCACTATTGTAAAGCCTTGGGGAATAGGATTATTGATTTCTTTAATATCAATCATAGCATCTTGGAATCTTTTCACCATACCCTCAAAATCAATGTTTCTCTCCTCAAACTATAGTATGCTAGTGGGGTTTATTACCCGCATGTCTTTCATAACTTCTTTGTGGATTTCCTTTATATCATTCTAAATTTATTTTACCTCTTATATGGAAGATTTAAATATGGAATTCTTTTGATTCATTTTTTTTCAATACATAAAGCCTGTAGGGATCCCATTTTTTCATAATATTTTCAACAAGGAACTTAATCACCCCATATTTTTCAATTTCCTGCACTTGAAAACCTATCACTTGACATCTAGCTTCTTTAGATTCCCACAATGGTATGAGGGCTTTTATTTCTCCAAGAAGGACCTCTCCTTCTTCATAGATAGCAAAAAACTCTTAGATAAACATATTCCCTTCTTCTATGACAGCTCCTATCCAAGTGTTCATCGCTTCCAAGAAGAGTTTTCCCTTTTGCATTTTCTTTACAAGTTGCTTGCTATCAGAAGAGTTAGGATCAAATGATTAGGGAGCTTGGATCAAGGGGAGTGCCCCAAAATTCATTAGAGAGTCAATGAACTCATCCATAGTGACAAATAACCTTTTTAATTCTCTCTTTTCTTGCCCATCCTTCTTAAATTGGGTTAACATGTGATCAACTAAGAAATTAAATAGATGATTACTAGTCTCCCAACTTAGAACTCCCAATTCCATTTGTGCAACTTTAAAATCTTTAGACTCCACCTCATGCACACCTTCTTTTTGTCTATAAGTGGCCATCTCCATCATCACCTTCCTTATAGTAGTGTCTTTGGTCAAGCGAGCATTATTCTTCACCTTTATTGATTTAGTTGTGTGAGTGGCATACTTAGTAATTATGTCCTTGATTAGAAAAGAGATAGGTCTTAGGTTACACCTTTTGTTTACTAAACTAGATAGCCAAAGGGGAATAATACTTGTGGCAGTTATCCCTTTTTCATGTTTGGTAGGAGTCATGAAGACTTGTTGAATCATATTTATACTGTCAGACATTTCAATATCCATCCCTTTATTTTCAAGTAGTACAAGGTTGCCTTCATTGTCGAGTTCTAAATCCATGACATCAAGTTCTTGAATCATTAGTTGAACTGGTGCCATAAACTTCATTCTTGTTCTTGTTCTAAGAGTCATTTAATAAACTGGTGGTGTCTTGGTTACTAGTTTAAGAAAGGTCGAACTCCTTTTTCTTCTTGATCAAGGGAATGATACTTCCAACATTCCACAAAAGGTGGACATCAAAAGGTGAGGATTGTGATAAAGAAACATCACCTTTAACTTTTTGCATCTACATTGAACTAATAGATTTGTGCTTCTTCTCCTATAGCCAATTGTCAGTACATTCCAGTATGAACCCTAACCTAAGATTTATATCATCTTGACTCCAATCAATTTTAGGAAGGGCCTTTTCACTTATTTCAATATTACCTAAACCATCTTGAACGAGTCCTTCTATATTGGGTTTTAACTATATTATTTTTATTTGGGGAATAGTTAGCCTTGAATGTTCCCTCTTCATGACCTCTTTCTCATTATCACAATCTTCTCATAGGTATTCAATTTTAGGTAGTGACTCCACTCAATCTCCCACACCAAGCACTATTTTTAAAAAGTTCTTATTATCAAAACTCCTTCTTTCATGATGGAATCCTAAGTTTAAATTGAGCGAATCAGTCCCAATATTTGAGGCATTAATGATAGAATTGCAAGCTAGTGAACCTATTTTAATGTGGAATATAGATTCCCATTTTCCTTTAGGGAGATTATCCTTGATCAAAGAAAAAAAATTTCTACAAACTTTGGCAAGAACAAAACTATCCAACACATACCTTGGCAACCTAAGTGGTTCCTCTTTGAACTCTCCTACTCTTATGTAAGTAAACCTAGGAAATTATATGTAGAAGCTTCCATAGTTTTGAACCAAAATTGGGCTTCTAGGGACATCCTTTACATTAGGGTTTTAGTTAGGTTGAGGAACAACTTCTCTATGAAGACATCATGTACTTTTTAGAAATCCTCCAACACTCTATTATTTCTCAACAAAGGGCACTATATTCATATACTATAATGTCTTCAATCCATGGTTGATGAGGAACTACAATGGGATTACACATGTATGCAATACCATAGGTTAAATAGGAAAACATCTAGAATTCCTACTAAGTAGCTTGTGAATGTTTAAGGTGGTTTCTCAATGAACAAGCTATCAACTCAACCCAATCATGAAATTGCTTACTAGTCAAAATGGTATCTATGTACTAAAAAATCCACTCTTCAAAACCAAAAACATTAGTTGAACCTTCAACTCTATGAAACAAAACTACTAGGTCATGTATGTGAGGTTGCATATGGCCTTTAGTTAACCCCTTTGGGAGCCTTGAACCCCCTCTGTAGAAGGTTTTAGTCAAATTATTGGCTATCTAATTACAATTATTTTGAGGATCCTCTCAAAATTTTACTAAGGATTGAGTAGGATTGAAGCTAGCAAAGGATGACTCGTAATTTTAAGACTAACATGATAGTCTCCCTAGAAATTGACAAGAGGGTACCACCATTGTTCTTAACTATGCTCTTGGACTTGACATCATAATGACTAAGATAATACTGGAGTAATTCTAGGCTCAGCAAGGCGTGAGGAAAAGTAGTGGCTTGAAGGAGCCCACTTGTCAAGGTTTCAAGGCACCCCTTAATATATGCTTGTTTCAAAAAAAAATCTTTCAGTCTTTCCACTTTGACCCCCATTAAATTTGTATCTGAAATCATAGGTCATCGACATTCTAGACTAGAATTATTCCCAAAGAAATGCATGACAGACTTTATTGGTGTTTGAAATTACTGAACAACAAAATGCTCAATACCAAAATCATAATACTCATATAACCCAAGGACTAGCCAATTCCTATTAACAATTACATAAGTAAACCATTTGGACCCAACTTCAACAAAACTAAGGATGGTTTCCTACTCTTTAGGCTTTGTGAAAGTAAGGTGGGTATACCTAGGGATGATTCTAAAGCAAACTATTGTATGAAAATTATCTTAGTTTCATTCTGATTCTCATCTCATATCCTTAAGCACATACATAGTTTACCAGTTTCTTTAATACTTTCAAGTTTATATGCATCCCTCATAAGTAGATCCGATCATAATTCTCCTAGAGCTTACAAATATTTCTAGAAATAGCAGCTACCTAAGACTCAAAAACTAAATGTAAATGATTGGTGACCAACATTATAACTATGAACAAAATGGAATGAAAATAAATTTGAAATTATAATTGTTTTGACATGTACAAGTAGAATTTACTCTCAACCATCTCTGATTTATATGACCAGTGCCTTATCCATGGGAGCAAAGAGTCAACTATTGGCAAGAGATCTTGTTCAATTAACTTGTAATTGAATTTATCAATTTTAATCAACTATTTCCATTCTTATGAGATATCCTTTTCATAAATTCATGAATTCTACTAATTTACTAAAGCATTTACATAATCCATTGAATTAAAAGCAACAATATAACCAATATACAAACCATCCAGACTACATTTAATCACTTGAACCTTATTCAAGTGATCTAAAAATTGAAAAACTCATGAAATGGAGATAGAAAATGGTGACACAGATCTAGTGTAAATACCCTTTTGCATTATCCTTTTTGCTAACTAGAATAATGACCAATAGAAACTCAATGAGAAAACTAGAAATTCATACTGATTCTATCATTTCTATCTATCATCAAAAAGTACATAATTGGAAGTAAACTCAAAAACAAGTACACATGACTGGACCGACTGTATTTTCTTGAAAATTGAAAACATACAAAAATTTGGACCCTTTCTCTAGCCTTGAGATCTCACTTATATAATGTGAGATGCAACAAGCTTCAAGCATAGAGAACTAATAGATGTCCTTTACAAAGAATATTTATAGGTAGCTATCACAAAAAGACAAAAATGTGTGTAACAAAAAAACTTAAATGTCACTACATTCTTTTGGTAGGCCCCTTTTCTATTACATCTCTTTGAACAATGAAGCTTTATGATTTGATTCTCTAGTTATTTTGAGTCTTTAGAATAAGTCCCTATGAGGCTTGAAACTAATGTCTCCTCTTTAGTTACCTACAAGTCTACTTTAACTTAGGGGTTCTCCTTATCTTCATCATCAATAGTTAAACTAATAATTACTCTTGCATCTTCTTCTACCTTGTCATCTTCTTCCATCAATTTTGTAGACATAAATTGTTCCTTCCACTCATTGTATATAGTGTCATCAAGCCAATCAAAATTTAGGATATCCCTTTGTACAGTTATTAAAGAATTTCCAATTGCTTCTATTTCATCAAAACCTTTCCTAATGACATTGTAAAAAAACTACAATTTAACCAATTCCTCATTGGTCATTGCCCATAATAAATACCCAATTTTATTTATTACATTATTTAATCTTTGACAAAATAATTCATCCAGCTCTTTTTTCCACTCTTCATTTTCCTTTACTTTATCAATAGTTTTGAGAACACTAGAAAATAAATCAAATTTCTTAGCTATGTACTTTGAGAAACAAGCTATCACTCTTATTTGAAAAGAATCTTGTTTGTCATCAAAATTTTCTAGCTTATTTAACAAGTCAAAAATCTTCTCTATCTAGTGATAGGATAGCTAGATGATAGATACATACATGAGGGTAATATCATTGTTTCTCTTGGTCCATTTCTATATAATAGGTTTCATTCTTTCTTCTTTTCCTTTCAATTTATTCTTGATGGCTGCAATCCTTGCCAACTGGTCAAAAATTGTTGGCCATTCTATCCTATCCATTAAATACATTACACTCTATCTTATTTTCTCTTCATATTGATTATTCAATTCTACATGCAATACATATAACTTATTCTTTTCTTCTTCAAATTCCTCTACAGTGTAGAATTGTGGACTCTTAGGAGTGTCTAGTATCTCAATAATTGGAGTTGAGTTAAAAGGTTCAATAGGTGGCTTGGGGTATACAATCCTGGGTCTGCTTGATTCTCCTACTTTTCTTTTCCCCAGTTGTTTCTCTATTTGAGATATTTGATTTTCTAGTGATTGTATCTATTTACCACTATCCTCATATGCTTTTAAAAATTCCTCCAATCTAGCATTGAGTTGTACAAACCTATCATCTTGTTGGCCAGACACCACAGTGCCAAATTTCATCATCTCTAAGGCCATTCACAAAAAAAATTTACTGCCAACCTCACTAGCCCTAAATACTGTCAGTGGACCAGTATGCTCTATAGTGGAGATTTCCTACATTTTGGTTTTGTCTCTTTTTTCAATTAACCAAATTACTGGGGCCTAGTGGTCATCATTGAATTTTACCTCCCTATGAGCTTGTAGCACCTCTTTTTTAGTTTTATACTGTACATCATTTTCCTTTCTTATTGAGCTAAAAATCATTGTGTTGGCTATGTCCGATTCTGGCAAAATGAGGACCCCTAATTGCTTAACTAGTTGCCTCCTGGCCTCAGGTGTAAAATGGGAAAATCCATTCAAAAACTTAGATTTTACCTCCTCCTTGATAATAGAGTCTAGTTTATCAAGTTTCTCTGCTTTTATTTTCTCACAAGATTTTTCAAAATTTCCTATATTTAATCTCTACAAAAATTGTGCAAAAGCTCTAGATTTAACAAAATTTTCATCATTAATGAATTTCTTAGAGGCTTGAACCACAATTGGGTCTATCTCCCTACAGTAATAGTCAACAACTATAAGGTCCAAGGAGGGTATATCAGGCTCTTGAGGTACTCCATTCTCCAAGTCTATGGTAGTAATAATAACATCCCCTTCTCCACCAATTTGTCTTAGCTAATCCCTAAAAGATGCTTCATCATCTATTTGAATTAAGGTTTAGCTTGGGGAGTATTGTTTTACTTGAGAGGAATATCCCTGCTACAATTTATGTCTCTTTGGGGCACTAGCTACAAAGGGACTTTCTAGTTTTGGTCTTTGCTGAAGGGGAGCCTATTGTACACTCTACACCATCACATAACTTGCCCTTTTCTACAAAGTATACTATCCAAGAGCTACTATGTTTTTATTGTTTATCCTCCTCTATATCTCTGCAACCCTATTTGGATAGGTCTTGACACATGCAGCCTTCTTTTCATTCATTGTTTGTATTATTATAGAAAAATTGTTCATTAATGCTTGCATTTTGGCTCCCCAATATTTCTTATCTTTTAGGGGGTCATAATTAGAATCAAAATCATTGATGAATTCTAATGTTTTATTGAATACTATCCATTTTTCTTTCCTTAATTCTTGTTCTTGTAAAGACAAAATGTTCTTTATAACTTCCTCAGGGAAATATAGTTGTTGCACTATGCAAGCAGCTTTTGTCCTCTCTCTTAGAAGATCATAGAATCCTTTAGGGTCAACAAATCTAGCATGGGAATCTGCCATGTTGTATCTATCTAGAAATAAACTGAGGTGTTTCCATCATTTCCTCACAAAGACAAAATCATGCACTACAGTACCAACTAGAAAAAAAGTACCTTTCTTGGGAAAATCTCATTCATCGATAGTCCCAATCTACCATAATAGCTCTGCTATCCCTATCTTCAGAGGCACATGGAATGGTACCACATTAGGCTTCCCCAAAAAGCCATATACTCTTATTATCGTTGAAACATTATAAGGTATTATATCCCCCCAATTATGACTAACTAGAATCCCTTTTGCATGGTCCTTGGGTCTGACCAATTCTAATAGTGCTTGTGAAATCCTAGGGTTGTCTCCTCTCAAGAGAAATCTAAGCTTAGATGCAAAATATCTATCAAACCTTACAAAATTGGTATCTCTATCCTCTGAAGTCATTTCCACACTCTATAACTAAACTAGATTCCTCTCTCCATCCTTAGTTTTTTCCAACTCCATTCCCTTGGAGAAGTATGTAACTCCCTTATATAGGCATACATACATGAGTAATGAATACTAATAGAATGGTTTTTTTACTTTCCCTTGTGCTATCCCCACCAAACCATTGTGAATTTCTTGTGCAAGGAAAGTAGCAAAATCAAGAATAGTGCTCATCCCAAATTAAAGAGTCTGAGCCATGATAAGAACAATGGAGCCTAGGATATGTTCTGCCTCATCCATCCCAAAAAATTTGCAAAGAGAAAAATATAATGCTTGAGCCCTTAGGTTGAAATGTCTTCTCATTAATGGCTTGGGCATGCTAGCAGTAATCATAGACAAAGTACCAATTTTGGCAACATGCTCCTGTAATGGCCCTATCCTTAGTTATATCCTTTATGCATCATATGTTGTTTGAAGGTCATCCATGTCAATTATTTCATGCACAACATGGTTAGGATTGAGGCTAAAAACCTCTCTAATCAATTTATGGAAAACCTTAAAAATATTTACCCCAACATGGTTCTTTGCCCACCCTGTGATAGGATCATACTTCTTAGCTAGGTTAGTCAATACATCACTATCAAAGAAAATTGCAAGGACTGTTAACTTCCCAATGTTGAATTCCCAGACATTTCTCATGGGTGTATCTAATTTTCATTTTCAGAACCACTTTTTAAACAATTCTAACCCTCCCATAGATACCTGGCATCTCTTACCCAATTAGCCCTATCATAGAAACCCTTAGCTACAACTACCCTAGGCTTCTTAGGAATCAACTCTCTCCTCTTAGTGATTTCATTCACAAATAGTGGGAATTGTTCAAGGAAATCACCATGCACAACCCTCTTTAAGTGATTAGTTTTCCCAAAGAATTCCTTTCGTGGAGGAATTTTGAGAAAACCCTAAGAATTACATAACAACAGATTCTTAATTTTCAGAAGTTGTAGGATACTTACCCACAAAACCATGCTTCTTCTCTATGTAGTTTTTGTTGCAATTCATTGGATCACTTGATAGAAATTCTATGCCAAATTCTATGCCCTAGCTTCACAAATTTTCTACACTTTGATAATCTCTTGCAAATTCATGGTTCAATAATGGTAAGATTGCAAAATATATCTGGGCATTGAAATCACATGAATGAACTCTGCACCATATTAACTTCTAGTAGTTGTTATTCTTAAATTGCATCCCAATTTGAATCTTAGCCATCGATTTTACTAGATTAGATGACTTTAATTCAAAAAAGCAAGAAGCTTTATGAATTTAAAAACATGACCATGTTCTAATTAGGCACTTCCCCACATTACTTATCCTTCTTGCATTTTGGAAATGCGGGCAAGCACCATTCATTGATCAAGACAAGATCAACGATCACAAAAATTTATAATTGAATAAGGCCCAGTCAATTGTACTAAACAATAGGAATTCTCCATGTGAATTAGTGCATACTGATAGATTTCCACACAAGCCGGTCTCGTGTCATCTTCTAAGAAAATGAGTCTCTAACATCATCTTTTCCATGCATCAAGCTAGCGCATCCTCACTTTTTTTAACCAGTGAGCATTTTCTTTATGTGAGCAAGCACCCTTTGTCGATCTAACCAAGATCGATGGTGGGTCTAAATCTTTAGTCTTTTATGGTCATATCACTTTATTGGACCAATAAAATAGTATGGTTTAACCCTCATGCTCTGACAAGTCTGACTGCCATATTTATTGATAGAGTTTCCATGCCCATGATATCATTATGTCCATCTAGGCAAAAATGTCACATTCAACCAATGAATGTGATTGAAAATTTATAGACTTACAGCATGGCATAACTTAGAAATCTTCCTAGATCTAGTCCCACTTGGCCACGTGGTGCAAAGGTGGATGCTCATTTTGTAACCCACAAGCAGTTCCTTAATGTGGGGAAGCACTAGCCACTCATCTTTGAAAGATCTATGGTTGATAAAGCCTCCACCCTTTCTAACCAACAAAACCTTTTACTAGCACAACTAGCATTACACATCAGCTTTTCTTTACAGCCTAGTGCAACCTAGCACATACCTTTCATGCTTGGTCCCACCTTGCTACGTCTCACAATAGTGCATGCCTGCATTGCTTAATATTCTTGCATTTCATTTTTGTGGGGATGCATCATTTGGTGATCTATGATGGATCAATGCTTGGATCAAAAGATATTGCAAATGACATTTTTTAATAAAATATCTCGAGAAAATTGCAAACAAATCAATATTAATAAATTTTTATTTTAAATGAGATCATCCTTGCATAAACTCAATCTTAGGATAAATGTGTCCCACCTAAAATTTTGAAAAAGCACTTTTGAAAGGATTTTTAAAAAATAGGGTAAAATAGGATAAGGCATTAGGTTTTTTTATAGACTTAGGGTTTTTCAATGACTTTGTTGATGATAAACTTTGAGAATTTAATAGATCTCAAACAACATAGAGGCCAGGACATGATTATGGTAATGCAAAATTTGAAAATTATAAGAAAAGAAACCCTAATCTATAGGATACCATGACTTAAATGATTTTTCATCAAAAAATTTAGAACATCCTCTAGCTTGTGAAAAATTAGACCAATAGACTTCATACTCACAAGGATAAACACCTCCCAAAAACTTCCTTCTTGAAGAAAAATGACATAAAAGGAGCAAAAAGAAAAGGTTACAACCCTCTCCTATGAACAACTGAAAACCATAAATACTTCCCTTTCTTCGTTTATCACTTTACCTTCAATTTTTCAAACTAGAATGAAGATAACCTCAGACTAGGTTTTATAATGGTTTAAATACCCAAAAAGTCCCACTAAATCTCTGGGCCTTAATGTTGAGATAATCTTGGTACAGTATACATGCTTCAAGAAATTATGATGTCCTTCAATTACTTGGTCTCTTGAGAAAAATATCCCAATCATCATTAATATCCTTCTGACAAATTAGATTTAGTTTTAGTTAGGATATTAGGATTTACCACTTACTCTACCAACTCACCATCTGTATTTGGTGGTTCTAATTCCAAGATAGCATTTCCATCATCATTAAGATGTCACTATTCATGCTTTAAAGATAATTGGCATATCAATCATTGACTTTACCTGTCAATGTAATTTTTTAATGTTGGAACTCATTTGAACATCTTTGGACCTTGTTACAAAGTAATTCAAAGTACTTCAAATGTAAACTACCATTCATTTGGTAGATCTCACTATCAAAACAAGTGTTAGTCCAAAAACCATCAATGGAACTAGTGAAATCCTTTGAACTTTTGTACAAAGTGATTCAAAGTTGTTTAGAAGACTTAATCATAGGTATTTCACAATAGACTGAGTTTTATACACCTAGGATGACACAAAGGACTCTGAAGGGATCAACATAAATCTTGAAAGGAACACTTAGTAGGGTGAGATGAAAAGAAGACTTTGAAGAGGAAAAAAAAGAGAAGATGCATAAAATATCAATTCAAAATCTAGACTAACAGTAATCTAACATCAATATCCTTGATCATATCCAATTTAATGTTTCTTCCATTAAATTTTATTTTTAGATCTTTCTATACTAACTTCTTGGCATTCTTGATGTTCACAAGATTACCACATTCATTACTTAATTGAATTAGTTTATGAATCATATAATTATCAATCATGAATGATACGTATCCTACCTAGAACATTTCCTCATGTATTTAGCTCAAAATAATCTTTCCCCATTCATGATTGTCAAATTTAGCAATGAAGATTTACCTAGTGATGTTTAGGTTTTTTGTATGTTCAAATCCTTGCTCAAATATCAAGTCATTGTTGAATACTAGGTTCAATTCTTCATGGATATCATCATCTCCTATCAAGTTAAACTTACAGTGAATGTATGCATGAAAATATTCTAAGTGCAATACCCTACTTGGTACTTGTGAGAATTCTCTAGATGGGTCATCTTCCAAATAAATGTAAGAATGTTTCTTAAATTTGTACCTAGGTCTCTCACTCATGTCACAAATAGTTGGTGTTGTCATTTCTTCAACTTAAAACTTTCAAATTACTACTATGCAAGTGAGAAATACCTTGAAATTATGAAAATTAGGTCTTGTTGAATTTGCATTCAAATATTCTTTAAAACACTTTAAATTTTCTCCAAAGACTCCTTTACTTCTTTATCAATCAAATAGTACCCAAAAATATAATTTTGATACTTAAATCACTTCCAATTAACTTCTTCATTAATTGCATCAGTACGTAGGTGACAAAAATTTGTTTCTATTTACCAGTAAACTTATTTTACTTTGTGCACTCACATATGAAATCTAAATCTCATGTGCTCTTAGTCATATGTTCCTTATATCCTTTCCTACCTCAAATTAACTTCCCAAGTCTCAATTCCTACTCCAAAGTTTTATATACTAATATGAGGCTAATTCACTCATGTTAATTGATGAAATGATATACTCAATTAAATTGTGAATGGTTGGAGACTATAATGGACTTCAATATATTCTCATGTGCTTGAATTTAGTGACTTTCCAACACAACATATGCATTTTCTAGTTATTAATCTTTAACAAATGATTCATCAAGATTTCCTATAGGATCTTTCACATTTTTTCTTTAGTGATATTTGTTATTATCATTCCTTATGTTGTTGTTCATATTCCTTCTAGGATTTGGGTTTTTCATGTTATTCCTCATGTTGTAAGGAATCTTCATATTTTTCATCCTACAATATCTTATTGTGTGTCCCATGCTATTACAAATCTAACAAAAAATAATATTGTTTCTATATCTAGGTCTTGACTTATTGATTTATGCTCTACAATCTCTAGCAATATGCCCAAATTTGTTAAACATATAACACATAATGTCACTTCTTATAACTTTGGTTCCTCCAATAAGTCTCTTAGTTGTATGGTTAGTACCTCTAAATATTCTACTAAAACTATAATTATTGATTGTAGGTTTTTTTTTATTCAATAGCTTTATGACCATAACCATGACAATTATAACAATAACTAGAAAGGGGTTGAATTTACTTACATGTATAGTCTCTTTTCATGTGACCACCATTGCATGCATACCATCTACCTCTAAATTCATTCATCACTTATTTAGGTGATTCAACTTGCTTAGTTTTCTTAGGTACATCTTTAGATTGATTATAATCAACCTTGTTCTAGTTTTATTCTTTGTGCTCAAGTTGTTGTATCACAATATTTGGTTCTTTACTAACTTCATACTTCTTAGATGACTTTTCTCCAAGGTAACCAAGACCATTTTTTTGAGACAATGGTCTTTTTATAAAGATCTTCTAATCAAGTTTATTACTGCTAGAATATAACTTCCTAATATTTAGCTGAGATTGTGTCAGTTGAAATTTCACAATTATATTATACTTCTTAAGTTCTACATACTGTAACTTTGCATTCTCAAGCTCAGATGTCACTTTGGTAAGGTT
This sequence comes from Cupressus sempervirens, assembly GCA_028749045.1. NCBI lineage: Eukaryota > Viridiplantae > Streptophyta > Pinopsida > Cupressales > Cupressaceae > Cupressus > Cupressus sempervirens. Next base: position 658,082,492 of record CM053793.1, read on the forward strand.
AGATCTTAAATCTTCATTCTCAAATTTCAAATATGTCTCAATATTATTATCACCATCCTTTAAGATCAACTTTAGACTTGTAATATTTAGTTCATGCTTCAAGATCTTTGTGTTTCTTTAGTCTTGAAAATTCATCACTATCCTTGATCTGATCTTTGGACTTGTCTTGTGATAATCTATCTTATCTTTCAACTTCTCAGTGTAGTCTTTTGTATTCTCATACTTGTCTTTCAAAATATCTCTTTCTTCAGTAAGAATATCAATATTCTCAAGAGCCTCTTCAATATTCTTCTACAATTGATCCATATCTATAGAGATATTGTTGGTGTAAATAAGTGTTTACTTATTACACTTACTTAAGTTTACTTAGGTTAATGCATTATTTAATTATTTTTCATTATTTTATTATTATTTTAGGTGAGACACTTAGGAGTTTGTGTACTCTCATTGAGTTACACAACTCTAATTATGCACATGGTGTCTACAACACAAGAGTATGCATCATTCATTGAGTTGTAATGTTGACAACATAGTTATCTACACTCCTCATTTAGCACATGTTGTCTACACCACTGATTTGTGTGCTACACCATTGTAGGCTTATCCTCACATCATCACACTTAATCCTATGCTCAATGAAGGATAACCCATATCTGGTGGACATGTGTCTAGTTGTATGGCATATCATGATGCTAACTTCTATGCATTCTAGAAGCTCTCTTGAGGCCTTTATATACAGGCACTCCTAGTGTACTCTCAAGCTGTCATATTGAATGAATATCATCATTCTGATCATACTCTATATATTTTGGTCTACTCTATGCTTGTGTTGAGTTCTTTAGTTCTTGGGTGAATTTTGGCCTAAGCAAAATTCTTACATGGTATTAGAGCTCTAAGTCATATTCTCTACACATAGCCATTCGAGACCGTTCATGCTTCAGCACCTCAACATGAATCTAGAGGATCTATCAAAATTGGGAGTTTCTAGAGCTAGATCTGACCTCATTGTTACATCTAGAGCGTTGATTCGGTGAAGATTGATTATAAATTTGCCTATATTTAGTGAAAGTTGATCGTGAGGCAAAAAAAATTTACAAATCAAAACTTGGAGGCCCCGATTTGCAATTCAGGTATGATCATTTTATTGATCTGATTAATTGTATTTTCAAATATGAATTTAATTTATTCTCTGTGTTTCTATATATTTTTCCAAATTTTTATTTTTAAGAAAATTGCCCAATCAGAGAAAATTTTTTACACCCCGGCTTGGCTCTATGATTTTGGCAGATTTTATATTATTTTCGCAGGAGGGCTCCTAAAATCTGTGGGTCATACCTGATAAATCTTGGCCACATCCACATAATTTTCTGCTGCCAAATTCCAACCGTTGGAAACCAAATCCATCAATCATGCCAGCGATACCAAAGATTGGCCATGCCTCTTCTGGGCACTTTGTTTTAAGGAACGTGGTGAGACATGTTTAAATAGTGCATACTTCGCTGCTCCCACGAATGTGGGATTAATCCTCGAAGTCTTACTGACCACAAATATTTTCCAAGGTGATATTCACATAATCTCGATGACCCAAAATTCAAACCTACTATTAGCAACAAGTGTCACCCTTTGATGACACCATGTAGAATGGTGTTGTGTAGTCCACATCTGCCACGTGGACTATCAACCTTGCTCACTAGCAGTACGATAGATACAATCACAATCCTCGTCAGCAGCCCACATCATCAGCACAATCAAGCACCATGTTAGCGAAATGTGCTCAAACTATACTCCCTATTAGAATTACACATCTATATTTTTCATAATGTTTGTACAATCTTTATAGTATGAAGTGACAACTCACCTGCCACGTCAGCTGAGGGACAAATTTTTTTGCTGATGTCATCATTTTGCAAAATTAAATTTGATGCCCATTTGGACATCATTATTGGGTGAATTTAAACTACTATGATGACTATATGACCATCAAATTTAACCCCCTCATTCGCTAGTGCAACCCCTCTCCAAATTCATTTTGGTTTTTGCAGTCTGACTTCGAGAGGTCGTAACTTGCACATCTAGACACCAAATCAGGTGCAATTTTTTTTTTAATTGGGTAAAATTTCCTAAAAATTTTATTGGTGCAACTATTTTTTAGTTTTGGTTCAAGGATTGTTCATAAATTTCATTTTTTGATGATTGTACCTAGATAATCCTGCATTTTGCAACTTCAAACACTCCATATGAGCACATTTGGAGTCAAAAATAGGTTCCATTTTTTTTTAAATTGCATTATTTTTCATCTACTTTCCAAATATATTATTATATTCTAGGATTGTGTGGACAAAAGTGACACTTTCAATAATAGGGCCCTTATTTGCTTTGTAATGCTTTAGATTTGTAGCACATTGTAAATTTTCAAATCTGTACTCTATCAATAGGTTGTAACAAGAAAAATTATAAGTCCACAAAGGCCAAAATTGGCAAGTGGCCCATTGCAATTTCACTACTAATAAAGTGCCCAAAGCATCTATTTTGGGGGGGCTTCTTGATTTAGTGAAAAGGGGGGGTGTTCTTGGTGTTGCGTTCTCTCTTTTTTCCACTTTTCTTTCATTTTATGCATTATGGGAAACTTTAAGTTTCATAAATTAACTCCTCATAACTATGCTTTGTGGTCCATCAAAATGTTGTATCACTTAATGCATAATAAAGTTTCGCAATATGTAGATGGTACTCTTCCTAAACTAGTAGGTGATAATGTATCAACAAGTGATATTTCAGATTGGGTAGCAATGGATAGGAAAGTCCTAGGTGATATATGTTTGGGGGTAGATGATAAGATCATGTATCAAATCAAGAAATGTACTACATATAAGGAAGCTTGGGATACCCTCGAAAGCCTATATGGTAAAGTGTCTGAAGAGGATGTGTTCAAAATTGAAGATGAGCTTGTTTCCTTAGATCCTAAGTCATATGACTCCATCCAAGATTTCATGATCAAGGTGAATGAACTAAGGACAAATCTTACTAATTGTGGGAGTTCTATCAAAGATGATAGACTGATCTATCTTATTCATAACAAGATACCATCAAAGTATTCTACATTTCTATCTTCTTTTAACACCTCAAAGACTACCTTAGGGTCTACCTACAAGAAATTCACTTTTGATGAATATGTTAAACTATTGGATGATGAAGAAAAGAAGTTGAAATCAATGGGGATTCTCAAAACACCTCAGTCCAAAGCATTAGTAGCCAATGAGGGTTCTCAACATTCAGCTGCGCAATCTTCAAATAAAGGAAAGGGTAAGAAGAAGTGGAAGAAAGAAAAATCTGAGGTTGTAGAAAAGACAACACCATAATCCAATCAACAGGGCAAGTCCTCAAATTCCAACAAGAAAGGGGACAACAATAAGGAGAAGAAGAAGTGCACTTATTGCAAGAAATCTGGTCATGAAGAGCATGAGTGTTATCTTAAAAATATTGATGAATTAACCAACATCATAAAGAAACATAATGTTCCATTGCCTAATGCTTACAAGGAGAAAGGGTCATCTTTAGATTCAAAGGGCGAAGGGCAAGCACTCATGGCTAATTCAAACTCTTCAAAGGAATGGATATTTGACTCAGGTCCCTCATATCACATGGGTTCTTCAAAGGAGGATTTTTCTTCAATGAAGCAGTCCATGATACCACACATCTTCATGGGGAATGATAGCAAAATGGCAGTTGAAGGGAAAGGAAATGTGGAGATGGAAAATGAAGAGTTTCAAGAAGTTCTCTATGTTCCAAACCCAAGTTCAAATCTTCTCTCAATCTACCAAATCACTCACCTTGGAGATGGACATAGAGTTGAGTTCCTTCCAGACTCAGTAAAGGTGCACATTCTTCAAGATGATTCCTTGGTTGCAGTGGGGAAAGTGGATCATAACAAGAGGTTATACTCTTTGTCTCATTTTATGCCCAAGTCTTCTTCAAAGGCCTTTTTATCTCAATCCAATTCAAACATGCACTTATGGCATGAGCAGTATGGTCATCTTGACTATCACTATCTTTAGCAACTTTGCACATACAAAATGGTGAAAGGTCTACCTCAAATATACTTTTCTAAGGGTGATTGTTCAATAGATTCAATGGATATGCATCTAGAAGGGAAGTTATATAGAGGGAACTCTTCAAGAGCACAAGGTGTTATACAGACGGTTCACATGGTATTTGCAAGTCCTTTTGCATTTAGACAGGGTCACTACATACTTACCTTTGTTGATAACTTTTCAAGGTTGACTTGGGTCTTCTTTCTACATAGTAAGAATGAAGTGTTGGACAAATTTCTAGACTTCAAGACTCATGTAGAACAGAAATACAGAAAGGCCATAAAAGTACTCTGCATGGAAAATGGTAGCATGTATGTGAACAAAAGACTTATGGATTTTTGTAGACATGAGGGCATTGATCTTCACACTCCAGCACCATTTAGTCTACATAAGATAGATGTTGTAGCTTTAAGGATCCAAACTCTTAAGTCTATGGAAATTTGCATGATCCTTGCCAAGTCTCTCAATCCATCATTAGAAGTGGAAGAAATCTCAAGTGCCGCTCACATTCTTAATTGTTCTCCTCATCTAGCCTTAGATGGAAAAACTCCTTTCAAGGCATGGTGCGGCAGAAAACCTATTGTAACACACTTTAGAGTCTTTGGTTGTCCTGCATGGGCAAAAAGATCTTCCAAGGGATGCAAGGCATAGTCATCTCAGCCTTGTACTTTCATTGGTTATGAAGATATTGTGAAGGCATAAAAACTTCTAGATCCTAAGACACATTAGATATTTGTGGAGAAGGATGTACATTTTGAGGAAAGTTCACCAAGCTTGTGCTCTACTCCTCTCCACACATCATACAGTGTGGAAACTAATAGTAATTTCAGCGATAGTGCTTCAACAAATTCAAACATGTGGGGTTATATTAATAGTTGCAGTGAGAGGTCACTTCATCAGTTCAGTCTACATGCATACATCACCACAGTTATAGTTCTAGAATAGCAAGGTAAATCTATTCTTCTAGATACAGGTTCAGTAACAAATTTGGGGGACAGTGTGCATGATCTACCTCTTTTTCTTGATGCAAAATTACCTTCTTCAATTGTTATGAGAGCTCCATTAGACTCTCTTGTTCATTATCTACATGATTGATCCTCTTAGGTTGAAGTGATTGTGGATACTTGTGATCAATAGTTGCAATAGGGTTCTTCATTAGTTGTAGAGACAGACAGTTCTTTGGGACAAGTTCTTTAGCCAGTTGAGTAAGTTTCAGAGACATCACTTATCCATGGGATTCTTTCCACACACAACGAAAGCATCTCATTTGTACCCTTGGTATTATTTCTTCCTAAGGGGAGGAACACCATTTTGTAGTCTTGGATTAGCTTCTTCATTGGAGCAGTCAATGTTCAGAATTCTTCTTTGGGGGGGGAGGGGGGGAAGCCTATCCTTTCTCTCTTTCTCTTCTCATCATTCTCTTATGTATATACTAGATGTATGTCATAATGGGGAGGGCGGGGGGGGGGGGGGGGTGTCTTGATTACTCCATCCATCCATGCATCCTCTTTATCTCTCTTTTTGGGGTAGGGATTTTGCCATGAGGTTTTCCCTCTTTCCCCACTTTATGGAAGATTGCATATCATTATGTACATGGGTACCTAACATGACCTAGTAGCCGGGACCCATATTGCATTTCATCCTAGATTTTGTAAGCTTAAGGGCATTCCCCTAAGTTGCACATAAGGGGGGGTGTTGGTGTAAATAAGTGTTTACTTATTACACTTACTTAAGTTTACTTATAGATATTTCTTAATTTGTTAGGCCTACTTTAAGTAACTAGGCTCTGATACCAATTGTTGGAAATAGGAAATACTAAGAGGGGGGTGAATGAGTATTTCACAAACTTTTGCCCAAATATTGATATCATTAACAAACTCATAACTTGTATATGAAAGTAAATTGTTTATGTTGAATAGTAAACAAAACCATAAAATAATGCAACACATAACACCATTTTTTTTAACTAAAGAAACTTTGGCCAAGGGAAGACTTTGTGGGGATGATACCCACAAAATGATCCACTAATCAAAAGTATCTTTTCAAAGATATTGACCTTCTAAGGAGCGTATTACATATGTATAGTGTCTCGATCATTGCTAGAGGACTTGGCCTTGTTAGAAGCCTCAACCCTGTTAGGAGTTCTTATTACAATTATACAAAGAATGCAAGATGAGTCCACTGCCTAAACATGCAATATACAATAATGTTCTTGAATATACAAAGAACCCCTTACTACTACTAATATCTTCAATATTTTATTTTGTCTTTTGCTTCTCTTCACAAAAATGATCATATATATGTATTCATCTTATCAAAACATCAAAATTCATGTCTCAAACCACTTATCAATATCATAAACATCCCCAAACTCTACATTCCAAATTTTGTCCTTTATGCCAAATTATTTCAAATTAACATGTACTGTCAACTTTCATAACTTTACAGGCTTCTAAAAATACAAAATTTACTCTTTCTAACTTTGGGTTAACATCTACAATTTTGCCCCTAATTAATCAAGTAATTGTTTTGATAAACAAAATAATTCCTTAATATAAAATATTTGATCCAATGTATTTTACATTGTTCTATTGGCTCAATAATGTCACTATAAAATAGTAATATCTTTTTCCATACTAACCATACAACCTCACTCATAATTGTAGACTCTTCATATTGTGTTCTATCTATACCTCAGTGTGCACATAACAAAAATGTCTCTATAAATTATGCCAATAAAGATAGTCCTTGTGTTGATAGATAGTCTATGTGATACTTAGATAATTTTCTAAGTCTTCAACCAAAAGCTTTACAATTAAGATATCCTCTCTCAATATTGATTATAAGTTGAATCATAAATGACAACTACATACTATGTAAACTAGCCAAATTGTCAACAATGGGACCCCAAAAATATGCCCTAGAAGAATTTTCCCTCTTAACTAATTGATTTGGATTTCAAATCAAATTTGTTTTGGTTATTAGAGTCTTATGGATTTTGTGGCTTGTTGGAAGAGAAACTTTCCTACATTATTCTTATTTTATAATGTTGCTTCATGTGAATATATTGTGTTGTACAAGTTAGGCTTTTAGACTAAAGGTATGGGATCCTAGATTATTGGTATCTATATCTATTTGTGTTTTTGGATTCTTTTGATGAGTAGGTTAGAGACCCTAGGTGTGTGGATCACTATAGGTGTTAGGGCCTAGAAGTGGATACTAGGGGATCCTATGCTTATAAACTAATTCCATGTGCAAGTTGGTTCTTATTGTGAGTTAGTTAAAAAGTGATTACATAATAATAAATTAACGTATGAGATGGGTTTTTGGGTTTCACACTAAACAAGATAATTATGGATGTAATGTTGGAGTACTCATGGAAGGGAAATCATGTGTAACTTATAGGTCCATATCCCAAGTGGTTGCTCCTGACATTACTTGGTCATGCATATCCCAGTTTGAGTACTCAGGAAAAAGATGGCATGTGTGACAAGATGATCCTAATCCCATGTGGTTGTTCCCAACACTTTAGGAAGGTATGATGAAACTCACCTAGATGTGGTTGAACCTTTCATTCTTTGTTTGCCTCTAGTTGTCCATTTTCTTTATGATTTCACTTTTGACATTAAGCTTTATGTAGTCGTATGTTACCTTTATAATTTGATTCTGAGTTATAAGCCTTAGGTTGCCTTAGAACCCTATGGTTGGTTGGAAACATATTTTGAGGTGTTTTTTGAGTATTTATAGATGGTCTTATATAGATCCTTGTTGGGAAATAGTTGCATATTATTGCTTGAAGTCTATTTGTTGTATTTATTTGAAATAAAACTATGTAATATTGGAGTGTGTATGTGTGTGTGTGTGTGCACCCACATGCATTCATGTGTGCGAGTGTGCATGTGTGTGTGTGTGTGTGCGTGCATGTGTGCATGTTTGTGTGTGTGTTGTTTGTTTATGTGTGTGTGTGTGTGTTTGTGTTTCATGAAGTGAAAAACTATGTAAATGATAAGGGGTATCTCTAGGATAAATAAAGGCAAATGAGAACATGTTGAATTATTTCAATAGATAAATGTTGCTACAATGATGTCATGACATTATTTATTTATTTGCATTTAGATAAATATATGATGAATAAAAGAATAGTGTACTCTTTGTAATGTTATAAAATGAACAATATATTATTTGGTTTTCATGTGTGGTTGATGGATTAAATCTATTTCATGTATCTTTATTGCATATTGAGTAGATATATTTGATTATTAATTCCTTATATGTAAATGGATGTTAGGATTGATAATGTATCAAATCATAAGTAGATATAATAGTAATAGTTAGTTTAACTTAAGTAGTAAGAATAAAATGTTAGAAAGAAAATTAAGTAATATTTTTTAAAGGTGACAGTAGGGAACCTATTAGGAAAATTACATATAAGATATAGTAAATGAAAGAGATTCAAATCAAAATTATTCACCAAACTGAGTAACATTTATTCTTATCCTTTTGTGTTCCTTGTTGAAGCATTACATCTGGTCTCTGCACTAAATGGCTATATCTCAAAATTCATACCTAGTTTTTGGGATTCAATGCCTATTTTGGGATCCTATGAGGATCCTTGAGGCTTTGGACTCTAATTGATAGGGACGCAGTGTTACTTAGATTGATCTTGATCAGGCATCAATTCTGAGATTGATAGCTTGAGGTGTTTGATTGTAATGCCCCGCCAAGGGATCCAAAGAATTTCACTAAGTTTGCCAAACAATTTTTTTTTTTTTTAACATGAAAGTAAAACCATACACAACACTTGCGGAAGCAATAGTAACAATTCAAATAAAAGTAAACATAACATACATAACAAGTTGCATTCTTTAAAGATCCCTTAACGTTGAATTACTTCTAATCTTAACTCATTCATCTAACATTGCATCCTTAACAATGAAATAACAAGGATATATCCAATGTTCTTAAACAATATACAAGTGTCCTTTTTCAATTACATTTCAGATTGCTCAATCATCCACTATACATGTTACAAGGTTCCAATATTAATCCATGATGTAATAACATAATGAAACCATAACCATACATGATACATCATCATCATAAAGTTATAAACATCCATCATAAAAGATAACCATACATCACAAACATAACTAACTAAGTGCACGGTTCCTCCCAACCGTAAATAGCATCATTAGACCATCATGGATCCTAGCCATCCCTCCGTGCATAACATTCCAAAGCACCGAAGAGATCATAGGTATTATCATAGTAGGAATGTCACTCCTAAAAACATCCTACTAACATGCAAAGTAAAGCATAGGATACCATCATCTAGCATATGCAAACCATCAATTTAAGAAACATACCAATAAATAAATCCAACATAAGGTATATCATCTATCATAATGATTCAAGAACATAATGAAGATAAATACCAACCAAGAATACTCCAACCACGGTGTCTTAGATAGATCTCAAATGATAAGAGTGAAAAATACACTACCACCCGACCGCGTGGTACCTAAGTGGTCCACTCCCACCGTGCTGAGGAGATAATCTCAAGTCCCAAACAGGATATCAAAACCACAAAGCATAAATCTCTTTAAGTCTAGGAATCCTAAAAGTATACTAACTCAAAGGTTCCAACACACACACACAAAATTGACATCTAAATCCCAGAGGCACACAATGACATGTAGGAAACCTACTCTTCAAACGAGAAAGTTTCATCGCATTTATCTCGTACAAGTTACCCTGGCAGTTAGCTAAACTCCACGGGTCCATACAGATCTCATGCGGCCACTAGTATCCTCTCATACTGACGAGGCATACTATGGAATGCAAGGTCGCAACCATGCATTCTCACTATTCCCATCCTAGCCTGTACAAGCACTCAAGGCATGGGCAAGAACAAAAAAAATTATCTTTTTAGGTTCATTTAATCCCCATTTAGTGTGTAGATGTTATCACTTATTAACCAAACTTACAATGAGTTACCCTGGCAGCCACTTAGGGCCCCAGGCCCCATTGCAAGCCACTTCCTGACACTACAAGTAGATTACCTACCCTAAGCTCATGGAATCATAAATCACCACAGTCCTGTACAAGCGACAGTAAAAAAAATCCAAAAGATAATCCATGAAAAAAATCATCAAATATCCATGATAAAAGCATCAAATATCCATAATAAGAATCATCAAATCTCCAAGATAAGAATCATCAAATCTCCATGAGCATCTGAAAAACATCCATAGAAAATCATGACCACAATAGTTCTCTATTGGTAACTGAAGGCATCACTGATAATCATAAGTATCAATTGGTTCTCAATAACCAAAATAAATCATCACATCCATTGGTTCTTAACAAGCAACCAAGAATATCTCAAAATCATACTGATCGAAGACTCCAAAATGGTTGAGTTAAAACATGTCACAACATGACATCATCAAGAAATAAATCCACATTTTAGTCCCATCATGGCGACTAGAAAACAAACCAAGGATAAGTGATTGATGACTCAAAAATGATTAACTCAAGTGTCTCAGATACATATACATCTTAGCTTCACATATGAAGACTGATGAACAATAACAAACAATAAATACAAACATTTCATAGAGCATACGATCACATACCATGGTTGGGCTTATAAAGATCGAGACCAATAAAAGTCAACATGCCATCACATCCCATAATCCCTGAGCCTCTGGTAACAACCTAGGACTGGTCAACACTAGTTAACCCAAAAACCCAAAACAAGAAGCATATAGAATACACGATGCAAACACATGTTTTGGTTTTGCTATATTACATAGTTGAATCAAGTGTAGGGGTTTCCAGTTTTCTTTTCAAGTATACTTCAAGTGTATAAAGTTATCATCATTTGACCTACAAGTCAACCCAATTGTTTCCTCGATAGCATTATCCTTCCATTATTAAGAATTACATTCTAAGAATAACTTAAGGATAAAAATTTACTCATTAAATTGATAATCATTGATCTTTAATTAAATTGTTCTCTTTATTTAACTAAGATCCATATTCAAATTGATCAACTCTTCTTATCGTTACTTCAACTTTTCACATAAATCAAGGATCATTAATCGTTAAATTATAAGAGAACCAATTATCATTCTTCGAATAATATATCATAACCTAATTAGAATGATCAATTAAATCCATCAATTAACATAGGCACACCATCCATGACCTATTATCATTCTAATAATTCTTAATTAAGACTTAATTAAATATTATTAAAATTTAAGCCTTTTAATTCAATCGTTATCATTATTGACAATCATATAATATCTAAGGTCATAATTCAAGTCATAAGATTTATCAACTTCAATATAGATAATCTACAATCTCGTTAAAATAATTATATCATAACTTAATTATTAATTAAATCTAATTAATTTAATTAATAATTACATATCCATGGCAATGTTCCAATTAATATCAGTTGACTAATAACTAGCTATAATTTTGTAAGTTAAAAGTCAACTATAATCTAGTACGCAAATATTCATATTCATAGTTCAATAATAATAACTTGTTAATATTTAATAACAAGCGATATTGGGAATCTTATCCATAATGACCACTTTCGTCACTCTTAAAAAGTATACTAATATTTTCTTATCAAGCCCAATTTATTGATAATCAACTATACTCCATTTCATTAACATATGAGTTGATAATAATTTAATAGCTAATAATAATCTATGATGGTAGATTCTTCATTATTTTGTTAACAGCAATGTCACTAGCATTTGAATATAACTTCCTTAAGATACATTCCGATTATACGAGTCATTAAATAATTTATAATCTCCTTTAAGCATCTCATGGAAAATCAATAAACTTTGATATAACAATTGCCATCACTTTTTTTAAAATTTGATATGCACCTATCTATTGATTCCCAATAAGCCAATGTGCAATTCTACTAAAACCCAATACCATAGATAACAATAATTGAATAACTTAAATCTTCGATCTATAATACACTAATAATTATACTTAATTAAATTAAATTTAATTAAGTTAATTATTAAATTCTAACTATACCACTTGCTGAAATTTAATTAACTTGATTAAAACTTTATTAATATATTATACTATATATATATAATAGTCGATATCTAATAACTTCAAAATCGATTAACATAAATTTTACCCTTGAATTCATATGATAATAACATCACCACATCATATATTATAACATTGAAACATTTGTAAAATGTAAAAGTTGACTCTAAGTACTGTCGCGGGTACCCTGCGACCCATCCGATGTCAAGTCAGTGGGAATGACCCCATGCTAAACTAATCGCTGACCGGCGTTATCTACCGTGTGATACATATATGGGCATACGATTTATTAAATGCAGCCACCCCAATTCGCAAGTGCTCTGCACTGTGTAGGTACCATGCACTTATATTTTTGCCATAACACGGGCCGTGGGGGGGTACGGGGTAGGTAAACCACCCCTCCCTAAATCATTTGATTTTTTTTTTTAAATCTTTCTCCCATGTTGCAGGTACTCTGCGATGCAAACCTGCGGGAGTTAAATGCCACCGTCGGGTGAGAAGATGGGGTACGGGGGGTGGGAATATATCCCACCCCTCCAACACATATATAAAATTTTATTTTTATATAACATTTTTTATATATAAAACGTTCATCCAATGTGCTATTCGGATTTAATAAATAAATTTCTCACTTGAATATACTCAAATATATATACATATATGTATATATGTATATATATGTATATACATATATGTATATATGTATATATATGTATATACATATATGTATGTATGTATATATGTATATATATATATATATATATATACAAAATTTGTTATCAAATATCACTGCATTTTTAAATATATATTTATATACATATATATATGCAGATATACAAAAGAGAATATATACTTAGATTTAAAGGACATTTCTAAACAAGAATTTTTCCTTTTCAATAATTGTTTACTAAACATATCCATTAAACCATCCAATAGGATTAACTATAAATTTGAAATCATCATTCTCAATTTTGATTCTAATTCGAACCCAAACCCATTTAGATCTAATTTTCTTCCTATATTGAACTAGGGTTTTCTATTGTTTCCTTTGCAACCAAATAGAATATCTAGATACCAATTTCAATTATAGATTCAATCACAAGAGTATTCAGACACATAGACATGATAAAGACAGGAAGAGAAATAGTGCAAATAGAGTATGAGATTATCACGAGTGCACCTGGACATTGATGCTAATCCACCATGTCTCAAAAGTCCATAGAAAATCCTTTCCTTCTCCATCATTCGCAATCCTTCCAAGATCCAAGCCAACCGAGAATCTCCAAGTGACTAAAAATGCTAGAAGGAGCATAGAAGCAAATAGAAAATATACGAGCATATGAATCTTCTCCAATGCATGTAAGCTTTGAAGCTTCCCTTTTAACTTGTAGCTTGTAGCTTCCATTCAGCTTCTACTTTAGCTTGTCAAACACACTAGGAGAGCCTCTATTTAAAGGCCTCTAAGATGCATGTAGAGTGTCTCTAGAAACAACTAGAAGATAAGCATGACAACCAAGCATGAGCCTTCTCCAACCTTCTAGAATAAGTCTTAAGGTTGTAGACACCATGTGCTCAAATAAAATGCTAACTTCTAAGTGTAGACAACTTGTGCAAACTTAGAGTGCAAACTCCAGTGTTGTCTACATGACAACTCTCGAGAATTTGCCAACTCCTATGTGAGAAAATATTAAAATAATACACATTAATTAATATAATAATTAATTTACTCTTCCCAATTTAATTTATTTATTTATTAAATCTCGTGTACTAACTTTAATAATTCCACTTTTCAATCTTAATATATTTATATTTCAATCACATGAAATTTAGAATCTTTTAATAATATATTTTCCACTTTTAAATTTCATTTTCCAAAACTTAATTGCTAAAATATTTATTAGCTTTAATAATAATATTATTTAGTCATTTATTTAAAAATGAACTCCAAATATATTATTATTAAAATAAATATTGTCACATTCCAAATTTAAACTTTTAACTTTTATCTTCAAATTTAATTATTTTATTTAATTAATTTCCCAACTAATTAAATAAAATAAATATTAAAATACCATATTAATTTTTCATTTAATTAAACCATTAATTAAATCTTTTAATTAGGCTTAATTAATAGAAAATACACCAAAGACTCATAAGGTAAAAATATGAAAACCGATCATAGCCAAAATACATACAAAATCAAACTAATGGTTAATATCATGAATTACGTCATCTGACACATTCAGAGGGTACTCAACTTGAATACTTGTCCTAATTCCCAATTAGAACAAATGGCTTAAAGGGTTGGAATTTGGACTTGAGAATTTATCTCCCCTCTCTTATCATTGAGATAGTGTGATAGGGTACGCTCATCCTGGCAATTCAGGGAAGTCGATACCCAGTACCTACAACCTGCATAAAAACCATGCATGTACAAGCACAATAGATGTACTAAACTAAACAAGCAATGGCAGGAAGTGGTGCATCGTGTAGATCCCGACTAGTAGGTGACTATGACTCCCTTCCTTAACCACATCAGACATGCCATACAAAAGTAACATGCAAAAAAAACACGCACACCATACACATACAAGTATGCGGTAAGTATCCATAATAAAACACATATGATAATAAATCATCATTAATAACTGTGAACACTAAAAATAATCATCATACATACATGAAATGCAAAATCTAAGTAATCTCATCACATAATAAACTGAATCCATAGCACAATATCTGATAATCTCAAAACAATGCTGCTAACCATCAACATAAAACTAACTCCAAAAAGGTTCGACAATGATAACAAAATGCAAACTAGGGGCAGGCACTACATCCACCCCCCCAGGATTAGGCTTAATCCTAGAAGCCTACAAGAATGAAAAACTAAGATACTCACTTTGCGGGTCCCATTGAACCCTTTTTCCCTATGTAGGGAAACATGATTCCACTGAGGATATTACAACACCCTTAGAGCAATATGATTCTGGTTTAATGGTAAACCGAAAACCATATCGATCCAACATCATTCATTTAACAACTACTGAAATAGATCCCCTAATATATTCTAAACAAGAGCAACCTAATACGCAAAAAACTACTCAAAGGCATACTACCTTAAAACATAGATAGAAGATACATGTTTTGCAACTATAACGAGTTTCTCCCTCATTTAGGTTTAAGTAATTTTTTTAGTTTTGAAAGCTAAGTGTTGAAGTATGAAAAATATACAAGTAATAGTTTAGGCTTTGTTTTTAGTTCACCTAGTTTTCAAGTTTTCAGTTTGAAAAAGATACACATGATAGTTCAAGGTTTTCATTTTGTTTAACTAGTTAACAACAAGTGACATTCCAATATACCCAGAGCTCCCAATGTTGAAACTCAGACTTTGATACCAAATGTAATGCCCCACCAAGGGATCCAAAGAATTTCACTAAGTTTGCCAAACAATTTTTTTATTTTTTTTTAAACATGAAAGTAAAACCATACACAACACTTGCGGAAGCAATAGTAACAATTCAAATAAAAGTAAACATAACATACATAACAAGTTACACTCTTTAAAGATCCCTTAACATTGAATTACTTCTAATCTTAACTCATTCATCTAACATTACATCCTTAACAATGAAATAACAAGGATATATCCAATGTTCTTAAACAATATACAAGTGTCCTTTTTCAATTACATTTCAGATTGCTCAATCATCCATTGTACATTTTACAAGGTATGAAAAGCTTAAAAGAATAAACATCCATGTAAATAAAGTACATCATCATCCAATATTAATCCATGATGTAATAACATAATGAAACCATAACCATACATGATACATCATCATCATAAAGATATAAACATCCATCATAAAAGATAACCATACATCACAAACATAACTAACTAAGTGCACGGTTCCTCCCAACCATAAATAGCATCATTAAAAAATCATGGATCCTAGCCATCCCTCCGTGCGTAACATTCCAAAGCACCAAAGAGATCATCGGTATTATCATAGTAGAAATGTCACTCCTAAAAACATCCTACTAAGATGCAAAGTAAAGCATAGGATACCATCATCTAGCATATGTAAATATCAATATAAGAAACATACCAATAAATACATCCAACATAATGTATATCATCTATCATAATGATTCAAGAACATAATGAAGATAAATACCAACCAATAATACTCCAGCCACGGTGTCTCGGATAGATCTCAAATGATAAGTGGTCCACTCCCACTGTGTTGAGGAGATAATCTCAAGTGCCAAACAGGATATCAAAACCACAAAGCATAAATCTCTTTAAGTCTAGGAATCCTAAAAGTATACTAACTCAAAGGTTCCAACACACACAAAATTGACATCTAAATCCCAGAGGCACACAATAACATGTAGCAAACCTACTCTACAAATGGGAAAGTGTCATCGCATTTATCTCGTACAAGTTACCCTGGTAGTTAGCTAAACTCCGCGGGTTCATACAGATCTCATGCGGCCACTAGTATCCTCTCATACTGATGAGGCATACTACGGAATGCAAGGTCACAACCATGCATTCTCACTATTCCCATCCTAGCCTGTACAAGCACTCAAGGCATGGGCGAGAACCAAAACAATTATCTTTTTAGGTTCATTTAATCCCCATTTAGTTTGTAGATGTTATCACTTATTAACCAAACTTACAATGAGTTACCCTGGCAGCCACTTAGGGCCCTGGCCCCCATTGCAAGCCACTTCTCGACACTACACGTAGATTACCTACCCTAAGCTCATGGAATCATAAATCACCACAGTCCTGTACAAGCGACTATAAAGAAAATCCAAAATTTAATCCATAAAAAAAATCATCAAATATCCATGATAAAAGCATCAAATATCCATTATAAGAATCATCAAATCTCCAAAATAAGAATCATCAAATCTCCATGAGCATCAGAAAAAAATCCATAGAAAATCATGACCACAACAGTTCTCTATTGGCAACTGAAGGCATCACTGATAATCATAAGTATCAATTGGTTCTCAATAACCAAAATAAATCATCACATCCATTGGTTCTTAACAAGCAACCAAGAATATCTCAAAATCATACTGATCGAAGACTCCAAAATGGTTGAGTCAAAACATGTCACAATATGACATCATCAAGAAATAAATCCACATTTCAGTCCCATCATGGCGACTAGAAAACAAACCAAGGATAAGTGATCGATGACTCAAAAATGATTAGCTCAAGTGTCTCAGATACATATACA
Organism: Cupressus sempervirens; assembly: GCA_028749045.1. NCBI lineage: Eukaryota > Viridiplantae > Streptophyta > Pinopsida > Cupressales > Cupressaceae > Cupressus > Cupressus sempervirens. The sequence goes on from CM053793.1 coordinate 658,099,938, forward strand.
TCTCAGCTTCACACATGAAGACTGGTGAACAATAACAAACAGTAAATACAAATATTTCATAGAGCATACGATCACATACCATGGTTGGGCTTATAAAGATTGAGACCAATAAAAGTCAACATGCCATCACATCTCATAATCCCTGAGCCTCTGGTAACAACCTAGGACTGGTCAACACTAGTTAACCCAAAAACCCAAAACAAGAAGCATATAGAATACACGATGCAAACACATGTTTTGGTTTTGCTATATTACATAGTTGAATCAAGTGTAGGGGTTTCCAGTTTTCTTTTCAAGTATACTTCAAGTGTATAAAGTTATCATCATTTGACCTACAAGTCAACCCAATTGTTTCCCCGATAGCATTATCCTTCCATTATTAAGAATTACATTCTAAGAATAACTTAAGGATAAACATTTACTCATTAAATTGATCATCATTGATCTTTAATTAAATTGTTCTCTTTATTTAACTAAGATCCATATTCAAATTGATCAACTCTTCTTATCGTTACTTCAACTTTTCACATAAATCAAGGATCATTAATCGTTAAATTATAAGAGAACCAATTATCATTCTTTGAATAATGTATCATAACCTAATTAGAATGATCAATTAAATCCATCAATTAACATAGGCACACCATCCATGACCTATTATCATTCTAATAATTCTTAATTAAGACTTAATTAAATATTATTAAAATTTAAGCCTTTTAATTCAATCGTTATCATTATTGACAATCATATAATATCTAAGGTTGTAAATTCAAGTCATAAGATTTATCAACTTCAATATAGATAATCTACAATCTCGTTAAAATAATTATATCATAACTTAATTATTAATTAAATCTAATTAATTTAATTAATAATTACATATCTATGGCAACGTTCCAATTAATATCAGTTGACTAATAACTAGCTATAATTTTGTAAGTTAAAAGTCAACTATAATCTAGTACGCAAATATTCATATTCATAGTTCAATAATAATAACTTGTTAATATTTAATAACAAACGATATTGGGAATCTTATCCATAATGACCACTTTCGTCACTCTTAAAAAGTATACTAATGTTTTCTTATCAAGCCCAATTTATTGATAATCAACTATACTCCATTTCATTAACATTTGAGTTGATAATAATTTAATAGCTAATAATAATCTATGATGGTAGATTCTTCATTATTTTGTTAACAACAATGTCACTAGCATTTGAATATAACTTCCTTAAGATACATTCCCATTATACGAGTCATCAAATAATTTATAATCTCCTTTAAGCATCTCATGGACAATCAATAAACTTTGATATAACAATTGCAATCACTTTTTTTAAAATTTGATCTGCACCTATCTATTGATTCCCAATAAGCCAATGTGCAATTCTACTAAAACCCAATACCATCGATAACAATAATTGAATAACTTAAATCTTCGATCTATAATACACTAATAAGTATCCTTAATTTAATTAAATTTAATTAAGTTAATTAATAAATTCTAACTATACCACTTATTGAAATTTAATTAACTTGATTAAAACTTTATTAATATATTATAGTGTATATATATATATATATATATATATAATAGTCGATATCTAATAACTTCAAAATTGATTAACATAAATTTTACCCTTGAAGTCATATGATAATAACATTACCACATCATATATTATAACATTGAAACATTTGTAAAATGTAAACGTTGACTCTAAGTACTGTCGTGGGTACCCTGCTTACGCAAGTACCCTGCGACCCATCCGCCGTCAAGCCAGTGGGAATGACCCCATGCTAAACTAATCGCTGACTGGCATTATCTGTCGTGTGATACATATATGGGCATACGATTTATTAAATGGAGCCACCCCAATTCGCAGGTGCTATGCACTGTGCATGTACCTGCAGGTACCATGCACTTATATTTTCGCCATAACATGGGCCGTGGGGGGGGGGGGGTACGGGGTAGGTAAACCGCCCCTCCCTAAATCGTTTGATTTTATTTTTTAAATCTTTCTCCCATGTTGCAGGTACTCTGCGATGCAGACCTGCGAGTGTTAAATGCCACTGTCGGGTGAGAAGATGGGGTACGGGGGGTGGGAATATATCCCGCCCCTCCAACACATATATAAAATTTTATTTTTATATAACATTTTTTATATATAAAATGTTCATCCAATGCGCTATTCGGATTTAATAAATAAATTTCTCACTTGAATATACTCAAATATATATACATATATGTATATATGTATGTATATGTATATACGTATATGTATGTATATATATATATACAAAATTTGTTATCAAATATCACTGCATTTTTAAATATATATTTATATACATATATATGTTGGAGTTGAGGAAAGCCAACTCCGAAGACGCCAAGATCACCTGCATGCGAACCTGTCAAAGAGAAGCCATAGAAGGGGAGGAGCATGGAGCATGGGAAAAACCCTAAACGGACATGAGAGCCATCATAATGCAAACACAAGAAGAAATGTATTTACAATAAGAAATGATATGATGATGATGTTACAATGAGAGAGAGCCCGAATATAAAGAGCTCATGGAAGCTTGTAGAACAAGCTGGAAGGAGGTAGAAGATAAGATTGACAACTCAGCACACATCCACAAAAAGTGGAATATGCTAAAAAAGGAACAAACTCCCGAGTTGTCAACAACTAACCACTACATGCATTAAATATAAAATATTAAATAAATGCATGACCTAAGTAAGCTTAAGCAATAGAATAAATAATTAATAATTAATTATTTACTCTAACACCCCCCCTTAAGTGCAACTTAGGGAAATGCCTTAAGCTCACAAAACAAAGATGAAATGCATAATGGGTCTCGACAACGAGGCCATTTTAGGTACCCATGTACAATGCAAGAAGAATGCAACCTCTGTAAGTGAGGAAAGAGAGAAAACCACATGGAAAAAACCCTCCCCCAAAAAGAGGTAAGAACCCAGTGAAGAACTGAAGAAGTCTCCAACTAGGAAAAATGTTCCCTAAAACAGGAACAAGGAGTGATCATGAAGAAGCAGCATCATTGAAGCATGAAGAAGTCGCAAATCTGCCAAACTGCTGATCTAAAGAACCTCCATGGAAGAAGAAGGCACGAACCAAGCATGTCTATATGGTAGATGATCCATCTCACCGAAATGCATAGGTAGCCAGCCACTGCAATCGCCTTGTATATAGGATCAACCACTAAATACATAGTTCACACTATCAAACCATCGAACCATGGATGCATTAGAACAACAGCATAACCCCCCCTTAATGCAGACAGGGTGTGATGACAGGCAACTAAGAAGGTGAGCCAAATCTCCTGCAAACGAACCAAGAATGAGGAGAGAGGAAAAGAGGTACAGACACCGATAAAGACACGGTCTAACTGACTCTGCATGGGCTAATGTCGTGGAAGGGACACTCACTTGACAAAGGGAGAATGCCTAAAATAGCAAACAAATAATCCCCCCCATGGTGCTTTATGAAAATAGTGCAAGTACACCTGACTCAAAACAACGTTCATGACTCCCGAAATGCAAAAGTGACACTTTATCTTAGTGTGATACAAAGAAGTGCTTCAAAATGATAGCTACAATGATCAAAAATGAAAAAGAGCTGAACCAAAAGAAAGTACAGTCGAAAAGAAAGCAAACCATGCCAGGAAAACGATCCTCGGGCCTAAAACACTCAAAATATCCACCATAGAGCAAAAATGCCAAAACTATGATAGAAAGAGTAGAGGCCAAAAATGAAGAAAAAGGACTACTTTTCTGAAGAGTACACAGAACCAGCTTTCCAGAAATATAAAGTTTTCAAAAAACTGACATGGGACGCAAAAGATATGCATGCCGGAGTCAAAAATAAGACTTCGAACTTCAATAGAAAAAATGAGCAATAAAAAAGCATCATAACAAAAAAAATACCTACACCAAAATCTCTGTCTCGGAACCAGCTTTCTGATGCTTCTTTCGGATCGGAAAAATACCTCTGTATGCAAGAGTTATGGCCAAAAAACAAAAGGTAGGTCCAAAAGCAATCGGGAGAGGTGCACGCAAGGGCTGATGCAGCGCTGATGTCAGCAAGTCATGTGATTAAATTTGACGGCTTGGAGGCCATCACCGCAAAAAAGAGTGCCACATGGCATTGCCATGTGGCAGTACTGACGTGGCAGGGTGACGTGGCGGGTCCACGTGGCAAGGTGCCACGTGGCGCCCAGGCCATGTGTCACCCCCGCAGTGGCTGATGTACCCTGCAGATGTGGCGCAGAGCGGGCGAGCGGAGGCGGCCGCAGGGGCGGCAGAACCAGGAGGAGACCAGGCCGCGGCAGAGCGCAGGCTGAGAACTGGAGAGGCGCCGCCGGCGGAGGGCGGCGGCCGGGAGGCGGCCGGGCCGTGGTGGTTCGTGGGCGGCGCTGCCTACTGCGGCCGCTGTGGGCGGTGCGCAGGTGGCGCGGTGGCAGCCCCACGGTGGCGCGGCGGCGGTGCGCCCGTAAACCCTTTTTTTTTTATTTATTTTTACGCTCTGCGTCCGTACGATCCGTACGGCAGCGACCCTGGAGGCCTCAAAAAATTGCCAAAAATGCCCTGTCTCCAAAAATGAAAAGTTTTATATGAATCCTGACTGCAAACGGCCTTCTGGATCCAATGGTGATGTCCGTTTGGTCCCAAAGTGCTCCAAAAAATTGCTGATCCCCTGATTTGAAGAAAAATTGCATAAACAAACTAGGGTTTGTGACTTCAAATCACAGCTTCAAAATTTTTTCAACGAAGCTGCAGCAAGAAGGCTCTGATACCATGTTGGAGTTGAGGAAAGCCAACTCCAAAGACGCCAAGATCACCTGCATGCGAACCTGTCAAAGAGAAGCCATAGAAGGAGAGGAGCATGGAGCATGGGAAAAACCCTAAACGGACATGAGAGCCATCATAATGCAAACACAAGAAGAAATGTATTTACAATAAGAAATGATATGATGATGATGTTACAATGAGAGAGAGCCCGAATATAAAGAGCTCATGGAAGCTTGTAGAACAAGCTGGAAGGAGGTAGAAGATAAGATTGACAACTCAGCACACATCCACAAAAAGTGGAATATGCTAAAAAAGGAACAAACTCCCGAGTTGTCAACAACTAACCACTACATGCATTAAATATAAAATATTAAATAAATGCATGACCTAAGTAAGCTTAAGCAATAGAATAAATAATTAATAATTAATTATTTACTCTAACAATATATATATATGCAGATATACAAAAGAGAATATATACTTAGATTTAAAGGACATTTCTAAACAAGAATTTTTCCTTTTCAATAATTGTTTACTAAACATATCCATTAAACCATCCAATAGGATTAACTATAAATTTGAAATCATCATTCTCAATTTTGATTCTAATTCGAACCCAAACCTGTTTAGATCTAATTTTCTTCCTATATTGAACTAGGGTTTTCTATTGTTTCCTTTGCAACCAAATAGAATATCTAGATACTAATTTCAATTATAGATTCAATCACAAGAGTATTCAGACACATAGACATGATAAAGACAGGAAGAGAAATAGTGCAAATAGAGTATGGGATTATCACGAGTGCACCTAGACATTGATGCTAATCCACCATGCCTAAGAAGTCCATAGAAAATCCTTTCCTTCTCCATCATTCGCAATCCTTCCAAGATCCAAGCCAACCGAGAATCTCCAAGTGACTAAAATTGCTAGAAGGAGCATAGAAGCAAATAGAAAATATACGAGCATATGAATCTTCTCCAATGCATGTAAGCTTTGAAGCTTCCCTTTTAACTTGTAGCTTGTAGCTTCCATTCAGCTTCTACTTCAGCTTGTCAAACACACTAGGAGAGCCTCTATTTAAAGGCCTCTAAGATGCATCTAGAGTGTCTCTAGAAACAACTAGAAGATAAGCATGACAACCAAGCATGAGCCTTCTCCAACCTTCTAGATAAGTCTTAAGGTTGTAGACACTATGTGCTCAAATAAAATGCTAACTTCTAAGTGTAGACAACTTGTGCAAACTTAGAGTGCAAACTCCAATGTTGTCTACATGACAACTCTCGAGAATTTGCCAACTCCTATGTGAGAAAATATTAAAATAATATACATTAATTAATATAATGATTAATTTACTCTTCCCAATTTAATTTATTTATTTATTAAATCTCATGTACTAACTTTAATAATTCCACTTTTCAATCTTAATATATTTATATTTTAATCACATGAAATTTAGAATCTTTTAATAATATATTTTCCACTTTCAAATTTTATTTTCCAAAACTTAATTGCTAAAATATTTATTAGCTTTAATAATATTATTATTTAGTCATTTATTTAAAAATGAACTCCAAATATATTATTATTAAAATAAATATTGTCACATTCCAAATTTAAACTTTTAACTTTTATCTTCAAATTTAATTATTTTATTTAATTAATTTCCTAATTAATTAAATAAAATAAATATTAAAATACCATATTAATTTTCCATTTAATTAAACCATTAATTAAATCTTTTAATTAGGCTTAATTAATAGAAAATACACCAAAGACTCATAAGGTAAAAATATGAAAACCCATCATAGCCAAAATACATACAAAATCAAACCAAGGGTTAATATCATGAATTACGTCATCTGACGCATTCAGAGGGTACTCAACTCGAATACTTGTCCTAATTTCCAATTAGAACAAATGGCTTAAAGGGTTGGGATTTGGACTTGAGAATTTATCTCCCCTCTCTTATCATTGAGATAGTGTGATAGGGTACGCTCATCCTAGCAATTCAGGGAAGTCGATACCCGCTACCTACAACCTACATAAAAATCATGCATGTACAAGCACAATAGATGTATTAAACTAAACAGGCAATGGCAGGAAGTGGTGCATCGTGTAGATCCCGACTAGCAGGTGACTACGACTCCCTTCCTTAACCACATCAAACACACCATACAAAAGTAACACGCAAAGAAAACACACACACCATACACATGCAAGTATGGGGTAAGTATCCATAATAAAACACATATGATAATAAATCATCTTACTAATCATCATTAATAACTGCAAACACTAAAAATAATCATCATACATACATGAAATGCAAAATCTAAGTAATCTCATCACATAATAAATTGAATCCATAGCACAATATCTGATAATCTCAAAACAATGCTGCTAACCATCAACATAAAACTAACTCCAAAAAGGTTCGACAATGATAACAAAATGTGAACTAGGGGTAGGCACTACATTGATCAAGTAAGTTTTGTACACTTTCCATTTATCCTTCTTAGGGTTTGGGGGTGACAATTCCCAATTTTTTTTGGGGTGACAACCCACAATTGTCAAGGGTTCAGGGATGGTAGCCCCTAAGGAAGACTTTTGGGGCTATTTTTTTAGGGGCCGACATGTTGTAATTATTGTAGGCCTAATTTTGTAAGAAAAATTTTTTTTGTATAAAATGGATTATGGTTAGGGATTTTAGTGGGTATGATGAGATAAAATCTTCTTGTAGAGGTATTGAGTTTTAAGGGATTGCAAATTTTAATTAGGTTGTAATCACTAGATAATAAGAATATTGGACTCATTTTTTGGTGAACATATCCCAGGGATTGGGTGAAGCATGTTAAATCTTTCTGTCATGTGTTCTCTTTTGTGTGTTGTATTATTTTCTCATATTGGATATATTTTCATATAATTGTTACTTCTATCTCACTAGTCCTAGCAAGTGTTATTAGAAAGAGTTTATTTTAGCTATTCTCTATAGGAGAATCTCACGGTTGAGTGGGATAAATGGAAGACAAGGGTAAGCTAAAGGTTGAGAAGTTTAATGGGTGGAATTTTTATTTATCAAAAAAAAAATGGAGGACTATCTTTTATCATAAGGGTTTATGACAACCATTAGAAGGAATGTCCAAGAAAGAGACAACTATGATAGATTAGGATTGGGATATTCTAATAGAAAAGTACTTAATGAAAGAAAACATTTATTCTTGGCATAATTAGTGGTATTTAATATTATAAAAGTGAAGACAATGGAAGAGTTGATATAAACCCTTGCAAAGTTATATAAAAATATTTCCACTTCAAACAAGGTATTTCTCATCAAGTGTTTATTTAATTTGAAAATGGTATAAGGTGGATATTTTTAAATTATTTAAATGACTTTAATATGTTTACCAACTAATTTTCTTCTATAAATGTCAATTTTGATGAAGAAATTAGGGCTTTCTTGATTATGTGTTCTTTTCCTGAAAGATGGAATGGATTGGTAATGGCTTTGAGTAATTCTATTTGTAGTTCTAATACCCTAAGATTTGATTGGTAATATTATGAGTGAAGGATTCTATAGAAAAAGGTCAGTTGCATCTACATCAAGAAGTGTCTTGAACATACAAAGTAGAGGTAGAACAAATGAGAGGGGAAACAATTGGAAACCATGAAATATCAAGAGGAAAATCAAAGGGGAAGAGGTCTCAATCCAAAGGACTAGCAGATTGTTAGCACTATGGTAAAGTGGGCCATAAGAAGAAATATTGTTGGCCTTTAAAGAATAATTAAGGAGATAAACAAGAAGAAAAAAAGGATGCAAATATGGTAACTAACAAGTATAAAGAGGATGTTTTGATTATTTCCTTAGAAACTATTGATGATTCATGGATTTTAGATCCAAGGACTTCATTTCTTGCTACTCCCCATAGAGGGGTAAGAGTACAAAGATGGTGAGTAAATATGTGGACACCGTGAAAAAAAATTAAATGTACACATAACATGATCATGTTATGTGTACTTTTCATAAAAAATTGAAATGGGATTTGGCTCAGTAATGATTCAAAAATAATTTTAAAAACGTCAACTCAACCATAATATGATCACATTTTTACTTACTAACAAAGAGATTGTGATTTTAGTGGTAAAAATAAATTTTGTTGGCCATAATGCAACTGCATTACGAAGAACTAAAATCATTACATATAGTTCTTATGGACTTCTTATTGTTGGGGGGGTATGAGATGCAATGAGAGAGATTGAGATTATATATATATATATATATATATATATAGTGAGAGAGAGAGGGGGGGGAGGAAGGGGGGAGGGAACACAAGGGATAGTGTGTGAGTGTGTGTGTGAGAGAGGTGGGGGGTGGCAGGGGGGAGAGGATATATAGAGAGAGAGGGGGGGGATTACAAAACATTATATCTTTTCTCAATTACAAGTCAAAATAATTCCTTAAATTAGCCTTGAGGGTTTTTCAATTAGTTATAATAGGACCTCATTAAGAAATTATGAAACATTGCATCTTTTTGAAGTTACAAGTCATTTTTGGATCATATTCCTTACAACTTCTTAATTAGGCTACCTTTGACCTTGTACACTTACTTATGTCATCATCATGTTTTCTTCTATGACATCGTTCTTTGTCTATTACTTTGCTAATATTTACAAAAATAATACTATGTTGACATCAATGACAAACACAATCATGTGCACACTCGCTAATACTTAGGATACTCCTCCCAAGGAATATAATAAATATACATGCTAACAATATCCCCCTTGGCATTGATGGAAACATAGACAAAAAATATCTAAGTTACAAGAATACCAAATCAAACTATGTTGTTTTTTTTGTCTTCTTCTTTTCAAATCCTCTTCATTAATCAAATCTAAAACTCACTAGAACACTCCATTATCTTTTCTTTATCATTCTTAGGATCATCATTAGTTTTTCATACTCTAACTCTTAGGAATAATTCTTATTCTTTCATGGATGGTCATTAGTTTTCACACTTGTCCCCCATTCAATGTTTATCCCTATTGATGTCAATAAATACATGAAAAATTCTACCCCATACATAGGAGATTTTTTTCATGTATACTTCTCCCCCATTGACATCAATGAAAAAGGAATCATTATGCCAATAATATACTCAAGGACTTTAATCAACTCAAGTGTCCAAAGACATTGTTCAATACCAACTACCAAGAGTCCTTGATGACTTTTCTCATCTCAGATACACCCTCATACCGGAAGCGTCAACATTCAGTGCAAATAAACAATAGTTCTATGTACCACTAGGCCAATGTGTTAGGATAAAACCATGAATAGAAATAAAAACTACATGAAAATATAACCAATAAAAAAAAATAATAGATCACACAGAAATGAACACAAGACACCAAGATTTAACGTGGTTCACCCAATCCCTGGGCTACATCCACCAAACAGCAAGTCCAATCTTATTACAATCTAGTAATTACAACCTGATTACAATTTGTAATCCCTTATAGCTCAATACGACCGTAAGAAGCAATTTTAGATCACAACATGAAATAATCCCTAACCCTAAGCCCTTTTATACAAGTATTAAACCACTTTAGGGTTATAACATGTCGGCCATAAATTAGCCATAACTTTAGTGGAAAATCTATGAATCCACTAATTATGACGTATGTACAGTACTTTCCTGATCAATCACCATAATCTAACAATCTCCCACTTGGGGACTGATTAGGCTTCAAACTAAACAACAATATATCTCCCACTTATAGATTGATCCTATAGCAATACAACTACCACATGGGGCTCCCACTGGATCAAACCAACCTGGACTCTGCTATTCTTTTATTCATGTTTAGACTAAAAGACCAACCAAAGCTGAAGAGGAGTTTAGCTTCTCCCTTGTTACAACCTTTATCAACATATATGTTGGATTGTCATTGGTATGTATCTTCTCCAGCTTTAACTATCCATCCTCCAAAATTGACCGAATGAAATGGTACCGCAACTGTATGTGTTTGGTCTTAGAATGCAGAGCTCAATTCTTTGCAAGATGAATGGTACTCTAACTATCTATGAACAAATAATTATCCTTCTTAGGATGTCCAAATTCTTCCAAGAAGAACTGAAGCCATATCATCTCCTTGGTTGCCTCTATAGCAGCAACATACTTTGCCTCTATAGTGGATAGAGCATTAATCTTCTGTAACCTAGAAACCCAGCTCGTGATTGGACATCCCACCAACAGTAAAGACATAACCTGTAGTACTCTGTCTGGTATCGATATCCCCTACCAAATTTGAGTCAACATAGCCCTATAAATAAGTAGTAGAGCACCCAAAGTGTAAACACTTATTGGATGTTCCTCTCATATATCTGATAATCCACTTGAGAGCATTCCAATGCTCAAATCCTGGATGACTCATATACCTACTAACAACTCCCACTGCATGTGCAATATCTGGCCTAGTGCATACCATAGCATACATCAAGCTTCCTACAGCTAAAGAATAGGGTACCTTGTACATCTTATCCTCCTCTTCATGTTTCTTAGGACACATCTCCTTAGTCAACTTCAAGTAATCAGGTAAAGGTGTACTGACAGCTTTAGCATTCTCCATAGAGAAACATTGCAACACCTTCTCAACATAATCAGCCTGAGATAGCGTTAATGTTCTATTCTTCGTATCTCTACAAATCTTCATACCAAGGATTTGTTTTTCTGCCCCCAAATCCTTCATAGAAAATGCATGTGCTAATTGGCATTTCAACCCCTTAATATGACCCATGTTAGACCCAGCTACAAGCATATCATCAACATATAAACATAAAATAATGTAGCTATCATCATCCAACCTCTTAAAATAAATACAATAATCTAAATGACACCTGTTATAGCCATGCTCATGCATAAACCTATCAAATTTTAGATACCATTGCCGAGGTGCTTCCTTCAAGCCATATAAACTTTTCTTCAATTTGCACATTAAGTTCTCCTTCCCTTTGACCTCAAATCCCGGTGGCTGAGCCATATATATTTCTTCATCCAAATCACCATGAAGGAAGGTTGTTTTAACATCCAACTACTCTAAATGCAAATCTTTAGTAGCCACAAGACTTAAAATAGTACGGATAGAAGTCATTTTAACAATAGGAGAAAATATCTCATCAAAATCAATTCCCTTTTTCTGTGCAAATCCTTTTACAACTAACCTGGCCTTAAATCTTTTCTTACCTCCTTCCTCTTCTTATGACCTGTAAACCCACTTATTCTATAAAGCCTTTTTACCTACAGGCAACTTGCACAAATCCCATGTCTTATTCTTTAGCAAAGAGTCCATTTCATCTATCATTCTAGACTCCCACTGAATCTTAGTATCCACCTGCACCACTTCATCATAACTTTCAAGTTCACCATCATCAGTACGTAAAATAGAATACAAAGAGGGAGAAAATATTTGTGGAGGTCTAATTTGCCTCGTTGACCAACTAACATTCACTGGTGTGTGTGGTATATTTTGGTGCGGATGTTGCACATCATGAGGAATGGCTGGAACATCAACTTTTGGAGTATCATCCAGCATTAAATAATCATCTTCTTTCTTCTCATGTTGCTGCAACAGATCTTTGTACAATACTTTCTCATTGAATATGACATCCCAGCTTCTTACAATTTTATGATTTTTCAAAATCCCAAAGCCTATAACCAAATTCATTAATGTCATATCCAACAAAGACACATTTCTTTGATTTAGCTTCTAGCTTGGTTCTATTTTCAGAGTCTATATGAGCAAAAACTTCACAACCGAAGGTCTTGAGAAAAGAATAACTCACCTTCTTACCAGTCCATGCCTCCTCTAGAATACCACAACCCAAAGGAGTAAAGGGATCTCTATTAATAAAATATACTACAGTATTAATTGCATACGCCCATATTTGTAAGGGAAACCTAGCATGCAACCTCATGCTCCTTGTGCTCTCCATTATAGTCCTGTTCATGCGTTTAGCTACTCCATTTTCCTACAGAGTCCTTTGAACAGTTTTCTGTCTATGAATACCATTAGTGGAGCAATAATCTTCAAATTCATGACTACAATACTCACCACCATTATCAAATCTAAGACATTTTAATTTCTTACCAGTCTTATTTTCAACCAAGCATTTTTGTTTCTTAAAAGTTTGAAATACATCAAATTTTTGTCTAAGGAAATAAACCCATACTTTTCTAGTTGCTTCATCAATAAATGTAACATAATAATGAAAGCCGCCAAGGGAAGATACCTAAGCTGGTCCCCATACATTTGTATGCACAAGCTCTAATTTCTCCTTTTTGTTTTCCTTTCTAGTCTTTGCAAAACTCACTCTCTTTTGTTTTCCATACACACAACTTTCACAAAAATCCATATTAACACATTTTAGACCTGGTAAAACTTTCTTTGAATGAAGTACTTTCATACCTTTCTCACTCATGTGCCCAAGTCTGTTGTGCGACAGTGTTGTATCAGAATCTACAATGTAGTGCCTACCCTCGTTCACATCTTTTCTAGACTCATTGTTGCTATTATTATCAGACTTTGATGGACTAGTATTATGATGATGGATTAGTGGTATTGTTTTGACACTATCAAACATTATGTTATGGATTCAGTTGTTATATGATGAGATCATTTAGACTTTACATTTCATGTATGTATGATGATCATTATATTGTTTTTTTTAGTTATTGTTGATGATTAGTTAGATGGTTATTAATTCATGTATTTTATTATGGATACTTACCCCATACTTGCATGTGTATGGTGTGCGTGTTTTCTTATTGTATGGCGTTTCTGATGTGGTTAAGGAAAGGAGTCGTAGTCACCTGCTTAGTCGGGATCTACACGATGCACCACTTCCTACCATTTCCTGTTTAGCTTAGCACTATATATATTGTATGTACATGCATGGCTTTTCTGCAAGTTGCAGGTACCGGGTATCGACTTCCTTGAATTGCCAGGATGAGCGTACCCTATCATACTATCTCAATGATAAGAGAAGGGAGATAAGTTCTCAAGTCCAAATCCCAAACCCTAAAACCATTTGTCCTAGTGAGTTAGGACAAGTATCAGAGTTGAGCACCCACTGAATGTGTTGGATGATATATTTTGTGATTTTTAATCCTTCAGACTAGTTTTGTATGAATTGACCTATGATGGGTTTTCATATTTTTGTTATGAAGGTCTATGGTGAATTTTCTGTTAATTAAATCTTAACAAATAGATTTAATTAATAAAATTAATTATTTGAGAAGATTAAATATCATGATTTTGATATTTTGATTATAATTAATTTAAGGAGAATTAATTGAGAGAAAAGAATTAAATAAAAAGAAAATTAGAAAATTAAAATAAATAATAATTACAAAATACTAATAAATTAATAAACAAATAATAATAATAAAAGTTATAAAAATTAAAATAAAAGTTATTAAATTAAAATGGGAGTTATAAATATTTAAATGGAAATTATTTTAAAATAATTTGAATTATAAGCTTGCTTGGAAATTAATGCAGTTCTCCATTTTTCATGTGTCAACAACACGGGGGTTAGTGCATCAATTGAGCACATGGTGTCTACAACCCTAGGGCTTATCAAAAAGGTTGGAAAAGGCCCATGCTTAGTTGGCAACATCTTCCAGCTGGTTCTAGAAGCATTCTAGGGTTTTCCTGAGAGCTCTTTATATTCGGGCATTCCTTAGAAGCTTGGACATAGCGTGGATAGTGTGGATAGCGTGGAGAACAATTGAAGCATTGGAGGATTCGGGAATTCTGAAGAAGGGGAGCTTGCTCAGCGGGTTATCTAAGGAAGAGTGAGTTAGCATCAGAATTCGGGTAGATTCTTGTCTTTTCACTTATGCTACTTCTGCATCTTATTTTTCCCCATCTTCTTCGTGTCTTCCATATGTCTTCATTATGCATTTTGGGTAATTAAAATTTATTTGAGGAATCTATATGTTTAGATCTAAAATGACACGGGCTAGGGTTACAATTCATGGACAAACTCATTAGAATTAGTTATTAGAAAATTTTGAAGAAAACAAGTTTCATAGAGAAACTTTGAAAATGAAAGCTTGTATTCATAAATTATCATTTTTACATATATACTATGATTCTGTATATTATATATATATATATATATATATATATATATATATATATATATATATATATATATATATATATATATATATATATATATATATATATATATATGTATGTATATAATATATATATATATATATTCATGTGTGATGAAAGTCAAATATCATTAATCAAAAACATTTTGGAAAAAACGTTAAACATTATTTACAAACCAAATCACACCACACGCAGCGGAAGCGTTTTTTTTTTTTAAATGTTTAAATGATATAAAAATCTAGCGAATCTGTATCACCCCGCGGGTATGCAAAGGGCCTGCCATCACAGGGACTGCGATGACAGGGGTACTCTGTACCCGCTGTCGGGCAGACCTACGATAGCAGGTACCTTGTACTGCACGGCACCAAGATTTTCTTAAGCATTTTGATTTTTTTATAAAATATTTCATGAAATCAGTTATCAATATTTCGATTTATATATATATATTGATTTTTATTATTATATATGTATATATGTAATTATTATATTAATAAAAGATGTGAGTTAGTAGAGATTTTTAATAATTAATTTAATTAAACATTAGTTTTAATTAAGATTAATTATTAGCATATACATAATCGAAGTTTTGATTATTGGAAATGTTATTTCTCAAACTAAGTTTTTATAAATAAAATATTATTGGATCAATTAGAAAATTGAATCTAATGGAGGAACTTTTATCTATCAAGTAAATACATGGGTTAGGTAAAATGTGAAATTTCTCCACTTGAAATTAAATTTGGAAAAATGTAAACTGAGACATTTGAAATTTAAATTTGAAACTTAGCAAAACCAAAACATGTGTTTACATTATGTATTCCTTATGCTAATGTTTTGGGTTTTGGGTTGACTAGTGTTGACCAGTTATAGGACGTCTACCAGAGGCTTGGGGGTTATGTGATTGTGATGTCATGATGATGTTTTATTTCTCGATCTTTATAAACCCAACCATGATTATGTGATGGAATGCTCTATGTACTAGTTGTGAATACTGATTGTTATAGTTGAGATTCTTATGTTTGAGACCCTTGACTTAACCATTATTTTTGGTCATCGATCAATTATCCTTGGATATATTCTAGTCACCATGATGGGACTAATATGTGGATTTATTCTTGATGATGTCATGTTGTGACATGTATGACTCAACCATTTTGGAGTCTTTGATCAGTATGTTTGAGATATTCTTGGTTGTTTTTTAAGAACCAATGGATATGATGATCTATTTTGAGATATATTCTGGTTATTAAGAACCAATGGATACTTTGATTATCAGTGATACTTCAGTTGCCAATAGAGAGCTATTGTAGTTATGATTTTCTATGGATATTGCTCATGGAGATTTGATGCTTTTATGCATATTTGATGATTTTATCATGGATATTTGATGATTCTTATTGTGGATATTTGATGATTTTGTGGACTTTCTTTATGATTATGATACCATGAGCATTAGGGTAGGATATCTGCATGTAGTGTCTGGAAGTGGCTTGCAATGGGGGTCGGGGCCCTAAGAGGCTGCCAGGATAACTCATTGTAAGTTGGATTAATAAGTGATAACATTCACACTTAATACTAACTGAATGAACCTAAAAACATAAGAGTTTTGGTTCTCGCCCATGCCTTGAGTGCTTGTATAGGCTAGGATGGGAGTAGAGAGAACGCATGGTTGCAACCTTGCATTCCATAGTATGCCTTGTCAGTATGAAAGGATACTAGTGGCTGCATGAGATCTATATGGACCCGTGGAGTTTAGCTAACTGCCAGGGTAACTTGTAAAAGATAAATGTGATGACACTTTCCCGCTTGCATAGTAGGTTCCTACATGTCATTGTGTGCCTCTGGGAAGTAGATGTCTGTTTTGGTGATTGGAACCTTTGAGTTAGTATACTTTTAGGATTCCTAGACTTTAGAGATTTGTGCTATGTGGTTTTTATAGCCTATTTGGGACTTGGGATTATCTCCTCAGCACGGTGAGAGTGGACCACTTAGGTACCACGCGGTTGGGTGGTAGTGTATTTTCCACTCTTATCATTTGAGATTCATTGATACATCGTGGTTGATGCATCCTTCGTGATGGTGGATATGTATCCTTTCATTGATGATTAGCATATGTTAGATGATGTTATCTTATGCTTATATCTGCATGTTAGATTACTTTCTACATATGATATTGTATTTATTAGGAGTGACATTCCTACTATGTTAATACCGATGATCTCTTCGGTGATTTGGGATGTTATGCACGGAGGGATGGCTAGGGCCCACGATGGTCTAATGATGCTATTAACGGTTGGGAGGAACCATGCACTTAGTTTATTTATTTGATCTTTATGATAGATGTAAATGACTTTTATGATGATGTATCATGAGTATCATGTGATTATCTTTACTTTGATGTATCATGGATTAGAATAGGATGATGAACCTTATTCTACATATGTATATTCTTTTAAGCCTTCATACCCTGTGACATGTACAGTGGATGAATGAGCAGTTGGATATGTAATAATTGAACATTGGACTTATCATTATTATTTCATGTGGATGTTGTAATCATGTATGTAATTCATGTTAAGGGATCCTAAAGAATGTAATCTATTGTGTATGTTATGTTTACTCTTTAGATGGACATTGCTATTGCTTCCGTTATTGTGCATAAGTTATATGTGGTATTTACTTTCATGGAAAAAAAAAAAAGTTACCAAACTTAGTGAAATTCTAAGTTAATTCTTTGGATCCCTTGGCGGGGCATTACATTTGGTATCAGAGCCTGAGTTTCTACATTGGGAGCTCTAGGTAATTTGGAATAACTAGAACTTGAGACTAGGTGAACTAAAACAGTACTTGAACTGTTACTTGTATTTTTTTCATACTTCAACACTTAGTTATCAAAACTAAAATTTTATTTAGACCCAAACATAGAACTAAACTTAGTCTATTGTAACATGTGTCTCCTGATTGTAATAGTACTCTGTACTGTTGCAGGATGGTATCTGGGACTAGGTCTTCTGTTAGAGGCTGAGGTAGGGGCCATGGAAGAGGCTGTGGTCGTGGCAGAACCATTAGTGCCCATGAGTCTGCCCATGAGGGATCAGTTTGTATAGAGAGCAGGGAAGAGCACTCTAATAGGCAGCGAGAAGAGAGCCGTAGAGAGGACCAAGCTGAGACTGAAGAGGTTGGTCTGAGACAATTGATGCAGACTATAATAGAACGTCTACCTCCTGTTCAAGAACAGCCTAAAGTACATCAGACAGAACAAGAGCATAGACCCAGGTCTAGAAGTCCTCAAAAGGATCGCCAGAGGTCCATTGTGGCCACTCAGATGAAGGATCTTTCAAGATCCAAGGTTAAGCCTTTCAATGGGCAAGGTTCTGGTTATGTGGCTGAGCAGTGGCTTATTTCTCTCGATAGGATTTTTTCTATGCAGGACTTTGACAACAATGTTAAGGCAAGATTTGCGATCACCAATTTAGAGAACTTTGGGGCCACTTGGTGGACAATTGAGGAGAAGAAGCTAGGGATCGATATGAGCAGTGTCACTTGGGAACTATTTTTGGAGAGTTTTTGTGAACGATTCCTACCAGACGAAAGGAAACAGCAAAGGGCAGATGAATTTCATAATCTCAAGTAGTACACTATGTCAGTGATCGAGTATGAGCGTAAGTTTTATGAGCTCATGTCTTTTTTAGGGTTCAGTGAAAATTCAGCTCAGTTGACACAACACTTTATTAGGGGTTTGAACAATCGTATTATTGGGGGTGTCAAAGTATTTGAGCCAAAAACCCTCAAGGATACGGTGCATCGAGCAATTCTTGTTGAGCAAAGCATCAACCTTGGTCAAGGTGGTTTTGTAGGGGTGCCAGAAGCATCAGGATCTAAAGGCAACTTCAATTCAGGTGGTAACAAGAAACCTTTCTTTTCTAAGGGAAAACAGTTTTAGCAACATTCTCAACAGATGCAACAACAAAAGGGATCAAACTCTCAAGCTCAGGGTGGTGGCAAAGGTTCTAACTTTAAGAGCAACCGCAATACTCAACGCAGTAAACAAAATCAGCCCAATCAGCGAGCCCAGAGTAGTCAGTCGTTTGTCAGTAGGAATAGCTGACAGCAATCAAATGTACCACCTATGGGTAGAGGATCTGGCAGGAATACAGAATGTTTTTCATGTGGACAGATTGGTCATTATGTAGCTCAGTGTCCATAGTGAGAACCTCAGTTTTTAGGACCTAGGCCTACAGCTTCAGAGCCTATAGTTGGTCAGAGCACACCTTTTTGGAAGCAAGGAAAGTTGGTGCTATGTGGGGACATGTTATTTTGTTTTTATGTTCATTGTATTATTGACTTAGTTTCCTTTCTTCATGGGATGGACAACATAAATGGAGTTCACTTTTTATTTAGTATTTATTTTATTTGGTTTTTTCCTACATGCGTACTATACTCAGATTTGACTAAGATTATATGTCTTTTCCAAATATTGCATAATGGGACTAGGGTAGTCTTAGAAAGTTAATGTTAATTCATTCATATTTGAACTCCTAAGTCACCTAGGGTCCTAGATAGGATGCCAAGCATATTATCCCATTAATATTTTATTGATATGTAATCTAGAGAAAAAGGTTATTCTCTTTTCCATATATTTTCCAGAATGTTGAATGAGCTCCTACAACAAGTTTAATATTATACACTAATGCATTGATGCCAACTATTTATTTTTCTATCTTGAATCCCAAGGTAACTTTTATATGTTATTGCCAATATTCTTGTGAGGGATTGAACATATTATATATGGCCTAAAAGAATTCTTTTAACCTTTATCATTCACTCATTACAATATGTATGCATTTTACAAGAGAGCATGCATATACAACTATTGTGCAGTAAGATTGAAATAAAAATAACATTCCTTACTATTCTCCCATGATGATGAGATCCATTCTTACTATCTACATAGAGATGCAAGAGTACAATAATTGAAGGAACAAGTCAGTTTATCCTCATACACAAAATAGAAGCTTTCTCAAATAATTTCTAAGATACACAAAAAGGTGGTGAACTCACTATAATAGAATTACACAAATGGAAAGACCTTGCTACCATACTCAGATGTTTTCTCAATTCCTCTATTGCCAATTAGATATAAACAACACCTTACTCTTTAATCAAAAATAGAAACACATGTCAATTTGGAGATTGCACCTCCATTATCAATTCAATAACAAAATTATTCTCTTCTCTTATGCAATAAAATCCTCATGATTTCCAAGCATCCAAGACATCAAAAAAACCTACAAATTCAAAGAGAATAAAGAACCATGGAGGCTCACCTCCCAACCTAGGCCTCAAGGAGACCACCCCCTTGCTAGGGGAAACAAGGCTCAATCGGGATACATCCAAACATCATCACAATAACAAGAACCAACATGAATATCTCAGTTTAACATCACATTTACAATCCCCAACCAAGGCTTGCACAATGATTCATAGATGGAATCATAAACATTGGGTGAAGGTGGGCTTTTAATTAGGAGACTTGTCATAGCATACCAAATCTATAACATCAATTTTCATGCCCTTTCAGGGCTTCCACCAAACAACAAATTTTATGCCCTTTTGGGTTTTTCACATAGCAACAAATTTCATGCCCTTTCGGGGCTATTCACACACATTCTTCCAACATACTACCATCAACTATAGCTTCTTTGAAAACCATACTTCATAAACCTCCTTTCCACACCATCATTTTTCTTACCACCACAAAGAAATCCATGAACAAATATGGCATACAATGGAGCCCATACTCCAATATTCTCAACTATATTTCAAGCCCAACTAACCCCTTCACCCAAGGCTTGCTCTTCCCTTCCAAGGGTGAGTGAAGCCTTCACACCCCTAAACAATTTCAACACTCAAACAATGTAAGGAAATCAAAGAAGAAGCCCCAAGAAAATTCAAGAAAACAACATACACCATCACAACACAACACAACACAAAAACTCCAATGACAACACATGATTCCATACTACACTCATAGATCCCATGAGAAGAATTCTTACAATATCTAACTTCAACTTCATGAAATGAAGAACCATGGCATGAAGCACTTACCTCCATCAAAATATGGCTTTGAAATGGTGATCCAGATCTCTTTCTATTTTTCTTGGCTTCTAAACTTCTCCTCCATAACTAGATGTGTCTCTACAATTAGAGAGTGGGTAAGCAACTACCAAGGTTAGCACAAGCTCCCTATAAAGACCTTCACTTTCCTCCTCACCTACCCCTCTTACTTTCTTGTATCTTTCCACCAATAAGAACTTAACCAAGTGGTGTTATGAGGGAAGAAATCATGTGACAATATGATTTTCGAATTGGCTTGGAAATGACTAGTTTTGAGGGTCTCCTAGGTCCCCTAGACCAACTTATGATTATATTTGAACCCATAACCCCTACTATTACCATGTGGGCAACTTATTTTCACATCTTAACACTTGGAAATCACTTTAGGCTCTCTAAAGTTCCTATCAAATTATAACTTGAATTTCCATCACGAAGGTGACTTTTCCTAACACTCTCCAAGGTGGGTTAATTAATTTAATGATGAGGATTAGGCTCAGATTAAGTGACTTCATGCCAAATAATCCTATTGGACATGTTATTTACACATAAACATTACAAGTGTCAAATCACACACACACACACACACACACACACACACACACACACACACACACATACACATTAAAACACTTTACACCTCATGATTACATGTCTTTAATTAATCATACTTTCCAACTATAACACTCACAATACAATGAGGTTTTGAATCTTCCAAAGATTCACCTTGGCTTTACCGTGTTCACATAAGATTGAACCTTGTTTCCCCCATTTATCTCCATGGTTCAACTTTCCTGCACACTCAACTTAAACATTAGTAGCCCGATAAAATAATATACAAAGACATATAGATAAATGCCGAATAAATCCAATGTCACATAATGCACATTAAAATATACATTTAACTTCATCTAATCATTTTCATTCTAACTACTATAAAAAAGAAGCATTGCACTGTCATATCCATTTAACTTTCATCTAAATACACATATAATTAACTTTCATTTGATTCATATTCAAAACATTGCAATATCAACATATGGGTATTAGCATAATGAATTATTTTTCTAAGTACTATCACCATTCTTATAATCATTAAACAATCAAAACATATGAAATGGATTGCAGTACACATGTCTTAAGTGAAAATCACTAATATGCAGAATAACTAGTATTTTTCAATCAAGTTAAACATTCTGACATTCCTAGCAATATCCCTTTATCATATTACAAGGGATTTGTGAGTAAGTTTCTAGGGTTAATTCCTCAATTCATTAGAGTGTTTGCATAATTGTTTCATCATGCTTTAAACACAAGTTTCTAATATAATCACATGTCTTGTTGACATTTTAACCTACATTCATTGTTATCCACTAGAAGAGAATATGTTAATTCATCCTCCCTAATTTTGCTAGGGAGTTGTTTTGTAAATATTTGATCAAGTCCCTAGATTGAACATATAGAGTTTCATTTCCAAGTGGTCTTAGTTATTCCATCTAAAGTTATTTAATGGTTATTACACTTATCATTACTAAAGTCTACTTAGTCTCTGATAGGATCTCATGAATAATTACTAGTAACAAAAATGTCCATCATACTCTAATTAACTCCTAATCACATTTATTTTATGAAATCTAAAATAGGGTACTAGTGTGGGTCTTACACAAATCCCAACTTTGCCAAATATTTGTCCAATCTTGCATACCAGATTCTAGGTGATTGCTTTAGATCATGTAGTGCTTTCTTCGATTTGCATACCATATCATTTTCTTCTATCAAAGGAAATCCTTTAGGCTACTCAATGTAGATTTCTTCTTCAAGTTCTTCATTCATAAATGTTGACTTTACATCCATATAATGCACTTTAAACTTCTTTCTTGATGTATAAGACAAGAACATTCTTACTGCTTCAACTTTGGTAATAGTGGAATATGTTTCTTTATAATCCACGCCTTCTTTCTGTGCATATCATTACATGCCAATCTTTCTTTATTCCTCACAAATTCACCTTGTTCATTTATCTTATTTCCAATAACCTATATTATTCCTATAATATTCTTGCATTTAGGTCTAGGAACCATTAATTCCCATGTCTCATTCTTCATAATCTGATCTAATTCTTCCTTCATTGCTTGAATCCGATAATCAGCTTTGTATGTCTCATCTGCACTCTTTGGTTCAACTTGAGAAATTTAACATACTTCCTCATGTACTCTATTTCTTCTCGTCACTCATTTGTCTTTGCTTCCAATAATCTAATTCTCAAGATTATTCTTTGTCAAATTCCTATTCAATGTAGGAGTTGTTTCTTCAATTCTTATTTCTTCTCTTGATTCATATGTTTTCTTTTCTCTTTGTTCAATAATTTTAACATCATTTTTCAAATCATTGTTAGTATCAAAGAAAACTTCAATATTCTGTCTAACAAGTTTAGGATTATCTTCTTCATCATCATAAAAATAATCAAATATTCTTTCTTTAACTCCAAACTTTTTATCCCCTTTAATATTTGCACACTCAAAAATTTTGTTAGTTCTCTGATTAAAACATCTATAAGATTTTATTTTCAATGAATAACCAAAAAACATACCTTAATCACTTCTTGCATCAAAATTACCAACATCATCATCTCTCTTTATGTAACACTTACTTCCAAAAATTCTAAAATATTTTTTAATGAAGGTGTATGTCCAAATCATAAATCATAAAGATTCTTGTTTGTACCTTTTATTATTTGCACTATGCTCATGGTGTATACTATTGTGTTTATTGTTTCTCTCAAAAATGCCTTGGATACATCATTCTCAAACATCATTTCTCGTGTTGCTTCAATTAGAGATCTATTTATTCTTTCAACAATCCCATTATGCTCAAAAGTCTTAGGTGCTAATAGTTGTCTCTTAATACCACTTTCTTCACAAAAGATGTTAAACTCTCTTTAAGTAAATGTTCTAACTCTATCTAATTCATTCTCAATTATTTTTTGAAAAACATAAACTTTTCAAATCCCTCATACTTTTCTATAAGAAATGCTACCCTCATCATCAAAAATCATAAAGTAGCTTTCACCATAGAATCCTCTTGTTGGGTAGGTGTTCAAGTCTATATGAAAAATCTTGAAGTTTAGTAAGGTAGTGATCTTCTTGCCAGGAAAATAAAAATTCTTCTAGTTAGCCATAACACATTCTTTGCAAACAACATTTGTGGGTTTCATGATTCTAGGTAGATCTCTAAAAGAAAATGTATTGCTATCCTTCACAATATTGTCAAAGTTTATATGAAAAAATCTTATATGCCATAACTAACTACTAGCCACCTTTGCAAAAAAAAAAATCAGCTCTGTTGGATTTAATTGAACATTACCTCTGGATCTTATACCAATTCTAGTCAACTTACCATCTTTATCCTTGATAATACTTGACTTCTCTATGAATTAAAATTAATAACCTTTATCAACCATGTTTCCAACACTCAATAGGTTATGATTTAATCCATCAAAAAAATAAACATTATCAGTTTTAGTCTTTCCATTAAGAGTAATATAGCATATTCCATTGATATGATACATTGTACTATTACCAACTCTAACAACTCTTCAAACATGATTTCTAAACTTAACAAACTTATTCATGTCTCTAGTCATGTTATGTGAACACCCACTATAGTGCCTGTCCTAGTTTGCATTTTGCTATTGTCGTCGAACTCTTTCTCGGTGAATTTTGTATTAATTAAGCCTAATTAAAAGATTTAATTAATAGTTTAATTTAATAGAAAATTAATATAATATTTTAATATTTATTTTATTTAATTAATTGGGAAATTAATTAAATAAAAGAATTAAATTTGAAGATAAAAGTTATAAGTTTAGATTTGGAATGTGATTATATTTATTTAATTTAATACTAATATATTTAGAGTACATTTTAAAATAGTCAAGTGAATATTAAATAAATTAATGTGCATTATTTTAACAGTTATTCACATAAGAGTATGCGAACTCCTATGAGTTGTCATGTTGACAACACAGGAGTTTGCACTCTAATTATGCACATGTTGTCTACACTTAGGAGTTAGCACATTATTTGAGCACATGGTGTCTACAACATTCTGGACACCTCATCATGTTTATCTTCGTATCGTGGAAGTTATGTGCTTAGTTTTCATGCTTATCTCCTAGTTCTTTCTAGACACATTCAAGATGCATCTTAGAGGCCTTTATATAGAGGCTCTCCTAGTGTGTTTGGACAAGCTTACATGCATTTGAGAAGCTTATATGCTTCTACATCCTCATATGCTTCTACAAACACTCCTAATCACTTGGGGGGGTTCAATTCTTGGAGGAATTACGAATGTTGGAGAAGGAAGGAATTTTTAGAAAGGAGAAGGTTCTAAGAGGAGGAGCTTCTCTACAATTTTTTCAGGCATAGTGAATTAGCATCAGTGTCAAGGTAGGCACTCATGATTATTTCACATATTTTATTATGCTCTTTCTCTTCCTATCTTCATCGTGTCTGTTATGTGTGTCTAAATAATTATCTCTGAATGAATATTCAATTTTGCAATTCGGGCATGCATATTGTTTCATCCAGTTATGAGAATTAAAAATATTATTGCAATCTTCCCTTAGTAAAATCAAAATTTGGAAATTGATTTGGGTTTGGGTTCGAATTAAAATAGAATCTTATTATTATGCATTAATTTTATAGGATTTATTAACTAATCTAATTTAGTTTAATTTAATTAAGATTAGTTAATAGTAGAAGAAGTGTAATAAATTATTAGTCAATTTAAGTAAGTGGATTTTTAAATGAGGGAAAATTTAAAGAAAAGAGATATTAATAAGTGGAATTAAATAATTGAATTATTAATGAGATTGATTTTACTTAAAATCAATGAGGATTATTTCAAATAAATGATTGTCCTTGAAGTGTTTAAAGGATATTGTAAACTAATTATTTGAAAGTTGATAAGTATTATTCTAATGTTTTAAATAATGTGAACAATTTTATCTAAAAGTCAATGGGAACTAGTTCAATGATTTAAATAAGTAAATAATTATCTTATGATTATTTTAGAGAATTGTTTTAAAATAATGGAGGGATAATTCTATGTTTTATTCAAAAAATAAATGGGTTGAGTTGTAGATTAAATGAAGAATCTTATACACTTGAAATGTACTTGAAAAAAAAAACTGAAACCCAATATTTGGCTTAACCATGTGATTGTGAAAGAAAATTAAAATATGTGTTTGTATCTTGTTCTTTATGCTATCCATGTTTGGGGTTTGGGTGGTCCTAGAGTGTTGACCAGCTAGGATATCTACCAAAGGCTTGGGAGTTATGCGAATGTGATGGCATGTTTATGTTATTTGGTTTCAATTCTTTTAAAACCCAACCATGGTAATGTGATGGCATGCTCTATGAGATGTTTGTATTTACTGATTGTTATTGATTTCCAGTCTTCTTGTGTGAAGCTGAGGTGTATGTATTTGAGACACTTGACTTAAACATTTTTTAGTCATTGATCAATTATCCTTGGACTACTTTCTAGTTGCCATGATGGGACTAAAGTGTTGATTTATTCTTGATGTTTTCATGTTGTGACATATTTGACTTGACCATTTTGGGGTCTTCGATTAGTATTATTTTCTTTGAGATGCCTTTTTGATTGATTTTTGAGAACCGATGGATGTTGTGATTTATCATTGATATGGATATTGAGATTTATTTTGGAATAATATATGCTTGCTCAATGAGGACCGATCGATATTGTGATTATCATTGATACCTTAAGTTGCTAATAGAGAACTATTGTGGGCATGATTATTAATGGATGCTTTTCAATTACTCATGGAGATTTGATGTTCTTATTATGGATTATCTTTTGGTTATTTTCCAGTTGCTTGTTCAGGACTGTGGTGATTTTATGTGATTATGGATTTGTGCTTTTATTGAGCCTAGTGTAGGTTATCTACTTGTAGTGTCAGGAAATGGCTTGCAATGGGGGTCGGGGCCCTAAGTGGTTGCAAGGGTAACTCATTGTAAATTGTATTAATAAGTGAAAACATTTACACTAAATGGGGATTAAAATGAACCTAATAAGATAATTGAATGTTCTTGACCATGTCTCAAGTGCTAGTATAGACTAGGATGAGAGTATAGAGAATGCTTGGTTGTGACCTTGCATTTCGTAGTATGCCTCATCAGTATGAGAGGATATTAGTGGCCGCATAGGGATCACTAGGGGGCTAGGGTCTATTGAGACACTACCAGGGTAACTCTAGCATGATTCATGCGATGACACTTTCCTGTTTACATAGTAGGTTTCCTACATTTCTTGTGTGCCTCTGGGTATAGGTGTCGACCCTTTTATGATGGAACCTTTGAGTTAGTATACTTTTAGGATTCCTGGACTTAGAGAGTATTTTTTGTTATGTAATTTGATACCCTGTTTGGGACTTGAGACTATCTCCTCCAGTGCATTCTTTGTTGGTATTTATCTTCATTCAGTTCCTGGATCTTATGATGGATGTTATTTACTAGTATGTTTCTTTATATTGATGATTAGCATGTGATAGATGATGTTATCTACTTTGTAAGATCATCTCATTGTTTATTCTAGTATGTTAGATTTGTTTATGCATATGTTGTAGCATGTTAGATTTCCTTCTGCATATGTTGTAGCATGTTTAGGAGTGACATCCCTATTTACTATAATATCAATGATCTCTTAAGTGGCTTGGGATGTTATGTGCAGGGAATGGCTAGGGCCCACAATGGTCTAATGATGCTATTGACGATTGGGAGGAACTTATGCTTTAAGGTAGTATGCCTTTGATTATCTTTGCAAGCATTATGTTGATTCTTTGTTTAGAATGTATTAAGGAATCTATTTCAGTAGTTGTTAAAAGAATGAATGTTGGATCAATATGGTTTTCGGTTTACTATTAAACCAGAATCATATTGCTCTAAGTGTGTTGTAGTTTCATCAGTGGAATCATATTCCCCTACAAGAGGAAAAGGGTTCAATGGGACCCACACAATGAATTCTTCAATATTATCATTTATTTAGGCTTTTAGGAGTAAGCCTAATTCTAGGGGGGGTAGATGTAGTGCTTGCCCTAGTTTACATTTTGCTATTGTTGCCGAACTCTTTCTTGGTAAATTTTCTATTAATTAAGCCTAATCAAAAGATTTAATTTATGGTTTAATTTAATAGAAAATTAATATAATATTTTAATATTTATTTTATTTAATTAATTAGAAAATTAATTAAATAAAAGAATTAAATTTGAAGATAAAATTTATAAGTTTAGATTTGAAATGTGATAATATTTATTTAAATAAATACTAATATATTTAGAGTACATTTTAAAATAGTCAAGTGAATATTAAATAAATTAATGTGCATTATATTAATAGTTATTCACATAGGATTATGCGAACTCCTGTGAGTTGTCATGTTAACAACACAGGAGTTTGCACTCTAATTATGCACGTGGTGTCTACACTTAGGAGTTAGCACATTATTTGAGCACATGGTGTCTACAACATTGTGGACACCTCATCATGTTTATCTTCTTATCGTGAAAGTTATGTGCTTAGTTGTCATGCTTATCTCCTAGTTCTTTCTAGACACATTCTAGATGCATCTTAGAGGCCTTTATATAGAGGCTCTCCTAGTGTGTTTGGACAAGCTTACATGCATTTGAGAAGCTCATATGATTCTACATCCTCATATGCTTCTACAAGCACTCCTAATCACTTGGGAGGGTTTGGTTCTTGGAGGAATTGTGAATGTTGGAGAAGGAAGGAATTTTTAGAAAGGAGAAGGTTCTAAGAGGAGGAGCTTCTCTACAATTTTTTGAGGCATAGTGAATTAGCATCAGTGTCAAGGTAGGCACTCATGATTATTTCACATATTTTATTATGCTCTTTCTCTACCTGTCTTCATTGTGTTTGTTATGTGTGTCTGAATAATTCTCTATGAATGAATATTCAATTTTGCAATTCAAGCATGCATATTGTTTCATCCAGTTATGGGAATTAAAAATATTATTGCAATCTTCCCTTAGTAGAATCAAAATTTGAAAATTGATTCTGGTTTGGGTTCGAATTAAAATAGAATCTTATTATTATGCATTACTTTTATAGGATTTATTAACTAATCTAATTTAATTTAATTTAATTAAGATTAGTTAATAGTAGAAGAAGTGTAATTAATTATTAGTCAATTTAAGTAAATGGATTTTTAAATGAGGGCAAATTAAAAGAAAAGAGATATTAA
Source organism: Cupressus sempervirens (assembly GCA_028749045.1). Taxonomy (NCBI): domain Eukaryota; kingdom Viridiplantae; phylum Streptophyta; class Pinopsida; order Cupressales; family Cupressaceae; genus Cupressus; species Cupressus sempervirens. Next base: position 658,129,335 of record CM053793.1, read on the forward strand.
TCAGTGGAATTAAATAATTGAATTATTAATGAGATTGATTTTACTTAAAATCAATGAGGATTATTTCAAATAAATGATTGTCCTTGAATTGTTTAAAAAAAATTGTAAACTAATTATTTGAAATTTGATCAGTATTATTCTAATGTTTTGAATAATGTGAATGATTTTATCTAAAAGTCAATCGGAACTAGTTAAATGATTTAAATAAGTAAATAATTATCTTATGATTATTTTAGAGAATTGTTTTAAAATAATGGAGGGATAATTCTATGTTTTATTCAAAAAATAAATGGGTTGAGTTGTAGATTAAATGAAGAATCTTATACACTTGAAATGTACCTGAAAATGAAAATTGAAATCTAATATTTGGCTTAACCATGTGATTGTGAAAGGAAACTAAAATATGTGTTTGTATCTTGTTCTTTATGCTATCCATGTTTGGGGTTTCGGTGGTCCCAGAGTGTTGACTAGTTAGGATATCTACCAAAGGCTTGGAATTTATGCAAATGTGATGGCATGTTGATGTTATTTGGTCTTGATTCTTTTAAAATCCAATCATGGTAATGTGATGGCATGCTCTATGAGATTTTTATATTTACTAATTGTTATTGCTTTCTAGTCTTCTTGTGTGAAGCTGAGGTGTATGTATTTGAGACACTTGACTCAACCATTTTTTAGTCATCGATTAGTTATCCTTGGACTACTTTCCAGTTTCCATGATGGGACTGAAGTGTTGATTTATTCTTGATGTTTTCATGTTGTGACATGTTTGACTTGACCATTTTGGGGTCTTCGATTAGTATTATTTGCTTTAAGATGCCTTTTTGGTTTCTTGTTGAGAACTGATGGATGTTGTAATTTATCATTGATATGGATATTGAGATTTATTTTGGAATAATATATGCTTTCTCGATGAGGACCGATGGATATTATGATTATCATTGATACCTTCAGTTGCTAATAGAGAACTGTTGTGGTCATGATTATCAATGGATGTTTTTTAGTTGCTCATGGAGATTTGATGTTCTTATTGTGGATTATCTTTTGTTATTTTTCCAGTTGCTTGTTCAGGACTGGGGTGATTTTCTGTGATTATGGATTTATTTTTTTATTGAGCCTAGGGTAGGTTATCTACTTGTAGTGTCACGAAGTGGCTTGCAATGGGGGTCGGGGCCCTAAGTGGCTACCAGGGTAACTCATTGTAAGTTGTATTAATAAGTGAAAATATTTACACTAAATGGGGATTAAAATGAACCTAATAAGATAATTGAATGTTCTCACCCATGCCTCGAGTGCTAGTATAGACTAGGATGGGAGTAGAGAGAATTCTTGGTTGCAACCTTGCATTTTGTAGTATGCCTCGTCGGTACGAGAGGATACTAGTGGCCGCATAGGGATCACTAGGGGGTTGGGGTCTATTGAGAGACTACCAAGGCAACTCTAGTGTGATTCGTGCGATAACACTTTCCCACTTACATAGTAGGTTTCCTACATGTCTTGTGTGCCTTTAGGTATAGGTGTCAACCCTTTTATGATGGAACCTTTGAGTTAGTATACTTTTAGGATTCCTGGACTTAGAGAGTATTTTTTGTTATGTGATTTGATATCCTATTTGGGACTTGAGACTATCTCCTCCAGTGCATTCTTTGTTGGTATTTATCTTCATTCAGTTCTTGGATCTTATGATGGATGTTATTTACTGGTATGTTTCTTTATATTGATGATTAGCATGTGATAGATGATGTTATCTACTTTGTAAGATCATCTTATACTTTATTCTAGTATGTTAGATTTGTTTATGCATATGTTGTAGCATGTTAGATTTTTTTACGCATATGTTGTAGCATGTTTAGGAGTGGCATCCCTATTTACTATAATACCGATGATCTCTTTGGTGGCTTGGGATGTTACATGTGGGAGATGGATAGGGCCCATGATGGTCTAATGATGCTATTGATGGTTGGGAGGAACCACACACTTAGATTAGTTGTATTTTATGATGTATGGATATCTTTTACGATGATTGTTATGTCTTTATTGTTGGATGGATGTATCATGTATGTTAATAGTTTCATTTACTTTATTGCACTTGTATCATGGATTTGATGAGGATGATGTATCTTTATTTTTACATATGTTTAATCTTTTAAGCTTTTCATAACCTGTGACATGTATAGTGGATGATAGAGTATTCTAAATTTAATTACCAAGAGACATTCAGAACAAATGTTTATAATGAATTGTGGACCTTTAATTGTTCTTTCATGTGGATGTGGTAGTTGTTATACTTAGTATCAGTTAGATTAAATGTGACTCAACATCTTGGGATCCTTAAGGAATGTAACCTGTTATGTATGCTTTTAGTTGAATGTATGTTATTACTTCTGCTACTGTGTGTTTGATGTGAATGGTTTATCTTTCATGATTTCTATAAAAAAAAAAATTGGTAAACTTAGTAAAAATTTAGGTTAATTCTTTTGGATCCCTTAGTGGGGCGTTACACCCACTGTCTATATTCCAATCAGATTTATTTTCAACTTGAAAAACTAGACCTTTTTCTTCTCTAATTTCTTTTTTAGGATTTTCTTTTTTTATAGCCACAAATTCTAATTCATCATCACTTTCACTCTGATCTCTTTCTTTAGACTCATCCTTATTTGTGTACAAACAATCTCCAGGTCTTCTAGTAGCTTGAAATTCTTTTGATATGTTTTCTCTCTTTTAGGACACTTAGAAGTATAATGATCAAATTCATTGCAATTCCAACATTATTCTCTTACCATCTGGTTCTCTTCTTACAAGTAGAGAAATTTCTTCTTTAATTCTTCTATCCTCCTTAGATTTGGATCTATTTTTACTAGCATAGTCTCCACTAGTGCTTGAACTTATAGATAAAGAAGGGTTAACACTTTATGCACTAAAGGTTGTCTCCACTCTAGGAAAATCTCTATATTTCTTTAAGCTTTCTTATGATGCTTCCAACCTTCCAAGTAGTGTCTCTCTAGTAATTTTCTTTGTATTATTTCTTGCAAAATAATAGAAATAAAATAATCTCATCTCCTTCTCTGTCCTCTTAGTCAGACCAAACTTCTTTTGATCATGATATAAGGTCATGAACTTTGCATTCAATAAGCCCTTGAATCATTTACTCACATTTACTAAATATTTGTTGGAATTAAAATAGCAAAGATAAACTTCTGACGGGGGGGTGAATCAATAGTTTAAACTTGGACCTATAAAAATTTTCACCACACATCCATCTCATACATTCAATGAGTAGACTAAAATAGCATGTAAAGCATATACATCTAAAACATGTAATCAAGTAAAAATTCACACATATATGACACTAGATATGATTACCCAGAAACCCTCCAATGAGATGGTAAAATTTTAGTGGGGATGACACCTGAAAATCTTCACTACTCCAATAATAAAATGTATCCAATGAAGGTTAAAATGTTTTGAACATGAAACGTGATCTACCTTATGAAAGGTTTTCCCTATTAAAGGCTTATAAAGACTCTTAGTTCTCACCTTATTAAAGGATTTCAATGCCCTGTTAGAAGTGTGCCTTGCTAAAGAAATTTTACTCAAAATTAAGTAAGCACCTTGTTAGAGGATTTCAATACAACCTATTAGGACTACTCTATTAAGAGTTCTTGACTAAAATCACCTGTTAGAATGTTTCAGCATTGATCCTGCAATTAGCACTTGATTACTTGATGATAGATCACCTCTAAACTATTGTCTTCTCAATCCTTCTTGATTAGATGTCTCTTTGTTGTATTCTCTTCTCTTTCCTCTATTTTTCTCTAATTGATTTTGTAATATAATCTCACTTCATAACTCCTTAGCCACAATGAATGCTTTTTTTATGCATGTAAATTTCTCTATACTCTACTTCAACACCTTACACACTCATTGGAAAGCTTAGGGTTTGTCCTCCTTTAGAAGACTTTGGTGACTTAGGGTTAGGTATGAATCTATGGCTGAGATTCATCCATTTTTATACTTAATCCTTCCATTTTTCTAATTGACCACATGTAGTTGCATTGCAAATCCAACTTAAGATTCGTCCTTATCTCCAAAATATCATAATTCATCAAAAATGGTTTACATAGTTTTTTGTACTTCTACAAACAAATATGTGAAAATTGTCTTACTCAGCACCTGAACTCTTTGATGCTTAGCATATACTGATCTTTCTACTATGAATCAACATCTGCATTACTTGGCATCACTATTTTCTTAGCACCAACATATACTTTTTCATCAACACTTGAATGACTCAATACATGAGTGGCTCAGCACTCACTGTGGACTTGGCATGCTCTATAATATACATGTTGTGCTCAGCATGTACTACTCTTTCGACATGAACTAAGTAAATAAATTAAGCATGTTGACACTCACTTGTCAAAACCAATCTAAGATCAACAATCTCTCACTTTGACATGAGTGTCAAAAATACTTGAGTATGCAATAATATCCTTAATATTACAAGCATATCATATCTACAACTCGCCTTATGTACAAAAACTTCAAAATCTAATAACTTCCCCTAAGTTGATAGGTTTTTTTTTTATCCTACTAAGTAAATGTGTTTCAGCTGATACTCTTTGATTTCATGCTATGTTTATGATTTCTCTATACTTACTCCCACTTAGCTTATTATGACTTTTCTCTTTTTCTCTTTTTCTTACTCTCACCCATTTCTCATTAGTTTGTTTGTCCAAAAATGATTAATCAACATCTAGGATTATCTTCAGAGCTGCATCTCAATTCTCATATGCTACATCCAAAGACTTGATTTGGATATTCAACTTAGTAGCAAGGTGCACTAGGTCATCTAATATTGAAATATTTGGGTCTTTCTTCATGAGAGTTTCAACATAACCTAGTTCCTTGTGCAAAATTTCCATATGGGGGGTCAAAGTTGTCTAGATGCTAATCATTTTGGCCCTTATATTGGACTCATTTGCTAATAATGTAGCTAACCAAATCTAGGTTTGAAGCAATATCCTAAAGTGCTTTTCACTTTGACCTAGTGTCACTGGTAGTTTTGCACCTAATGAACTAAGATGAGTTTCCAAGCTCAAAATGTGACTTCTAGTTTCTTGGGTGAAGAGTGTTGGATTACATAGTTTAGTGTATAATGATAATATGTTCTAAGTACCTTCTTCACATCTTCAACCTTATTTGCTAATGCAACTTGTGTTAGTGCTATGTCACTTGATATCATTTCATTTACTTTTCTCTAAAATTTCTTTTCTAACCATTCTAATAATTTTTTATTTTTATCTAGGTCAGCATCACTAACCTTTTCCACTATATTTGTTAGTTATTCAATCAGTGGCTTTGTCCCATCTAGAGTTGGCAAATTGAATGCATCTAAAAATATGTCTTTGATGTCTTACAATGCCTACTTCTACCTATGCTCCCTCCTAAGAATTTTTTTATGCTTCTTCCTTACTAGGGAAGATTGTTGGAGTATACCCATTTTTTCTATAGTCATTGTGTCATAACCATACTTGGGTAACACAATCTCTTCATCAAGGCTCACATCTCCATATTGGATCACTTCTTCTTCCTTTGATGAACTTGGACTTGGCACTAAGATTTGAAATGGTGTTGCATCTATGCTCGGCTTCTGTATAGTATGACTAAAAGGAGTGCCAGATTATTGTTTGGTTATCAGGGCTTGGATGGTTGTTTGCTCCTTCAATTGTGGTGTCAACTCTATCTCTTTAGGCTTTCCCTTGACTTCCACAATGACTTGTGATGCACCTTTATCTTTTTTTGTAGGTGCAAATAAGTCTATTCAACCTATTTCTTGTTGTTCTTCAGTAGTGACTTTTGTTTCCAATGTATCCTTTGCAATTGCATCAACCTTTTCAGATGTAGCTTTTGGATTTTTGTCCAAAGGTGGTGCATGAGTGACTTGAGGGATGATAGAATGTGGTTCTTGTGGATTCACCTCTACCCTTGCTGTTTCAGTCACTGATTTCTACAATTCATCCATACTAACCAATACGGGATTATCACAAAGTTTTGCCTATAGTGTGGATTGATTTAGTATCTTCTTGAGATCTTCCTCTATAAGGGGATTGATATTATAAGTTGTGACATCAAAAACATCCTTAACTATTATTATTTCAATATTTTTACTTGGTGAATTTTGAGGGCTAACATTAGGCAATTGTGTGTCTTGCATACTCTATTCTTCTTGTTGCTCATGCTCATCTGTTGCCTTGTCATCTATGTTCATTTTAGTTGCTCCCTCAATGATACCTTTATTCTTATCATCTTCTTCTCCATCCTTCACTTCAATGGGTTCTAGCTCACCTTTCTTGACTATTGTCAACCTATATGTATGCTTCCACATTTGTGTGGACTTCTTAACTACATCTTCAATATTATTATGTAAAATGCTAAAGGCTTTATATTTAGGTGTAAACCAAACTGCATATTTCTTCATAACCTTAGTAATTTGACCCTTATTTTAAGCATCACTTGTGTAAGTGAGGTCTCTCTTATTTGTCTTTCCAAGTTTTGACAATAGTGCCATTTTTGCTCAACTCTATCATATAGGCTTTTTGGCATTAAGTTGGTAATTTCTAGTGGAGTACTCTTGAATTTTTTTAGTATGGCATATGTAGCCTCCTCCACTTGATTCTTTTCAACTTTACCCAAATTATCAAAATCAACATGTGTAAATCTTGATAAGTCTCCACTATTCTTAACATTTTCACATAAATTTTCAAGATTTGATAGGCAATTATGACTCACCACTTTAAATTGGTTGTTTTCATCTGATTTTGTTTTCTCCTCATTAGATTCTTCTTATGCAACATATTTCCTTCTTGGTCTTTTCTGCACTTGACCTCCCTGCTTTGAAGGTTTTGAAAATTTTTTTGCCTTTAGTGCAATTGCACATGCACTAGCCCTTGTAGTAGGTGTAGTTGGCTTGGGTTGACTCAGCTTGACTACCTTCTTGGCTTTTGTCATAGATTGGGCCTTATCCTTACTCTTCTTTGGATAAGTGGGTGTAGGTCCTTCCTCAACTTATTCTCCCTTAGCACCATCAGCAACTTCAGTCTCCTCTTATGGTTGATCTTCACCCATACCCTGAGTAAGTGGAAGTGGTGCTTGTGCCTGGATGTATTCTTCCTTCACTTCCTCTTCTTCTTCTTCTTCCTCCTATTCAACAACCTCACCAATTTTATCTTTCAATTTCTTCATGAGCCTATCTTTCTTCTTGATAATAGAATTTTTCTTCAATTCCATGGTAGTTTTGGACTTTTCTAACTCATATTTTCCAAATGCCTTAGCATTTTTGTCAATTTCTTTTTCCAATAAAGCTATGATAGCTACAAAAGTTGCATCCACGTTTATTTGATATCTCAACCATCTCACCCTTGGTGTAGCAGCTTGTACAAAAGTATAGTCATCATCTATGAGAAAAAAGATATCATCATAATGTTTCTCTACTATAGATACTAGTATTCTCAATCTTTTCTTCATCGACTACTTGAAGTCTTCAAAATAACTTGTCATCACAGATTCAAAATTCTCACCCAATTGTTCAATGAACTCACTAATCTACACTACCACTAACCTATTGTTTTCCAACCAACTGTTCCAAAATTAGGAAAAGTGTTTTCAACATAAAAGAATATGAAAATCAATATAGAACCAAATTTGCATTGTAGACTCTTTTTCTTTCTAATTGCTCCAAGGTTCTCTATCAATTGTTGTAGTTGTAGTTCTGCTAGATCATATGTATGATCTTTCTTAACAATTTTATATCCCACATCCACTACTATACAAGGCACACTATTCAATCTTCTAGATTGGTAAAACTTGTGTGAGATAACCCTTACTATGAACTTTATCAATGGATTAGTAATTGTTTCAATTTTCATGCATCTCTTGTTCCACACGGCTCTAGTGTTCTTCTCAATTACCTCTTTTGAGTCACTTCTCAATGTCTTAGGTTGATCTAGGGTTGGATAAATAGTAACCCAATGGATTATCCTCTTGGTTATTTTGATAGGTTCATTATCCAACCATAATGAACCATCATGAATCTAGCTAAGCATTATCCTAATCCATTTTGTCTTGAACACATTTGGAAAATCTAGGGCTCATGTTAACCCTTAATAGTGATGAATCGTTGCTCAAATCTTCTACAACTGCTTCGAATAGATTTCCAAATCACCTTTTGCTCTACCTACTCTCTCTCAAGTTTGAAATGATGTGAAATGAGTGAAAAATCAATAAAATAACCTTTAAAACTCTATAATTAATGTTGAGTGCTTACAAAACTGTAAGCATGGCATCAACCAATTTCAAGCTCACTTGACATCCATTATGAGCTCAGCATCAACTAGCCAGCCTGATAGCTTGGAATCTTCTAGTATTTACTCGGCACACATAGGAAATATTTCATGTTCAATAGTAACATGAAAAACTAAAAGATTTTTCTTGGATTTCTAATAACATCTTGCATCTTTGTTCATGCTAATGTAATCTTTTTAGTACTAAGTCCTTTGAAATTGATGTATGATATAACCTTTAAATATCAATCCCACATACCTCTTGATTGCTTAGTTTGATGAGGTATGATCACCTAAACCATTGGGTGAAGTGATCCCTTCTCCATTTGATGTACTACAATCATCTTTCTTTTTACATGTCTTTTTCATTTCACTTCTAACATTTTCAACATCTTCCTTGTGTTTGCCTTTATCAAATTTAGAAACTTGGTGCCTTTGACCTAGTTGGACAATAATGACTGATGTGACCAATCTTCAAACAGCTAAAACATGTGGTTTGACTCAACCACCTCTTGTAGTCACATTTGAAGTGTGTCCTAATACAATTCTCTAGAACATGTTCATATTCTTGACAATAATAATAGATATGCCTAGTATTGTAATCCCAATTATAAGAGTTTCCATTGTTCCTTAACTTTGTTTGCCTTTTTGATGACCACATGGATTTCGATCTACACTCAAAAGCTCTATGTCCATACTTATGATAGTTGTGACACTATCCTTCAAATCCTTGTGTACATGGTCTTGGCTCTACATTTATGTACCTGATGACCTTGTTTCTTGCGCTTTTGGAAATGAACCATGCTCTTATGCTTTACATTTTGATTTTCAGTCTTACTCCTATGCACATTAGCAGTATGTCCTTTCTTACCACAATTATGACAAGTAGGTTTGGAATTATTACCTTTGTTTCTCTTTTCTTCTAGACTTTTGGATGAATTTCCTTCTTCAATACTTGTGTATCCCAGTCCAAATGTATCATGATTGGATCTAGGGGATCTTAATAATTGCTCAAAATATTTGATGGCTTCTTTTGGTTTGTTGAAACTTTTAAAAAATTCTTTTTCCTTTTTAGGTCATTTTGTAGTTGTTCATTCTACAACTTCAATGTGGTAATCTCAGTTTCCTTAACATTTAGCTCATAGTTTTCATTCATCATTTGACTCAGTGTATCCAATTACATGGTGGAAATCTTGGTTGGCTTTGATGATTTCTCTTCTAGTTTGTTGACCAAAACTCTTTTTTCTTCTTCAATCATGACTTTGTCTTCCATGGCTTTCTTCTTTTGTTCAATCACCTCACATAGCAATATGGCTTGCGATTCTTGCTCTAACTTGATATTTTTTATTTCCTTAGCATGGGCTCTATTCTTTTCCATTAGATCTGTAACTACTATGTCAAATTCATTAGAGTCTCCATCTATAAATAGCATAGTAGTGTCCATCTCTCTGTATTGTGTGTCATTCTCCTCAATAGAAATTTCCTTCCTTCTCTTCAAATATTTCTTTAGGTCTTCTCTTGCTTGATTCAGTTGATGTAGAATGAGATGTATTCCAATCTCCTAATTCTCAATAGTCTTTTCCAACTTGTACACTTCCATTTCAAGATCTTTCCTCAAAGCTACAAAGATTCTCTTTTAGAGAACAAGGCTCTAATACCAATTGTTGGAATTGCAATAGGAAAGGTAAACTTCTGAGAGGGGGTGGTGAATCAGTAGTTTAAACTTGGACCCATAAAAGCTTTCACCACACATCCATCTCATACATTCAATGAGTAGACTAAATAGAATGTAAAGCATATACATCTAAAACATGTAATCAAGTAAACATTCACACACATATATGACACCAGATATGATTAACCAGAAACCCTCCAATGAGAAGGTAAAACTAGGGTGAGGATGACACCCAAAACTCTTCACTACTACAGTAATAAAGTTTATGCAATGAAGGTTACAATTTTTTGACCATGAAACATGATCTACCCTATGAAAGATCTACCTTATTAAAGGCTTACAAAGACAATCAGGTCTCACCCTGTTAAAGGATTTCAACACCGTGATAGAAGTATGCCTTGCTAAAGAACTTTAACTCATAATTAAGTAAGTACCTTGGTAGAGGATTTCAATACAAACTATTAGGACTACTCTATTAAGAGATTCTGACTGAAATCACTTTTTAGAATGTCTTAGCATTGATCCTATATATGGTTAGCACTTGATTTCTTGATAATAGATCACCTCTAAATTATTGTCTTCTCGATCCTTCTTGATCAAATGTCTCTTTGTTGTGTACTCTTCTCTTTCCTTTGTTCTACTCTAACTAATTCTATAATATAATCTCATTTCATAACTCCTTAGCCACCATGAATGCTATGTTTACACATGAAAAATTCTCTATACTCTGATTCAACACCTTACACAATCACTAGAGAGTTTAGGGTTTGTCCTTAAGAAGACTTTGGTGAGTTAGGGTTATGTATGAATCTACAGCTAAGATTCATCCTTTTTGCCACTTAATCATTCCCTTTTTTTGATTGGCTACATGTAATTGCATTGGGAATCCAACTTAAGATTCATGGTTAGCTCTAAAGTATTATAATTCATCTTTAAGTTGACTCAAAAATGGTTTATATAGTTGTTTGTGGCTTTACATACAAATATTTAAAAATTGTCGTACTCAGTACCTAAAGTCTCTGATGCTCAACATATATTGATCTCCCTGTTGTCTCAACATCTATATTACTTGATATCCACTATTTTCTCAGCACTTGAATCACTTGGCATACATTATTTTCTCGACACTTGAGTGAATCAACACATGAGTGGCTCGACACTCACTGTGTGTTCGGCATGTACTACTTGTTTGACATGAACTAAGTAAATAACTTAAGTGTGTTGACACCCACTTGTCAAAATCAATCTCAGTTCAATAATAATTTACATATCACACACTTGATTGCATACTTCTTAACAAATAAAATAACCTTCCTTTATACCATATCCTTAAAATAATTCCTTGAGTCATCCTTGAGTCTTTTTCAATTAATTATAATAAGATCTCATTAAAATATTATAAAACATTAGACCTTTTCATAATTATAAGTCATTATCTGCTCACAATCTTTACAAATTATTACTCATGCGACCCTTGACCTAACAGACTTTTTGATGTCTTCTATCACAGTCTAACTACACTCGTCCCATTTCTATCCTGATTAAGAGATACAAATCAATCATTAGAAACCACTTATCATATACTTTGTTTTCTTATTGTCCTATATAAATCTTTAATAACTTTTTTATATCTTCAAACTCTCTATACATTTTGTTATCCACTTCATTAGGACAAAATATAGAAAAATTCCTTATCTATCCTTGATGTGATTATCAAAATATAGTCTATATAACCTCGTTCTCTATCTACTACTTTGTTAGTCTTTATAGAAATAATATTACGTTTACATAAATGACAAAGATAATCATGAATGCAAATGTCAATCATGTACCCACTCTCTAATTCTTAGGATACTCCTCCAAAAGAATAGTATCATCATTCATGCTAACAAGATTGTCTACCTCCTATTTTGGCCTCAATTTGGAACAACTATCTTATTCCCAAGAAAAACAATTTTCAATGGCTTGCTCTCCAAGATAAAATCCTGACCCTAGATAACCTCAACAAGAGAGGTATGTGTTTTCCTAATTGGTGATTTCTTTATGTAGCTCATGCAGAGTTGGTTGATCACATCTTCATTTATTTCTCTTATGCTTGGAATACTAGGATGGAACTTATGAAAGCTTGGATCCTCTTTTGGATAATGCTAGAAAACTTGGCTAATATGTGGAGACTATGGAAATATTTTAAAGGAAGATAGACAAAAATCTTTTAGATACTTTTGTTCCCCTATGTTTTATGGTTCCTCTAGAAAGAAAGGAAGAATAAGGTGTTCAAGGATGAAGAACAACCTTTCCAAATCCTAGAAAATCAATTCAAGAACAATGTTTCTAAAAAATATAATCTATGTATAAGGAGAAGGTAGATTTTAATGTAGGAGAAAATGTTCATCGAAGGAGAAAAAAAGAAGATGAGACCAAAGAAACAAGGAACAATGTGAGATGGCACCATCCTTTGCCTAGTTGAATCAAAATGAATTTTGATGGAGTTGCTAAGGTAACTCCTAGACCTATTGCATATGGTGCAATAATAAGTTATGAAGAAGGTAATTTTAGTAAAGTCATGGCTATTCCATTAGGAACCCAAACTATCCACATGGAAGAAGTGATGGGTCTTTGATGACCATAAACCATAATACCATAATACCATAAAAAAAAACAAAGAAACAACAAAAAATGCAAGAACAAACTATGGACTTCTTATTTGAGCTGTAAATGTGGAGTTACAAAATTCACAAGTATAATATGATAACCTGCATGGGTGCCCTTCATTACAATAATTTGCAAGACAAGCTATAAACTATCACCCAAAGATGTCCTAAACAATGTTCGGGCCTTTCTTAAAGGGCAATTTTATGCCACCCAAGAAGTTTCTAGCCATTGAAAAAAAATACCTAGGGCCACCACACCCTAACAATACATAAAGAGTTGGCCAAATACATATTTGATAATTATTTTAGATATTTTAGGTAGCCCAACTTTGGAAGGCCATAACTCTCAAATTGTTTCTCTGATTGGCTATTACAACCACTTTTCGAAAATGTTAGGTCATGATCTAGAGGATTGGAATTGTGTAAGTGCCCTTTCATCGAGTTTTCAGACCTCATCTAGGCACTCTAAGGCCTCCAATGGTGAACCTATAGATTTTTCTACAAATCTTTCCACCAAAAATTTGTAATAACTTCTTTGATACTTAAGCTTGAGAAATTAGATTTTTTATGGTAGGGTTATAACTCTAAAATGAGCCTTTTTGTAGAAAATGAGAACATTTCGAGCTCATATGATAAACTTACTAAAAATAGCAAGTTCCCATAAATAGTAACCATGTTATCTACTAGTCCTTATTAAAATAGAAAAGACTAAAAATAAAATATTTTTGGGTGATGCAAGATTTCTCTTACACCCAGGATGCTCCTAAATCAAATACCTGGGGTAATTTGAGAAGTGACTCTATCACATCTCAAGTTTTCAGAGGAAAACCAAGATGGTGAACCTCCTCCCTTGCTAGCCATGATGAATCCTCTACTAGCCTCCCTTTCCATTTGACCATGTATTCCTCATAAGTTATGTTCCTTGTACTTTTTCCAATACGGTTGTCTAGTATCTCTTGAATCTCCTTTGTAATTAAACTAGTTTTTAGAATACTCCACTATGCTTCTACAACTTCATCTCCATCACCTCCTTCATAATTCTCTATCAAATATGAAATGTTAAATACTGGTGAAATATTCAATTCAGTAGGAAACTCCACTTCATAAGCATTTCCAAAATCATGTTTTTACACTATCTTGCCCATTGCAAACTTCTTCATCTTCAACTTATTATATGTCCTCACTAGAAAATGCTCTTTTCTCAAATAAACCATGATTTCATCTCCAATCAGAAATTCCTTATACCTCCTTTTTGCATATCCCTTAGCTTTATACAATGTATTCATTTTTATGATGTATTTCCTCACCTTGTCATGGATGTTCTTCAAATGTTCAGCAAATTTTTCTACTTCAACACTACTTATCTCTCCTTTATCCAACTGTCTTAATTCAGAAGCATTTATGGGACTACTCCCATATACAATCTAGAATGGTGATTTACTAGTACTCTTTTTGATAGAATTATTATATGAAAATTATGCCTATGGTAAAATCATATCCCATCCTTTTGGCTTGTCTCCTACCAAACATCTCAACAAGTTTCCCAAACTATGATTCACAACTTCTATCTGTCCATCAGTCTATGGATGATGTGATGAACTAAACTTCAAATATATCTTCAAATTCTTCAATAATGTACACTAGAAATACCCAACAAATTTGGTATCTCAATCTAAAATTATACTCTTTGGTAGACCATGTAGTCTTACCACTTTTCTGAAAAACAACTATGCCACATGAACAACATCACTAGTCTTCTTGCAAGGGATAAAATGTTCCATCTTTGGAAACCTATCAAGCACCACAAAAATAGAATCATTCCCTCACTGTGTCCTTGGTAATCCAAGAACAAAATTCATGTTAACATCCTCTCACAGTTCTCTAGTACAAGTAATGACTGATACAACCCCATATTCTATTTCACCCCTTTCACCATCTGACATACTCTACAACTTTGTACAAACTTCTTCACATCTTGTTGTAGCTATGGCCAATAATAATTCTCAAAAACCAAAGAAATGATCTTATCTATACCAAAATTTCCAGCCAATCCTCTAGTATGCTTCTTCTTGATGAAATTCTCTCATTGAACTCTTGGTAATGTGCAACTGGCTTCCTTTGAACAACATACTATCCTGGATCATGAAATCCAACCACTTTGTCCTATCAAGTGTAACAGGTTTTTTATAGGCCTTCTACACTTCACAAAAATTAAGATCATCTAGATACAAAGTACTGAGCTCCTTGAGCCCAACCACCTCTATCTACATTTCTATTAGCAAAAGTTGTCTTCTACTAAGAACATCTGCAACTTTCTTAAACTTCTTACTCCTATGTTTCAAAATAAATGTATAACTCTGAAAAAACTCAACCCACTTCAAATGTCTTTGGTTCAATTTTTCTTGACTATTCAAATATCACAAATCTTGATGATCAGTGTACAAAACAAACTCCTTAGGAAGAAGATAGTGTCTCCACTTCTTCAATGCTTGAACTATAGCATAAAATTCCTGATCATAAACTAGATATTTTATTTTTGCATCATTCAGTTTCTCATTGAAATAAGCAAGAGGTCTACTTTCTTGGCTCATAATAACTCCTATTTCAATACCACTAGCATCATACTCTACTTGAAACACCTTGTTAAAATTAGGAAGTGCTAAAATAGGCTACTTAGTAACTTTTTGTTTCAATAGATTAAAACTCTTATTTTCTCTACAATCCACTTAAATTCTTTCCTATCCCCTCTCATTGTTTTAGTCAAGGGTCCACAAATACTGCTAAAACCTCTTATGAACTTTCTATAAAAACTAGCTAGTCCACCAAAAGATCGTACCTCTATTGCACTCCTTGGAGTAGCTCATTCAAGGATAGACTTCACTTTCTCTGGGTCCATTTTCAAACCTTCTCTTGAGACTACAAATCCCAGGTACACCAACTCCTTCTTTACAAAACTATACTTAGTTAGGTTTATCAGCAACTTTTCTTCTCTTAACTTATCAAACACCTTTCGAATGTGGATTAAATGATCCTCCAATGTCTTACTAAAGATCAAAATATCATCTAGGCAAACAATGACAAACTTACCTAGAAATTCCTTCAATACCTCATTCATGAGCCTCATGAAAGTGTTTGGTGCATCAATTAGTCCAAAAGGCATGAATAATCATTTGTATAGTCCTTCCTTTGTCTTGAAAGCAATCTTCCACTCATCACCTTCTCTAATGTAAATCTGATGGTATCCACTCTTCAAATCTATCTTTGTGAAATACTTAGCTCCACTCAAATAGTCCATAATATCATCCATTCTTAGCAATGGAAATATATACTTGATTGTGATCTTTTTGATAGTGCAAGAATCTATGCACATCCTCCATTCTTCATTCTTCTCTGGTGCTAATACTATTGGTACAACACATGGACTTAGACTCTCTTGAATTAACCCCTTCTGCAATAACTCATGAACTTGTGTGTTCAACTCTTCACTTTTTGCTAGTGTCATTCTATGCACTACCTTGTTGGAAATCCATCAGGTACATTATCTAATACAATATCAAAAAAAAATCCCAACATATCTACAACTTCTACAGGCACCTCCTCTAATTTTTCTTTACTATCTTTTCTAATTATAGCAAAACACATATACTCACGCTTCATACCTTTAAGAAACTCTTTTCCATCAACAAAACATATTCTGGTAGTACTAAATACCTTTTCTTCTTTATCCTTCAATGGTTTCAACTTATGTTTCACTCCATCCTTGGTCAAAGTGTAGGTATTTTCTCACTCATTGTGTACAACATACCTATCAAACTTCCATGTCCTACCCAACAACATATGATATAGGTATGATATCACATAGTACCTCATCCTAGTATCTTCCAATCTTGAACTTCATAGAGCACTACTCATTGACCATGACCTTGTGGTCATCTTGCACCCAAGAAATCCAGTATGGATACAGGTGTTTCTATCTCTTCAGCTTCAACTTGGTGATCATCACTTCTAACACTAGATTGTTAGTACTTCCACCATCAATTATCACATCACAACACTTATCTTCACATCTACACCTTGTGTGGAACAAAATCCTTCTTTGATCAAGTTCATTCTCACCACTTAGTAGGACTCTTCTATTAACTAGGACTTCTCCTCTTTTAGCATCTTTAGAATGTAATGATCTAGAATTTTCATCAACATGTGCAACTTTGGTCTGGCCTTCTATTATTCAATCTATTCTTCCTTGGCATTGGGTACATTCAAATGTTGTATGCCCTTCTTCTTCGTAGTGAAAACATTTCCCACAAAAGGCTCCTCTTCTAGATCCTTGTCCTCTTCCTCTTCCTCTTTTATCTCTATTATTATAATCATGGAAATGATTAGAATTGTTTCCCCTCTAGTTTTAACTGCTACTCTTGGCCTCATCCTCATTCTTCTAATCATCATTATGGCTCCATAAGATTGTCCACCAGATCTTCGATCGTGACCTCTTCTACTATTCTTGTTTTCAAACTTCTTGTTTAGTTTTTCTTCAACTCTTCTAGAAAATTGGTATGCCTCCTCAATACCATTCATTCAAACTAGACTCAACTTATCCTAAATGCCTAGCCTTAACCCATAAAGATAACAGGGCACTTTCTCCTTATCAGCTTCTACATGGTATGTTCTAATGAGAACTCAATGGAACTCTTCGGTATACTCTTGAACAAATTTTTCCACTTGCTTCAACCCTTGCATTTTCTTCAACAAATCAAGCTTATAATCTATAGGAATGAATTGTCACTTTAATTTAGCTACCATCCATTCTCATTTGGTGATATTTTCCTTTCCCTTTCTATTTCACTCCAACTAAACCTCCTGCCACTAGATCTTCGTATGTCCCTTTAGTTTTTCCTTCGCAAACTTGACCCTATCAGAATCCTCAATATCTTCATACTCAAAGTATTCCTCTAGTTCATTGATCCAATCAATCATCTCCTCTAGGTTAAGATTTCCTAAAAATGTGAGAACCTCAAACTTAGGTCTTTTTTCAATCTTGGAGATGGCCCTAAAAAGCCTCTCTTTCTTTGGGTTTAGAACTACCTTTATTTTGACATTTTTGTCTACATCATCCTCATCCTCAATTTCATCTCTTATAGGAATATTTATTCCTTTGTGCATTTGTTCTTCCAAAGCTTGCATTTTTCTTTGGAGGGCTAGGAAACCATTAGGTGTAACACCTATAGTTCTTCCCCCACACTCTCTTCATGGAGTCATTTTCATGCTTCCACTAAAACCCTAATGTAAATTGTCTCACAAACAGTGATCTATCTACACACTTAGCACAAACCAAAATCCTGGTGCAAACTGCCCCACAGTCAGTGATCTTTCCACACACTCAAGAACTCTAGCTCTAATACCACTTGATGAAGGGTGCTCCCCTTAATACCATAAACTATAACAAAAAACAAAGAAACAAAGGAAATGCAAGGACAAAATATGGACTTCTTATTTGTGCCACAAATGCAGAATTATAGAATTCATAAGTACAATATGCTAACCCACATAGGCACCTTCATTACAATAATTTGCAAGACAAGTTGTGAACTATCACCCCAAGTTGTCCTAGACAATGTTTGGGCCTTTTTTTAAATAGGCAATTTTATGCCACCCAGGAAGGTTCTAGACATTAAAAATTAATACCTAAGGCCGAGAGACCCTAACAATACATAAAGAGTTGGCCAAATACATCATTGATAATTATTTTATATATTTTGCATACCCCAACTTCAGAAGGCCATAACTCTCCAACTATTGTGCCAATTGGCTATTATAACCACTTTTTGGAAACACCAACTCCTGATCTACAGGCTCAGAATTTCACAAGCACCCTTCGATCAAATTTTTGAACCTCATCTAGGAACTTTAAGGCCTCCAATGGTGAGCCTAAATATTTTTCTACAAATTTTTCCTCCAAAAATCCACAATAACTTCTCTGATACTTAAGCTTGAGCAATGAAAATTTTATGGTAGGCTTATAACTCTAAAATGAACTTTCTTATAAAAAATAAGAACATTTCAAGCTTATATGACAAACTTACTAAAAATAGCAAGTTCCCATAAATAGTAACCACCTTGTCTACTAGTCCTTATTAAAATAAAAAATATTGAAAAGAAAATATTTTTGGGTGATGCAAGATTTCTCTTACACCCAGGATGCTCCTACATCAGTCTTCTTAGTGGGGTTAAATTGGCTAGAAATTTAAATCCTAAATGGATATGGATCGAAGGTGATTCCCTAAATATTCTTAACTATATATCTAAAGGTGTTTCCTCTTCGTGGGCCATAGAATATATGATAAAGGAAGTTAACACCCTTCTTAGTAAATTTGAGAAAGTTTATATATCTCATTTATATTGAGAGGTGAACAAAGATGTTGACTCACTTGCTAATGTGAAGGTAACTAAGGGAACCTCCTCTTTTTGGAGCCATGAGGACTTGTTTAATCATGACAATAAGGTGATTATTAAGGGTATCTGTAGGATCAAGGTCACCAAAACTATGCTCTTAAGTGGCAATCAAAAATTAGAAAATCAAAGTTATGTCAACTTGATGTGCAATTTTTTACTTGTTATTAACTTTATATCAAAAAGTTGAGAGAGAATAATGTCTAGCAAATTGAATATAGTTTCTAAACTACTAGGACTTATCTCAAAAAAATAAAAATTGATTGGTCAAAATTTTGAATTTTAATGCAATATTACAAAAATTTTAGAATAGAAATAAGAAGTAGATGTATGTCTGACCACCTTAATCAAATGATAATATTTTTTAACAATATTCTAGATATAAGTAGTAGGCTCATGCCTAGATGTGACACATATTTTTGGGTATTTTTATTCTAAATAAATAATAGTTAATTAATTTTTTACTTTAGTATTTTTGGAATTAAAAAACTCTCATGTCTGACCACCTTAACTAATTCAAAACTCTACAAAATTCATTTTTTTCATTTTTTTTCCGTATAGTAGAAGAAACATAGAATGTGATGCATCTTTTGGATTTAAAAAATCTTGTACCAATTGAAAGTTATAGTTGTTTTTCAAGTAGTGTGTCAGTCAGCACTTTATATGTAACTCCATTAGAAAATAAGTAATAATTACTTACTAAACTCATAATTTGAAAAAAATTACATTTATAGAAAGATAAGAACATTCTTAAGAAACCCTTTTCATTTCATCAAATTTTGGTGAGAAAAAGTCATCAGCTACATGTTTGAAGTAAAATTCACATAAAGTTAGGCCAAAAGCACATTTTTAGGATGTTTTTAAAGTTGACCATACAGGTTTGGTATCAAAAAAATATAGTAGACCTTGTAAAGATATTTATTGTTTTCATTTAGTGTCAGGGTGGGTGGGAAAAAAGTTGAAATAGATTTTGAAATGGTTTGAGATATTTCAGAACTACAAATTTTTCAGATCACCACTTTTTGGCACACCATGATCCTGCACATACCCTTAACTATGATAGTATATTTAGCAAAAGTGGCAATATTTTATGTAATCTTGTATAGGACAGAAGAGTTTTGGGAAATCAAGTGTAAATATTTAGAATTATGCTTGAGATAGAATAATGCAGCTATAATTAATTCCCATGCTTTATGGGTATTTTTGTTTCATTCTTATCCCATTGAAGCTCCACCTATTTTATTTTTCTCTAAGAGTATAAGTTTTTGGCCATGAAAATTTTGAGAATAGGTGGCAAAGTGACAAAGAGGAAACCCAATAACTCTAGAAAGTGGAGGAAAGAAAAAGAGGTGTGGGAAAAACCAGTTGAGGGAGAGCTGGCATCATATATGGAACATATGAAACCTACAAAACTTAATGTTATAGAAGATTTCATTAATGGATGGAACAATAGAGAGATTATCCTTGGGGGAAGGAAATTAAAGCTTGAAATCATGTGGTGGCCAAAATTATTGGGCTTAGTGCTCAAGGTAAGTGTTTATTCTAGGACTTTAAGTAGTCAGAATTAGCAGCTGGTAAATTCCCTAAGGAAAGTAATGACCAACTTATCAAGTTGGAGGAGGGGATTTTTGTGACATCTTCTATTAAGTTATTATGGTGTTAGGTACCCACATGTAGTGCCTATCCCATTTGACTTCTACAAGTCATCCCAATGGATGCAACCTTATTGATCTCTCCTTGAGAAGGGATCATGGTTGTGACCATGAGTTGTCTACACCCTTGAGGTGATTGGATTTATGTTAATGTATCAGCTACTTTGATTATACTTATGGGTGATTTATGAGATTATGATGTGATTTATCGTTCACTAAGATTTGTACTAGTGGTTACCAGGATCAATGTGGTATCATGATGTTGTTCCACGATTACCCTAAAATGTATGTAGAGATTGCACTCTGTACTATTACGCTTCTATACTAGACTAGATTTCTGTACCAGTGGTTAGTCATGTTTATGACTATGTCCACTCATGTGTTTTAAGTGCTTTTTCATGTTGATTATACAACCATTATTAAATTCTTAAATAATTAGAAATGGATTGTCCATGTTGGATTCATTGGTTATGTGTTGTGGATATTTACCTTGTTATATTTTGATCCGAGAGATACTTGTTACTCATGTTATGTTTTACATTTGAGATAACATGAGGGTCAGATGTTATACTTTGATTTTTGTATCATAGATGTTAGACTATGTTGTTTACCTGATCATATTTGCATGATGATGCCATTTTGAGATGATAGTATGTTTTAGGATGGTATCTAGTTATCCTGTATTTGGACATATCTCTGATTATGTTATGTGAGGGATTTAATGTTATGGTTAGTTACTTCATTTTTTCTTCATTATGTTATATGTGAATGTGAATGATGTAAATAGATTATTTCAGTATAATTAAATAAATGGTTAAATTAGGTCATTTAATGCATTTATTGTTTTGGCTATGTTATTATATGTAATTGCACTTGACTGTGTATTTTAATGTGTAAGATTTATATCAGTAGCAGTGGCACTTAGAGTTAATGATTCAGTTGTTCATATTTTACCAATGTCATCCCTATATGGTCAATGTATCCTTATTTTAAATGTTTAAATTAAACTTTCTAGTGATTTGATAAATCTAGACTCATTTGTATTATGTGACGAGACATGTGAGCGAATCTATGCATTTAGAGGTTGACATTGTCATGAAGGTTGTTAAGGAAATTCTATGATTTTGGGGTTTTTGAGCTTTATTTTATTTTACTTTATTTTTTGGTAGCTTCGCCATAAATGAATTCCTATTTGTAGGAATCACCTATTTTCATTTGGGTCAATTCGCAATTTGACTAGGTTGGCTATTATTTTCCCTAATCGATTATTCACTCGAAAAGTGAATAAGTATTAAAAAAAGGAATTTAATTCTGGGGGGACTTTGCACTTTTAAATTAGAAAGTTTGAGAGTAAAGCCCAAAATCATCTTCATGAGGATTTACTATTATATTCGTTGTGGGAGCTACGAGCATGGGATCATCGCGAGATTGGCCTCATTAGATCCATCTTGGGGAGACCTTGGATTACCATGATTTTTTGGCTACTTCAGCAAGATTTTTATTTTATGGTTCAGATTCTTGTTTGGCCCTTTTGGCTGTGAGGTAGGGATCTCTTGTTTTATTGTTTTGGCTCCATTTCTGCTTTTCTTTTTGGTAGTCATTTGTTAGGAGGCTAAGAACTAGTGTTCTCCTTTGTTCTATATGCTAGCTCTACTTAGTTGGGTGGGTATGAGTGATTCCCTATTTTTTGGGATGAGGGTTTGGGGTTTTGCACCATTATGCTTTTCATTCTTGTTTATAGACTCCAAACCCATATTTTATTTGATATTTGTGACTTTTGTGCCCTAAGACCGAATGGGTTTTATTTTCAAATTTTTGGAGTTTTGGAGTTTTTACCTCATTTTGTGCATCACTCTATTGTCTCGAGTTTTCATGGCATGATGTTGGTCGTGGACCTGGATCACCCATTGGGATGCTAGTTTTATCATTGTTGCACTTTTATGTTGTATTGGGATGTGTGCCACATCCTTACTCCTAACTTTTTGTTTGATTAATTTATTTTATATCTAATGTTATTATTTCCTTTGGACCCTTGTTGATTATTTTGTGTACACTAGAATTTGTGTAGAATCCATACTCCTAGATTGAGGCTGCTTGAGTGAGTTCATGATGTGTGGTCTTCTTGCATCACAAGGATTCGTGTAGAATCCATAATCCATACTCCCAGATTGAGGTTGGTTGAGTGAGTTCATGATGTATGGTTTTATTGTTCTTTGGGATTCATGTAGAATCTTTCCTCTCGAGATTATTTTTGGTTGAGTGATATTTTGCTTGTGTTCTCATCTTGTCCTTTTGTTATGATCTTCGTGATGGTGGTGTGCCACACATGAGCATGTACACTTGCATTTGTCAGGTGACTTGCGAGGCCTGATCTTCCTTGGACTTGTAGGAAGTTATGATCATTAGGGTTTGGTTAGGAATGTGCATGCCTACGAGAACTCATTGTTGGATGAGCATGGGTAGGGTAGGGTAGCATATGGAAGGGCTTTTATCTTGCAGCATGATGACTACTCCCATGGGTTGGTAGAGTAAGTTTTAAGTGATAACTAAATAAAAACATTGGGTGGTAATAAATATAAGATAATGTTGGAATATTCAAATGGGAAGAGTACTTCTAAGAGGGGGGTTGAATCAGAAGTACAACACCTTTTTAACCTTTTTTAAATCCTTTAAACATATAACTAAAAAAAAAAATTGCATGCATGTAAACATATAAAAGAACATAAAATCAATCACATGCAATAACACACAACACTAGAATTGATAACCTAAAAACCCTCCATGAATAAAAAGGTAAAACTAGGGTGGGGATGATAGCCACAAAAATCACTATAGCAATCAATGTTCCACCACTTCTAATGGTTTACCCCATGAAAGGCCTACCCTGTTAAAGGCTTTACACTATGTCAATAGTGACCTAGTTAGAGAATTTACAAACACTTACATGAAGTGCCACCCTGTTAAAGTATTTACAATAGGTTGTTAAACCCACCTAATTTAATATGACTTTCATGACCTTCTCCAAAGGTTCTCTTACCTAGCTGTTAAGATAACCTATCAACATAGGATTTCAACCTCTAATACAATTGTGAGAGAGTATTAGAATATTTGACCTGATTGAATGCAATCTCAAATTGTTGGATTCAGGTACTAGATCTGCTCTTCTCATTCTGATCCCTGCTTGATCTGATCTCTAAATGTATCCCCTGCTCTATTCTAATCAACTAGATGTATATTTGCAGTCCATTTCACTAAGTCCTTGACACCTTTGCTGATTACTCTGTTCTGTAGTTTGATAACTCCATCAATAACCTTCTCAACTCTTGTCTTAGCAATCTCAAAAACTTCTTCAACTCTTTCAATATGGTTTTGTGGTCTCCTTATAAAGATATTGTGGACTTAGGGTTTTTTATGCATTCATGAACTTGAAATTCTTGGTCAAATCCTTTGTTTTCACCTATTGGTTGCATGTTGTCTCTAATTTTTTGATTAGCTACATGTTGATTTTATAGGTAATTGCAAGGATTCGATCTTATCTTCTTATCCTTTTGTGAGTCATGCAAAAATTGTTTTACATCTTATTTTGTGATGGCACAAACTTTTATGTTGATCCTGATTTACTCGACACATATTGTATTCCTGATGCTTGGCACATACTATTTTTGGATTGCTCAATATCTGCTACATTTTTGGTTTGCTTGGCACCTATTATATCCTGGTTTTCTCGACACCTATTATATCTTGGTTTGCTTGGCACATGAATGTTCCTAGATCACTTGGCATCTAAACAATTCTAGATCACTCCTCATACATTGTGTACTCGACATATATAGTGAAAATAGTTAAGTGTGTTGACACTCAATTGTCAAGACTATTCTTTTGACCAATAATCTCCCCCTTTGACATGAGTGTCAAAAACACTTAACTAAGCATTTATGAACTTAAACTTATTGAGTACATTCTTTATTTGGTTGGCATTCATGCAAATTTTCAAAAATATTGTGAGTAACAATATACCTTATGACTCCCCCTGAGTTGATTATGCCTTGTCCAATCTTGAAACTGAAATTCTAGGCTTAAGTGCCTAATCCTCTATGTCCTTTGTCATGTTTCTACATTTTGAGCCTGTATGCTATATCTTATATGTGTGAAGTTCAAAATTTTGCATCTCCCCCTTTCTCCTTATTACTTGACTTACCCTTTTTGGCTATTTACAAACTTTTCACTCTATTCTCAAAATGAATGAAAGAATGTAATCAAAAATGAGAAAAAATTTCAAAAATTTGGTATTATCCCATATTTCTATATACATATCTCCTTATTTCTTCCCCTATACATATTTCTCCCCTTTTTTGACACTGATGTCAAAGGGTTCTATAGAGTAATACCATGTTTAGCCAAAAATGTGATATTTACCTCCAGAAGTATCTTCAGAGTTGCATCCCAATTTTCTAGTGCAATTTCCAATGACTTATGTTGGATGGCAATCTCTATTACTAGATGTACAAGTCCATCTAAGGTAGAAAGATTTGAATCTTTCTTGAGGATTTTTTCTACATACATTTGCTCCTTATGGTGTACCTCCAAGTGAGGGGTTATAGAGAACTGGATTTGCATCAACTTAACTTTTGTATTAGCCTTCTTTGTTGTTAATATAGCTAATTATCTTTGAGTGTGAAGCGTTTGAGAAAAATGCTTCTCATTTTGAGCTAGATTGGTGGGGAGTTTCATACTAGAAATCTTTAGATTTCTTTCCAAGCTCATTATTCTCTAGCTAGTCTCCTATGTGAAATTTGAAAAATCACACTTGTTGTATAGGGAGAATATATTCCCAAGTACACTCTTTACTCTTTCCAATTTCTTAGCCAGCTCAACTTGAGATAGTGTTATATCACTAGATATCTTCTCATTAACTTTACCTTGGAACTTCCTTTTTGACCATTCCATTAACTTGGCATTTTTATCATGATCTTCATTTATCACTTAGTCAACTATGTTAGATAGTTGCTCTACTTTTGGCCTTGACTCATCAGGTGTCTACAAGCTAAAGGCATCCATAAATATGTCCTTTATCTCATTCAGTGCTTGCCTGTATTTATATTCTTTTCTCAATACCTCTTGTCTCCTTCTTCTATCCAATGCACTATGTATCTCATTAATCTTTTCCTCGATGAGGGTGCTAGATTCATAGTAGGGTATTTTAATTTCTTCATCTAGCTCAAGAATTCCATATTGAATTGTCCTGGCTACCCTTGTTGAGCTCGAGCCTAGTGTTCTAACTTGCAATGCTAGCATGTCAGTGCTTGGCTTCTGAAGAGTTTGAGTGAGAGTAGCTATTTTGCATAATTGAACCAAAGTTTGTATTGAAAATTCCTCCTCATCTCTTATCTCTTATTTCTCTTCTGTTTGTCTCACTTTTTCACTATCAATGGATGGGGGTGTACCTACTAACTATAAAGATTTTTCTTTGTCTTCCCCTACTACTGCACTCAGCACTTGAAGTGCATTTGTGACTACTTCTGGTGGAGATGGTGGAGGAAGGAATAGGATTCTAGTAGTTTGAGTGGTCAAAGGTGGTTCTTGTGTTTTCACCTTGACTTCCTTTGATTTTACTACTAACTTTTTCAACTCATCAACACTGATTAGTATAGGACTTGTGCATAGTCTAGCTACTTTGGTTGATTGGTCAAGGATCTTTGTGAGATCCTCTGCAGTCAATGGATTGATGTTTTGACAAGAAGTGTCAATAACATCCTTTATTTTGATACTCTCTGCAGGTGTGACAATAGCATGAGGAGGGCTAGGGGGTGACAATTGTGTGTCTTACACACTTTGTTCTTGTTTCTCATTTGTACCCTTTTCTTCCTCTTTCTCCTCGTTATTCTCCTCTTCATCTTTCTTTTCTTCTTCCACTTTCTTCTCTTCCTCAACCTTCTTCTCTTCTTCCTTCTTTTCTTCTCCCTTCTTTCCTATTGTTTTTATTTCCTTTATCTTGGCACTTGCTTCTACCTTATATTCCTCATCAAAAACATCATCAATTTTCTTATAAATTATTTTCGACAACTATGTGGATTTCCTCACAAACACTTCAATTTTATTCTACAAAATACTAAATGCCCTATGATTTGGAGTAAATCTACTATTGTGCCTCTTGACTACATTAGTTATTTGACCATTAGTCAAATCAAAGAAAAATCTAGCTAAAGTAGACTCCCTTATTTCCTTTTCCATTTGCAAGCAAAAATGTCATTTGTCTTCTACTATTTTATACAACTCTTTGGGCATTGAGCCATCTAGCTCTAGAGGTGTGTGCTTGTACTCTGCCACCATTGTATACATAGATTCCTCTATTTTATTTTTCTCTTCCTTTGTGAGCTTATTGAAATCTAAATTCTTCAAATATTTTAAGTCTCCATTCCTAATTTTTGCACATAATTTATCAATTGAAGACTTAGGTGGATGACTTACCACTTTTAACTAACTATTATCATCTGACTGTGTCTTTTCTTCATTTTAGTCAGCTTGAGCTACATATTTTCTTCTCTTCCTTGGCTCCTCATCAGTCTTCTAGGTGGCTTTCTTCTTCTTCTTTGCCTCTTCTTTAGCCTTTTGAGTAGTGGCTTTGGTGGTGGCTCTGGTAGTAGGCTTCTTTTCTGTAGGTTTTGTCACTTTCTTTGCCTTGGGTTGAGGAGGGGGTTGAGCTTTAGCCTTTCTTTTAGTGACCTTGGTTCTGATAAGTGCTTCCTCAACTTGTTCTTCCTCTGCACCTTCTTCCCTGTCCTCATCTAGCCCTTGTGTTAGTTGTAGAAGCTCTTGTTTAGGCTCATCCTCTTCATTTTCACTATCATCCTCTTCTTCATCTGCTTCCTCTTCCTTTAACACCAAATCTCTTCTTGATCTTCTTGATCAATTTTTCCTTCTTCTTCACTGTAGTGACCATTTTAAGGTCTATGACCACTCTAGATTTAACAACATAATAAGTTCCAAAATGTTTTGTTGCCTTGTCAGTATCTTCTGCAAGTAGTGTTGTTATTGTTGCTAAGGCCTAATCAACATCAAGTTCATAACCTAGTGGCCTAAGCCATCTCACTCTAGGTATGACTACTTGTATATAAGTGTAATCAATATCCACAAGAAAGCAAATGCCCTTTACATACTGCTCAACCAGTGAGACTAGTATCCTCATCCTTTGTTTCATGGACTTCTTGAAGTCCTCAAAGTAACTTGTCATCTAAGTATCAAAATTGTCTCCCATTCGATCAATGAAGTCATTGATTTGTGTGGCAATTGTCTTGTTAGGATCCCATCTAACCTTTCCAACTGATGGAAATTCCTTCGTAACATAGAAAAATATGCAGACCAACAGTGATCCGAATTTGCATTGGGCTCCTTTTGATTTCCTTATGGCTCCCAAATTTTCATTAATTTGTTGTAGCATGAGTTCTGCTAGATCATATGTGTGGTCTTTCTTCACAAGTTTATATGCAACATCCACCGCTATGTATGGCACACTATTCAATCTGCTTGATTGATAGAATTTGTGAGATATGACTCTAACAATGAAATCAAGTAGTGGATTAGTAATGGTATCAATGGCCATTCCCCTATTATTCCATTTGGCACTAGTCTTCTTCTCTATGGCCTCTTTTTTATCACTTCTCAAGGCCTTGGGCTGATCTAGGGTTGGGAAACTAGTAACCCTATGAACAATTTTCTTTGTAACCTTCACTAGCCCTTTTTCTAACTAGAATGACCCATCATGAATTTGACTCAACACAATATGAATCCATTTAGTCTTAAACATAGTGGGAAAAACTAGAGCTTTAGTTAAACCCTTCTTTTCAACCATTTGAAACTTGTCCTTCAATATACCTTTGTCACATAGCTTATCAAAGGCATTGAAAATTTCTAAGTCACCTATGGCTCCAATCTTATAGTTATAGAATTTTCTAACATCTTGGACCATTACAACTTTGTCTAGAATGACTGACAAAGCACCAACAGGGTCATTTTTAAAGGAAACTTTAGGGATGGGCCTAAACTCTAGTTGTTTGACTTCATTACTGACAAGTTGAATTTCATGACTTTCCTTCCCCTTAGTGGTTTTGACCCAGATGCCATCGTTTACTGAACTAGGGTTTAAAATTAAATAAACTTTCAAGTTTTGTGTAGCTCCACACTTGAGTGAGATACCTGTTGATCGATGAACTGGAGTTGAATCATGGTTGGAATCACTGCAAATTGCTGCTAAATTGTTGCGTGATTTCCTATTCACTCTACTCGACTTTGCTATTTGTTCGAATGGATTGAAAATGAACAATTTTCACTTTTATTAGGTTCAAAAACCTAGCATTTATTGCATTTGTGCTTACAGCTGTATACTTAGCTTCCAAAGATTTTATCAACTCTGCTTCCACTGAAGTTCATCTACTCAACAACTATTATCTAATTTCACTCATCATCAACTAAACTTTTCAATTGCTCGGTAGCCACTAGCATCTCTTACTCAACATCCACTAGTCTGTTCAACTCGGCATGTACTGAAGTTTTACTTGGCAACCAAAGGTAGCTTGACATCATCTTCTAACTTTTAACTTGGCATCTTTTCTCATGCATATTTCTTCTTTGTAGTACTTCTATGTTTTCTTGGGCTGATGTATGATACATCTTTATATATACCAACCCCATGTATCTATCTTGTGTTGAATTTGATGAGGTGTGATCACTTGACCTCTTGGATGAAGTGATCTCTCTATTTGATATGTTGCATTCACCTTTCTTCTTCCATGTCTTGTTCATTTGTCCTCTTATTTTTTCAACATCAATCTTCTCTTTTCTATTGTTGACTTTAATCTTTGGTTCTTTTGACTTTGTAGGATATTTTTTGTTGATATGACCAATCTTCAAACAACTAAAACATGTAGTTTGGTTTTGCCACGTGCTGTGACTTCCCTTGAAATGTGTCCTTATGCAACTTTCAGGAATGTGTCCATACTCTTGACGATAGTGACAACTATATTTGGGATTGTAATCCCAATTGTAGTGATGTGTATGATTGATTCCTCTTGTAGGCCAATTAGGTGTCCACATAGGCTTTGATCTACATTCAAATGCTCTATGTCCATACTTTTTGTAGTTGTAGCAGTGACCTTCAAATCTTGGTGTCCTCATGGTCTTGGCTTTGTAATCTTGTGTTGAATGTCCTTGCATTTTGTACTTGTGACAAAAGTTTGCATTTGTAGGCTTATCATGCTAATGACTATTCTTTCTTCTACACACATTAGAGGTATATCCCTTTTTACCACAGAAATGGAAAGTAGGTTTAGTGTTCTTACCTTTGTTGCTTCTTTCTTCTATGATCTTGGATGATTCTCCTTGTCTAGTGCTGATGTAGCCAAGTCCTGAAGTATCATTACTAGACCTTGGTGATTTTAGCAATTGCTCAAAGTACTTGATGGCCTCATTGGGTTTGTTGTAACTTTCTGTTATTTCCTTTTCTCTCTTCCAATCATTCTGCAATTGTTCATTCTACATCTTCAAGGTGGAGATCTCAATGTCCTTCATGTTTAGCTCATGATGAGCATTCATCATCTGGCTTAAGGTGTCTAGCTGCATGTTTGATATCTTTTCAAATTCAATTGTCTTCTCTTCCAGCCTATTGGTGAGATTTCTCTTCTCATCTTCTATCATGGACTTGTCTTCAATAGCTCTTTTCTTTTGTTCAATCACCTCACAAAGCATTATGGCTTGTGATTCTTATTCAAGCTTGAGTAATCTAATTTCTTCAACTTGTGCTCTATTTTTTTCCATTAATTCTGCTATTGCTACATCAAATTCCTTGGAATCTCCATTGTAAAACACTTATGTGGTGTCAATATCCTTGTAGTGTATGTCATTTTCAGCTATGGCTATCTCCTTCCTTCTTTTCAAGGATTTTCTCAGTTCTTCCCTGGCTTCCTTTACTTTGTGTAGAGCTAGTTGCACATCAATCACCTAATTGTTAATGATCTTGCCAAGTTTGAAGACTTCCATCTTCTAACCTTTTTCTCCAAGCTATTAGGCTTCTCCTTGTGAGAACTAGCACTATAATACCAATTGTTGGAATATTCAAATGGGAAGAGTACTTCTAAGAGAGGGGGTGAATCAGAAGTACCACACCTTTTTAACCATTTTTTTATCCTTTAAACATATAACTGAAAAAAAAAATTGCATGCATGTAAACATATAAAAGAACATAAAATCAATCACATGCAATAACACACAACACCAAAATTGATAACCCAGAAACCCTTCATGAATAAGAAGGTAAAACTGGGGTTGGGATGATAGCCACAAAAATCACTGTAGCAATCAATGTTTAACCACTTATGATGGTCTACCCTGTGAAAGGCCTACCCTATTAAAAGCTTTACACTATGTCAATAGTGACCTAGTTAGAGGATTTACAAACACTTACATGAAGTTCCACCCTATTAAAGTATTTAAAATAGGTTGTTAAACCCACCTAATTTAATAGGACTTCCATGACCTTCTCCAAAGGTTCTCCTACCTAGCTGTTAAGCTAACATATCAACATAGGATTTCAACCTCTAATATAATTATGGGAGAGTATTAAAACATTTGACTGGATTGAATGAAATCTCAAATTATTGGATTTAGGTACTAGATCTACTCTTCTCATTATGATCCCTACTTGATCTGATCTCTAAATGTATCCCATGCTCTGTTCTGATCAACTAGATGTATATTTGTAGTCCATTTCACTAAGTCCTTGACACCTTTACTAATTTCTCAGTTCTATGGTTTGATAACTCCATCAATAACCTTCTCAACTCTTGTCTTAGCAATCTCAACAACTTCTTCAACTCTTTCAATATGGTTTTGTGGTCTCCTTATAGAGATATTGTGGACTTAGGGTTTGCTATGCATTCACAAACTTGAAATTCCTACTCAAATCCTTTGTTTTCACCTATTGGTTGCATGTTGTCTCTAATTTTCTGATTGGCTGCATGCTTATTTCATAGGTAATTGCAAGGATTCGATCTTATCTTCTTATCCTTTCATGAGTCATGGAAAAACTATTTTACATCTTAGTTTGTGATGGCACAAACTCTTATGTTGATCCTGAGTTACTTGGCACATATTGTATTCCTGATGCTCAACACATACTATTTCTGGATTGCTTAGCATCTACTACATTTATAGTTTGCTCAGCACATCAATGTTCCTAGATCACTTGACATCTAAACAATTCTAGATCACTCGACATACATTGTGTACTCAGTATATATAGTGAAAATGGTTAAGTGTGTTGACACTCAATCGTCAAGACTATTCTCTTGACCAATAGATAATAAAAATATTTAGGATGTGCTCCTTCTGTTGGGAAGTGTGAGATGCCAATACTAGCTTGGGCTTGTTGATGCCAAGAAACTTTCCATGATGTCAGCCCCTAAAATAGTGGTCGTTAAAGTGTTTAACCAAGACCTATAGTTTATGCATTGTCAATGTTCCTTGTTTCAATCATCATACAATTTGGTATGAGTGTTAGCCATGGACATTTTCTTTATGTGTGTTTGTGGTTGGATCATTATCTCCATTAGCATGGTGGGAGTGGACCTACAAGTTCCATGTGGTTGGGAGGCATGGCTACCTTCACCACTGTTGGGGATCAATATACAAAGATAGTCTATTGTCCCAGTGCAACCATTGTTGGATGCTTACACTTGGTACTTCAGGTTCCAAAGCATGCTTTCTTTTGATTTATGCTTTCATTGGAATGCTTGGATATCATGTTTAGATGATGTTAGTTTATTTGACACATTCCCTTATTATGATATTTAGCATATGTTAGATGATGAGTTTAAGTTGTAGGATTATCTTATGCTTTACTTCTATCATGTTAGATTTCCTTATTCTTATGTTATAGCATGTTTTAGTAGTGATGTCCTCATAAGATAGCTTTGACAATCTGGTCAATGGTTTGGAATGTTATTCATGGGGCATGGCTAGGACCCACAATGGTCTCATGATGCTATAACAATTAGGAGGAAGTGTGCACAAGTTTTAGTTGTGTGGTGCTTTATTGTTATGATTTTCCTTCATATGATGTTTGGTTTATGAACCATGTATGTTCATTGCAATATTACTTTCCACGTGTTCCTTCATATGATATTATGGCTTATATGGTTAGTTGTATTCTACTTCCTATTTCATGATGTTTTGTATTTCATGAGTTTGAGTGTCCAAGCCTCAATTATAGTGGATATGGTACTCCCTGATTATTTGTCAAATTATTTCTTTTCAATACTGGGTGACATTGGTTTAGCATTGGGTGATACTGGAAGAGTATTGCATGCCTTAAGGAGAAAGGTCATACGATACTAGAAAGTATCACACCATAGTAGTGTGAAAAATCAAATGATACTAGTGAAGTATTGCATGGCCATACTGAGAACTATCGCCTGGCCATACTAAGAAGTATCACCTGGCTATTGTGGAAAGTATCACCTTAGAAAAAAGTATCACCTGGCTATAGTGAGATATTTGACCTAGCTATATTAAAGTGTCACATAGTTTTCTTGCAAAAACCTGCTTGGGAAAATAATAGGTATCTCTAGACTTTTTGATAAGGAGTCAATTGGTGTTTTTAGTACCCTTTATGGTTGTACTCCTTCCTAGTTCAACAGATGCTTCTATGGGGTTTAAAATATATCATTTTCCTTGTACTTAAGATATATTTTAATATATGCGATGATTCATTTGAGATAGGTTTTAGACCTCTTCGAGATAAGATGTAGATTCTAGGAAATTTTAGGGCTTCATAAATTCAAATTTAGCCAATTTTTCAGGGTTCAGGATTTTAGACTTTCCAAATTTCAAGAATTAGCATTTATCTTTTAGCATGGTGTTTGGTAGGTGAGTGATGGTAACTTTGAGCCCTCATCTTCTACTTGACCATTGTTGGTCTCTACCTATGAATCATGATTATGATTTGATTTGTGGATATGTACTTGTATGTCTAAGAATTCTAGGAGCTTTTAGCTTGGCATTAACAAGAATATCCCCTTGGTATATTATCATGGTTATTGTGGTCTTTTTTTGTTAGTTGTAGTTTTGAGCTTGGAGATCTTTGGAAGTAGCTGTAAGACTTCTGTTGGTATAGGTGAACATGTGAGTCTTGTCACGTTTCCCTCTTCTTATCACCTTGTCTTGGTGTTTTTTTATTACACTTGGTTACCTTTTTTTTTGTTAAGTAACTTATCTTAAGAAAAAAATTTATTCAGTGCATGTTTTATCCTTGTGTTCCAAGGATCTCTAGGCAGGGCATTACATCAAAGTAGTAATAGAGTATATACATCAAAGTGGTAATAGAGTATATACCTTTAGATGGGATATTGCTAAAGCCATTTCTTTGTATTCCTAAGGATGTAGAAATGGTCCTTCAACTCTATTAAAGTTCTAAACCTCAAATGTAAGTATTTAGAGGGGCAATTGAAGAATTGGGGATCGAGACTAGACAAAAGGAAAATAGGAAAGAGGAGTAGGGTATTCAAGAGGCCTTAGAAGATTTGAGAAATAAAATTGTCTATGTGGAGAAGAGTACAAAAGAATTTCTTGCTAAATGTTAGTGTTTTCTCGCCTCTTCAGTGGATTGCTTGAATAGGGTTCTAAATGTCATGGATAAGAGTAATTAAAATAACATAGTGCTAGATTTTGAGGAAGAAAAAAAGGGCATTGAAGAGGTTAGACCTAAAAAAAGGACATATTCTAACATGAAAAAGAAACAAAAAAAAGATTGCCTTTCTTTCTGTTAATATTTTTTTCTTGTTGATGTAGCTAGGTTGTTGGCTATTTTTTTGTTGTCTGGTTTTTAGTGTTGGTTTTACCTAGATTAGGATAGTTGTAGTTTTGGGTATGTCTATTGGTTAGAACACTATTTCATTTAAGGACTTAATGATTTCTTTCTTCTATAAATATTTTGGGGTTTTGGGCCCTTGTAAAAAACCTTTTTTTAGCCTTAATCAAAAACAAATATCTTAGTCAAAGTTAGAGCTACGGGATTTTAGGTATAAATATTAAAGACATTATGAACATCTTCAGAGAAAATTCCTCAATAATTAATCTCTTGCTCACAATATGTTCAAATTCAATTTTCTATTAAAATATAAGGACAAAATCAAAGATACATATCACATCTCTTATTTTTTATGTCTTATTGAGATGGGAATTTTGTTGTGTATTAATTTTAAAGTCTTGGCCTTCAGACCTATTATTGATTTTTTTTTTAAAAGCTTTCAAAGTATATATTCAAGTTGTTGTTGTTCAACCAAAAAAATCAGCATTCCTCTTGATAACACTCTTTTTAATTTTTTATGTCATTTTTACTATGATGATTCTCACATGATTGTCAATTGTATGGAAAACTATTCTCTAGGGATTATTCATTATATACTTGAAGTGTAACAATTTCTTTATAATTTCGCTTAGTATTTCTTCTCACCTATTAGAGTGCATTCCCCATTATTTATATAATTAGCATTGGGAATCTCCCAATAGGTTCATTTTCCATGTTCATTTTTACTAGGTGGCCAAGGATTATTTCTTATATTTCCTTCTAAGGATCTCTTCTTCTTCCTATACATGGGTATTTCACAAAATCTATTGTGGAAGGAGGAGTTTGTTATCCCTTCTTTCATGTCTTTTTTTAAATCTATTTTCCTCTCTTAGGACTTTTATTCTCTTTTTATTTTTTTCTTCTTACACTTTGGTGTTTTCCAATTGCATAGTTGTTTTCTTCTTCTTCTTTAAAATATCTCTTCGCATTACATATGTTTTACTTCACTATGTTGCTTATAAAATATTCTTTAGATGTTATAATGGCATTATTTCATCTCTTAATTTCATTTCTCTATAGTTTTTTAAAAAATTTATAGCACATTCTTATTTATAGGAATTTATAGCCTTGTTACATGCATAACTATGTGTTTTTTCCCTTACATCAATCTAAACTTTTAAATTTCATAAGAATTTCACACTAAAAAACATTTCTAGTATTGTTCTCCTCTACTATATCTCCTTTTGTTCTTTGCAAACCCAACTAGGTCCTTTAAAATACTTCTAGATAGTGTTGTTTGCAAAAATTGACGTTGACATTTTTAGTATAATATATAACAATGAAACTAGACAAGAAATTTATCAAAGAAAAGCATAGATCCCTTCAATATAAATATAACATTATTCAGTAGCATCTATAATTAGAGAATTAAATTGATAAATAAATAGGAGAAATCTTTTATTTATAGAAATGTCGAAAAAAGGTATAGATATATTAAATAATTCTATATGAATAAATGTCCAAAGACATTTTATTTTATTTACTAAATGCAGATGCTAGTTATCTTAGAAGTGTCATATTTATTAGTAAAAAATAATGATTTGATTTATAATGAAGTAACATATTTATTAGTAAATATTAATACTTTGATTTATAAATGAATATCAAGTTTAAGATAAAATAATTTTTTTTGCTTACTCACTCATGTCATCAAATCCAAAAATTAAATCTATCATATAAAATATAGAAAAATATTATACATATTAAATTTTGAAATCAAATTATTATTATTATTTTAATTAGAGAATATAATCTTGTGAAATATAGATTTTTAATCATTTTTTCTTAATTCCAAACTCTAAATTTTGTATATTCCTATTTTTTTATAAAAAAATCTTTCTATGAAAAAGCTCCAATATAAATATTTGTGAAACACAAATTTAGTCAAAAGTATTTACAAATAAATTAACAAATTAGAATATGTTTAATTGCTAAGGAATCTAAAAGACCTATTCATAATTAAATAATAAAAATATTTTTTAAAAATTAATTTGAAATATAATAAATTAAAATATTTACCAATACATAAAAGAGTAACACATAGTAGATCATTCATAATATTAACAACGCTCATCCTTTAGGGTCCGTTTAGTTTTCTTTTTCAAAATTTGGATTTGAAAATTTTTGCATTTGTTTTAAAATTGGAAAAATGGACTCAAAATATACTAAACTTCTAATTTTGTCACAAAACAAGGTTTTTCGACTCCATGTTAGCAAGTAGGAATTGAAAATCAAAACCTAGTTTATTGGTTGAAGAGTGTAAAAACAATAGATTGCACTACTTTTTGGAGTCTACCTACAACTCCAATCTTTTGTCGAACAATTTTTCTTCACTCTCATCTTCCAAGTGAATCAAACAATTCAAAAAGAATCCCAAAAATAGGAATGAGGATTTGAAAAACCTTGATTTGGCTAAATTGAGATTTGTAGAAATCTCAATTTCTATAATTCCACAAACCAAATAGATCCTTACTGCCATAAATTTAGAATCAAAAATTAAAATGTAAACATAGAGGAGTAGAAAGATAACATGAAAATAAGTTTGCATGTGGTCCTTTAAAGATTTCATATCTACAAAGAAAACATAGAATTGATTTGTTCCATCAAAAGACAATGTGAGACTTCCTTGAGGGAGGTTTACTGCAAGTGTTTTAAGGTATCAATTACTTCCAATGATTTCTTGTGTAAGTAGTTAGTGTATAATTAAAAATCACTTATGTGATTAATATATTATAGTTTTATCATTAAAATAGAATTAGTAAAAATTAGTTAAATTTATATATTAGTGCAGTAGATGTGATCAAGTTATTAGTTCCTGCCTACGGCAAGTAAACTGTTGGAATCATTCAATTCCAATTTTTAGTTTGACTAAATTGACTAGCCAATGATTATTGAGTATTAGTTTCTATTTAGGAAAAACTTTATAGTTAATTGTTAATATTAGTTTTCAATAATTATAAAAGATTTGTTTTCTTATTTTCTATTGGTTATAGCAATGAAAAAAATAAAAATAGCTCATAGAAAAATATAAAAAATTCTACCACCATTGCAATAATTTAATAACTTTTTATAAATAAGCTTCCAAAAATTTATGGTTGTCCAACTCTTCCCAAAAGTTTTGCAGTTCTTTCTTGAAGATAACCCTGATAAACTCATCCTCCCTAATAACCTACAACAGAGTTGGTGCCATTACTAGTAACAAAAAGCAAGAACACAAGCCCAATAGAGTTATTGCCATTATCAGTAACAAACAACACTTTAGATTGGGATTTTTTTGTTGTCATGAAAAATTGTTTTGGTAAATTTATGTTTTTGATGAATCAGTTTGATTTTGTGGTTGTTTTTTTTATTGCATGGATTTTACAATTTTCAAAGTTAATTCCAAAGAGGAAAGTTTTTCTTGAGCATACTACAATTTCAACAACAATTTTTTTTTCTTGGTCGTTGGAAAAAAAGTATTTATCTATAGGAGCATTTTCAAAGAGAAATGTTGTTTTCACTGACTTCAATTTTTATGGACTAAATTGATCTATTGTATTGTAGAAACTTTTGTATTTAAAGATTTATTTATGTTAATTACATATGGACAAATGTTGTGTGTCTTAACTTTAGTTTTTACTGTAGCAGTTTGATTTGTTGCAAAAAAAATGTCTAAATGTTCAAACCCCCTATTAGAGCTACTTAGCCATTGTATATCATCACTTCCTATGTCAAAATCTGTATTGTCATTCAATGTTGTTCCCACAACTTAAATGAAGCTCAACGGATTAGAATCCTACACATTCAAAAAGACACTTTCATCTTACAATTCTTAGCTATTTGAGACCAAAATTAGTTCAGCACCACCTTGGTATATGCCCACAAGAACTCAATTAAGGTGAGTGATAGTCTATGTTGCTAAGATAGGATGGAATTCTTTCAAGTTTAATCGCTCTATTTTTCAATACTATGTCTTACTTTCCTTGTCTTTTTAATTCTCTCTTGCATTGTGAAACTAAAGTAACCAAAGGATCAATGCCACCATCATTAACCTAAAAGACCAAGATGGTTGAATGAAGAGTCTCTCCAAGTTCAAGGGAAAACAAGTGGTGCTCTACTTCTATCTTACTAATGAAATCCAAGGCCTTACTAAAGAGGTAAAATCTCCCAATAGTGCAGAATAACTATAACAGGACAAATTAAATTAGGTAGAGCTCATCTAGCTTTAGAAAAAAAAATTCATTCAAAATACAAAATACAATTAGCATACCCCAAGAATCTCACAATTCCACTTCTCCCTCCACCAAAATAATTAATCCTCCCTTTCACATAATTCATACCCATCAAACGAATAACCCTTGTGATTTTTTATACTAAGACAAGGCACCTATTGATGCCCAACCACTTGTGAGCAAGCTGCTCCAAGCAAGAATTTTTTTTGAATTTGAATATTTATACTACAAAAATGAAATTCACAAAGATGCCAAAGAACATATGTTTTGTCAATGCCCCAAATTCCAACCATTGTAATGAATTAAATTGGGAGTTAGCTAGTAAATTCCTACTCCTTTCTTGGACTGTATACGCATAGGTTTTGAATCATGTGGTTGTACACTCCATCTCTTAATTTTTTCTCCTTGGGAACTACTTGATTGTTTTATTTATTCGTGAGGCGCTCCAATACAAATTATGTCTACCACTCAAAGCACAAAATTGTTTATTACCAATATACAAAAAAAAATCTTTGTTTCCCATTTATCCCTGCATTCCATGTGTTTGTTGCATGAAAAACAAGTCATTCCATGTGTTCATTGCATGAAAAAAAATCTTGTTTGGCAAACACATGTTCAACAAACAGACACTTATCCTTTCCACATGAGGATTTTTAAAAATGATTTATCTAAAAAGACTTCTAGTTTTTCGAGCTTTAATTATGTTTAATTTTTAGAGTTTGAAATGTTTTTTAAAATTTAATAATTTATAAAATATTTTAATTTATGCTTTCCTATAAATATGGATTATTTCTTATAAATGAAGTAACATTAAAATATTTTTACACAAATAATAATGATTGCATATTTATACAATTTTATTTTCTATCATATTATATTAAATTATAACTAATAATATTTAAAATTTTAATGTATTTTATAGTGAATATTATTTATTATATCATAATAGTAATAAGAATATTTAGTGTTGTTTCTAAATTAAATTTGTGAATTATTTTTGTATCAATATTTTTTATCACATATTATTATGAATAAATTCTTTTTGTATCAATATTTTTTTATCATATATTATTATGATTAAATAAAATATTGCATAGTACATTCAATAATCAAATTTAGAAGATAACCATTAAATGTATTATACATATGCACTATTCATTAAAAGAAAATTAATATCTTTAAATTTTTTAATTAAATAATTACTTATAATGACCAAGAACAAAGAACATAAATTCCATATCACTTCTATTTTCAATAAAAAAAATTTTAAAACTCTAATATTTTTGAATTAGACTATGTGGAAGATTATTGCATCGACACTTTAGAGAATCTTCTATGATCTATTATTTGAGATAATACTCTACCAAGTAACATCTACAAAATAAAGACTTAAAGGAAGCATACAAAATATTGAGGACTACGCATTGATGAAAATACTTTCACAAATATTAATAAATAATATACGCAATGCATAATAAAAATTAGAAAAATATATCATTAAAATAATAATAATGTAATTTATGATATAATTATTTCATCTTCTCTAAAAAAAACTTTTAATATTTTTTGATGTGACCTAATGCTTCAATATTCCACTACAAGTAACAGGAACTTCCTTGCCTTGTTAAATAAATATTAATTGATTTTTTTAATATGAAAATTAAACCATAGAATAATTCTACACATAGCACATATCAAATTTTTTTTAAGAAATGAGAACAATTTTCTTTAGCGTTGCAATAACTTAGAAACTAAAACATACATATAAGAACAACTGAAATTAATCATTAAGCTACATAAATACACATGCAAGAGGAGAACTACTTAGAAAACATATAACATCTAAAAACAGATAGAGAGAGGGGAACTACTTAGAAAACATATAATATATTCCTATCATCTAGTAGAGTAGTCAATTAGATGGGAGAACTACATAGAATATAGATAGTTCAAATACATTCCTATCATCTAGGAGAGTAGTCAAATAAAGGAGAACATATTCCTATCATCTAGGAGAGTAGTCAATCAGAGAGGAGAACTACTTATAATTCATATAGTCCAAACATATTCATGTTCTTCTGAAACCTCATCATTTGGAGTTCCTTGAAGTGTCTAAAGTGTTAGTTTGAGGAAAGAAGTTGATTACAATCCATTTCTCAAATTTTCTCATTTTTCCCTTATTGCTTCCCAAGTCTTAAATGGGAAAAGTGAGCAAGTAGTTTTGTGAAGTTGGGAAAAAGTTTGTTCAATTATGTAACCAAGTTGGAAAGAGTCTTTGAAGACAATTAGGAAGGTAGGAAAGGTAGGTTTTCTTAAAAGTGTCCTTGTTGGGAATCCACTAGCTTTTGGTGTGAGCACTCTGCATCATTTTCGATGTAAATTACATTAAAATGAAATACATGAAATACTTAAAAAGTAAAAAAGAAAAATAAGATATATATTATGATAACCAATAATATCAAAAATGCATGAACAAACATATAATATATTATGATAACTAATAATGTTGTATAATGAATAATCATATAATATATTATGATAACTAATAATGTCATAAGTCGACTAATGTCATGCATCAAATATATGTCATACATCAAATATAAAATGTCATATATACATCAAATTTATGTCAAATATGTCCACTAACATAAAATCCAAGATATATGTCCACTAATGCCTATACATGTGTGTTTATCCCTATATCTTCTTCCTCCCATGAGGGGAAGGAAACAAATCCCTAGAGGTATTCAATCATTTTATGGAGGGAGATTATGGGGATGATGGGGTTTTCCTCACACTCACTTGTCCTCTTGTTTAAGCTCCTCTCTAACTGGAGCTAATACAAAAAAGGTGTATATGAATCAATAATTATTATACATTGAAATCAAATATATGTGCACACAAAATTAATTATTTTCTTACTTCCATCAAATAGTCACTCTGTACATCCACCTCAAAGGCTCGTGGATGATTAGGAGTAACAAGGCCCTACAAAACTGAATCAAATATGATCACTCAATCATACTTATAAATACCATTTAAATTTTTAATACTAACTATTATAAATAATAACTAAAACTATGAAAACTCTTTCATACCTCAATCAATGGCTCTGAACTAGCCATCGCACTAGTAACTCTATGATCAATGGACTTGCAAAGATGAGGAGGAGTCTCAGATGTCAACAACTGCAAATCATATAATACAATTTACATGTAACATAAAACATGAAATAAGTATAATCAAATGAACTAAATTAACATGAAACAAATGTACCTCTATGAAGCTCATATCATGCCTAGGGTTAGAGTCCCTTGTGAATGTCAATGGTCTAGTAGAGAACTAATGCACATGGATTAAAAAAAAATTTCAATCCTTCATATGATTACTTAATAAATATATGTATTAATTTAAATGACTAAATCAATACATACCTCTCGATTCGTCGACAGGACTTAAAATGGGGTCAGGGAATTCATACTACGGCCATCAACACTCTTACCCTAAATTTTGAACAATGTCAAGACATGCTAATTTTTAGGACTAAGGTGTCTCAACCTTGGATAATTTCTTTTCTTATTATTTGTTTTGTAAATATATTTTTTGCAAATAATGTAATTAAGTTTGAGTGTACATGTCTAGTTGGCATGTTGATGTGTCACTCCACTTGTATGTGTTGGCATCTTGAATTTTGTGTAAGGAGATCATGGTTGAAATGGTTCTAATAAATTCCTATGATGCATAAAAGTTATCTTTGGAAGACTCGATGATGGGTGAAGATATGAAGACATGTGGCAATTAATCATTGATGTTTTAGATCTTATTCATTCTAATGTATTTGGCCCTATAAAAGTTCCTTCAATCTCCAAGTCTGTATTTTTTGTATATTTCAAAGATGATTACAGTAGAAGGACATGGATTTATTTCCTAAAAAGAAAGACACGAGCCTTTAGTCAGTTCAATGAATTTAAAGCAATTGTAGAGAATCAAAGTAGTAAGAAGATTAAGTGTGTGAGGACTAATAATGGTGGTGTTTTTTTCTCAGTAGAGTTTGAATAGTTCTATAAAGAACAAGGTATCGAGAGGCATAAGGCAGCTCCTTATACCCCACAGAAAAATGAAGTTGCAAAAAGAATGAATAGGACACTAATGGAGAAGGCTAGGAGTATGCTTAGTGGAGTTGGTCTTGAATAGAGATTTTGGGATGAAGTTGTGGCCACTGCTTGCTATCTAGTTAACAGATCCCCTACATTAGCTCTTATTGGTAAGACACCCATGGAAGTGTGGTCTAGTAAGAAGCCTTCAATTAGACATCATTGTGTTTTTAGTTGTGAAGCTTATGCAAATTTTCTAAAGGAGAAAAGATCTAAGCTAGAAAACAAAGTTGTCAAATGTATTTTCATTGGATACAATGTTGGTGTGAAAGGATACAAGCTTTAGGACCTTATAACTGGTAAGGTGTTGTATAGCAGAAATGTTATTTTTCTAGAGAGCTAACATCTTCTCCTATTTTGTTTTACAACCAGATGAAAAAGAAAAGAAAGAAGATATTGTTCAGTTACCTCCTACCCCTGAGAAGATTGAATAGAAAGACCATGTTGGGTCTAATGATGAGGAGAGCTCTAGTAGCTCTAATAGTTCAGAAGAAGAGGAAGAACAAC
This sequence comes from Cupressus sempervirens, assembly GCA_028749045.1. Classification (NCBI taxonomy): domain Eukaryota; kingdom Viridiplantae; phylum Streptophyta; class Pinopsida; order Cupressales; family Cupressaceae; genus Cupressus; species Cupressus sempervirens. The sequence goes on from CM053793.1 coordinate 658,172,871, forward strand.
CTCAACCTTAGCCCTTGAGGAGATCCATGAGAGAAAGAAAGTAGCTAGAAAGGTTTGGTTGTTCTATGTTAGATTCCAGTTGTGCTTTTTCTTTGATCACTAACACTGATGAGCCTAGATCTATGAAAGAGGCTTTGGATATAAGATGCAAGTTCCTGGATTGAGGTCGTGGATGATAAGATGGCTTCATTGGATAGAATAAAACTTGGGACCTTGTACCTTTTCCTAAAGGATAGAAACCTATTGGTAGAAAATGTGTCTTCAAGAAGAAATTATGTGCAGATGGTAGTGTTGAGAGGTACAAAGCTAAATCAATTGAAAAGGGGTACTCACAAGTAAAGGGAACTCCTGCTGTAAAGTTGACATCCATTAGATTTCTATTATCTCTTGCTACATCATATGATTTAGAGATAGAATAGATGGATGTGAAGACAACTTTCCTTAATGGTGATTTGGAGGAAGATTTTATATGTCACAGCCTGAGCACTACATTGTTAAAGGTAAAGAATCTTTTGCATATTACAGAATTTTTTGCATGGTTTGAAAAAATCTCCTAGGATGTGGTACCTTAAGTTTGATGCCTTTGTTTTGTCAATTGGATTTGTAAGATCAAAATTAGATCTTTGTGTTTATTTCAAAGTTGAAAATTATCATCTTCCTATTGTTGCATTATATATTGATGATATGTTGTTGTTTGGGAAGGGTAAGGGTATGATTTTTTATTTTAAATCTCAGTTGCAGCACCATTTGAGATGAAATAACTTGGGGAAGAAAGGTACATCTTGGGTATGGAAATTGGTACAGATAGGTCTAACAGAAAACTTTGGTTGAGTTAGAGTAAGTATATGAAGTTTGTGTTGGACAAGTTCAACATGGAAAATTGTAGACCATTGTGTATTCCTATTTCTATGGGAACAAAGTTACCTGTAGATGATTGTCCAAGATCTCTTAGTGAGGTGGAGGACATGATTAGAGTACCTTATGCTAGTACAGTTGGTAGTCTTATGTATGTTATGGTATGTACTAGATCATAAATTGTCCAAGAAGTGGGAGTTCTGAGTTGGTTTATGGCTAAGTCTGGATGGGTACATTGGGATATAGTTAAGCAAGTATTCAGATATTTGAGGGGCACATCAGATTACTCTATTTTTTATCATGGTAACTCTTTTGGAGCTCTGTATTTAGTTTGTATTTATGGGTTTGTGAATTCAAATTGGGAAAGTGATATTGACAGCAAGAGATCCACTAGTTCTTATGTGTTCACTATATTTGGTGGTACCATTATTTGGATGAGTAAGCGACAACCTGTGGTTGCTTTGTCCACTACAAAAGTTGAGTACATGCCTGCTACCCATGCTTATAAAGAAACCATTTGGCTTAGGAGATTGTGTTCTGATGTTGGTGTTGATGCAAGATAGATTACTACTTGGTGTGATAATCAGAGTGTTATTTTCCTTTTATAGAATCCAACTTTCCATGCTAGAACGAAGCACATTGATGTGCAGTTTCACTTTGTGAGAGATATGTTGTAAGATGGAAAGGTAAATTTGGAGAAGGAAGATACTATAAAGAATGTTGCAAATGCATTGACAAAACCATTAGGCACAGAGAAGTTTAAATGGTGTTTGAAGTCTATGGGCCTTTTGGCCTATAGTAGTTAGTTCCTGTTATGTTCTTGTTGCTCTTACAAGGTGTTCAACAAGTGGGAGAATATTAGGAATAAGGTGTCTCAACCTTCAATAATTCCTATTCTTATTTCATCTTTTTGTAAATGTATTTTTTGCAAATAATGTAATTAAGTGTGAGTGTACATGTCTAGCTGGCATGTTGATGTGTCACCCCACTTGTATGTGTCGGCATCTTGAATTGTGTGTAAACAGATCATGGCTGAAATGGTTATGACAGATTCCTATGACATGTGAGACCTATATCTAGAAGATTTGATGATGGGTGAAGACGTGAAGACATGTGGTAATTGATTATTGAGTATGATTGTTCTTTGGAAGTTTCCCTAAAAGGGAAAGTGCATGATATAAGTGTTTTTAGGGTTGCAGTGTTAGAATCTTTTAAAATAACTGAGAGGGGGGGGTGAATAAGTTATTCAAGGTCCCAAATGCCCTAATAAAACTTTTTTTTTTCACAAAATGTAGTGAACTCATAAACCTTTTAACCATCCAAGCTTAAATCAATCATATTAGCAAGTTACAGTAAATCAACATGCAAAGGTAAAACATGCAAGATCAACACATGACACAATGATTTACGTGGAAACCCAATTTGGGAAAAACCACCAGTAACATGCTACTTGATTCTCACTCTTCTGAAGTGATGCCCTGTTAAAGGCCTACCCTGTTAAAGGCTTACAACACACTGTTAAATGTGACCTTGTTAGAGGATTTCACCAAACTGTTAGGAATGGGCCTGGTTAAAGGACTTTAGAACATTCACTGGGAATGTCGCCCTATTAAAGGATTTATCTCATGGCTATCAAACCAACCTAAGTCCATAGGATTTAAACTAATTGTTACAATTTCTAGAAAGTAACAACAATGAACTTTTGATCTGATATAACTTACAACATACTTTGCAGATTTCATATCACACTTTCTGTTTAGTCCTTATGCTTGGCTTTTATCTCTTCAGCTCTGACTGCTTGTCATCTATTCAAGCTTCATCTCCTTGAGTCTTCTAACTCACTGTACTAATGCATCCATATCAGGGGTCTTCTTACTGAAACAGAGTAACTATGCTCTCTTTCCTCTTTTCCACCTTCTTCAGCACTTTACACTTTCATGCTTGACCACCCCTCTCTCATTTTTTTTCATTAACTAATGACTCCTTATATAGAGATCTAATATGCCTTTGCCGCTCAATTCTCCCTCTTCACTTTTAGGGTTTCAATATGGATTAGGTAAAATACAATGTATCTACCCCATATCTTGTTCTCTTCTAGAAACTTCGCCAGCTGTATCCTCAAAAATGTTTTACATGGTGTTCTGTGCCACCAGCTCATCATTCTTATCTTCTATTTAATTTACAAACTTCTAAGTAATAACCTTGTTGGCTTAGTTCTAGCGAATCTTCGATCTTCAAAATAATGCAGCAACTCGACATTACTTGTTTTACTGATGCTCGGCATCTCAGTGTTACTCGGCATCTACACAAAACTGTGTTACTCGGCACTTACAAAAAACTGTGTTACTCGGCACCTACAGAAAATTGTGTTACTCGGCACCTACAAAAAATTGTGTTACTCGGCACCTACAGAAAACTATGTTACTCGGCACCTACTCTTTACTCGGCACCTGAAGATCACTCGGCTTATATGATATACTTGGCACCTTCTCTTAGTTGAGCTTTGTAAAAGACTTAGCTAACACCTAACCTCTTTAATATGTTTCAGTGTGGCCTTTTTTCTGTATCTTCTAGTATGTTATCAAATACACTTTTTCATCAATGGCTTAGCTGATCCTAGTACTTCATTACAACATCATAACTTCAACCTTTCTCTAGGTGTTCTAATTACATCTTATTGATTGCCACCACCTTGTCAACCAACTAATTGATAGTATTTGGATCACTAAAGCAATTGTCATTCCTGCAAGTAGCAAGTTTGACATCAATGACAAAGCAATGATTGAGAACATTCTTTATCATTCCAACAACTCTTATTATCAATTCAATCATTTCTAACATGCAGTCTGTAGAGAGAGAAAGTGTATTGTTTGTATGGTATGTTGCAACTAGATTGGTCTTCTATATCATTGTTCTCTTGAAAGAACTTGCATTGCAAGGGTATTATAAGCTTCTGTGTTGAGGATAATACATTGTGTAGGTTTTGGAAGGGTGGGGTTGTTTTACTGAAAGATTTTTCTCCATCGGCATATTGTTTTGTTTATGTGTTTTCTTTCTCTATCTATTTTTTATATCCATGGTTGACTATAATATTATTGTTTACATAATATCAAATCTAAAATTGTAAGGATTTAATAGGAATTTGCAAAATACTTTCCTTAAGGGATTAGTGTAAGAAGCTATTTCTACACTTGAGTTTCCTTGCACTAATTAATTATTCATTCACTATACATACGAAAAGTAATCAAAATAGTTTATTATAATTGTAATTTACTTGTGTTTCAAAGCCAAATGTGTCACTCAAGAACTCATCAATGACTAGCCCATCATCCATGATGTCTCCAACAAGATTTTCAAACATGCAAAAGGATCTACATAATGTGCACATGTGATCGTGATGCAAAAAAGGTCTTCCTCAACTAATGAACTAATGCAATGAATGAGGGTTTGTGTCAAATCATTAATAGTCCCTAGAGTACTAGTCTCTGCACATGATCCTTTACAACTAAAGGAATAATTACAAGCTCACCCTGTGGCTTGACAATAGGCACCCTAACTATATTAGGGTCATGATGCATCCCTAGCCTCTCAAATGATGAACCCCCACCTCTACCCTGAGAATCTAACATATCAAAATAATTGGGGATCTCCCAAAGGAAAAATTCATAATACAATTTTTTTGAGAAATACATTGGAACCTCATGATTATTGCAGGGATGGGCATCAAATACCATCCACCATCTATCCCAAAAGTTTTTTCTACTATCATCATGTATGCACCAATGGATGGGGAACTTGTTAGTTGTATGTTTAATAGTGTCTTGTACTCTAGGATTTTTTTTAAATGCACATATGCTACCTTTTGCTATGTCTTTTTTCTTACATCTTGATAGGATAATTTTTTTATATATATCTTCATTTTTCTTCTCTCTTAACATGCCAAATATCCAACTAACCACTAACAAAAGCTACATGGCTCATAATGGACTCAAGGGAGGATGCCAATTGTGCTCTCATAGGATTAGTTTTCCTACAAGTTTTCAACCTACCAATGATTGCTTCTAATTCATTTTTCCCTCTTTCTATTTCATTCATTATATTGTATTGGGTGCCAAGAGGAGGTCTTTCAATCGATGGAGGTTGCATAATTTCTTGCTCTTCTTGTGGAGGGTTTTGATTTTGATTTTGTTGATTAGGCTAGGGATTTGGTGATTGATTATTCACATTTCTTGATAAGCAACCAATTGCATTTTCAATAAATAAACAAATTTGAAGAAAAACTACAAAAACATGCAAAACAATGTAAAAAAGAGAGTAGAAAACATACTTGATTATCTTGATCTTTATCTCCAGTGACGAGGAGGCATTTTTAGGAGAGTGAGAAACTTGTTCAAATTCCACAAACTGTGTCCACACTGTTGAGGGGAAAGAAGAAATAAGGGTTTGTTTGGCTATGGGAATAGGAATAGGGGAATAGGAATACATATTCTGGAATACAAATTCTAGAATAGAAAATGGGGCTACGTATTCCTATTCTCTGTTTGGTTCAGCCAATATTTGATGGGAATTTACAGACCTCAAAATTTATGTTTTCTAAAATAAAATAAAGTGCAATAGGAATACGTATTCCAATAACACCTATTTGGGTGGAATTGCAAAACCCCATTTTTGGGCCAAATTTGGAATACGTATTCCTATTTTACTTCATATTCCAATTCTATTTTGGTGCATCCAAATGAGGAATTCAAAATTTTAGGAATTTACATATCCTTATTTCACTTGTGTTCCCATTACCAAATGGGCCCTAAGGGAAAACAAAATGGGTCGCAGGTTTGCAGCCCATTTATAGATTTTAAAAGTAGTCGATGTCCTCAATCACAATAACTGACTTCTTCATAGTTCTGATCAAAAGCTTTCTCAGCTCAATGTTGTTCTTAACTCTAGTTAACTCCGGGTCATAAATATCATACTCCAAAAAATTAGAAATTGCAGCAATCAATACCTCCAACAAAGTTGGCATCATTACCAGTAACATAAAGCAAGAACATGGGTCCAACCGAGTTTGCATTGTTACCAATAACAAACAACACTATAGGTTGGGATTTTCTTATCATCATGCAAAACTTTTGTGGTAAATTTAAATTTTTGATGAAACAATTTGATTCCTTGTGGCTGATTTTTGTTATTCAATTGATTTTACAATTTTCAGAGTTAATTTTAGAGAGGAAAGTTTTTCTTGAGTGTACTTCAATTTCAACAGCGATTCACTTTTGTTGGCACTGAAAAAAAATGTATTTATCTATAAGAGCCTTTTCAAAGAGTAATGTTGTTGTTGTTGACTTCAATTTTTTTTCCAAAATTGATTTATTGTACTATAGAATCTTTTATATTTAAGATTTCTTTATGTTAATTACATATGGAAAAATATTGTGTGTCCTAACATCAATTTTTACTGTAGTGGTTTAATTTTTTGTGGCAAAAATTTTCTAAATGTTCAAATCCTCTATTAGAGCTACTTAGCCATTGTATATTATCACTTTCTCTATCAAAATTTGTATTGCCATTCAATGTTGTATAGCTTAAATGAATCTCAACAAATTAGAATCTAGCACTTTCATCTTGCAATTTGTAGCTATTTGAGACCAAAATTAGTTCTGCATCACCTTGGTATATGCCTACAAGAACTCGGTCAAAGTGAGTGATATTCTATGTTGCTAAGATAGGATGGAATACTTTCAAGTTTAACTGCTCTATTTTTCAATACTAGATCTTACTTTCCTTGACTTTTTAATTCTCTTTTGCACTATGAAACTAAAGTATTCAAAGGATCAATGCCATCATCATTAACCTAAAAGACCAAGAAGGTTGAACCAAGAGTCTCTTCAAGTTCAAGGGAAAATGAGTGGTGCTCTACTTATATCCTATAGATGAAATCACAAGTTGTACTAAAGAAGTAAGATCTCCCAATAGTGTAGAATAACTAACTATAACAAGACAAATTAAATTAGGTAGAGCTTGTCTAGTTTTATGAAAAATAAAGTCATATTCAGAATACAATTAGCATACCCCAAGAATCTCACAATTCCACTTCTCCCTACCCCAAAAGAATTAATCCTCCCTTTCACATTATTCATACCCATCAAAATGAAAACCCTTCTAATTTTATATAATAAGACAAGACACCTATTTATGGCCAACCACTTGTGAGAAAACTGCTCCAAGCAAGAATTTTGTTGAATTTGAATATTTATACTACAAAAATGAAATTCATGGAGATGCCAAAAAACATATTTTTTATCAATGCCTCAAATTCAAACCACTGTAATGATCAAAATTGGGGGTTATCCAGCAAACTTACAGTCCTTTCTTGGACTGTATACACACAGGTTTGAATCGTGTGGTTGTACAGTCCATCTCTTAATATGTTCTCCTTGGGAACTACTTGATTGTTTTACTTCTTTGCAAGGTACCCTAGTACAAATTATGTCTACCACTCAAAGCACAAAATTGTAAATTACCAATTTTACAAAAAAAATATCTTTGTTTCTCAATTCTCCCTACTTTCCAAGTGTTTGTTGCACGAAAAACAAGGCATTCCATGTGTTCGTTGCTTCAATAAAAAAATCTTGTTTGGCAAACACATGTTCAGTGAATAGACACTTATCATTTCAACATGAGGATTTTTTTTAAAAAAAATTATCGAAAATGAATTAAGGTTTTTTGACCTCTTTTATTATGTTTGATTTTTAGAGTTTGAATTTTTTTTTAAAATTTAATAATTTATAATATATTTTAATTATTGGTTTCCTATAAACAAGAATTACTTCTTATAAACGAAGTAATATTAAAATATATTTATACAAATAATAATGATTAAATATTTATGTCATTTTATTTTCTATCATATTATATTAAAATTATAACTAATAATATTTCAATTTTTAATATATTTTATAGCGAATATTATTTATTATATCATAACAGTAATAAGAATGTCTATTGTTGTTTCTGAATTAAATTTGTGAATTTTTTTTGTATAAATATTTATAATCAAATACATTCAAGAATCAAATTTAGAAGATAACTATTAAATGTATTATACATACATATCCACTATTCATTAAAAGGTAAATTAATATCTTTAAATTTTTTAATTAAATAATTACTTATAATGACCATTCAAAAGTAGATGCTCCTCAGTCCTTGGCTCTTAGCCGAAGAGGTGTTCAATATTCAGGCACGTGTGGGCCCGTATTGGGTACCTAAAACTGTTAATGGTGGCCTTTGCTGGTTGGTAGCTCGCAGGCTTGTGCCTCACAGGTCTGAACCCTTCATCAAAAAAAAGAAAAAAAGTAGGACAAAGAACATAAATTCTATATCACTTATATTTTCTATAATTTATGAAAAAAATCTAATATTGTGTGGAAGATTATTGCATCAACACTTTGGAGCATCTTCTATGATCTATCAGTTGAGATTATACTCTACCACATAACATTTACACAATAAAGACTTAAAGGAAGCATATAGAGATATTAAACACGATGCATTGATGAAAATACTTCCACAAATATTAATAAAAAATATTAGCAATGCATAATAAGAATTAGAAAAATATATCATTAAAATAATAATAATAAAACTTATGATATAGTTCTTTCACCTTCTCAAAAAAAACTTTTAATACTTTTTTTATGAGACCTAATGCTTCAATATTCTACTACACAATGGGCAGGAACTTCCTTGTATCCCTTGTTAAACAAATAAATATTTTTTTTGTTCATATGAAAATTAAAATAGAATAATTCTACACACAGCACATATCAAATTTCTTTTAACAAATCAGAACAATCAGAGAGGAGAACTACTTAGAATACAGATAGTCCAAACATATTCCTATCATCTAGGAGAGTAGTCGAACAGAGGAGAACTACTTAGAATACATATAGACATATTCCTGTTCTTCTGAAAATTATCCATTTGAACTGGAACCTTCACTTGTGATTTCCACCGTAGGAGATTACCCATCAGCTGAATTGTTGTCTGAAATTTCAGTCTCCGGCAATACTTCTGCTTTCACGGCAGCTTTTTCAATCGCCTGGCGCAGAGCCTCAATCAGTTTTTCAAGAGCAGCTGACGGATCGTCGCTCGCCCTCATCAAGTCCTCTGCAACATCCGCCGGAGTGATCTGCGCTTCTTTCATCAAAATCTCAACTTTTTCAAACAAATGATGATCTTCAACTCCGAGATAATTTTTCGCAAGAACTTTGAACGCTGGAAAAGTGCAGAAAGACAAATGAATGTGCTTATCCATGCGCCCCGACCGAAGAAGCGCAGGATCCAGCCGATCAGCATGATTTGTTGTAAAAATAATAATCCTTTCGCTTCCACAGCACGACCACAAGCCATCTGTGAAATTCAAAACGCCTGACAAAGTAACCTTACTTTCTTCACTGTCTTCCTCATCTTTTGCAGGGCTTTCCTCTTTCTTGCTCTGTTTCTTCGCCTTCTTTTTCCGCTCCGACAGATCCAGCGAGCAGTCGATGTCCTCAATCACAATAATAGACTTATTCGTAGTCCCGATCAAAAGCTTTCTCAGCTCAGTGTTGTTCTTCACCCCGGTTAACTCCAGGTCATAAATATCATAATCCAGAAAATTAGAAATTGCAGCAATCATGCTCGATTTTCCGGTTCCCGGGGGCCCGTAGAGAAAATACCCCCGTTTCCAGGCACGGCCGACCTTCTTATAATACTTCTCCCGCTGAGCAAACTTCCTGAGATCCTGCATTATATCATCCTTTACCTCAGGATCAAGAGCTAGGGTTTCAAACGTCGCCGGATGATCGAAAACCATCGGCGTCCAAACGCGGTTTCGATCCTCGTAAGAACGCGACTTTCCGCCTTTGTTTGTGTAAATCTTCCGGTGCCGGTTTCTCAGCTCAATGATTTTGGCCTCGGAAATTACATGCGGCAGATACGATTCAAAAATCTTTGCTTTGTCCTTGTTGTGAAATGTGAGCTCAAACTGCCGCTTTTCGTCAGAGACGTCATACCAGGAGAAAACAGGCTGCTTTATCTCTCTGCTACGGAAACTCCACCACGCTTTGACGCCGTGAAAATCGTCCTGGATTTGCTGGCTTCTGTCCATGGTGAAGGTAAATGCTTTTGCATTTTTAGGCTTGCTGAGCTTCAATCTGGTGGCGTCGGAAGAAGATATAGTGCTCAAATAAATCTGCACCGATTCGTAAAGATCGCTGACCTTGATGCCTTCGTTCTCCTCAATCACAAGTGTGATGTAGAATGACAGAAATCGGGAGATCCTTCCGAAAAGCTCCCTGAAATATTGCAGCAGTTCGGGAGGGAGATACTCCCTGGCCATTGGTCCCAAGAAAAAAATGGTCGCCGTGAGCGTCCCGAGATTCGACCACGTCTCCATTGCCAATTTGTGGAATTGCCTTTGAGTGTAGACCTCGCAGCAAAGGAGGATTTATAGCAAAGGAAAAGCTGAGAAAATGAGTCATGGTAGGGTCAAAGGAAACCTCCGAGTTGCCGCCATGAGAGTGACCGATTGTAAATCTACTGCTATGAATCCTTCCTCGTAATTTCAGTTCGAGGACGACGAAATTTCTTTGGATTGGTGGACAATAATTTAATTAATATTTAAAATATAAAATATAAAATATAATTAAGTAATATTTAAAATATAAAATATAAAACGTCATTTGCAGATGAATTAATCAATATTTAAACTTGTAACTTCGCCGTTACTCCTCTTGACCGCGAAGAATAATTTAATTAAATATTTAAAATATAAAATATAAAACGTCATTTGCAGATGAATTAATACGACGAAAATTCTCAGCCGGCGTTTTTGACTACTGCCAGTGAGTGGTTACTGGACACGAAAGCTTGCAACTTCGCCGTTACTGCATTTGAAATATAAAACATCCTAATTCAAACGTTTTGCGTACGATGAATTATTTTAATTAATTTTAATTCTGATTTTAGTTTAAAGTGATGAGTATGAGATGTAGTGTAATTTAAGTTATGATATTGTTAACAAAAATTATTTGTCGTATGTTTCATGAGATTGTTTGGGATACTTAGCTTTCATTGTATACACTTGCTCCAGAAAGAGGTGCAAGGGGTACGCTGATAGGTTTTTTTAGAAAAGACAAATTAAAGAGATGTAAATTTAAAAGAAAGATTTCAAATTGATAGCTTAGATTTATATTCAAGAGTTGATTTAAAATTTTTTTTTTTTTTTTTAAATTGAAACTCTAAATAGAAAAGTAATAGGAGTCCTATTTATTCTCAACAATAGTCAACCTATTGAATGGAGTGATGGATTACTTATTAAGCCAAAAAATATTGAAAGAAATAAACAAAGGAAAAAAAAAATGGCATGTGCATCCAACCCATGTGCATACTTAATGGAAAATGCTTTAAACATAAAATGTTAGAAAGTAGGAATAGTTTTCATTAAATTCTTTAAATTTGACAATAACTCAATTTGCTAAGCATGACTAAGGCTAGAAAATGCAATTTTTCATATTAACAGCATTGAAAGTTGCCTATATTTTGTATAATAAAAAATCATAGAAATAATATGCAAAAGCTTTAAAAGAGAAAATCATTCGACTTTGTAATATGACACTACAAATCCTATAAAGTCTAGCTTGTTATTTTCTAGTTCAATTGCTAAGATGAGAAATCACAAAATGAATGCTAAATTAAGAATTAGATGGCCTCTATGAAAACTTCTATAACCATGCATGTATGTGCACAATTAGAGTGGAAGGTTGAAGGTAAGTAAAACTGTTGAATGAGAAATATGGGAGAGAAAACTTTGAAAGGGAATATGGGAACAAATGTAGTACCACAAAAAAGGTGTGATACTAACAAGAGAAGATTCGTAGATAAAATATCTATAAAATAAAAATATTGTTGCAAAAATATGAGTTTGAAAGAAGTGTGAATAACTTATGTAAAAATTAAGTGACCTTCGCTAGTGTTAGAGTAAGTTATTTATTACTCTAGGTGCTTTAGCTCTCTTAGGTGCATATAATTAATATTTTATATTAATTATAATGCACAAACCTAGCTTTCTTTCCTTTAGGGTTTCGTTCACCTTAAAAGGTTGAACTTTTGTATTTTGTTTTCATAGCTTAGAATACATTTTTGCTCTCACATTCTTGAGAACTTCTAAGCTCTACTTTTTTCATTTTCTGGCTTCTCTTCATTGTAGGATATTTGCATGCAGGTGTTCTTGAGGATTTGTGAAGTCGGATTTCTCAACTTCTACATGGTATCAAAGCGGACATGTTGCTTCCTCGTCTGAAGATTCCTGAAGCCATGATCCGCAGTCAAAAACTTCATCTTTTTCAGAGTTTTTTTCTTCAAAAGGGTGAAGGACGAATTTTCGGAGCACTTTGGGCTCAAATGGACATCGCCATTGGATCTGGAAGGCTGTTTGCAATCAAGATACATATAAAACTTGTCGTTTTTGGTTTTCGAGCGTCTAGAAAAAAAATTTAGCCCCCCTAAGAGGTCGTACGAAAGATATTTTGCCTTTATTGCAAAAAAAAAAGGCACTGCTGCAGTAGCGCCAACGTGCCACCACCGGCCTGTCGCCACTCCGACAGTTGACGCCAGCAGACGTCATTTTCCGAGCAGTGACATCACTTCATGGCAATTTTTTTCGGCATATGATGATGTCATATTTTGACAGTATGATGTCACTTACCGACTAATGATGTCATTTTTCTGACAATCAAAATTTTTTTTCGGCAACATCCTGTGACGGCCAAACGAGCATCAAATTTAAGCCTGTCATTGTAATTTCGCAAAGAGCTCTTTTTTTAGACCTGCAGTCAGTTTTTTGCTCATAACTTGAGCATACGGACGTATTTTTGTGATCCGAAAGAAGCACTGGAAAGTTGACCCAAAGATGGAGACAATGGTTCTAGTTTTGTTTGATTCTAAGTTAGTTTGAGCTTCCAAATTTGGCATTGAAGTAGAGGCTGTTGAGATAATGGGTGTTGCACACATTGCATAATATTGTTATTTTATTATTTTATTTTATTATGTAATGTTGTGCCTAGATGGACGTGCAACATGTAAAGATTCCCATGGAATATTCTTGATGAGTTGTATTGTAACATTGTGAAAATATTTCATGTAATTATTTAATATTGGGGGAAAAGAATTAAATGCCCAATATTAAATGTGGGGTTAGTGGGTTAGGTAGCACATGGTTTTAGCACATGGTTTATGTAATACCACTTAGTGGTTTTGTGGGACTTGCTACTATATAAGCAGCCACAAGGGTAGTTGTTGTATAGAAAGGAGAGAGAGTGACAAGGAGAAGACAAAAAGGCAAGAGTCGAGCGGGACAAGGCTTGACAGGTTAGCTAAGGGAGCATTTGTGAAGGTTGGAAGCATGGCATGGGATGTGTGGATTCATGCTTGTTCACATAGTTTGCTCGGTTGTGGCTATGGCCATGAAGGCTTCCATGGTTGTATGGCAATGGTATTTTTTTTGCTGAATAATACATGATGATGGATGCTTTTGGAGGCTGGGTTTTTCCCTCAATGAGGGTTTCCCAGGGTATATCTTGTGTCACATTTTGTGGGTATGTTGTCTTTTCTCTTGCATGTGGATTTTAATTCCGTGTTTATTTCAGATCTATGATGGGTTATGTGGAAACGGTTATATTCTTTATTGCCAAGTTTCCTTACAAGTGGTATCAGAGCTATGGTTTTATTATTGTAACCCTAGATTGAATCCATGGGAATGCATGAGAGGATAAAAGAAATGGCAAGATATGTGAATGATTGCAAATCTGAGGGTTTTGGATTTGCTGTTATGATGGGATGTTAAAAGATTTGGGCATGTGAAATTGTTGGACAAAAAAGTTTTTCGGATGTTTCATTTAAATGAGGGTTGAGTATACAATGACATCAAAACTTAAATCTCCAATGCCATAAACTCACAATGTTACCATAGTCAAAATATATCTATAAAATGTTCAGATCAATATATCAACAAATAAATCATGCCAAACCTGCACCAAATCTGAACCAATGTGTAGAGCTCTCCAAGAGCTTTCCGTTGACTACTCAAAGTCCAAAATTCGACTCCGTATGCCCAAGTTATGCCCTAATCCGTGCTCAAAATAAATAACATCTGACTTTAGGGCTCTGAAAACCTGACAAAATTTTAAAATCATAGAACCAAACCTACACCATCTTGTAGTGCTCTGAATTAGCTTTCCAACGCCTGTAAGAACTCTGAAATCCGATATTCTGAATTCCAGGTTCTTTTCTCATTTTTTGTGTTTTTCCATAGTTGTTGCTTTGGTTTTGAGAGATAATTTTATTCGTTGTGGGGGGGAGCATTTTCTATTCTGTAATTTGCTTCAGAATCAGACCCTTCTACTTCGATCTTTTCTTTCTCTCAATGTCGGATCCTTCTATGATCCGACTCATGCCGCACAACTATCACACCTGGAAGACACAGATGACTAGGCTTCTCATTTCAAGAGGCTTATGGTCATGCCTAGATGCGAACCAACCTACTCTGCAGTACCCTTATGAGGTTCTTCAGCATGGAAACAAAATGGATGAAGCCATGGGATTGATTGCACTGAACATCTCTGATAGTCTACTATTTCACTTGGATGGTTTGACTACTCCATGAGCTTATTGGCTCAAATTTTAGACTTTGTTTGGCCAAGTGAATGAGTTCTGGGCACTTCAACTTGATGCACAGTTGACTTCTTTGACACCTGACAGCTTTCCCACCATTGAGGACTTCTTGATGAAGTTCAAATCTCCACGCATAGTTTTGCAGGGATGTGGTAGAAATAAAATAGACGATGAGTGTATTTTTATGATATTCTCAAAGTTGCGAGGACAGTATCAGATCTTTTCTTCCACTTTCTACTCCACTATGGATGCCTTGGGTAACAGACATCAGATGCCCTCTTTTGAGATTTTTTGTGACAAGTTTACTCGTGAGCAATCCAAGCTCACTCAGACGAATTCACTTACAGGTTCACCATCACAAGCATTACTTGCTAAGGATACACAGGAGCAAAAGCCGAAATGGATATCTGATTCCTCTTCTCAACACTCTACTGGTCCATCCTCTTCTTCTAAGAAGAAGGAGAAAAAGAAGACTAAGACTCCTTCCTATTCCTATTGTCAAAAAGGAGCTCATGATGAGGCACATTATTTTCAGAAGAGATTTGATGGCTATGAGAAATAGATTATAGATTTGTAAGCTCTTCTTCAAAAGAGCTCTATTTCATCCCCATCCTCTTCTACCTCTTAGGGGTCTGCCTTTCAGTCTTCATCCACATCTTCAACATCGTCACCAAATTTTGGACAGGGTCATGCATTACGGGCTTCCCTTGCATCCAATTCCCAGGTCCCTTGGATATTGGATTCAAGTGCTTCTCACCATATGGCATCTTCTCAAGGGGTCTTCTCCTCTATTGAGGCTTCTCTGATTCCTCATATTCTCATGGGGAATAACACTACTCTAACAGTCTGCAGGAAAGGTTCAGTTCGCATTCAGGATGGCACATTCACTGATGTATTGTATGTTCCATCTTTCTCTGCAAACCTTCTCTCGATGTATCAGATTACACACAATGGATCAAGGAAGTTAGTTGAGTTCACTGCAGATTCAGTCTACATTTGGGATAGTGCAACAGGAGGCCTTATTGCTACAGGGACAGTTGAGCATACCACCCATCTCTACACCTTCTCGCACCTTGGTCCACCATCTCCATTATCGGAGCATACTTCTTCTCTTTCGCAAGAGCATCATGTGGTGCAGTCAAGACACATGAACCTTTGTATTGTTCTTGAGTTCACCACACCTCATTTCGTTGAAGGATTTTCTTCTTCAACTTTGCCAGACCCTCCAGCTCCACTCGTCGAGCCTTCAGGAGCACTTGTTGCAAATTCTATAGAGGACGGTCATCTCCTCTTTCATGACAGTGTCAGCACACCTGCATTGAGGATTCCTTTTCAGGATCCTTATGTCTACTCTTTTGAGCATCAATTAGCCCTTCCTGTCATTTAGTGGTTTCCTTGTTCTGTGCCCTTGTTTCTTCCGCATTGGAGTTCCATTGGTTCATTCATTTCTACAGGGGCTTCATCATTCTGAGGGGGCTTTGATGTCTTATATCTCTCTCGGGGGGGGTGTTGTTTATGGTTTTGAGAGAGTCTCTTGAGCCCTTTTTTTTTTGTTGTTTTTTCATCTCTTTTTGGAGAGGGGTTTTTCCCATTGGGTTTTCTCTTTTGTCTCCGATTTATAGAGATTTCCTTGTATTGGGTACCTGATCAGGCCTTGTTGTTGGGACCCATTTTCCTACTTTCATAGCTTTGCTAGGTTAGCTTCCTCCTAAGCTTCACTTAAGGGGGGTTGTTAGAGTAATTTATTTATTACTCTAGGTACTTTAGCTCTCTTAGGAGCATATAATTAATATTTTATATTAATTATAATATGCAAACCTAGCTTTCTTTCCTTTAGGGTTTCGTTCACCTTAAATAGTTGAACTTTTTTATTTTGTTTTCATAACTTAGAATACATTTTTGCTCTCACATTCTTGAGAACTTCTGTAGTGCTTGCCCTAGTTCGCATTTTTCTATTGTGGCTGAACTCTTTTAGGATAGTTTTATGTTGATGATTATTAGTGACATTATTTTGAGATTATCGGATATTGTTTCAGATTCAGTTGATAAATGAAGAGATTACTTGGTACTTTATATTTCATGTATGTATGATGATTATTATAGTGTTTGCAGTTATTAATGATGATTAGTAAGATGATTTATTATCATACATGTTTTCATATGGATACTTACCCCATACTTGCATGTGTATAGTGTGCGCATTTATTTTCTTTTTGTATGGCGTTTCTGATGTGGTTAAGGAAGGGAGTCGTAGTCACCTGCTAGTCAGGATCTACACAATGCACCACTTCTTGCCATTGCCTATTTAGCTTAGTATATATTGTGTATGTACATGTGTGGATTTTATGCAGGTTGCAGGTACTGGGTATCAACTTCCCTGAATTGCCAAGATGAGTGTATGCTATCGCATTATCTCAATGGCAAGAGAGGGGAGATAAATTCTCAAGTCCAAATCCCAACCCTTTAAGCCATTTGTTCTAATTGAAAATTAGGACAAGTAGCTGACTTGAGTACCCTCCGAATGCGTCGAATGACGTAATTCGTGATATTAACCCTTTTGGTTTGATTTTGTATGTGTTTTGCTTTGATGGGTTTTTGTATTTTACTTTATGAGTCTTTGGTGTATTTTCTATTAATTAAGTCTAATTAAAAGATTTAATTTACTGGAAAATTATTATTATAATATTTTAATATTTAATTTTATTTAATTAAATAAAAAATTAATATGATATTTTAATATTTAATTTTATTTAATTATTTGGGAAATTAATTAAATAAAAATAATTAAATTTGAAGATAAAAGTTATAAGTTTAAATTTGGAACGTGACAATAATTATTTAATAATATTTTAGAGGTCATTTTTTAATAAGTGTTAAATAATATTATTATTTTAGTTAATAAATATTTTATCAATTAAAATTTTGAAAATAAATTTAAGAGTGGAAAAGATATTAAAATTATTAAAAGATTCTAGATTGCGTGATGCGTGCATGTGATTTAAATATATTAAGATAAAACAAGTGGATTTAATAAAGTGAGTGCATGAGATTTATAATGTAAAAAGAGTAAATTGAATATTAAATAAATTAATATGGATTATTTTAATATTTATTCACATAGGAGTATGCGAGCTCTTGGGAGTTGTCATGTTGACAACACAGAAGTTTGCACTCTAATTATGCACATGTTGTCTATACTTAGGAGTTAGTGCATTATTTGAGCACATGTTGTCTACAACATTCTAGAAACCTCATCATCTTTATCTTCTTATCATGGAAGTTATGTGCTTATTTGTCATGTTTGTCTCCTAGTTCTTACTAGACACATTCTAGATACATCTTAGAGGCCTTTATATAGAGGCTCTCCTAGTGTGTTTGGACAAGCTTACATGCATTCGAGAAGCTCATATGCTTCTACATGCTCATATGCTTCTACAAGAACTTCTAGTCACTTGGGGGTTTTGGTTGGTTTGATTCTTAGAGGAATGGCAAATTTTGGAGAAGGAAGAGATTTTTCTATGAACTTCTGAGGCATAGCAAATTAGCATCAGTATCCAGGTGCACTCATGATTTTCGCATATTCTACTTGCACTCTTTCTCTTCCTGTCTTCATCGTGTCTGTTATATGTGTCTAAATATACTCCATCAATGAATATTTAATCTTGAAATTGGAATCTAGATATGTATGTTAATTCTTATTTGGTTGCGAAGAAAACATTAGGAAATCCTAGTTTTATTTATGAAGGAAATTCATCACAAACTGCCCTGTCGTTGTCCCTTACATAGACCTGAACTCAAACATTCTTAACTTTTTACCTTGACCAAATTTATTTGATCGCTCCAATCAGATTTGGCACAACTTGGCCCTCTCCAACATATTTCAAAATTGGCCCAATCCAACAGTTCATTAGGGAGATATGGCCCCCGTATTGGGACTATTTTATTCAATGACAGTCATTCCTCCATTTTCCATAACCAGGAGTTCTTTGTGCTTAAACTTCACAAAAATAATCTATCAAATCATGGAATGAATTAAATCTAAACCAACATAGATCTAAGACATTTATACTCAATATTTTATCCAAATAAGAAGTCTTTTCAATACAAAAAGCAGATTGTGCCCTTACGGTAGCAAGCTAGGACTTTGCAGAGAATTTAATTTGGTATTGTATGAAACTTTGTTACATTGCATCATTTCGACCACAGACACCTTAAAAAATCCCTACCATCCGTCCCCTCCTAAAACTCATGCTCATCAATGCTAATAATACATTTCAAACCAGTTGCAATTTCCTCAAACCGGTTATAGTCAGTTATGACTGTTTACATTTAGTTGAATGTTTTGTTGTGTAGTTGACAACATGGTTGTCAACTTTGATAGCCTTACATCATTATGCATTTTATTAATATTCCAAATTATTTTTAAGAGTTTTATCCCAACTTTAAATCGTCAAACCACTCTTAAATCCCATAAACCCTCTACGAGCCTTCTAGGCGTCATTTTGCCAATTTTTGGCAATTTGCATTTTTAGGCACTTCAAGTGCATTTGACACCATATAACGGCTCCACTTTCCATATTAAAATAAATTGGACCTTTGAAGGTCTTTAAATAACTCATCTACCTTAGAATCCCGAAGTGAACACTAGGTGCACTAACTCCTAAAATGCCATTAAGGCTACATCATTGATCCTTTTACAAAGTGATCAATCAAAACATTTAAAACATAAAAAAAACATTTTTAAGTGACCATTGTGGACTTATTACAATCAAATGACCCTTCAAGGTCATGTTCATCCTTTGATTCCCCTAGGATCTATTTAGTGACCCTAGTTCCTCTAGGCCTTTTGTCCTTGGCCCTGGTGCTTCTGCACCAGTTAATAGTAGAAGAAGTGTAATTAATTATTAGTCAATTTAAGTAAATGGATTTTTTTAATGAGGGAAAATTAAAAGAAAAGAGATATTAATAAGTGGAATTAAATAATTGAATTATTAATGAGATTGATTTTACTTAAAATCAATGAGGATTATTTTAAATAAATGATTGTCCTTGAAGTGTTTAAAGGAAATTGTAAACTAATTATTTGAAAGTTGATAAGTATTATTCTATTGTTTTGAATAATGTGAATGATTTTATTGAAAATTCAATGGGAACTAGTTCAATGATTTAAATAAGTAAATAATTATCTTATGATTATTTTAGAGAATTGTTTTAAAATAATGGAGGGATAATTCTATGTTTTATTCAATAAAATTAATGGGTTGAGTTTTAGATTAAATGAAGAATCTTATACACTTGAAATGTACTTGAAAACGAAAACTGAAACCTAATATTTGGCTTAACCATGTGATTGTGAAAGCAAACTAAAATATATGTTTGTAACTTGTTCTTTATGCTATCCATGTTTGGGGTTTTGGGGTTTGTCCTAGCTTTGACCAGTCTTAGGTTGTTACCAGAGGCTCAGGAGTTATGTGTTGCGATGTCATGCTGATGTTGATCTCAATCTTTTTAAAACCCAACCATGATAATGTGATGGTATGCTCTATGAGATGTTTGTATTTTTTTATTGCTTTCCAATCTTCTTGTGTGAAGCTAAGGTGTATGTATTTGAGACACTTGACTTAACCATTTTTGAGTCATCGATCAGTTATCCTTGGACTACTTTTCAGTCGCCATGATGGGACTGAAGTGTTGATTTATTTCTTGATGTTTTAATGTTGTGACATGTTTTGACTCGACCATTTTGGAGTCTTCGATCAATATTATTTTCTTTGAGATGCTTTTTTGGTTGCTCGTTGAGAACCAATAGATATGGTGATTTATCATTGATATGGATATTGAGATTTATTTTGAGGTACTATAGGGTTTCTTGATGAGGACTGATGTATATTGTGATTATCATTGATACCTTCAGTTGCTAATGGGTGATCCCACAATAATGGGTTCCACTTTTTGACCAATTTTGACACTGAAATCAATATTTTTGCAACAAACGTCACGTTCAAGTGACTATATCTCCAAAAACATAAATAATTTCAAGATGACATAAACTAGTGATTTTGAGTACTTTGTTCCTACTTTGTAACCATATTTTTTAATCTTAAAAAAAAAAATATTTATGTCAATTTTTTTTATCTCCTCCAAAAAGTGGTACATAATAAAATTCAATATTTTAAAAAGTGACAGTCTGTTTGACACACATAACTTTTTTTCTAGAAATGATAATGAAGTAATTCTTTCGGCGTTGGATTTGTAACATCAATATCCAATGTCTGCATTTGGTTTTGAAGTGACATGAACCGCAATTCAGACATACGTTTCGTTTGACACAGATAATTTGAACTCAATTTATCATAAACCATTTTTATTTTTTTGAATAGAAAGGTATCTCAATAAGCCAATGCCTCCATATTTTTCAAAAAAAATTTGACCTAATTTTCTAATTTTCTCGAGGTGTCAAAATCGGTTGATGTTCAATCGGTAATGAACCTATAATGAGTTAAACTCATATTTGAAAGTCTTAATGATTAAATTATGTAATAAAATTATAGTCATTGGAAAGCTTGCTCTGAGCAGCACATTTTGAAATTTTTTATTTTATAGTAGGAGATCATTCTTCTACAATTATGGCAGTCAAAAGAGCAAAAAAAAGAAAAAATAAAAAAAGGTTAAATTTTTTGAGATTTTGCATGTTCGTGCGAACATGGCATTCACGCGAACACATTTACCATGTTTGCGTGAACGTATGTTCGCGCGAACATGCAAATCATGTTTGTGCAAACATATATATCACACATGTTCACGCGAACATACGAAATATGTTCGCGCGAACATAATTTAAAAAAAAGTTCGCGCAAACACAATAAGTGTGTTCGCGCGAACATATGGTAAACTCAATTTCTCATTTTACAATTTTTTCCATTTTTTTTCGTCCCACTAAAGTGGAACCCATTATTGTGTGTTCACCCTAATAGAGAACTATTGTCGTCATGATTATCAATGGATGCTTTTTAGTTGCTCATGGAGATTTGATGTTCTTTTTGTGGATTATCTTTTGGTATTTTTCTAGTCGCTTGTTTAGGACTGGGGTGATTTTATGTGATTATGGATTTGTGCTTTTATTGAGCCTAAGGTAGGTTATCTACTTGTAGTGTAGAGAAGTGGCTTGCAATGGGGGTCGGAGCCCTAAGTGGCTACCAGGGTAACTCATTGTAAGTTATTTAATAAGTAAAAACATTTACACTAAATGGGGATTAAAATGAACCTAATAAGATAATTGTATGTTCTCGCCCATGCCTCGAGTGCTAGTACAGATTAGGATGGGAGTAGAGAGAACGCTTGGTTGCAACCTTGCATTTCGTAGTATGCCTCGTCAATATGAGAGGATACTAGTGGCCGCATAGGGATCACTAGGGGGCTGGCATCTATTGAGAGACTACCAGGGTAACTCTAGTGTGATTCGTATGATGACACTTTCTCGCTTACATAGTAGGTTTTCTACATGTCTTGTGTGCCTCTTGGTATAGGTGTTAACCCTTTATGTTGGAACCTTGAGTTAGTGTGCTTCTAGGATTCTTCAACTTAAAGAGTACTTTTGTTATGTGATTTGATATCCTGTTTGGGACTTGAGATTATCTCCTTAGCATGGTGGGAGTGGGCCATTTAGGTTCCACACGGTCAGGTGGTAGTGCTTTTTCACTCTTACCATTTTGAGATCCATCCGAGACACCATGGTTGGAGTATTCTTTGTTGGTATTTATCTTCATCCAGTTCTTGGATCTTATGATAGATGTTATTTACTGGTATATTTCTTTATATTGATGATTAGCATGTGATAGATGATGTTATCTTCTTTGTAGGATCATCTTATGCTTTATTCTTGCATGTTAGAATTCTTTATGCATATGTTATAGTATGTCTTAGGAGTGACATTCCTACTATGATAATATTGATGATCTCTTTGGTGACTTGGGATGTTATGCATGGAGGGATGGCTAGGGCCCACGATGGTCTAATGATGCTATTGACGGTTGGGAGGAACTGCGCACTTAGTTAGTTGTGTTTTATGATGGATGGTTATCTTTTATGATGGTTGTTATATCTTTATTGATGGATGGATGTATCATGTATGTTAATGGTTTCATTTACTTTATTGCACTTGTATCATGGATTCAATGAGGATGATGTATCTTTATTTTTTACATATGTTTAATCATTTTAGCCTTTCATACCCTGTGACATGTACAGTGGATGATTGAGCATTCCAAATTTAATTTGCCAAAAGGAATTTGGAACAAATCTATAATATGGACATTGGACTTTCTAATTATTCTTCCATGTGGATGTGGTAGTTGTCAATCTTAGTTTTAACTAAATTAAATGTGACTCAATGTTTTGAGATCCTTAAGAAATGTAACCTATTATGTATGCTTTTAGATGATTACATGTTATTGCTTCCGCTACTATGTGTTTGATGTATATGATTATCTTTCTTGTTTTAAAAAAACAAAATTTTTTGGAAAACTTAGGAAAACTTTAGGTTAATTCTTTTGGATCCCTTGGCAAGGCATTACAACTTCTAAGCTCTGCTTTTTCCGTTTTCTGGCTTCTCTTCATTATAGGATATTTGCATGCAGGTGTTCTTGAGGATCTGTGAAGTTGGATTTCTCAACTTCTATAGCTAGTTGGTAGCTCAACCCTCCATCAAAAAATTTAAAAATAAAAATTAAGTGACATCCCACCA
Source organism: Cupressus sempervirens (assembly GCA_028749045.1). NCBI lineage: Eukaryota > Viridiplantae > Streptophyta > Pinopsida > Cupressales > Cupressaceae > Cupressus > Cupressus sempervirens. The sequence continues at coordinate 658,196,179 of CM053793.1, forward strand.
ACTCAACAAAAATAGAAATTAAGAACATGGTAAAAAAAGCTAAACACAAAAATATGTTCCAATTTGTTTTCAATGAACTCAAATATTTGAAACCTCTCTCTCTCTCTCTCTCTCTCTCTCTCTCTCTCTCTCTCTCTCTCTCTATATATATATATATATATATATATATAGGTTCCTTACATGTTTTTGTCCCTAAAAAACTTAGAAACCAAAGTAAGAGAATCATATTAATTTGAACCACCCAATGTTACTAAAAAAATTAAAAGCATCTCCAACACCCTAAATATACAATCACTTGAATGTTTCTTGGATAAATACCTATTTCATTCATCCAATTGCATTTAAAGCCCTTCTTGGAAATGCATTACCCATAAGCCATAATACCTAACCTTAATCATTGTGGGGTGAAAGCATGTACATTTTACTAGAATTTGATGTTGGATCAAATGCCAAAAACTTCTAACATTCCTAAAGATCATCTCAAGCTTAGCATATCTAAGAGAAACACTAAAAGATGCAAAAGATCATATAGGTAGGTCATCAAATACAAATGATTTCATGCCAATACTAATATTTGTCACTAGTGCATTTTTTAATTAATCATAACAACTTTCAATTTCATTAAACATCAAAATATAATATCATTTAAAGTTACAACACAAATTTGAATCATAGATCACACGCTATAAATGATAAATTATTATTTTGTCATAAATATTTAAATTATTATTTAGATTATTTTTAATAAAAATTTAGAGCCAATTTAATTGTGTTAAAAAGAAAAATTAAAATGAAAGAATTAAAAGTCGAAAGGCCAGAGTAGGATGAAGAAAAGGTGAGGGCATGAAGAAATAATACAGAAAGGTAATTTCTCGATAAACTATTCTCCATTAGAACAAGTATTCTATCAATAAAATTAGATTTAAATCAAATTTGAAATAATTCTAAATTAACTAAAAGATATAAATAAAATTAGATTTAAACCAAATCTGAATTAACCGTAAATTAAATAAAAAGTATTTGAAAATTGTAACTCCACGTACAAAATCCTCTCTAAACTTGTTCTTATTCCATAGGATGCCCGAGACAAATATTGAATTTCTAATACAATAGTATCCTTGCTCTATTTAGATCAAGAAATTATCATTGTATAAATATCAAATGGTTGTTTACACCATGGACAGATGTCATCTTCTGATACACAATTTTGGAAGTATTACAACAGAAAATTAGTAATACAAATGAAATGTGATGGTCAAATCATGATGCCTCTAGAAGATCTCATGTTACCTACTGAAAGCCATCAGACATGGAACTTATGTGCCCCTCGAGTCCCAATCAAGTCAAAAGCATCCACTGCCTGTTTAGAAAAGTTAGAATGTTGTCCATCTAGGAGCTGCACAGGTCCAACGCTTAAAGAAGAGGGGTGCGAGAAGGGAAACAAAGTTGCAGATTTGGGGCTCCATGACTATGACAAAAAAAAATTCCTCCATCGCTTTGTCAACCCAACCTAGCCAATGACATCTTCTCAATGTTGTGAGGTGGAAGATAGCATGACTCTAGAGAATCGGACATGGTGAAATAATAATGCAAAGTTCCCACTCAACGGCCATCACAATTTTTGACTTTACGCTCCTCTATTTCAAAGGCTCATATCTCCATTGTTGTGAACCTATATAGTGCAAAGACACACTATTCCATTGAGATGGAGCCAAACACACCTTTTATCGAAATACCCCATGACTTCCTATCATCGCCCCCTACCAAGTGAAACCTAAATAGCAAACAAGATAAAATAAAAGGACTCAAAATATTGTGAGGTTGAAAAACAAAATATTCCAAAGTTCTCAGAACTTGACATCTTCTATAGAAATTTAGGAATTTTGCAATTTCCTCTAAATTTTGCAATTTCCTTGTATAAATGTACAAATTGCAAACCAAATCACAAAAGGGAGTTACCGAATGGAGTTATAGAATTATATGATCGCACCTTCTAGTAGAAAATAATGGAAAGATTTTAATACCTGACAACTACACAAAAATCTACTATATCTCTCCAAATCATATCTTTAAAGAAAGGTTCTTAATGGTCACAATATATCTCTCTATATATCAAATATAAAATAGTTTTAAAAAAACATTATTTAAAAAATAAAACTTATTAATACGCAAACTTCAAATTTCAAAAACTCATAGGAAATTTGATTAGATTCACATGAACTCTGAAAATATCTATAACCTTCAAAGTACAAATAGGTAACCTAAAAACATAAGACATTCTAAAGTTTAATATTAACATATTGACCTATTGTATCTTAAAAACATTATTATAATATTTTATTTCATATTTTTTCCTTGGTCAAAGTCTAACAAAATGCTTCTAGAAAAAGACACCATGCTTTTGCAAGGAGACAACCATTTTTTCCAAAGTGATAAATACAATCATAATAGAAAAAATACACCATGCTTTTTCAAGGAGACAATCTTTTTTTTTGTAGTGATGAATACAATCATAATCTGAGACATTCGAGAAAGGAAACTAAGCTCGTAATGACAAGCCTGGTTGATGCTTTATGAGCTGGTGGCACTTGTAGTGTGAAGTCAAACAAATAAATGACTACAACATGCAACCCGCCTTACCACTTTACAGCATTTAGAGAATGCATTTTTATTTGAAATGTTAGTTGTATGTAAATGTTAGATGAAGGCTTCATTTATTCTCTCCTTGAGTTGACAATTTTACTCTACTTGAGGTAGTTTACAACTTCTATTTGCTTCTTCTTTATGCATTTTTCGCTTGTCCGCATTGTACAAATTATTATAGAAGCCAAATCCATGTCCGATAGTGTGCGTTCCAACTTTGCAAGCAGGGGAAGTCATCGCTGAAATAGTCTAGTTTGTGGTGGCTGAAAACATGGTTTGGCGTACATTCAACATGTTGTGCTCCGTAGTATTTGGTAACATGGTGGAGCGTTCTGATCCATCTCTATGCTCATGGCTTGGTGGATGCTAGGAATGATGATGGAGCTCCATTAGAAATTGGTTTTCTGACATTGATAAAAAAAAAATTATGACAGCTGAAAACCTATGTCACGGTGGAAAACATGCAATAGATAAAAAACCACTACATGCATAGAGAAAACATTCCATCTAAAAAGCATTTGCCCAGGGTAAGACAATTTCTAACGTGACTTCTCGGCATGAGTCAAATTCTGGTTGGAGTGAACTCCAATGGGAAAGCCTATCGGCTAAATATTATAAAGCAATTTCAATCTTAATCACTAGCACTTGTAGCCAGACACAAAGAGGGTCATAGAAAGTGTTATGGATAGGATAGGCCATTTAAAGGAAAACATAAATGAATTTTAAAATTGCACAATGAAGTATATAAATTATAGATTTATAAGGATTAAAATAATAATTTTCATTGTCATTGCAAATATATATGATATTGTGAAAAACTATATGAATAGAAAGTGTATGATAATATTATGATGACAACAATAATAATTTTTAGCATCATTTCAAGTATATATGATTTTGTTGAAACATTCATAATTAGATAACATGACCACTTCTTCTCGAGCATGTTCAACTAAAACCTATTTGGCATATTTAAAGCTGGAGAGCTCAAATTTTCACACCATTTGTGGTGTTGAGATTATGATGTGGCTCTCTATCTCTCCAAATTCTCTATGAGTTATCTCTGGGTAATCGTAAGCCTCATTGATAGCATTTGTCTACAAATATGCATTTGTAGTTTGATGTGGTAAACATCCAATACCCTATTACACCTTCCTAATTAGCAAGCCACAATAAAGGGGCATACATCTACTTGCAAATTGTATCATTCTTAGTAAGAGTTGTAATACACCTAAATTGGCACATTGGTATTCTGAACCAATTTTGGTTTATCAATTTTACTTAAGTCCTATTGTACAAGGCATTTCTGATTCTGATCATCTCTACTTGACCTAAGTGTCAAATATAGGAAATCATTAATATGCATTAATCACTTACTTTATTTAATTCCCAAACATTAATTGAATTCACTAAATTAATCTTTTTATTGAATTAATTTAATTATAAGTGGGTGATCCCACAATAGTGGGTGCCACTTTTTGACCAATTTTGACACTAAAATCAATAATTTTGAAACAAACCTCACATTCAAGTGACTATATCTCTAAAACTATGAATAATTTAAAGATGGCGTAAACTAGTGATTTATAGTACTCTATTCTACTTTATAACCATATTTTTTAATTTTTTTTAAAAATATTTAAGTCGTACATATGGAAAATCAATATTTTTAAAGAGTGGGTCATTTTGACAAGCATAACTTTTTTCTAGAAATGATAATGAGGTAGTGCTTTTGATGTTGGATTTGTAACATCAATATCTAGAGGATGCATTTGGTTTGATTCAATTTGGTTGAATATTCTATAGTTTATGAATTTTTGAAGTAACGTCAATCGTTATTCAGACATATGTTCATTTTGACAAGGATAACTTGAACACAATTTATCATAAATCAAATTTTTCCATATAGTGCCTCACTAAGTGATGTATATATTTCATCTGATGTACTTGCAAAACCACAAAGATCTTGATCTCTCCAAACATAGACATCTCAAATTCTTTCTACATTTCATTTGCAAAAGCCTTACATAAAGTATCTTGACCTTCAAATATGATATCGTCAACAAAAATTTCAAATAGTAAAATATATTTGCCTTTCTTTGTCTTCAAGTACAGATTGTTGTTATCATCAGTCCTCTCAAATACAATATTCACAAGATAATTATGAAGCCTTTCATACCATGCTCTTGGTGCTTGCTTCAAACCATATAAAGCTTTGTGTAGTCTAAATACCATGTTTTTGTTGTTAGCATCAACAAATCCTTCTAGTTGTTCTATAGAAACCTCGTCCTCCAATATAGCATTTAGAAATGTAGACTTAACATCTATTTGATAAACTTTGAAACTTTTGTATATAGAATAAGTTAAAAAAATTCTTACTCTTTCCAATCTTGCAACAGGAGTGAATGTTTCTCCATAGTCTATCCCTTCTTCTTGTGCACATCCTTTACAAACTAATATTGCCTTGTTTCTTGCAACTTCACCATTTTCATCTAACTTTTTTCTGTACACCCACTTGGTGTCAATCACATTTTTATCTTTTGGTCTAGGAACTAGAGTCTATGTTTTATTTTTCTCAATTTGTTCAATCTCTTCTTTCATGGCTTTACTCCAGTCCACATCTTCTAAGGAATCTTTCACTTTTTAAGGTTCATGCATGCTAGGAGAAAATGGACCATTTATCAGCTTGTTCCTTGTAATTGGTCTTGCATCTTTATCTCCAATAATTTGTGCATCAGGATGATGTCTCTTGACATACTTAGAAAATCTTGGTTTTGCTCTGTTTTCCTTTTTTGGTCTATCAACTTATGAATGATTATGTATACCTCAAGTAGTTCAAAATCTCTTTCATGTAGACTAATCTCAGAATCAAAATGTGTCTCAACTTCATTCTATAGCTCGGCGCTTGAATGTAGCTTGGTTCCTAAATGCAACTTGGTATTCATAGTATGCGAATCAATAGTCATTGAAACTTCTTGTTGATTTACAACTTGATTTATAGCATCTTCATCAATAGGCATACCTTCATAAAGGTATAAAAATGATTTGTATTCTTTTGGTTCCTTCATAAGTTGAGCCTCATGTACTTTTGTATATTCATCAAATTTCACATTTGCACTTTTCACAACTTTGTTAGTGTTAGTATTTAAACACTTATAAGCTTTTATTCTTGTGGAATAACCAAAGAATATACCTTCTTTACTTTTTTCATATAATTTACCATTTCTTAAATCCTTGAGAATATAACACTTACTTCCAAATACCTTAAAATATTTTAATTTGGGTGAGTATCCATACCATAGTTCAAAAGGTGTTGAATGAGTATCTTTCTTGACTTGCACAGGGTTAAAGGTATAGACATTTGTACTTATAGCTTCTCTTTGGTATTTCAAAGTAACATTTTTCTCCATCATGAGTGTCTTAGCACAGTCCATTACAAATATGTTCCTCCTTTCAGTAATTCCATTTTATGGAGGGGTCCTAAGAGAAGATATCTATCTTTTGATTCCTCTATCATTGCAAAACATCTCAAACGCATTTAATGTAAATTATCCTCCTCTATTAGATCTCAAATATCTTAGACTTTTACATGTTTCCTTCTCAACTCTTTCTAAGTACCACTTAAACATTTGGAAAGCATCAGATTTCTATTTCAGAAACATAATTGTTATCATTCTAGAATAGTCATCAACAAATAGTATAATGTACTTATCTCCTTTTTATCTTTGCACGTCAATTAGTCCACACAAGTAAATGTGAACAATCTCTAATATTCCTTTAGAGGTATGAGTCTTACTCTTAAAACTTGACTTTGTCATTTTGCCTAACTAACATTATTTGCAAATTATATTGTCATATTTCTTTAGCTTAGGCAAACCTCTAACTCTTCTCATGGTACTGATACTAACCAAGCTATCAAAATTAACATGACATAACCTCTTGTCCCATACCCACACATCATCAAATTCTACAATTAAATAAGTAGCATCCTCTATATCAAGGTAGAATAGATTACCTCTAGTTTGATCACCTTTTCCAGTTAGTTTTCCATCAGTATCATATATCTTAGCAATCTTATCCTCAAACTCAACCTTAGAACTTAAATTATTTAGGTGTGACACACTCAAAAAAAATCGTTAAGTCCTTCAACATAAAAATTATAGTTAATTCCTTCAACATAATAAGCATTGTCACATAGAATCTTTATGTGAGTTTGATAGAACCTGATCCTTTTATCAAATAGGGTGCATCATTACCAAACCTTACACTATTTCCATCATAATAATTCAAGGTAATGAACCTACTTTTATCTCCAGTCATGTGATGTGAACACCCACTGTCAATGATCCATCTGTCATTCTTGTTCACACAAGACACTAGTGTAGTTGCCTCATCCTCATCAGATTCATCTTTCATTGCAACGTACACCACTTCACCATCATGATCATCAAATCCATATTTAGTTTCCTCTTTAGCAATGTAGCAAGACTTCTTGCCTTTTTCTTTATAATCTTTGATGTCTTCATCTCTTCTACTTTTGTTCTTTTCTCCACCTCTATAATTCTTCTTCTCTAGACATCTAGCAGCAATATGACCAACCTCATTGCAATTAAAACACATGATGGGTAACTTACCTTTGAACTTTCCTTTATCTCTATGAAATCTCCTTGCTAGAAGTGTTTCAAGTTGTTCTATATCCTCCTCATCTGTATCACTATCACTAGACACATATTTGACCTTTTTATTCATCATCTTCTCATCAAGTTCCTTCAATGACAGATTAGCTTTGAAAGAAAATTCAATATTTTCACTCTTAGCAAGCTTCAATAAAGGGATATATATCTACCTACAAATTCCATCATTCTTAGTAAGACCTAGGTGGTTTACCAATGCAGGAACATCCTTGGGTCGTTGGAAATCTTGCATCACCCAAAATTATGTCCTTTTGATTTATTTGTTTACTATTTATTTGGACAGTTTTCATGTTGTTTTAAGTTGTGATCGACCCAGTTTGCTCATTTTCTTATGTGATTCTTATGGAGTTCTCAAGGCACCATGAAGATCTATGTCTAGCTTTGCATCTTATTTTGATGTTTCCATATAAATTTATCTTAAGATTGGTCTAGTCCCATACTAGCTTTCATGATCTAATGGTCAAGATGGTGACTTGCAACTTGATCTAAAGATTCACAACGTGTGATAACTAATGGCACATTGTTCCATTTTGTAGTACATTCAATCAACCCTTGTGTATGTTTACATTCAACAATGTATCTATTTAGAGTTGTTCTTATGGATTTGGGTACTAACCTATCACTTTGTAATAAATTTCCTTTGTTTTGGAAATTAATGAATGAATAAATTGATTTATGGCTAGCAATACTATATATAAGTAGGTTAGTAGTTTTTATTTGGGTAGTGCTAGATGGAAAGGATGCTAGATGTTTAAAATTTATTCAAGGAAAGCAACTAGAATAACTACTATTTGTTTGAAGTTTCATATTTTTGTGGAACAATCAGTTGCGAATAGGTTGTTAGAGGTAGTAAATATATCTCTCTTATTGTAGTCATGTTTTGATAATGTCGATGCAATATATTTGCAAGCTAAATTGATGGTAATCTAGTGACTTTCTTCCTTTGGTGTTCATTTCTTGTTAGTTTTTTTAGGCATTTCTATTGTGGTTTAATCTAGATGCAAAGTTAGACAACTCCTTTATGGATTCTCTCTCCTTGACTACATCATTTAAGGTTTTCAATTGACAATGATGTTTTAAAAAATATGGTTCCTAACATTATATCACATTTATTATCATGATGGGGGATTCATTTGATGACTTTTATATCCTTTTCCATTTACTATTTTTTTGCTTTAGTTTGTATATTCATATAATGTCATATACTATGAAAGTGTGGACTAAACATACCAATAAAAATTATAAGCACCTTGTAGGTATGTACAATTTCATGATGATTTAGCATTCATCTTAGTGTGTTTTATTTGATCATGCATCATATGACTCCTTGCACTTAATGAATAACTAATTTAAAATATAAGTTCTTTATTAATACAATTTTGCCAAAAATCAATGTAGGACCTTATTTATGGGTGTGTTCATTATTTCATTGATCCAATCATTTATGGATCATATAGGACCAACATTTCTATGTGTGGTCTTTTACATCCTATCATAACCCTCACATTTAGTTGTCCTTTGGAATCAATATCCCCTCCTTATACATTAGGACCTATGATCTTGATCTTGAACCTAATTGGAGAAAATAGTTCAATCGGGATGACTTGTTCCCTGATGTTTGGCCTAAATTCAAGATCAGGCATTGGTCAATTAATTTTAGTTAGATTTTTGGATTCTTGTCCACTTCCTTCAACTTTATCACCTGATGTCAAGTTTATTTCTTCATTATGAGAAGATGAAAGAAATTCCAAGGTTGTCTCCACAATTTGAAGACATCCCATGAAGTAAGGATCTACAAATTAAAACAACATTAGAAAGAATTAAGATCTAAATACTATTTCTCTATATCAAGCATTCAAGAATATCATCATCTACATAAAGCTTTCAAAATATTGTGAGGATGGCTACGACATCAGTGATCGATGATGGGCTTGTGTTCTACCTTCTAGGTTGGGTATGGTTTCTTGTTATCCTTATATCTATACTTTTTAGCTTTGGATCTAGACTTACATGCTTTCAACCACATTTGATTGCATTTTCATATAGAGATTTATTCTAAATGTTCATTCTAGGACAACACCACCAACCAAACATGGAATTTGATTGGTTGGACAAATGGCCTCAAGAAAAATTCACCGCATTACAATGGGTAAGGTGGGGATTGTGAAGAATTAAACCAATGATATTTTATCTTTATTAATAATCAAATCACTATCATGTTATGACTAGGGTACACTTTAAGAAACCCCCCTCCTGAAAAATATATAAAATATTGGCAAATCTTTCATTATTTTGAAAAATAAAATTTAAAACATGGAAAAAATCCCTCAATTTTTTAATTTACAATAATATTTATATTGGAAATTATTTTGGAATCATGATTTTTCATTAGAAAATATTGGTGAATCTCACTAATAATAAGAAATTCATTAATCACAATGGTAAATACTTCCATTTTAAAATAGAATGCTAAATGAAAATTATTGGGCTATATGTAGAGATGGATCAAAGGGACAATATATAATATATACCAGGTATTATTTTTAAAATGCAATCTAATAATCCTCATTGTATCATGTAAGATAAATATAATGATATTTTTAATTCTCATAGGACCCACAATTTCTTCAAGGCCGTTGATTTCTATTGTAATCCACAATCCAAAAGAAATCTCAGCCCCCACAAGCAATACAATTCAAACTTGAACATTTTTACCTCATGCAATATTATGAGGATCATTACATTATATTTTAAATCAATAGTAAAACTAGATATAGGTAATATATCCCTAAAGTAGCTAATAAGTATGAGAAGTATTGGTGAATTAACTTTCATTTCTCTAATAATATATAATATTTCTAGGTGAATCAAATTTAATCATGTGTCGATTATCATGGAAAATCTTTGAGCTTAAACTTTTTAATAAAATAAATTATTGGGTGATTTTAAATATTTTTACAACTAAGTTTGCATTAAATCTTAAATTCTTAGCCACTAAAATAACTTGTTTATGACACCAAGTGATATCTTCCATTATGCAAATACATGATTTTATAACATTGTAATAACCAAGAGTAAATCTATATAAAATAAGAACAAGAACTTGATATATAAGTGACAAAACTAAATACATGGAAATATAATATATTCAAGTTAATTTTACAATGTCAATTATGAGCATAAACAACCATTTATTTTAAAATACTTTAAACAATTATCAAAAAATATTAACTCAAAACTACCTAAACCACAAAGTATTAAACAAACAAAATTGAAAGGCAAAAAATTTCAACAACCCATGATATCAAGATATAGCAATTTTTGGAATAAATTGTACATTAATTTTTGTATCAATATTTTAGAGCACATGATATAATCCATCACTAAAATGAAGAGAGTCAAAAGAAACAAAATGATGGATCATAGAGTGTGATCCAAAGTGTAGATGCAAAAAATGACACACAATCTAATCTAGAAATCACTATATCTTAGCAAAATATTGATATGTAACCATAAACTAATTATATGTTAAATAAATCTTAAAATACAGATCTGTAGAGAAATATTTCTTTTGGAAAGACATAATTGTAAACAATCAAAACTAGAAAAGATTAAGAAGAAACAACTGGAGGAAGCAGAGGATCTCAAATATCCAACTTATGCCATACATCAATAGAGGTCAAAGAAACATCAAGAACATCCCAACTCTCATCTTCATTACCAATATATTTGCCTCTAGTGTGCACAAGAGATATCACCAGAGCCAGACACAAAATATTTCGAGAGAGTAGGAGTCAGTCAGCCAAGGCATCACCATATAATAACCCATCCCCTATGGAAGGCCACCCTAAAGAGGCACCCCCAAAGAGAAGAGGAGGAAAGTACCAATGAACATTTTATAAGGAACCACTCTAGCTACCAAAATGGCAACAAGGAGCTTACGACCTAGGAGATGGGAAGTAACAAGCTAAGGGATTTTGGCCTCTCCATCACCCATGAGTCAGAAAGAAACTACAAGGTGATGAAATCATAGTAACTCTAGTAATAGTAGATTGGACATTGTGCCAACGGTCAAGAATCTCTTGAAGGTGAGAAACCTACATTGTCACCTTGTGAGCTTGCATATGACTTTGTAACAATACATGTAAGCATATGATAGCTCGACATTAGAACATCTTTTTTATATTGTATAATAGGAAAAAACTACATAATTTCTTTTGGTATATGCTAAAAAAAATTCAATCCTATCTCTTCACTCTATCAAAATAATATGGGACTATAATGCAATTATGGTGACCCTCCAACAATGTTTCTAGTGAATAGTCCTTATTTGTCTTCTCATCTCAGGTCATCTATCCATATATTTACATGGATTCCATGTGATGTCAACTAGCTACAACAAATTGATGGTAATCCTCCAATATAATAGATCTGCCTTGATGGCCTGATTTTTCACCCAATAAAATGTTTTTGAAATCTTGTGACAATCAGGAAGAAATTTGTGTTTAAATTGGTTAGGGTTTTTGAAAATGTGTTATTCCTCATGAAAAAACCCTAGGGAAATGGTCATATCTTATGTTTCATTGATTTATCTACAAATTGACTTGCAAATATAAATAGGGATATGTGAAAAGCTTTGGTTATATGTTATTTTCTTATGTATCCCTAAGTCCTTTGATTACTTGTCATGATATATTTCATTCCTCTAAGGTTCTTTTAAGTTGTGATGTTGCGAAAGTGTTTCAATTACAACATCGCTCATTTATGATCATTAAATCTTTTAAAGGATGTGAGGATATGAAACAGTGATCATAAAGGTCTGCACAACTTCGCAGCTATTAAGGATAACTGTCAAGTTTGGGTTGTGAAGAGGTGATAAATTGTTTCTCGCAAGGTCACAACTTGTATCAAGTTTATGATATTTTAAGTTGCAAAAAAGTGACTAAGAACCATTGCAATAAAAAATTTGAACCATCACTCCATTACAAGCAGTCAGATAAACCCTAAGATCTAAGTCATGAAGGTGCAAAAGGTAATAGCAATTGTTGAGTCAAATTTATCACTCCATCACAAGTGGTTAAGAGTAACACAAGGTTAAGGTGGAAAAGTAGAAAAAGCATGTGATCATGGTTTTACAGGGTTGATAGATGAGTTAGAATCTTGAGTTACAAGGTTGTGATGGAAGGAAACAATTGACTTAAAATGGTTAGATGTCACACTCCCAAAAGAGCCTAAATTGCAGTGAAGGATAAGTTGTGAAGGTGCAAAAAGTAATCAGTGTTAGGATTAACCTCAGATAAAAATAAAAATTACATACAAATATAAATAGTAACAGAAAATAAAAGATTGCACAAAAGAGAACACAAGGCACCAAAATTTAACATGGTTCACCCGATCCTTGGGCTAAATCCACCAAATAGCAAGTACAATTTATTATTACAATCCAATTATTACAACTGTAATCCCTTACAGCTCAATACTGTTGCAAGAAGCAAATTTTGCATCACACACACTGGAAAAATCCCTAACCCTAAGCCCTTTTATACAAGTATTTTTACTGGTTTAGGGTTAATAATTAATAATTAACCCTAACACCCTCACCTATATTGGGGTTGCTGCCCCTAAACCTCCGCTCGAGGCTCGGCCTAGCCTCGAACCCTGCTGAGGAATTATGGAGTATGTACAGTACTTCCCTAATTAGTCACCACAATCTAACAATCTACCACTTGTGAACTAATCAAGCTCCACACTAAACAATAATCTCCCACTTGGAGATTGATCCTATAGCTATGCCACTACTCCATGAGGCTCCCATTGGATCAAACCACCCTGGACTCTGTTGTTCTTTTATTCATGTTTAGTCTAGAAGACCAACCAAAGCTAAAGAGGAGTTCAGATTCTCCCTTGTTACTACCTTTGTAAACATATCTATTGGATTGTCATCTATATGTATCTTGTCTAGCTATAACTATCCATCATCCAAAACTGACCGAATGAAATGGTACTGCAACTGTATGTGTTTGGTCTTTGAATGCAGAGCAAAATTATTTGCAAGATGAATGGAACTTTGACTATTTCTAAACAAATAGTTATCCTTCTAAGGGTGTCCCAATTCTTCCAAGAAGAACTGAAACCATATCATCTCCTTATCTGCCTCTGTAGCAGCAACATATTCTACCTCTGTAGTGGATAAAGCATTAACCTTCTAAAATCTAGAAACTTAGCTCACTATTGCCCCACCAATAGTAAATACATAAACCTATAGTACTCTTCCTAGTATCAATATCCCCTACCAAATTTGAGTTAGCATAGCCCTGTAAACCAATAGTAGAGCCCCTAAAGTGTAAACACTTACTGAATGTTCTTCTCAAATATCTGAGAATCTATTTAATTGCATTCCAATTCTTAATTCCTAGATGACTCATATGCTGACTAACAACTCCCATTGCATGTGCAATATCTAGCCTTGTACATACCATAGCATACAACAAGATTACTACATCTGAAGCATAGGGTACCTTGGACATCTTATCCTCCTCTTCATGTTTCCTGGGACACATCTCCTTAGTCAACTTCAAATGACCAAGTAAAGGTGTGCTACTAGCTTTACCATTCTCCATAGAGAAACGTTGCAAAATGGATTTGTTTTGCTGCCCCCAAATCCTTCATAGAAAATGCATGTGCTAACTAGAATTTTAGCCCCTTAATCTGATCCATGTTAGACCCGGCTACAAGCATATCATCAACATATAAACATAAAATAATGTAGCTTTCATCATCCAACCTCTTAAAATAAACACAATGATCTAAATGACACCTACTATATCCATGCTCATGCATAAAACTGTCAAATTTCAAATAGCATTGACAAGGTGCTTGCTTCAAGCCATATAAACTTTTCTTCAATCTACACACTAAGTTCTCCTTACCTTTGACCTCAAATCCCTATAGCTGAGCCATATATATCTCTTCATCCAAATCACAATGAAGGAAGGTTGTTTTAACATCAAGCTACTTTAAATGCAAATCTTTAGTAGCCACAATACTTAAAATAGTATGGATAAAAGTCATTTTAACAACAGTAGAGAATATCTCATAAAATCAATGCCCTTTTCCATGCAAATCCGTTTACAACTAAACTGGCTTTAAATATTTTCTTACCTCCATCCTCTTCTTTTAACTTGTAAACCCATTTATTTTGTAAATCCTTTTTACCTACAGGCAACTTGCATAAATCCCATATCTTATTTTTTAACAAAGAGTTCATTTTGTCTTTCATGGCAGACTCCTACTGAATCTTAGTATCCACCTATATAGCTTCATCATAACATTCAGGCTCACCAGCATCAGTAAGTAAAATAGAATACAAGGAAGGAGAAAATCTTTCTGGAGGTGTACTTAGCCTTGTTTACCATCTAACATTCATGAGGTTGTGTGGTATTTTTCGTTGCAGTTGTTGCATATCATGAGGAATTGCTAGAACATCATCTATTGGAGTATCATTCAGCACTACATAATCATCCTCTTTCTTCTCATGTTGGTGCAATAGATCTTTATACAACACTTTCTTATTGAATATGACATCCCTGCTTCTTAAAATTTTATGATTTTCAAAATCCCAAAGTCTATAACCAAATTCATTAATGCCATATCCAACAAATATACATTTCTTTGACTTAGCTTCTAGCTTGGTTCTATTTTCATAATCTCTATGAGCAAATGATTCACAAACAAAGCTTTTGAGAAAAGAATAACTCACCTTCTTACCAGTCCATGCTTCCTCTGTAATGCCATAACCCAAAGGAGTAGAGGGACCTTTATTAATTAAATATGCAATAGTATTGATAGCCTCCACCCACATGTGTAAGGGTAACCTAGCATGCAACCTCATGCTCCTTGCCCGCTCCATTATAGTCATGTTCATGCATTCAGCCACTCTATTTTCCTGTGGAATCCTTGGAATAACTTTTTGTCTACAAATACCATTAGTGGAGCAATAATCTTCAAATTCATGACTGCAATACTCACCACCACTATCAGATCTGGGACATTTTATTTTTTTTTACCAATCTCATTTTCAACCAAGCATTTCCATTTCTTAAAAGTTTGAAATACATTAGATTTATGTCTAAGGAAATAAACCCATACTTTTCTAGTTGCATCACCAATAAAGGTAACATAATAATGAGATCCACTGAGTGAAGATACCTGAGTCAGTCCCCATACATCTATATGCACAAGCTCTAATTTCTCCCTTTTATTTTCCTCCCTAGTCTTCACAAAGCTCACTCTCTTTTGTTTTCATACACACAACTTTCACAAAAATCCATATTAACACATTTTAGGCCTGGTAAAACTTTCTTTGAATGAAGTACTTTCATACCTTTCTCACTCATGTGCCCAAGTCTGTTGTGTCGCAGAGCTATATCAGAATCTACAATAGTTATTTGTTCTCCCTGCTCAACTGTATCAACTATTCCTAAACATTCATGTTTCTCTGAAACAATTAAAGTAGAACGAACAATATGACTTGTACAAAGATATAAGGTGCCTACTTTCATAGCTTTTGCTACTACAAGAGAACCTTTTGAAACCATCCAATTTTAATCATTAAAAGTAACCACACAACCCTCATCACTGAGTTTCCCTACTGAAATTAAATTCCTACTCAGCCATGGAACATTTCTTACCTCATGTAGTAGCCAATGATTCTAATTCTACAACTTAATCTTAACTTTTCCTTTCCAACAATTTGACATGGTTCATAATCCCCCAAATAAACAAGCCCAAAATCCCCTTGGACTTAATCAATGAAATAACTTCTATGAGGTGTAGCATGAAATGAAGCACCTGAATCTAAAAACCCATGAATCATTAACACTTTCTAAAGACAAAAGCAAAGCATCCTCTTCAGATTTGTTACTTACTACATTTGCCTCCTTGTCTCTGTTTGGTTTATTTCCTTTATTTTTCTTTTGAATCCAAAAATCTTTCTTCGTATGCCTTGTTTTCCCACAGTACCAATAGTCATTTGGTCCTCTCGATTGAGACCTCCTCCCCTTTGACTTTCCTCTTGATTTTCCATGATTTTCATAATTATTTCCTCTTTTATTTGTTTTGCCTCTGCTTTGTGTGTTCAAAGAACTTCCTGATGTAGATCCACTTGAGGATTTCCTACGAGTTTCCTCACTCAAAATAGCATCGATCACATCATCATATTTTAGGGTACTACATCCAGAAAAAAAATTACTCATAGCCATTAATAAGCCATTCTAGCTTTCAGGCAAAGAACACAAAATCAAGAGAGCCCTAATTTCTTCATCAAAATTAATACCCATAGAAGATAACTAACTAGTAACAATATTAAACTCATTTGAATGATCCGTAACAGATCCATCTTCAATCATTTTCATATTAAATAAACATTTCATGAGAAATACCTTGTTTGAAGCGGAGGACTTTTCATACAATTTCCTTAGGGTTCCCATCAACTCTTTCGTTGTCTTCACTTTTGTAATATTAAATGCCACCAATGGACCTAGGCATAATCAAATGCTTCCAAGTTCCTTTCTTTCTAAAAGATCTTAGTCATCATTTGACATAGATCCTTGATTCTTGGTTTTTCCTTCCAACGGCTTCCATAAATCCTTCTGATAGAGATCCTCCATTTGGATCTTTCATAACTAAAAGTTCTACCTATTAAACTTGTCAACCCTCAACTTACCCTTGTCTGCCATTTTTCCCACTCAACCACGAGACTTTCCTACAGAGGATAACTAGAAAAACCAACCTCACTCTGATACCACTTTTTAGGATTAAGCCTCAAATAGAAATAATAATTACATGCAACTATAAACAATTATAGAAATTAAAAGATCACACTGAACTGAACACAAGACAGCAAGATTTAACATGGTTCACCCAATCTCTGGGTTGTGTCCACCAAAAAGAAAGTCCAATATTATTATGAACTAGTGATTACAATCTATAATCCCTTATAGCTCAATACCACAGCAAGAAGCAATTTTTGCATCACACACACTGAAACAATCCCTAACTCTAAGCCCTTTTATACAAGTATTTTTACCCTGCCCCAAACCCTGTTGAGGAATTATGGAGTATGTACAATACTTCCCTGACCAATCACCACAATCTAACAATTAGGATAGTTAAGGTCTAAGTAGTCATGGCATTGCAAGGAGTTAAGGCTAACCTTTGGTTAAAGTGGTGAAGTAGCAAAATGCTCATGATCATAGCATCTTTGTGGGGTTAAAGTTGTGGTTAAAATTTGGGGATGTGAGATTGCGAAACAAAGAAAAGGTTAAAGTTAAAGTGGTTACCACAACATTGCAAAGTTTCAGTGGCAGTTACGTTTTATGGTTGTAATGTCATGAAACAAGGTGCAGTTAATCAAAACAGTTCAGTGCAACATTGCAAGTAAAAGGAATGTTAAATCATAGACTACGAAGAAGTTGTAAAAGGGTTAGTTTGAAAAGTTTTCTAGTGCTTGCCCCTAATTCGCATTTCTACTATCATTGCCAAACTTTTTTTAGGTCAGTTTTATGCTTGATGTTTAGTAGCATTACTTTCAAATTTTTAGATATTGTTTTACATTCAGTTGATTATATGATGAGATTACTTGGTACTCTATATTTCATGTACGCATCATGATTATTGTAGTGCTTTAGTTACTAATGATGTTTAGCTAGATGGATTATCATATGTGTTTTCTTATGGATACTTACCCCATATTGCATGTGTATGGTGTGCGTGTATATTTTCTTTATGTATGACATTTCTAATGTGGTTAAGGAAGGGAGTTGTAGTCACTTGCTAGTCAAGATCTACACGATGCACCACTTCCTATCATTGCCTATCATTGCTAGGATGAGCGTACCCTATCGCATTATCTCAATGGTAAGAGAAGGGAGATAAATTCTTAAATCCAAATCCTAAACCTTTAAGCCATTTGTCCTAATTGAAAATTAGGACAAGTATCCGAGTCGAGTACCCTCTGAATGCATCAAATGATGTTAATTCGTGATTATAACCCTTTAGTGTGATTTTGTATGTGTTTTTCTTTGATGGGTTTTTGTATTTTACTTTATGAGTCTTTGGTGTATTTTCTATTAATTAAGTCTAATTAAAAGATTAAATTAATGATTTAATTTAATGGAAAATTAATATGATATTTTAATATTTAACTATATTTAATTAATTGAGAAATTAATTAAATAAAAAGAATTAAATTTGAAGATAAAAGTTATTAGTTTAGCTTAAAACGTGATAATATTTATTTAATTTAATAATAATATATTTAGAGTTCATTTTTAAATAAATGCTAAATAATATCATTATTTAAGTTAATAAATATTTTATCAATTAAGTTTCAAAAATAAATTAAGAAGTAAAAAGATATTAATTTATTAAAAATTGTTAGATCGCATGATGCGTGCATGAGATTAAAATATAATAAAATAATAAAAAAGATAAAATAAGTGAATTAATAAGAGTTGGATTAAGTGCGCATGAGATTAAAAGTTAATAATTTAATTTAAATAGAGTCAAGTGAAAATTAAATAAAGTAATTTAATAATTCATAAATGTGCATGAGAAAGATAAATAAAAGTTAATTTGGAGTTCAAGTCTGGTGAACACAGAATTCTCCCAGGTGAACGCACAATTAGTGCCTTGATTTAAGGAGAGAACTCTTTATCACAACTTTGGGGGTTCATTTTCAGGGGACCGCAAATTTTGGAGAGATGAATTTGACGTGAATTTTGGAAGCATATTTTGGAAGGGAATTTCTAAAAAAGTTTTAGAGAGAATTTTTTAGATTGAAGCGAATTCTCTCACAATTTTTGGGTGGTTGCACATTAGCATCAGGCTCAAGTAGGATCTTGTGTTTTGACCACTAAATGAATTATGTAATTCAATATGTTCTGTCTACTTTGTGCTTGTAGGAAATTGTTTTCTCAAATTTTGTTGCATGAATCTTGCCACCCTTCCTTCTGAATCTTTTGCTATTCAATTTCATCTGTAAATCCAAATTGAAAAACTATTTAGAAAACCTCGTTCTACAATTGAAAGAAATTAGAATTAAATCAGGATTTGGGTTTGAATAAAATAGGAATTCACAAATTTAAATTTGGAAAGGGTTTGATTTTGGAAATGAAAATTCTAGATTGAAAATTTGAATGGTTCAACTTACTTTTCCTATTAGTTTAAAATTGCAATCATTTATAATAATAAAAATATTTAAAAAATTTAATGTGCTTAGGAGGGGGAAATTGTTTAAAATAATTTTTACAAAAATTAAATATATGTAAAAGAATAAATATAATTTTTTTTAAATTAAAATTATATATATATGTGGGGGTGGGGTCACCACACCCCCACCACCCATCTTTCATTAGTGGATGCGACTGCTTAAGTAGATAGCGGCCCTGCCAATGGCAAACCATGACTACCTTTGACAGCCCGCGGGCCTGTTATATAGCAAACCGCTTATTTGTATAGAGGGATGTGGTTTATTATAGTATAATTCAAATTTTATTAAATTTTAAATATATTAAATTTTTAATTTTTAATTATATTAAATTTTAATTACTAATTTTATATTATTATTTATTAATGATTTTTAAATTTATATTATTATTAATTATTAATTAAAAAAATATTATTAATTTATATTAATGTTTAATTATTGTTGGTAAACAGATTGTTCTTCTTCTTTTCCTCTTTTTATGTGCCCAAACTTATAATGAAGAACAACTTTACACAATAGTTGAGAAACCGTTTCTAAGAATATCTAGTTTCCCTCTGAATTGAGGTACAGCTCCCTATGTGAATGATGTTCAAGGAATTATGTTTTATTCCTAAGACTAATGTGGAGTATGCTCTTAACCCGAGAGGAGAAGAGGCAAACTGAATTAAGCCTAACTAGAACTTAATTCAGGCAAGAAATACTTCTAAATACTGAAACAAATTCACGTATCCGCACCTCTTATGAATCCATAAATCTATTCGCATAAGACTAGAACAAATTAAAATTTAAATCTAGACTACGACCGATAGATCAAGAAAAATTAACAGAATCCTTTCGTCAAATGAATTATAACAATACTTATTACATTCATTCGCATTTCGAAAAATAGGAGAAATGAAACTCTATTCTTTCGTAGTTTTCTGTAACAAAGAAAGGAAATACTAACTAATCACAATACCTACTAGAACGAAAAATGATTGAAACAAAGTGCCATTCAATTGTCTCTGCAACAAATAGTACTTCACACCAAAATTTCACCGACCTTTGATTAATCATTGAATTTCATACATATAGGATTTGGGAGATGACCGTTACAATGGGAATATTAATTGGTTCATCTTCTCCCGATGACAAATGGCAAAATGCCAATTTATCATATCAAAATATTAACAAATATTTCAAAAATTACAACAGAAAATGAAAAGAGGGTAATCTAAATCACTTGGACTTCTTCCCCTTTTCAATTTTCATCCTATATGTTTTAACAGCCACCATGATGGGAATCATCTCTTCATGATTGGGTACTTGCATGTTGGTGAATCTCAAAAGCCACCTTGAATGCTCTAGAGCTAATTCCTTTATTTCACTCAGTTGACTTGCCACTTCTTCAATAGCCACGTGCACACATCCACCAAGTGTTTGCAGTTCTGTTACCCTGTTTTGACTGTTTGAAGCTGTCCTGGATAGGTTACTTAAATATGTAGAAAATTATTCTTCATCACTTCTAAATTAATAAAGGATTTCCCTTTTCCACTGGTTTGTGACTCAGTGTGCAATCCTCACATAAGCTCAAATGCTCTATCCTGGGTCTTCTTCACTTTGTCCCCTGTTTCTCTGAGTCCTTTCTCAACCTCTTGAATCATTTCCATCTTGAACTGCATACTTTGGAGCCATTCATTTAGAGGTTCATTTCCCTTCTTGAGAATCTTTGCTTCAATTGCATCCTTTGCTTTCATCTGAATAACCATCATCAGGAGAGAAATACATTCTATGCATCTTGTTCTTTCTCCAACCAATGTATTACTATTAGACGTAATATTATCCTTTTCAGTTTCTAGCCGGAGGATAATATTCCCAATTTGATCGATTAGGGAAACTCCATCTACATTGAGTTTCTCGATCCATTCCTTTCCAATCTGACCAAAATGCCTATCTTTCTGGAGCTATGATATGAAGGCTTGTACCTCTTCTGCTGAAGGATTTTCAGTGGTAGGCACACTAGTAATAGTTGCCAATGGAACAACTAATTGCCTGATGAACCTTCTTTACTCTTCTATTTTAGCTTTCATTCTAATCTTTGATAACTTGAGGTTCTCCAGTTGCTCTTCTATCACCTCATTACTCAACTTCCATAGGCCTACTTTTGTATCATGTCTAGCCTCTCCAAGATCAATTGAATGCAGAGTGAAGTCCTCTGGCGTCATATCTTTGATTCTCCCTTCCTTGTTTGGTTTTGCTACCTCCATAGTTAAGTGCCCTATTTCTGGATCTTGTCCCAATATTGACAAGGTCTTCTGCTTTTTAGCTTTTACTATGGCAGATCCTGAGCGAATCACTTGAGATACAACATCCTTTGAAAGAAAACTTTCATCTTTTCTTTTCCTCTTCTTCTCTAAAGTATCCTCGAGCCAAGACTCTGTACTAATCACTTTGGAGGTTGTTCCAAGTGATTCAATGCTAAACATTTTCTTCTTCACTGGAGTCGTTGTCGTTGTAGTTGTAGAAAAGGGGGTCTTTGGATCTCAAGAAAGAAGCCTAGATGAACCTGGAGCTTTCTCCTCTTCTTAAGTTTTCTTTGCAACTTCATCAAACTCAGTGGATTTGCTACTACTACTTTTATCATCTCTGATCTCTACTATTTGAATAGGAGGACCAGTGGGCTTTAGAAAAGGAGCACTTGTAGATGGTGTAGGGCTATGATGAGGGGATAATATAGGGGCAACATGAGGAGATGGAGTTTGAGAAGCTTGAGGAGATGGGGGTAGAGTGGCATATGGAGGTGAGACTGGAGTAGGAGATCCATCTTTCTATTCTTCTGTTTCTTTTTCAGCTTTAGCTTGAGCTCCAATGACTGGTAGTGATCCACCTTGACAGGTTGGGGCTATTAGAACATTCTTCTCTAGGGGTTGATCACCTCCACTTGCAAATTGAGCTGGGCCTTAAGCAGGTGCAGTAGTAGCACTAGGTGTGGCACTTTGAGATGAAGCGGGAGTAGCTGCAACTAGAGAAGCTTGAGTAGTTTTGCTCTTGCTCCGACTTTTCTTAGCTGTCCACTCAACCCACTTCCTTGTCCTTTTGATAATTCTTTCCATCATGACATTGAAGTCTTCTTCTATGTCAACATATGGTTCAGAACTAATGGGAGTATTTCTCAACTTAGTCAAATATGTATTATTGTACATATTTTGACCATCATCTTCCAATCCCTCCACATCTAAATTTATACCATATGTCTTTACCTGATTAGTCGTAAATCTGGCAAAGCCACGATCTTGACTCTCCAGTTCATTTTTACAATCTGCCCAATAATCCTCCATGGTTGTCACATGTTTGATTATGCTTCCAATTTGGAGCACATCTCTGGCATATCCATTAGGATCAAACAGGGGCCTTACTGCTTCATACTCTTCCAATTTGTATTTACTCTCAAATGCTTTGACTATATTCTTTGCATCTAATCTGGTTTCACAACTGTATGCTCCAACTTTTATAAGGAATTCATACCCTTTCTTCCTCAAGTTGGCACTCAACACGTTCACTTGTATTGCTTGCCTCACTATCTCTATGAGCACAATCATATCATCTAGATACCTGGGCAGCTTCAGTGGAAATCCATCAAATGTTGCAAGACACAAATAAGAAAATGATGAGAACTGAATGAAATAACTGCCAAATTGACCAATGGTCACCGTCACTTCTGGACTAAATCTTCGCTCTAGACACCCTTGGAGCTCCCTGAAAATCCTCATGGTGAATGCATCATTGACCCGGATGTATTCTACATAACTATTCTATAATTGCAAGCATGGATAAAACTCATAACTTATTACATTATCAAAAAAATTCTCAATTTTAGGGAGTCACGGCCACAATTGAAGAGAAGCCAACATGTATATCAAGAAAGAGGACATATAAAATGAATTATAAAAATTGGCTGCACTAAGAGCCCTAGAAAGATGCTCACTGACCTCAAATTCCCAGTCAATATACTGTGTGTCTGAGAAAATAACTTGCACCAAAAATAAGTACTACTCTACAAAATTAAAAGCTTCTACCTCACCTTTGAGTCGATGCAACAGAACCAAAATGTCAACAATTTCTGGTTTGAGGTCTGTGCCGAAAATAGTTTTAGGGACTTTACTCTTAGCTCCCCTTGGCTTTTGAAACCAAGACTGCATGATCTCCCTCCTCCATACCATCTTCCTCAAAGAGAACTCAGACATGGCTCCACTCATTGTTAAATCAGAGAACTCCTCTCGTTCTGGAATTCGCAAGAAATTCACTACTGCTTGATGATCAATTGAAATCAACACTGTTTGGTTAGGCAATAGAATCTACTTTGTATCCAGGTTGTAATGATTGATGCATTCCAAAATTAACTCTGGGGCTTATACTGCTACAGGAAACCTAGTTGCTTCTACTAATCCGCTTCCTTGAAGTTTTTTTGTTATGGGATGAATTGGCTCTGCTCTTAATCTCCTTTGAAAATCTTGCATATCATAAAAATGGAGTGAAGTATCTGTGATAGTTGACCATGCTGACTTAATTCCACCCAATCCATCAAAACCCATGAATCTTGTTGCCATTTTATTTGATGTATGATAGCGAAAATTCAAATGATTACAGATGATACAAGAAGAAAACTCTGTAACTTTGAAAATTACTTGAAAGCACTATCCAGTACAATAGTATAACAATAAAATAGTAGTTTGAAAATCTGTTATTCTCTCTTTATAAAATAACCCTAGATTTTCCCATTAAATTTCATAAATCCTGCCACACAAGCAAAATTAAGGGTAAATCCGTTGGATTGGTGGATGTAAAGGTTCTAACAGATTTATCTTTATCTTTTCATTGTTTTCGTTGGCTCAATGGTAACTCTCATTAATTACTGGTTTACTTTCCATTTCATCCATCTTTCGAAAAAACAAGAATGGAGAACTTCCTAGGGCAAAATCCACTTAACTCAATTCTTCTTGCAAAAGCCTTATAAATTCACTAATTTGCTTCTATTTACTTGCCCAAAATAATCTGCAATCAATTCGCATACTTACCATGCTTGCAGGAATTATTTTCCTTCAAATGCGAAAAATGACCTTCGATGGTAGAAAACTCGCGGCAAAGAAGCTGATTTTCGATTTTCCTCTTAAGCTTTCATTTTTACCTTTTCTACCCTAAGCACTTTACTAAAACCGTTCGAAAAACATAAAAGAGGCTTCGTGAGCAAAAAATGGGGCCCGCTAGCAACATTTCCTTTCTATTTAGACCTTTGCAAAAAATTTACCTCTTGGTCCAAAGTTTGCCAGAGGAGAAGCTACTTCTGAGTTTTTCGACAATGCTTATCCTGATCATCTTAATGGGTTTTGAGTAATTCCTGCTATGAAAACATGATAATTTTTGAATGTTTTGATCATAATATGGCTTACCTTTTCTTTTTTTCAGCCTACAGATAGCATTTATGGATCACTACAGAGTTTCAACTTCAGGGTGCGAAAACCCGCTATGGAGAAGAAGAAACTTCGTTTTCCACCAATGCCCATTGTTTTACTTCTTCTGCCCCATTCACTTTATTTTAAGCCTCTAGAAAACACAAAACTGACTTCACAAGTGAGAGATGGGGCCCATTGGCTGTCCTAATTCTTTTACATACATCTCTTCGAAAAATTGATTTCTAACTTCAAAACCTGGCCCGGAGAAGCTCTTTTCTGATTTTCTGCCAATCACTATTTTGGTTACTCTTCAGACTTTAAAATGATCCTAGTTGTGAAATCATGACATCTTTTGAATGATCTTTTCATAACACGATTCGTTTGACTTCAATAAAGCTTACAAATCTCATTTGCCAGCCTTTGCGAAAATTCACCTTTGGAGTGCAAAAACCTTGCTACAAAGAAGTCGGAACCTGCTTTTCCACCAATTCAATTTCTCTATTTCCAGATCAAACGAGCTACAAGAAAATCAATTGATGTAGCACAATTCGAGAATCCCTATCGAGTATGGTTCTAAACTACCCTTTAAGGCTCACGACAATCAAGAAATACCCACCCGGGCTAAATGTGACACGAGAGAAGGGGAAAAATGAAAACTCGATGGAGAAACTCAGCATCTAAAGAGGAAGACCTATTGACCCGACTTGACAAAACATGACATTAGTTCATTTTCCACTTTGCAAAATTTGTAGATGGTGAAAAGTGGGGCAACAATTATTAAATGAATTAATAATGAATGCAATATAGTTTTTTATTAATTATTAGTTAATTTAATTAAATTTGATTTAATTAAAATTTCCTAATAATGGGATGTAACTAATGAAGTTTTAAATCTAATTATTGTTTTAAAAATAATAATAATATTGATTTTAATAAAATCGTAATCACTTTATTTAGAATCGATAATGGTTACTTCTATAACTTAGATAATTACCCTTGAATCATTCTTTAGGAGATTGAATTTTATCACGAGGGTAACTTTATATATATGAGTCGAATAAATGAATGGGTTATTGGGTAGAATAAACTGAGAATTCTTATACACTTGAAACATACTTTGGAAAAGATGAAAAACTGAAATCTTAATGTTTAACTCAACTGTGTGTTTTCAACCCAACTATAAGACTATTCTATTTTTGTGTACTATCTATGCTTTGGGGGTGATTGTGTAATTATTTAAATAAAAGAATAGGTTAATGGTAGGGGTAAATGATGAATTGTATCTACCTAAAACAAAATTAAGAACCTTATTGTAAACTGAATCCTTACTTTTAACCCAACCATGTGATTCAAAAAGAACTAAAACATGTACTTGCATCTTGTTTCTATATGTTGTCTGTGTTTGGGGTTTTGGGGTTGATTAGATGTTGACCAATTTAGGTTGTACACCAAAGGCTTTGTGGGATTTCTTTTATACCATTTATGTGGATGGATGTCATGATGTGTCTTGTGATCCAAATTGAAAATTATATTTATGAGGTTTGCTTTGTGGAGCATTTATGTGTACTTAGGTGAGAGAACCAGCTTATTTTCAGGTTGCCTGTTAAGGAACCGAGTTTGATCATTATGGGTGTTGTGGTATGGGACACAACTATGTTTTATGTTCTTAGGAGAGGTTGTCTAGGTACATGTCTTTGGGAGTGGCTTGTAGTAGAGGTCCAAGACCCAAAGTGGTCAATGCTTGGGTAACCTATTGTAAGTTATGTAATAAGTAATAATCTAGTAATTAATATTTTGGGGGGAAACACACTAAATTGATAAGTTAGAGATATTCTCCACACCCATGCCTTGAGTGCTTGTATAGACTAAGGATGGGAATAGGATGATAGTATAACTAGTTGCCTCGTCTTCTTAAGAGGGGTTTCTAGTTCCACATGTGTCACGTTGAGGGTTTGGGGTTCAGAGTAACTAGTCTAGGGTAACTCAATGCTTGAGGGTCTGGGGTCTATTGAGAGATCAGTCCAGGGTAACTCAAGTAGTTGACCATGTGATGACACTCCTTAGTATGTAGCCTGAGTCTCCTCTATAGATTTTGTGTACCTTTGGTGGTGTACTTATTGTTGGATGTGTTTATTGTAGTTATTTACTTTCATTGATGATGATTGGTGATTCATGGATGATGTACTTTTGACATGTGGTTCTTGACTTGAGGTGAATATCTTTTGTTGACTTTATCTTATGATCTTGGTATTCTATTTATACTTGGTTCATGTATGATGTTTGGTTATGTGGTGTTGGTATTGGATTGAGTGTTCTTTCTTTTTGGATTATCTTATCTTCTTGAGTAGCATGTGTTACCTTTGAGGTAGTTTTGGCTATTAGGAATTTCTTGCCTAGGAATTTTTTATGTTTGTTATCCTATTGGGACTTGAGACTATCTCCTCAACACGGTGGGAGTGGGCCATTTAGGTTCCACAGGGTTGAGTGGTAGTGCTTTTTACTCTTACCATTAAGATCTGTCTGTAGTCACCGTAGTTGGAGCTTCCAGGGATGTTGGTTTATCATGTTTAGATGATGTTATTTACTAAGACATTTCCTTATATTGATGATTAGCATGTGATAGGCAATGTTGTCTACTTGTAGGATCACCTTGCTTTATTCTAGTATGCTAGATTTCCTTATGTTTATGTTCTAGTATATTTAGTAGTGACATCCCTATTACTATAGTACCGACGATCTTATCAGTTGCTTGGGATGTTACGTGCGAGGGATGACTACGGCCCACGATGGTCTAATGATGCTATTGATGGTTGGGAGGAACCGCGCACTTAGTTAGTTGTGTTTTATGATGGATAGTTGTATTTCATGTTGGATGTTTATATCTTTTATGATGGATGGATGTATCATGTATGGTGGATGGTTTCATTTATTTTACTTTTCTTTGTATCATGGATTAGAGGAGAATGATGTATCTTTATTTCTACTTCTACATATGTATATTCTTTTAGCCTTTCATACCCTGTGACATGTATAGTGGATGATTGGGCATTCTGAATTAATTTACCAAGAAGCATTCAGAACAAATGTATATTATTTAAAGGGCATTGGACTTTATAATTATTCTTTCATATGGATGTGATTTGATGGACTTAGCTTTAATTAGATTTAAATGCAATTCAACATCATGTGATCCTTAAGGAATGTAACCTATTATTATATGCTATAGTTGATTGTATGATTATTGCTTCCGCTACTATGTGTCTGATGTGAATGATTTATCTTTCTTGTTTAAAAAAAAATGTTTAGAAAACTTAGTAAAAAATTTAGGTTAATTCTTTTGGATCCCTTGGCAGGGCGTTACAAGTTTTGCTAGTTCACAATGGTTAAGTCATAGTTTAATTTTGAACTAGCGATGATGCGAAGAGATGTTAAGTAGTAGTTTTTCTTGATTGCCACAGTTAATGAAGTAAAGGGTTAAAAGGCCACTAAGATGCGAGATGGTTAGTTTGATGGTCATCACCATTTTGCAATGGTTAGTAAAATGCAAAGATGAATAGTTGTGAGGAAGTGATGAAGGTGAAAATGAAGAGATCATTGTTTCACATGCCCAAATGGTCAACAAGGAAAAAGCATGTTGGTTTTAAATGTCATTAATGCCACACTCACTTTGCAGAAATAGATAAATTCCAAGAAGAATAGAGATTTTGTCACCAGTTGCGTAAGTGATTGAGAGTTTAGAGTAGAGTTTGAGTTCCAAAGTGAATTTGAGTGAATTTCCAGCTTACATCAGCTAGAATTGTTGAGATAATCTTGCAGAAATGAAACAAAAAGAAGGAAAATTGATTGCATGTATGCCCAAATTGAAGAATCTACCTCAAAAATAAAGAGCTCTAGTTCATTTGTAGAAGAATAGATGCATATTCTACCTAGATCAACCAACACACAGTCTGCAAATAACCATGCTTTTAGAGACCCATATGTTTTTTGTAGAGATGTAGAGGTTCCTGATAGGAACAAAAATGAGTTTTTCTAGTTCTTCTATAAGAATAGAATAGAGAAGGTCCTAGTTTCTAACCCTTGGACCAAGAATTTGGGCAATTTGATTATGACAGGGGTCTTTGTGGATTATGACCTACTAAAGGTACTGATAAAATGTTACAATCCAATTAGCAAGTCCTTCCATTAGAAAGATAGAAGCATGTTTTTGGCTCTGGATAAGGAGACATTTATAGAAGCATTCTATTTGGGAGGTCCAATGTCATTGCCTATTTAGATGGAAAAATTAAATGAAAAATTATAAGAGTCGAAAAAGCTTTTGTATGGGTAGAGAAATGAAAAGGCACATCCCTATGTCTAGGAAGGAAAATGGGGAAATTCCAAAGAAAAAGGAGGTAGAAAACCTTATGCCTCTCAAATTATTTCAAAGGTATCTGCAGAACACTATTTTTGGTCTCAACAAAACCTTAGGTTCATATGGAACCATGAATGTGGTGGGTGGACATTATGTCATGGCACTAAATATCCAGGACCCTAATACAAATGTTGGGTATGATTATGTAACCTACATCATCAACAAGATCCATGATGAAATCATTGTTGCACAATAGAGACAATTGGAGAACTTCAGGTTCCATCACTACTCTTTGAGCATGCATTTTGATCTTTTTCGAAAATGTTGATTTCTTTTATGAAAGCTTCTTTGAATACATAGAGAAATGGGGAGAAAGGATACCTGTGTAAATATGGAAAAGGGTATGGTTAAAATTATACCCATACTCTAATGTTATTTCTTTTTAGAATGACTTTGTGCACCTTGTATTGAAAATTATAGGACTAGTTAATGAAAGGATACCTAGAAGTGTTAGGAAGGTTGTTAAGCCCAATATGTGTTTTGATGCTGGGAAATAATTGGGGCGTGATTGGGGAAGCATTTTTCTATTTGAAAAATATATTGTTATTAGAATTTATGGATGCCCCCAACCACCTCACATATTGCCAAAATATGTCTCAAAGAGGCTATATTTTTTTTAGATTTTTTGGCAAGTAATCTCATTAGATATGGAGTATCTAGGTAAAGCTATCAAAAAGGGAACATTTTTGTGTAGATGTACCAAGGTAGGAGATTTTGATATAGGGAAGAATATTATAGAGGAAACTAATGCATTCCTAAGGAGCAATAAATTGCCAGCTGGACTAGCAAGAACATATGACCTTGCAATGAAGTCAGGAATGCCTTAAAGAGCATGCTCGGGGATATACTTTACCTCCAACAAAAAGTCTATGAGAGGAGGATGTCATTGCTGAAAGATTAGATGAGAATGTATGTAGAGAGAGAATGATCAAGTACAAAGATGTTTTGAGTAGGAGATGAGAAAGGTAGATCCATCCTTTAAGGGATTCTATCTTGAAGAAGAATATTGGTCAAGGCTAGACATATGTGTGCAAGTTTTTGATGAGATTTCAGCACAAGTTCTTGAAAAGATAAGAAGAAAGGTTGATTTTGAATATTCTAATGAAGACATTATTGTAGAGGTAAGTGATGATGAAGAGGATAAACTTGAAAGCTTAGAATGGGCTCAACAAAGGAACAAGAAGTAGAAAATGGTGGAAATTCCACAAAAGGATCAACAAAAAACCTTACAGATCTTACCTAGGTGTGGCTAGTATTTTGATAATGTAAGGAGAAACTATCTGATAGCTCAGGCCATTGAGGATGACCAAAGAGCTAAAAAATTGTAGCTATAGGCTCAAATGATTAATGACAGCATCATTGAATCCAATGAGTTTATAAGTGATGAGAATTTCATCAAAATTGAAGAATTTAAAAGCTTCTTGTTCAAGTTGAAACAAAGTGAGTTGTCTCTACAAATGAAACCAAGTGACTCTGATGAGGCAGTTGTTGAATTAGTATAGAAACTACAAGAGTATGATCTTTTTAGTGAAACACTCACTATGGAAGAAGTTAGGGAGCTAATCAAGATGAGTAGAGTGATTATATTCCTAGGATGGGATATCAATTCTTCCTTTCTACCAGGTCAGATTAGGAGGCAGAAAAAGACAATCTCATTTGAAGATGAGAATCAGCTGGAGGAGTTGAGAGGGTTAGGATATAACATTGATGCTCAAATCATGGAAATATGGAATTTATCTCCAAAGCATCAAAATCCCACCCTTATAGAGATCAAAGAGTCCCCTAAGGGGAATGTCATATTTTGGAATGTGCACTCTACTTCCAGCAGTCAGAATTATGGAATGCAAATTTCAATAACGTTGTTGGGAATGAATAGCATTGATGTTCTAAAGGAGTAGATAGAAAGAGTCTATGAGATGTATATCAAGACTAGGAGGAAATATGAGGAGTAAATGAAAAAGACTTATGTCTTGGAATAGAGAAACCTTATGTTAGAAAATGAGATAGTAGCATTAAGAAATATTACCAAATCTGCTACAAAGATTCAAGACAGGGGCATACAAATAGAAGGATATGCACCTAAAATAGAGGAAGTCATAGGCCAAGTAATGGTTGTTGATGAAGAATAATTGGAGTCTAGCAAGGATATTGAAAATAGAACCATTAAGAACTTGCTAACTCACAAGATAAATGCATTAAAACTTGTTTCTTTTGCAAGGGACTAAATATAAATGTTCTGAGATAGTTGCTCTATTGTCTCCCCTATTTACTACATGGGGTCCTTACACCCAATTTTTTGATAATATTGTACCCATCTTGACACAAAAGAAAGATCTGATAAAGGTAATGATTATCAATGTCAAAAAAATGATAAACAAGGTAAAAGATTTGAATGGTTTCTTTGCTAGAAAATTGCAATTAATTTAGAATAAGATGAAAGCCATTGCCACATGAACACCTAATTTTGTGCCCATCATTTTGGATAATGATGGAGGAGTTAAGGATTGGATGGAATGGTCATCTTCTTTTGATAATATTCTAAATCATTCTAGATTTTTGGCATACTACAATTATGAGGCAAATGTTGTGGTATAATTTTATGATTTAATTGTTATGTTGTATAAAATTGAAGTTGAGATGGGAAAGATAACCATAGAGGTTAAGGCTATGATAGATGCAAAGTGGAACAAATGCTTTGAAGAATTAAATGGAATAAGGGACACCACTTGGTCTGATGTGGACACTGATATTGCTATCTAGGAAGTTATAGCAAATATAAAGGTCCCACCATTCAGGGAAAGTGATTAGGTAGTGTAAAGATGTAGTTAAAGGTAGAAGGGACAAAAAGATAAATAAAAGGCAAGGAAAGTGACAGGTGGTTAGAATACAAATAGAAATATGTTGAAGATGCTTGCAGAAAGTACCATCTACCAGTTTGGCAACTACTTCCCCAAATTTTGTCTAAATACAAAGAATGTTTTTAATGTAACAGTATAGAAATATCCTTTTAATTTTTTTTCAAATCTATTTTTGACATCTATCCTCCCATCTAAAGCTTGTTGCAATCCTTCTATAAAAGGATTTCCAAGATGTGGAGTGAGGGTCCAAGTCTTGTAGAATTTTAGTGCTTATGTTATTTACTATCAGTCCAATTTTGTGTCAATTGGATGATGTATTCAATTTTACAAATCTAAGAATACAATGAACCTTGAATGAAAAGTTTTGTAATGTCTTGAGTTATATTTTGAGTTTATGGTATGTGCAGGATCATGGTCAACCAAACTATGGCCTTAAGTGGTAGTGAAAAACTAGCAAATCAAGGTTATGTCAACTTGACACATAATTTTAAAGTGGTTCTAGAATTTATATCAAAAAGTTGTAAGAAATAATCTGTAGGAAATTGAATGTAGTTTCTAAACTACTAGGCCTTATCTACAGAAAAAAAAATATTTGATTGGTCAAAGGTTTGGATTTTAATGCAGTACTATGAAAATTTCAGGGCGAAAATAAAAAGTAGGTGTATGTCTAACCACCTTAATCAAAATCAAATGATAATATTGTTTAATATAATTATAGATATAAAAACTAGACTCATGTCTGGATGTGACACATATTTTTGGGTATTTTTATTCCAAATAAATAATTAAATATGAATTTTCTACCAAAACTTGTTTGAAAAACTTCAGTGTTTGACCACCTTAACTAATTGAAAACATTACCAAATTATTTAGTTTTTCCTTATACTAGGCGAAGCATAGAATGCAATGTAACTTTTGGATTTAAAAAATGTTATACTATTTGAAATTTATAGCTATTTTTCAATCAGTATGTCAATCAGCACTTTACAATCATCTTCATTGAAAATTAACTAATAAATACTTATCGAACTCAAAATTTGATAGCAATTATATTGATGGAATCTCAAGAGTGTTATAAAAAAACCCTTTTTCGTTTCATTCAATATCGATGAAAATAATACTGTCAAATGGCTACCCGAAGTCTGAGTGTCAGTGAAACCATTCTCAAACACATTTTATGGGTTGACCAAATAGGCTTGGTAAATACTGAGCCTAATCGGATACCTGGTATCCGATTTGTAATTAGATACCTGATATGAAATCGGGTATCCGATTAGTGTGAATTTTCCAATTAGGAGGGAAACTGCCCACATTGGAGATTTTGGAGGGAAATTGAGAGGAAAGTTTTAGCAGGTTTTAGAGGGAAATTTATTTTTGGGAACTGTGGGCATTAATATTATTATTACATATGATTATGATTATTATTATTAACTATTATTATTATATATGATTATAATTATTATTATATATAGTAATATGTATGATTATTATTATTAAATATAATATAGTTATAAATATAATTATTATTATAACTAAATATAATATAGTAATATATATGATAAATATTATTATTAAATATATAGTAATATTATATGATTATTATTATATATAATAATATATATGGTTATTATTATTAAATATATAATCTAGTAATATATATGATTATTATTGTTATATAATCTAATAATATATTATTATTATATTAAAATATATAGTATTATATTATTATTATATTAAATATGTAGTATTATATTATTATTAAATATAATATTGTCATGAAATGCATCAAAAGAGGTCATAGGTTAACCTTTGACCCCTCTCGACACATTCCATGACAACATATGTCTCTACGGCATCGAGAAGGGTCATAGGTTAATTTATGACCCCCTCTTGATGCTTTAGAACCAACCAAATGCATCCCTAGGAATCCTAGGGCCCCTAGAGACATATGTTGTCATGAAATGCATAAATAGGGGTCATAGGTTACCCTATGACCCCTCTCAATGCATTTGAACCAACCCAATGCGTCCCTAGGGGCCCTAGGATCCCTACAGATATACATTGTCATGAAATGCGTCAATGCATTAGAACCAACCAAACGTATCCCTAGGGGTCCTAGGGCCCCTAAGGACATACGTTGTCATGAAATGCGTCGATAGGGGTCATACATTAACCTATGACTCCTCTCAACATACTAGAACCAACCAAATACATCCCTAGAGATCCTAAACCCCTAGGGACATACTTTATCATGAAATACATCGATAGGGCTCATAAGTTAACCTATGACCCCTCTCGATGCATTTGAACCAACCAAATGCATCCCTAGGGGTCATAGGGCCCCTAGGGACTTATGTTGTCATTAAATGCATCGAGAGAGGTCATAGGTTAACCTATGACTGCTCTCGACGCATTAGAACCAGCCAAATGTTTTCCTTGCCATGAAATGCGTCAATACGGATCATACGTTGACCTATAACCCCTTTCAACACATTAGAACCAACCAAATGCATCCCTAGGGGTCCTAGGGCACATAGGGACATATGTTGTCATGAAATGTGTCGAGGGGTAATAGGTTAACATATGACCCCTCTCGACACATTGGAACCAGCAAAATGCATTCCTAGGGGCCCTAGGACCGCTAGGGACATATGTTGTCATGAAATGCATTGATAAGGGTCATAGGTTAACCTATGACCCCTCTCGATGCATTAGAACCAACCAAATGCAACCCTAGGGGACCTAGGGCCCCTAGGAACATACATTGTCATGAAATGCATCGATAGGGGTCATAGGTTAACCTATAACCCATCTTGATGCATTACAACCAACCAAATGCATCCCTAGGGGTCCTAAGGCCCTTAGGGACATATGTTGTCATTAAATGCATCGATAGAGGTCATAGGTTAATCGATGACCCCTCTCGATGCATTGGAACCAACCAAATGCATCCCTAGGGGCCCTAGGACCCCTACGGACATACATTGTCATCAAATGCATCGAGACGGGTCATAGGTTAACCTATGACCCCTCTCAACTCATTCAAACCAACCAAATGCATCCCTAGGGTTCTTAGGGCCCCTAGGGACATATGTTATCATGAAATGTGTTGATAGGGCTCATAGGTTAAACTATGACCCCTCTCAAAGCATTGGCACCAAAAAAATGGATCCCTAGGGGCCTTAGGACCCCTAGGGACATACGTTGTCATGAAATTCATCGAGAGGGGTTATAGGTTAATTTATGACCACTCTCAATGCATTAAAACACACCAAATGCATCCCTAGGGGTATTAGGGCCCCTAGGGACATATGTTGTCATAAAATGTGCCAAGAGGGGTCATAGGTTAACCTTTGACCCCTCTCAATGCATTAGAACAAACCAAATGTGTCCCTAGGGATCCTAAGCCCCTAAGGACATATGTTGTCATGAAATACGTCAAAAGGGGTCATAGGTTAACCTATGACCCCTCTCGATGCATTGGAACCAACCAAATGTGTCCCTAGGGTCCCTAAGACCCCTAGGGACATACACTGTCATCAAATCCTCTCGCCAAATTGGAATCAACCAAATGCATCCCTAGGGGCCTTAAGGCCCCAGCGAACATATGTTGTCATCAAATACATCGATAGGGGTTATAAGTTAACCTATGACCCCTCTCAACGCATTAGAACCAACCACATGCATCCCTAGGGGTCTTAGGGCCCCTAGGGACATACGTTCTCATGAAATGCATCGATAGGGTTCATAGGTTAACCTATGACCCCTCTTGATGCATTGGAACCAACCAAATGTGTCCCTAGGGGCCCTAGGACCCCTAGGTACATATGGTGTCATGAAATGTGTTGAGATGAGTCATACGTTAACCTATGACCCCTCTTGACACATTTGAACCAACCATATGCATATATTGTCATGAAATGCATCGATGCATTGGAACTAACCAAATGCATACCTAAGGGCCCTAGGACCCCTGGGGACATACATTGTCATGAAATGTGTCACCTATGACCCCTCTCGATGGATTAAAACTAACCAAATGCATCCCTTGCGGTCCTAGAGCTCCTATGGACATACATTGTCATGAAATGTGTCAAGAGGGGTCATAGGTTCATATGACCCCTCTCTACACATTAGAACCAACCAAATGCATCCTTAGGGGTCCTAGGGCCCTTAGGGACATACGTTGTCATGAAATGCATCGATAGCCTATGACCCCTCTTGACACATTGGAACTAGGTCAAGGCATCCCTAGGGGCCCTAGGACCCCTAGGGACATATGTTGTAATAAAATGTGTCGAGAGGGGTCATAGGTTAACCTACAACCTCTCTTGATGCATTACAACCAACCAAATGTGTCCCTAGGGGTCTTAGGGCCCCTAGGGACATACGTTGTAATGGAATGCATCATGAGGGATCATAGGTTAACCTATGACCACTCTTGACACATTAGAACCAACCAAATGTGTCCCTAGGAACATGTGTTGTCATGAAATGCATTGAATAGGGTCATAGGTTAAACTATGACCCCTCTTGACACATTGGAACCAACCCAATGCATCCTTAAGGTCCCTAGGACTCCTAAAGAAAAACGTCATCATGAAATTCATCAAGAGGGGTCATAGGTTATCCTATAACCCCTCTTGACATATTAGAACCAATGAAATGCATCTCTAAGGGCCCTAGGACCCCTAGGGACATACATTGTCATGAAATGTGTCGATAGTGGCCATAGGTTAACCTATGACCCCTCTTGATGCATTGGAACCAACCAAATCCATCCCTAAGGGCCATACGTTATCATGAAATGCATTGAGAGGGGTCATAGATTTACCTATGACCCCTCTCAACACATTGGAACAAACTAAATGCATCACTAGGGGCCCTCTGACCCCTAGGGACATACATTGTCATGAAATGTGTCGATAGGGGCAATAGGTTCTTGAAGCATTGGAACCAACCCAATGCATCTTTAGGGGCCCTAGGACCCTTAGGGATGCATTGGTTTGGTTCTAATGCGTCACATACGTTGTCATTAAATACGTTGAGAGGGGTCATAGGTTAACCTATGACCCCTCTTAATGCATTAGAACCAACCAAATGTGTCCTTAGGGGTCCTAGGGCTTGTAGAAAAATATATTGTCATGCAATGCATCGATAGGGATCATACATTAACCTATGACACCTCTCAACACATTGGAACCAACCAAATGTGTGCCTAGGGGCCCCAAGACCCCTAGGGACATATGTTGTCATGAAATGCATCAATAGCCTATGACCCCTCTCGATGCATTGGAACCAACCCGATGTCCCTAGGGGCCCTAGGACCCCTAGGGACATATGTTGTCATGAAATCCATAGAGAGGGGTCATAGGTTAACCTATGACCTCTATCGATGCATTAGAACCAACCAAATGCATCTTTGTGGGCTCTAGTACCCCTAGGGATATACGTTGCCATGAAATGCATCGATAGGGGTCATAGGTTAACCTATGACCCCTCTCGATGCATTAGAACCAACCAAATGCATCCCTAGGGGACCTAGGACCCCTAGGGACATACATTGTCATGAAATGCATCGAGACGGGTTGTAGGCTAACCTAGGACCCTCTCAACACATTATAACCAACCAAATGCATCTGGAGGGGTCCTAGGGTCCCTAAGAACATACATTTTCATCAAATGCATCGATAGGGGTCATAGGTTAACCTATGACCCCTCTCAATGCAATGAAATCAAACAAATGCATCCCTACGGGCCCTAGGACCCCTAGGACATACGTTGTCATGAAATGAGTCAATAGGGGTCATAGGTCTTGATGCATTGGAACCAATCAAATGCATCCCTAGGAACCCTAGGGCCCCTCAAAACATACATTGTCATAAAATGCATTGATAGGAGTCATAGCTTAACCTATGACCCCTCTCGACACATTCAAACGAACCAAATGTGTCCCTAGGGACCCTAGGACTCCTAGGGACCTATATTGTCATTAAATGCATTGATAAGGATCATAGGTTAACCTGTGACCCCTCTCGATGCACTGTAACCAACTAAATGCATCTCTAGGCGCCTTGAGACACCTAGGGACATACGTTGTCATGAAATGTGTTGAGAGGGGTCATAGGTTAACCTATGACCCCTCTTGACATATTAAAACCAACCAAATGAGTCCCTAGGGATCCTAGGGCCTCTAGGGACATACATTATCATGAAATAAATCGTAACCTATGACCCCCCTCGATGCATTAAAACCAACCAAATCCATCCTTAAGGGTCCTGGCCCCCTAGGGACATACATTATCATGAAATGCATCAAGAGAGATCATAAGTTAACCTATGACCCCTCTCGATGCATTAGAACCAACAAAATGCGTCTCTAGAGGTCCTAGGGCACCTAGGGACATGCGTTGTCATGAAATGCATTGATATGGGTCAGAGGCTAACCTATTACCCTTCTCAACGCATTGGAATCATCCAAATGCGTCGCTAGGGGGCCCTAGAGCCCCAGGGACATAAGTTGTCATGAAATGTGTCAATAGGGGTCATTGGTTAACCTATGACCCCTCTCGACACATTGAAACCAACCAAATACATCTCTAGGAGCCTAAGGGCCCCTGGCAACATACGTTGTCATGAAATGCATCAATAGGGATCATAGGTTAACCTATGACTGCTCTCAATGTATTATAACCAACCAAATGCACCCCTAGGGGTCCTAGGGCCCCTAGGGACATACGTTGTCATGAAATATGTCAATAGAGCATTTTAGGTTAACCTATGACCCCTCTTAATGCATTGGAACCAACCAAATGCATCCATAGGGACCCTAGGACCTCTAGGGACATACGTTGTCATAAAAGGCATCAAGATGAGTCATAGGTTAACCTATGACCCCTCTTGATGCATTTGAACCAACCAAATTTGTCCTAAGGGGTCCTAGGGCCCCTAAGGACATATGTTGTCATGAAATGCATCGATAGGGGTCATAGGTTAACCTATGACCCCTATCGACGCATTGGAACCAACCAAATGCATCCCTAGGGTCCTTAGCACCTTTAGTGACATACATTGTCACAAAATGCGTCTGACACATTAAAACCCTAGGGACATGCATTGTCATGAAATGCATTGAGAGGTGTCATAAGTTAACCTATGACCCCTCTCGACACATTTGAACCAACCAAATGTGTCCTTAGGGGTCCTAGGACCCATAGGGACATACGTTGTCATGAAATGCATCGAGAGGGGTCATAGGTTAACCTATGATCCCTCTCAACACATTGGAAGCAACCCAATGCATCCCTAGGGGCCCTAGGACCCCTAGGGACATACGTTGTCATGAAATGTGTCGAGAAACCTATGACCCCTCTTGATGCATTAAAACCAACCAAATGCATCTCTAGGGATCCTAGGGCCCCTAGGGACATACGTTGTCATGAAATACATCAAGAGGTGTTATAGATTAATCTATGACCCCTCTTGATGAATTAAAACCAAAAAATGTGTCTCTATGGGTCCTAGGGCCCCTAGGGACATATGTTGTCATAAAATGCGTCAAACCTATGACCCCTCTCGACACATTGGAACCAATCCAATGCATCCCTAGGGGCCCTAAGACCCCTAGTGACATACGTTGTCATGAAATACATCGAGAGGGGTCATAGGCTAACCTATGACCCCTCTCAATGCATTAGAACCAACCAAATGCGTCTCTAGAGGCCCTAGAACCTCTAGGGACATGCATTTTCATTAAATGCATTGATAGGGGTCATATGTTAACCTATGACCCCTCTCAATCCATTGGAACCAACCAAATGCATCCCTAGGGGACCTAGGACCCCTAGGGACATATGTTGTCATGAAATTCATTGAACCTATGACCCCTCTTAACGCATTAGAACCAACCAAATGCGTCTCTAGGGGTCTTAGGGCCCCTGGGAACATATGTTGTCATTAAATGCATCGATAAGGGTCATAGGTTAACCTATGACCCCTCTCGACGCATTAGAATTAACCAAATGTGTCCCTAGGGGTCTAAAGACCTTTGGGAACCTATGTTGTCATGAAATTCATCGATGGGGGTCATAGGTTAACCTATGACCCCTCTCAATGCATTAGAACCAACCAAATGTGTCCATAGGGGCCCTAGGACCCCTAGGAACATATGTTGTCATGAAATGTGTGAAGAGGGGTCATAGGTTAACCTATGATCCCTCTCAACACATTGGAACCAACCAAATGTGTCTCTAGGGGCCCTAGGACCCCTAGGAACATACATTGTCATGAAATGTGTCAAGAGGGGTCATAGGCTAACCTATGACCCCTCTCGATGCATTCAAACCAACCAAATGCATCCTTAGAGTTCCTAGGGCCCCTAGGGACATATATTGTCATGAAATGCGTCGATAGCCTATGACCCCTCTCAATGCATTGGAAGCAATCAAATGCATCTCTAAGTGACCTAGGACCCCTAGAGACATACATTATCATAAAATGTGTTGATAGACCTATAACACCACTTGACACATTGGAACCAACCAAATGTGTCTCTAGGGGCCCTAGGGCCCCTAGGAACATACGTTGTCATAAAATGCATCGATAGACCTATGACCCCTCTCGATGCATTGGAACCAACCAAATGTGTCCATAGGGGCCCTAGAACCCTTAGGAACATACATTGTTATGAAATGCATCAAGAGCGGTCATAGTTTAACTAATGACCCCTCTTGATGCATTAAAACCAACCAAATGTGTTCCTAGGGGTCCTAGGGCCCCGAGGGACATACGTTGTCATGAAATGCATTGATAGAGGTCATAGGTTAAACCTATGACCCCTCTTGATGCATTAGAACCAACCAAATGCTTCTCTAGGGGTCCTAGGGCCCCTAGGGACATACGTTGTCATGAAATGTGTCAATAGGTGTCATAGGTTAACCTATGACCCCTCTCGACTCATTAGAACCAACCAAATGGATCATAGGTCATAATAATAATAATAATAATAACAATAATAATATATGTTGTCTATAATATATTTAATAATTATAGGAAAAATCATAATAATATAATATTATAATAGTATATATATCAATATATTATATTTATAGATCATAATAATAATAACACATATTACGTTATTATATTCAATAATAATAGTAAAAATAATAATCATATATATATATATATATATTATAATAATAATAACATATAATATTATATTTAATAATAATATAATATAATAATCATAATTTAATATAATATAATAATCATATATAATAATAATCATAAATAAATCATATATAATAATAATCCTATATATATTAATCATACATAATAATAATCCTATATATATATATATCATCATGCATTTAATCATAGATAATAATAATCCTATATATATTAATCATCATACATTGCCCATAATTCCCTCCAAAATTTGGGCATCAATATCGGATATCCAATCTGAAATTGGATATTTGATTTATTATCGGGTATTCGATCTTAGATGGGATACCCGATTAAACTATCATGATTTTTCAAACATATTTACTATCACTGTAGACCTAACAACATTGCTTTTTGTGGGCCATTTTCATGAGTTTTGAAAAAACTGACTTTTTGGGGTCCAAACAATCAAAAAATGTTTGATAATATATCATTAAGTGTTTGATATCGTCATCTGAATGGAGAGCAGTAGTTGTCAAAAGGCTGGATGCAAAAGGAAGGTATTCAATGAAGACATTGTTGCATATAGGGAAGGGACAAGGTAAATCACCAAAAGAAAAGATGAGGTATTTTAAATGTGAGTCAAAATGACGATGTATTGGTCAAAGGTGAAATCATAGAGTTAGATAATGAATATGTGCAGTTGGAGGATGAAAATGTACCAATTGATAACAATAATGCTAGGATCAAAAATTTAGAGAATAAAAACTTGGAGGATGAAATGCTACCAGGTCATAATGTAAATTCCATGATTGACCATGCCGAACATGACAATGCACAAAAACCTTACATATCTCCTAATTATAATCGACATGAAGGTTCTGGAACACCAAAATGGATAATTGAAATTGATGAAACGATTATGACCAATTTGGAAGGGAAAATTTTCAGAAAGAACCATTTAGTTATGGGCTTCAAGACTATATAAGATGTTTTTTGGCAACATAATAGTGGTGGAGCAATGTCATCTTTTTATGCACTTATTAAAGATGCAAAAGATGAGACTTATGCTTTTGAAATTGAATATTCATGTCAGAAAAGAAATGTCATTATTGTGAAGAATCTTTTTAGTGCTCTCAATAGCTTTGGGAAAAATAGTAGAGAGAAGAATAAAAGAGTTGCTCGAAGGGTTATTACAACCTCTTTGATAAGTTATCATTTGAGAAAGGGTAGATATATGAGACAAACTTGTATTGACTTCAACCTAAATCGTACTACTTTGAGAAGAGCACTTAGTAGATGAGAGAGAATTGATGATCCTCTTCAAAATGAAACATGGGCTTTTGGTGGGAGACTTCCATGTTTTGATAAGAAGCTATCCGATGATGTGAAGGAATAAATTACACAATTTTGGCACTCTAGCTCAAGAGTATCACCCAATGCTAAAGATGTGTTAAAGTTGAGAATTGGCATCAGAGACTGCACGCCACATCCTAAACATTATTTGGAGGTAAGTGAAACTATGTTGTTCAAACAATTTTAGAGAGAGTCATCCAAGTCTTCATATATCACAAAGGGCTTTTGAATATTTGAAGCCATTTTATTGTGTGCCACTTCAAATTCGAAATACATGTTGTTGCAAACATCATTTCAAATTTTCTATGCACCATGAACTATTATGCTCCATCCATTCTACTTTGCATAGTAAAGAAATATTGGAGAATTGTGGTGCTAGTGGGCTTCTAAAATAATCAAGAGATTTACTAGATCAATTTTTATGTTGTAGAGTTGATGGTTGTTTCTTTTATAGAAATGCTTGCTTAAATGAGAAGTGTTCAGATTGCAGTGGCTTATCTAAGTTTAACACATGTTTCTGTGAGGGGTGCGAACAAGATCTTGGAAAGACAGTAAAAAAAAGATATATGAAATAGTGAAATACACATTGAAGAGTGGGGGTGAGGGCTCTAGATGTGAATTGGTTCCAAAAGAGATCAGTGTGGCTAGTTTTATTTCAAATTTCAAGACAAATCATTTATGCAAGTATGTAAAACATAGTCACAGGTCTCAGTGATTGGATCAACAATTTAGAATGTTAAGGAGACTTTTCCATTGGCACTCTTATATTAGTTATTGACTTTGCTGAGAAATACACATTGCAAGCTCAAAATGAGACACAAGCTCAGTATTACAACTCCATTCGGATTGCTATTTTTGTCCACATAACATATAGACATGCCCCTAATAGTGTGGAAGATAATCGGAAGATTATTAGAGAGTATAATTTTTATATGAGTGATGATAGATCTCACTCTCATGAGTTTGTGCAACATTATTTCAAGAATTATTTTGATTTCTTATAGAAGCATGCAATTTCTATGGATAGACATATCATTTGGTCAGATAACTATACAAGTCAATTCAAGAATGCTCACATATTTTATTGGTTGTGTAGGATGCATGTAGAGAGGGGGGTGCCTCATATTTGGAGTTTTTTTGAGTCCAGCCATGGGAAAGGGGAACATGATGGAGCAAGGGCATGTGTGAAGAGAGCTCTAGTTAAGGAGTAATTGAAGATTTCAGGA
Source organism: Cupressus sempervirens (assembly GCA_028749045.1). Taxonomy (NCBI): domain Eukaryota; kingdom Viridiplantae; phylum Streptophyta; class Pinopsida; order Cupressales; family Cupressaceae; genus Cupressus; species Cupressus sempervirens. Next base: position 658,240,232 of record CM053793.1, read on the forward strand.
GCAGAGCTTCTTGATGCTCGTAGCATTGTTGATTGGTGTAGTTTAGCATTATCACAGGGGGGACTCTTGATTTTGTAGTACATAGGCTCTTTTGGTTGTTTGAGGAAGGGTCCATAGGTGATAGATCAGATTGTGCTATAGTGAGAGACTCATCAAAAATGCATTCATTCTAGAGCTCTGATTCTAGTACATGGACCATTTGGACATGACAGCTAGCTGGCTTTTTTCCTAGTTGTTTTCAATGTGATTGGCATCACTGTGAGTCGACTGAGTCGGTGGACACATGGGCTCCACATTATCTTACTCCATTTGCTATCATACCCTCTATTAGAAATGATGACATGGAAAGTTCACTTGAGCATAACCATCTATCAAATCTTCTTCAGCTAGCACATCTTTACATTGGTTTCACCATAGGGGAATGATGAGAAATTAGATTATTGGTTAGCACGTTATGTAAGAGGTAAACAAAATCTTGCACAACCGATCACAGATGATGATGGATTCACATATCCTACTGGTTTAGTGGTGTAGATGGAACATGGCTATAGACATACATGCTTAAAAGGAATGGAATTCATGCATTCGAAGACTTTCAGAAGCACAAAATAATTCTCACGTATTCGCATCTTATTATAGCAACAAGTGTAAAGTTGTTGAAGCATCAAGAAAGGCCAAAAATAATAGAAGTTTTTATTATTACTAATGTTGATCATGAAGCCTTGTTGGAGACCCTAAAACAGAGAGAGGACCCTACTGGAACACTTGACTAGGTATATTTACTTCTTATGTTATTTTCTTCATAATGATTCAATGAACCGATGATTATCTTGTTTAATACAATAAGTTACTAATATTTTTTATGATATTGGAATGTAGGTACATCATGAAGTGTAGCCATGCATGAAGATAAAAAGCTAAATAAGGAGCAGAATGAAGAAAGATCTATTCTATTTTTAACAATACTTTTATTGACACTACGATTTTTGACACTACAATTTTTGGTAGTTGTGTATTGATGTAATAATGATGAAACACTTGATATATTGTAAATGTAAACTTGTTGATTTAATGTAAGAAACAAAGATGATTTTACTTAATGTAGTTTATGTGGTGGGACCTAAAAAATGATGATTTTAATACATACTAACACCAAATTTGCATTGTGCCAAATGCCAAAAACTTGAGAGAGGTAAAAAATAATGTTTTTGCTTTTAATACTAACCCTAGTGACACCCTTGTTCTGGCCACAGAGAGCCTCCATCATTCGTGGCCACCCTATATCGAGGAGTCTCCAAGGTGCTCTAAGTGAGTATCAAGGTCGATCTTCTGAGGGTTGTAACTCAGAGCTTGTGAGGGCTATCGATGAAACGTTGAATGCTATAGGACATTCATGTTGAGGCCTAAAATAACCTATCTCATTTTCAAGAGATCACATTCTATTTGGATTCGGCACAGTGATCTCGCTCAATGCCAAAACTCGTAGTGTGTCTCAGTTCATAGGTGCACCATAGCATAACTTTGAAATCGCTAATCTTGGCATCAAATTGTCAATGCCATTAGCTCTATACTGGTGGATAAACCCTAGTGACACCGTTGTTCTGGCCATGGAGAGCCTCTATCATCTGTGGCCACCCCATACCGAGGAGTCTCCAAGGTGCTCTAAGTGCATTTCTAGGTCGATCTTCTAAGGTTGTAACTCAAAGCTCGTGAAGGATATCAATGAAACTTTGAATGCTATAGGATGTTCATGCCAAGTCCTAAAATAGATTATCTCATTTTTGAGAGATCACATTTGTTTGGATTCGACATAGCAATGTCGCTCGATGCCAAAATGCATAGTGTGCCTCAGTTCATAGGTGCACCATAATGTAACTTTAAAATCATTGATCTTGGCATCAAATCATCAACGCCATTAGCTCCAAATCGGTGGGTGAACCTTAGTGACACCCTTTTTCTAACTGCAAAGAGCCTCCATTGTCCATGGCCATCCCGTACCGAGGAGTCTCTAAGATGCTCTAAGTGTGTTTCAAAGTCGATCTTCTGAGAGTCATAACTCAAATCTTGTGAGAGCTATCAATGAAATATTGAATGCTACAGGATGGTCATGCCGAGGCCTAAAATAACCTATCTCATTTTTTAGAGATCACGTTCTTTTTGAATTCAGCACAGCATTCTCACTCTATACCAAAACGCGTAGTGTCCCTCAGTTCATAGGTGCACCACAGTGTAACTTTGAAACCGTTGATCTTGGCATCGAATCATCGATGCCATTAGCTCCGAATGGGTGGGTGAACCCTAGTGACACCCTTGTTCTGGCCATGGAGAGCTTCCATCATCTGCGGCCATCCTGTACCGAGTCTCTAAGGTGCTTTAAGCACGTTTTGAGGTCGATCTTCTGAGGGTCATAACTCGGAGCTCATGAGAGCTATCAATGAAACATCAAATGCTATAGGATGCTCATGCTGATATCATATTCCTTTTGGATTCAGCACAGCAATCTTGTTCGATGCCAAAACTTGCATTGTGCCTCAGTTCATAGGTGCACCATAATGTACCTTTGAAACCGTTGATCTTGCCATCAAATCATCAGCACCATTAGCTTCAAATGGGTAGGTGAACCCTAGTGACACCCTTGTCTCATCCGTAGAGAGCCTTCATCATCCATAGCCACCCCGTATTGAGGAGTCTCCAAGGTGTTCTAAGTGTGTTTCGAGGTCAATCTTCTGAGGGTCATAACTTGGAGCTTGTGAGGGCTATCAATAAAATGTCAAATGCTACAAGACAGTCATGCCGAGGCCTAAAATAGTTTATCTTATTTTTGTTTGGATTTGGCACAGCAATCTCATTCGATGCCAAAATTCATTGTGTGCCTCAGTTCATAGGTGCACCACAACGTAACTTTGAAATCGCTGATCTTGGCATCGAATCATCAACACCATTAGCTTTGGATAGGTAGGTGAACCCTAGTAACACCCTTGTTCCAATTATGGAGAGCATCTATCATCCGCGGCCACCCCATACCGAGGAGTCTCCAAGGTGCTCTAAGTGCATTTCAAGGTCGATCTTCTATGAGTGGTAACTCAAAGCTCGAGAGGCTATCCATGAAATGTTGAATGCTATGGAACGGTCAAGTTGAGGCCTAAAATAATCTATCTCATTTTCAAGAGATCACATTCCGTTTGGATTGGGCATAGCGATCTTGCTCGATGCCAAAACTCGTAGTGTGCCTCAATTCATAGGTGCACCACAGTGTAACTTTGAAATCGCTAATCTTGGCATCAAATTGTCAGGGCCATGAGCTCTGGATGGGCAGGTGAACCCTAGTGACACCCTTTTTCTAGCCACAAAGAGCCTCCATCGTTCACGGCCACCCTGTACCAAAGAGTCTCCAAGGTGCTCTAAGTGTATATTGAGGTCAATCTTCCAAGGGTCATAACTCGGAGCTCATGCAGGCTATCAATAACCCCTTACCAAGTTTGGTGAACTCGTCTAATTAAGAATTTAAAGTTATAGCAAAAATTGCTCAAAATTGCAAAAGTTGTAAAATTGCAATTTTGCAACTTTTTCTTCCAAAGTGAAAATGAGTGCAAAGAGTTAGTTAGGAGTTTGAGCACAACCATACAAGCTTGGAAACACCTATATAAGGTGTGAAATGATAGAATGCATTAATGAAGCTAGTTTACATAATGATAGAATGCATTACTCGATGGTTGGATTGAGGAAATGAAGCATGGTTCAAAAGTTAATGTTTGGGTCTATACAAAGGACAGCAAGAAGGTACATTTTGGATGATTTGGTTCCTAAGTTTTGTTAAGTGGATCAGTATGGATAATCTAATCAATGTGAGAAATGTATAGATGTTATTCATATGGATATGGTATTGGGGAACCAAGTTAAAAAGGTTTGATCCAATCAAGTCTCTTAAGTTGGGATATTTTGAAGTTATGTTGAAATTGAAAAGTTGTAGTATGAGGATAGTAACAAAGTGAAGGGCTAGTTATCAAAGATTATGAGTCTAGGAATGAGTTCATGGTTGGGAATAGAATCCATGGTTAAGGAGTGGAGTCCTTAAGTGTGTTGAGATTAGATTTGAAGCCAAGAGATAGTTTCAATGTTGAAGGTGGAGTTTAAAATCATATTTGGGGTTATGTGAACCTTGTGTAGGAGGTTAACAAGTGTGTTTATGTCATGATAGCACTTCAAATTAAACATTGCATCCAAATTTGATAATAAAAGTTGTTAAAATGTTATCACAAGTTATTGCATTTGAATCAAATATAACAAACATGATCAAAATTAATGATATTCCATAAACATGAATAATACACATGATCCACGATAAATTGAGCAATACTAGATACTAAATTAATATGTATATCATTGTGCACATAAATGACAAAAATATATATCAAAATACATGTATCCATAGACAAATTACACAAATATATATATCAAAGTTCATGTATCCATAGACAAATTACACAAATGTATAGATCAAAATACATAGATCCATATAGAAAATGTGGCTAATCATGCCATTAGAATGTGTATAATATCAATTTTTCTATAAACAATGTGGCATATGCCATCTCAAAATGTCTCATGACACATCCTATGACAACTATACTATCCTAGGTTGTTGGTGGATTATCAAAATGCAGCCTCTTCGCTGCACTAGGTGGATCGAATGCCTCCTACATAAACAAAAACAGAAAACCCAAAGTTAGACTGTTAAATTTATATGATTCTTTGTATCTAACATTGAATTACTCAAATGCATAATGATCTTTTTTTTAATGAAGATTTATACTATTAAACTTTCATCAAAAATATCTCTCATTGACCTCCTGCACCGGTCAGGAGTCCTCTCGTATGCCCTCGGCAATGCTTGTACCTTGTAAATTGTGGCCTGTGTATGTTCAAATATGTTTGTCAGATGAATCCACAACTTAAACTATAACATTATAATTCATAGCATGCTAAATTTATAACATATAATCAAGAATTCAAACTACAACTTACTAGTGTAGGCTCCTCCTCAGGATATGGTGGTTGCATCATCAAAGATACAAAACTCTCTCGTCCAACCTCGTGTGAACTAGGAGTTTCCTATGAGATACAAAATACTAGTTGTTAATATCACAGAAATTAGTTTTGAATTTATTTATGAAAATAAGGAAAATTTTAAAAAATGATACTTATACATACAATGGGGCTCTAAGTGTGAATGGAAATGCCTAAGTGTCTATGATGCAGAATTTGCATGGGCTCATCGCCAATAGCCACACCCTATATAATAAAGAATGTAATTAAATTTCATTACCACAAATATTTTACAATAATGCATCAATATTTAATCAAATAAAAAGCACCTAATTATCTTTCATTTGTCAATGGGTCCTGACTCATCCCCTGCATTTTGTCTCCTAAGGACAGGTGGTACCTGTAAGATAAAAGAAAGATTAGAAACCATATATGCTATAATATCAAATAGAAAAAATAGTGAGCACACAACATAATGTATCGTAGATGTCTCAAGGCCAAATGATATAGCTGAGAGTGTGGCATCATCAACCTGTCTCAGCTCCTCCTCAGTCATCAACTAAACATGAATGAAGATCACATACATGCATAAGTCAGTATGGCTTAAAAATTAAAATTACTCTATTACACTAGTACATTTGGGCTCATTTTTTGACCTTTATTGGTCAAAATTTTGACCCATTTTTTGACCAAATTTGACCAACACATTGGTCAAAAATTTTCTGGTCAAAAATTTGAACAACCTTCTAGTTGGTCAAAATTTTGACCAATACGTTGGTTGAAAACTGTTGAAATTGCTAGCACATTTTCTGCAGGGCATAGGTCAAAATTTTGATAGAAAAGTGCAAGGCATTGATCAAAATTTTGACCAATGCTTGGAAGAAAACTACTGGGAATTGGTTGAAATTTTGACCAATGCTTGGTAGAAAACTACTAGGCATTGGTCAAAATTTCAACCAATGCTTGGTAGAAAACTTTTTTGAGGCTCACAGTTATTGAGGTCCACTACAGCAATGGCCCTTCCTATGAAATTGTTGTCTAAAACCTTTCTAATGAGATAATTTGTAATGATCTCTTCATCAGTGGGACGGAATGTGAATCCTGGAGGCAGTTGTGTATCACCCATATCATGGTTCATGATATGGGTGATGCACAACTGCCTCCAGGATTCACGTTCCATCCCACTGATGAAGAGCTCATAACACATTATCTCATTAGAAAGGTTTTAGATGGCAATTTCACAGGAAGGGCCATTGCTGAAGTGGAATTCAACAACTGTGAGCCTCAGGGAGGGTTCAATTCCCTCCTTTATTATTCACTATGCATATAATCACATACACCCATTTGATCTCGAATGATGATATGTATTGAATGTTGAGTATCTACGCTGAGTGCTCCAAAACCATCCATTTCATGCCTTCATCTGTACACAATGTCTTTCTAGTTTCTTTCTACTCGCACGCCTATTTCATTTCATATGATCATCTAAAAATTGTATCACTCTAAGCTCTCAACTATTTCCTCTTGATTGATTGGACTCGCTAAGTTGGCTCACCAACTTGCCCCACCAATTTGACCGTTCAAGTATGCTCGCCAAGTTGACTCTTTGAGTTTGGTCATCAAGTCACCCCACCAAAGTGCCTCATCAAGGTCAATCTTTAGGTCCACTCATCGAGCTTGCTCACCAATTCAGCTCACCATGTTAGGTCTCTAAGTGGCCTTGCTAAGTTAGCTTGCCAACTTGCCCCACCAAGTTGCCACTTTAAGCCCACTCGCCATGTTAGATCATCAGGTCGGCTCCCCAAGTTAGCTCACCAAGCTGACAATTGAAGGACGCTCACCAAGTTGACTCTCTAAGTTTTCTCACCAAGTCCGCCCCCTAGGCCAACTCTCCAAGTCAGCTCACCAAGTCACCCCCACTTGCCCCACCAACTCGCCACTTTAAGTCAACTCGCCATGTTAGCTCGCCAAGCCGACTCTCCTAGTCAGCTTGCCAAGCCGACAATTCAAGTATGCTTACCAAGTCAACTCTTTATCTTTGCTCACCAAGTCCGCCCCTAAGTCATCTCACCAAGTCACCCCCACCCAGTCACCTCAATGAGTCGACTCTTTAAGTCAGCTCACCAAGTCGGTTGCAACAACTCTACTGGAATTATGATCAAGCTGCCAAGAATCATAAGAGCTCTAGCCACACTTAATGCTCTCCTAACCTATATAAGTTAGTCATAACTAGTTCATACCATTGTTAACACAATCAATTTGAAGTCATATAACATCTAAAATATGGCTAAAATAAATTAAGTATTCAAAAAATTATTTTTATTCACATTGTTTTTCCAATGCATAAACATCTGAAAGACATAAGAAAAGGGCGATTATTATAGCATACCTTTGTAAACATGGTACTTAGTGCAAATTCCATGGTAATTAGAGATAGTGAGTAAATGTAAACAAGTAGGAAAATCACTTTTGTGTCTAATACAACAAAAAGTCTAGCAAATTTGGCTGACAAAACCTGTCAATAATAGTGCTAGTGAATTCCTAAAAAGATGTTATGATAATAGAAATTTTTGTGTGAGCAAATACCTAGGATGGATCATGGAAGTAGTTGATAAATTAAGCTTCCAAATTATGAGGAAACCCTTAAAGTACCTTACTTGACCCCACCATCATTCCAAAATTCATGACAGGATACGGCAGAAAGTAGTAGTGTGCATTTCCAGGGCCACACACTGGCTTCCCTGATTTTTCCTATTTTCTAAGCATCATTGGCCCAAAAAGTCCATGAATGGGCAACTGAGCATAAGTTGAGTGGAGAAGATGCCAATTCCTAATTTACTTCACATATAATACTAGCGATCTCACCGTGAGGTGCAATGGGTACGCTGAAATGTACCAGTGTTTTACAAATTAAAAAATGGAAGTCATTCGCAATTTTATTTACTATGGAAATGCATTGTCATCTCTTAGGTGGCACCATTGCAGGTACTCACATTTATCAGACCTGCAACATATTTCTACATTGACAAATGTCATATTGTACTCATTTATGTTAATATTTTATATCAATGAACATGATTCTTTGCCTAAATGGAACTTACAACATATTGGGAGTTCATTTTGTTAGAAATGTCACCATACAAGTAAACTGCTACTATGCATTCCTTTCACCTACTGAATCAGGTTCTTCTCAAAGAAGTCTATTTGAGCTGTGTCATTTACTGTTGAAGATAATCTATATGGAGATTTTAAGAAATTATAATAGGCACCATTTGAGGAGGAGAATTAATGTGTATGAACATTTACAAAGAAAATCAATGAATAGGTTGCTTGGGAAGAAATCATGTGCCTGAGTGTTGCAACATGTGCCAATAACAAGTGGAGGAACTAATTTAACATGAACTATCAAACAACTCATTCTGTTAAAGCTAATACATTTTGTACTTTATGTTCTAGATATCATTGAAGGAATATAAATATGGTAGTAATAATGTTTGATATCTAATTATGATGCATACAATATGTTTTATATGGAAATTGTAACGTCTGATATGCAATCAAAGTATACAATGAAAGATGAGTTTTATCACCTGCACTGATAGATCAATTATGCTATCTCTGATTTATAATAGAAATACAAAATCGATATTTATTGCTTATAGAACTCCGCGATATCTGATATATCTATAACATTATATAGTGGAAAGTAATTGATTAGAACTTAGAAGCAATTAGTGTTGTCTGGTATTGACGAATGTTTGCAATTCAAGGGATGCTTTCTTTATATACAACCTAACTGTGTCATCCCTTAGATGTCATCTTTAATATATGCGATTCACAATTGCACCAGTAAGTCGATGAGGTTGTTGGCTCTAAAAAGAGCATATCTAAGATGATAAGAAAAAGAAGTAATATGTACTGGTTATGATGAAATGAAAGATGAGATTGGCATCCTATATCTTATGTTGAAGATGATAGGACACATTGGAAGTGACACACCTCCCTTCACAGTTAATCATACCACCTCTTCCAAAAGTTAATCCTAGTTGCTGGTTCGAATTCTGGTTTTAGTTCGAATTCTGGTTTTAGTTCGAGTTCGAGATTCGGGTTCCAAATTCGTTCAATTTTTTGGGGATTTGGTTCGGATTCATTTTGGGTTCATACATACAAGAATATATATATATATATATATATATATATATATATATATATATATATATATATATATATATATATATATATATATATATATATATATATATATATATATATATATATATATATATATATATATATATATAATAGCAACAAATAAGTTCATAAAACACTATGCTAATATTAAATAAACATAGCAAAATAAACCACCATATCAATGTTTCAGTTCAAAAACAATAATGTCAACATTAGCAATCAGCCATCATCAATTAAGATTAAATATCATCAAGAAAATCATCATCATTCATCTATTGCAAATCAGAAGCACAAAATGTAACATTACAGGTCCCTTTAAAGCCAATGTTGTGATTGTTTCCATATTGTAAGCTTCACACATTAATTATCATATTGGATGATTCAAAGAATGCAACTTTGGATTGGGCTGGATGAAGCCGAGAAAGTAGGCTTTGGATTATAGCTTATCAAATTGGTTATCAATTTATGTTCCAAGTTTATGACATTACAACATTGGCATCAAAGACTGTTATGAGAACATTTCCTATTATTTGAATACAGTGTCAATAACACAATATTTAAGAGGCGCAATCTTTTTCTATAATTAAAGAATTTATTGGAAAATAGCAATCATTACAAAAAAATCCTCATCTAAGATTTAGAATACTACTTTGATGATAAGCCTGAGGCTTTTGTGACCTAGACCAACACACAAGCTGATGGAATAAGATGGTCACATAATAAGGAGAAGAAAGAGGATCAAAAGCTCAGATTTACTAACTCAAAAAACTTAAAAATGATCCCCTTGAGGTCTTGTATGAGGGACTCTCATGCACATTAAAAACTACACATGCACCCATATAGGTAAAACTTCAAAAGATGAAAATAAAAATCCTGCATGTAGTTTGGCAAGCACTCCATGTGGGAACTGTTAGTTAAATGGCACAATTCCCATCAAAACATGAAAAATTACCTACTAATTATTAAGAGGCAACACTTTGAAAACAAAGCTCAAGGGGCATATGGGAAAGTGATGAGGGGATTGCCATTACTAAGGGAAGCCGACTCTTTTTTCTCAACCATATTGGATCTAGCGGATGAGATCCAACTTTAGGATATGTCCTAAGGATTTCTACTTCTCATCCACTGAAGAAAAGTATGTCTGATAGTAACAACGTATGTCATTTGGTAAGCCAATAGAATTGCTAGAAGTCTTCACAATCTACTCCTTCCATGCTACAAGGCTTTTGAATGATATCTTTCAATGCCTTATCAATGGCTTCTCTTGCCTATTTTCCCTTGGATAGTTAAAAGCCTGATGGTGAGTGGAAGATACAAAAATCTACTATTGCTACTCTAATAACAAGGTTAAGAAATGATGCCCACAACCATTTGTTGTCTGTTTCATAATCCTAAATATAATTAAAATTGGTTCATACAAACTTCCATTGTACTTACCTATTTTCAATGGTCCAATTTTGAAAAAGTTGCTCTTGATTCAATTGAGAAGTTCAAGAGGGCATAAAGTGTTTTAAGCACTTTCTAACTCTCTAGCACACATCACAACCTGTCAGGCACTATTTGACACCCTACTATACTGATGCCCACCAAGATCTTGCTTACAGTACTTAATGTTGCATTATGTCTATAAATATTCCATCTGCACATATTGAAATATAAAAATAAAAACAATGACAATGAAAATAATTGGATGACACACAGCAGAAAAAGGCCTGATTTGGGGAAGACTCTCTAATAGTAGGCAACTGAATACAGTAGGGTTTTATTAGCTCCTTCCTGGCCAAGGAAGAATGCCTTATAAACAGTCTATACAAAAGCATGAGCAAAGAGTTAAAGAAGATTTTCTAGGCAAACAAAACAGCATCCTTTCATTTTAAGATGATATATTAAGGCATTCTTCCAGAGAGGGGCCAACTTGATTCATTTTGAGTTTGCTGGGTTTAAGCCATAGGCATTACTACACCGAACTGGATCTCAAATAACCTTTATATCAGACCCAGATCCAAGGACTATGAGTGCCAAACTGATAACTTAGCCTTTTGTACAATCAAATCAACATATTAAAGACATAAAGCCATTTGTACAAGGGTGATATTTCCTCAAGTTTTCTTTGTTGCCAGATTCTTTTAGATAAAGATAGCTACTGTAAAGAAGTGGATAGATTCACCCAAGAATCTCTCCTGTAAATGGAATTCCTTCTCAATTTTGGAAGGATAATTTCACAAATATTGTAATGTAAACTTCTAAAATTAGTTCATCCAGACACAAAACCAACAAATGTCTGCCAAATCATATGAGAGAGAACAAAAAAAATGATCAGGAAATTGAAGTGGGTTATAGGATCAGACATTTTACATACATTTCCACGTAATTATTGGTCTAAAAGGTTGAGCCCTATCTTCCTTATGAGAGTAGTTTTGGTTTGGATAATAGTTTATAAAGCAAAAAAGCTATGTTGTGGACTGAATCCTTTGGTAGATACCTCAATTGCTAGTATGAATTTGGGTACACACTAGTATGGCAATATTTTTGGCTTGGGTATTAGGGGTGTGCTTGGATCAGAGACAATAATGATGGAGGTGTTATTGATACTTGGTTTCTCACTTCAGCCATCATAATGAAAATGGTATTTCAGATCGATGTAGCAATCACAAGGTGGAAAAGGAAAATATGTGTGTAAAAGCTGAGGCCATTTCTAAACAACGTTATATTGTACAAGGATCACGTGGCATGAGAATAAACAGAAACAAGGTTTCATATGGTGCATATCTTAAAGATTACTATTCATGTATTATAAAATGTAATGAAGACTATGTTGGTGCCACGTATTGAAAGTCATGTCTATTTTCAGCTTGTAAAGAGAGCAACAAAAGCTATGTGAATGCATCTAAGACTATCAATTTGATTAGTTCAAGAAGAAATAGAAGCAATATGTGCAAAAGTGGACGGGAGATGCTACATAGAAAACAATCAAAAGAATATGCTTCAGATCTTATATTGATCTTGTTTGAAATAAAGGAAAGATCTTTTACCATTAGCTTTGTGCAATATACAGATAACTTATCATAGGAATATCCATAAAGATGGCAGTTATCAGCTGATATATATTAATAATACAAAGTTACATGCTGAGTTGTAGTGCACCAATTTTCATCTTGGTCGGTAAGACTGCAAATAGGAAAATTAATGGGTGTTTCTCATAATTCACAGTCAAAGTGGAAATTATATGGGCCTACTCACAGTCCTGAGAGGAATATATTATAGGTGGTCTTCCCTCCTTGCACAAGAAACATTTGATACTCAGAACCTCAAAACCTTGAATGTGATCAAGAGTCAACATAATGTGTACTTACCAATGACAAACAAATAGGAGACGGCACATTCAATGATATGAAATATTTAGTCTGATTAAGGACAGCCTTAATTGTACTCATTTAAGATCATAAGTAGTTAATAAAACTATAATTTCCCAAAAAAGTTCAATTGCACATGGTGTAAATATGTACAATGAACTAGAAATTTAAAAAATAATTAGCATTCCTATATAGGAAGACGAAAAACTGAATGAACGGTTCGGTGCATGTTTTTTAGCTGATCCAAAATTATGATATCACTTGAAAACTAAAATGGTTGATATCATCAAGTGAAAATTATACCTGAACCAAATATATAAAATAAAATCTAATCTGCTAATAGAAGTGGCTACCGTATTCTAACAAAATAAATGAGCAGACATTAAGTTTACATAGTCCATGTTAAATTTATTTGTGTTGTTTCTAGACTAAAAGTTGTAGTTATAAAACTAAGTTATCCATCTTTTACAATTGTAAGCTCAAATACTAGAGAAAGTAAACTTAAAGAGATATAACAAGGCTCAAGTCAATTATACCAACTATCTTGGAAACGGATTTAACATATCTTATTTACTACAATCATGCTTTAACTTGTAGTCAAGGATTCAAGATGGCCAAAAATATGGAAAGGGACTTCAGCTCCTCCCACTGGTATCAAAAGAACCTAAGATCCTCATTAGATAATGTTATTCAAGTTGCATCTATTACAAGTGTGGTTGTCGTGTACCAAAACGTTGACCTGTCAATTTCGATAGAACCACTGGACTTCGAAATCTGTAGGAGGTGGCTAGTCCTTTGTCACAAATCTTTAGGGGAACGCTGACCATTATGCCAACAATCTCCCCCACAACGTTAGCCAAGGGGATCCGAACCCATGATGAAACTTTAATACCACTTGTTATAAGTGGAAAGTGGGGTTTTTGTTGCGTCAAAAGATCAACCTATGTGAAGTATTTGGGAAGGGTAACAAATTGGAAAAATGGAATTATCTTCTCCTGCCAAAATGTTCCCTTATACTAGTCTTTCTTCAAATTCACAAATGGGATATGCCAATATATGGCAATCTTGTCTTCACTCCCAACCCCAAATGATAACACATCACCTGAAACCAAAACAAAAGCTTTAAATTCAGATAAGGAAAAGTTGAAACAAGATTTTGAACCCAAAATCATAAGAAAGCAAGTGATTTGACTATAGAGATAAGTTTTAGTATAAAACATTAACACACTATATCACCAACATGTCATTGTAGCGACCAATACACTGGTTATCATCCATACGACCAAAATACATTGCAGGGCCAACCAACTCATGGTCAAAGGCCAAATTCATCCCACATATATGGGGGACAATGAGTTGTTTGGAATAGTTAGAACTGCATCCACATATCTACAGGGCACAACAAATGCTTAAGCCCTTCACAATGATCAATCACACTTTCTAATAAAAATTTGAAAGATACAAATGGATTCAAGATAATTATAATTAAGATGCAAGTATAGATCATGAACAAGAAATGCATATCTAAGCTTCGAAATTGAAATACACATGAATGTGGAATAGCTAAGATATTATGGTTGATTATTGATGTATCTACTCATTTTCTCTTCACTATTATGTTCAATCTAATGCTCCAGTCAATTACGATGCATAATATAAATCATTAACCCAAAATGTAGGTCTATTATTGGAAACTAAAATAATTATGAATGTGGACTAGCTGAGACACTAGGCTAATTATGATAGAGGGCCACACCACTCTAACAACTCACAACCAAGAATGCAACAATATAGAGACCAAGAAAAAAAATGCTTCACAAATAATTTTATTATACTTGAAAAATCCTTACAACAGCCACAAGATGATATGACTTCTTCAAAATAAGAGAAATCCTAAATAAGAGTCTTCACACCAAGAGCTTCACCAATAACTTCTACTTGAAGAGCTACACCTTTAGAGTTTTCACACCTTGAAGTCTTCACGCCTTCTAGCTTCTACTTCTCAAACTTCCCCTTGAGCTTCTCCTTGAGCTTTCACTTCTCAAGCTTCTCCTTGAGCTTCTACTCCTCAAGCTTCCCCTTGAGCTTGATTAGAAATGCTCATATGCCTTGCTTAAATAGGCACTTACCACCCCATGCATGACTTATCCACAACCTTCTACAACTTCCATAACCTTCTACATTAACCACAACTTTCTACAATATTCATAACTTTCTAGAATTCTACCCACACACCTCGATAAATAGAATGACAACCATTTATTTTTTTATTTTTTTCTATTATGCCACCTATGCACCTCGAAAATAGAAATCCTCTTTTCCTTTCTTTTCTCCTTTTTATTTTTTTATTATTTTTCCTCTAATTTTCATCACTTTCTCTCTCCTCCACAATTTTTTTTTTCCCCAATAATTTTCCCATGCAAGATGCTCCTGCATCAGACTTCCCCGGTAGATAGAAAAGTGTGTCCCACACTTTGACACCAAAAGAAAGATCTACCACCATCTTCATCTTCACCAAAGGCTTCCACCTCAATAGGGACAACAAAACCACCATGCAAATCCTCCACACTAGCATCTCAACCATCCAATCAACATGCTCATTCCTAGGAACAAACTGAACATAATGCTTCAATAGAAAACTCTCATCCACATCAGTAACTAGTGAATTCACACCCATAGCAACGAATCCCACATCAACAGCCACATGTAGATCTCCATCAACACATGCCAAACTCTCAACACCAGCAACCTCATTGCTCACAATAAGATGCTCTGCAAGATACAAGTCACCACCAACAACAACTAGATCATCCACAACCAAGTGCTCCATAATCTCCATGTCAGACTCAACCAATTGATCATGAAAACCAACATTTGTCCCAACATCAACAACATTAGGAATATATTTAGCAACAACCTCTAGTTGCTCTGCAGGTTCTGCATCAGACTCCACAATCTGATCAACAAAACCATCCTCTTCCACCTTGACCTTCTTAGCTTGATCAGCCAATCTAGCATCCAACTGAGAAATCATCTTAGAAAAATTCCTCTCCACTATATCATGGATTTTGGCAATCATCTTAGGGTCCAATCCTCTTGGAGCCATCTTCCAAGATCTTCGTAAACCCTCTACAAAAAATCCTTCCCATGCTCCTTGTGACAACCAAATTGTTTGCAAGTCAGATCGCAACCTGCCACCTTGCACGAACAATCAGGAACCACATCACAAGTCTAGGACCAAGGATTTGCAATCCACCAGCTCTGCACAATCATGCCTCAACAAGTTTAGTCTTCCATCTCCCCATCCATCAATTTTTATGTCCTCCCAAGGTCCTGGTGCAAACTGCCTCAGCTTCGGCAATCTATTTACACGCTCAGGAACTCCCACTCTAATAAACTTCACCCAACCAAGGTCCTGGTAGAAACTGCCTCACACTTCGGCGATCTGCTTGTACACTCAGGATCTCTTGCTCTGATAAACTTTACCCAACCAAGGTCCTGGTACAAACTGCCTCACACTTCGGCGATCTACTTGTACACTCAGGAAAACCTGCTCTGATAAATTTCAACCAAGGTCCTGGTACAAACTGCCTCACACTTTGGCGATCTGCTTGTACACTCAGGAACAACTCGCTCTGATACCACTAATGAAGGTATGCTCTGATACCACTTGATGAAGTACTGCTCTGATACCACTGATGAAGGGCCACACCACTCTAACAACTCACAACCAAGAATGCAACAATATAGAGACCAAGAAAAAAAATGCTTCACAAATAATTTTATTATACTTGAAAAATCCTTACAACACCCACAAGATGATATGACTTCTTCAACATAAGAGAAATCCTAAATAAGAGTCTTCACACCAAGAGCTTCACCAATAACTTCTACTTGAAGAGCTACACCTTTAGAGTTTTCACACCTTGAAGTCTTCACACCTTCTAGCTTCTACTTCTCAAACTTCCCCTTGAGCTTCTCCTTGAGCTTTCACTTCTCAAGCTTCTACTCCTCAAGCTTCCCCTTGAGCTTGATTAGAAATGCTCATATGCCTTGCTTAAATAGGCACTTACCACCCCATGCATGACTTATCCATAACCTTCTACGACTTCCATAACCTTCTACATTATCCACAACTTTCTACAATATTCATAACTTTCTAGAATTCTACCCACACACCTCAATAAATGGAATGACAACCATTTATTTTTTTATTTTTTTCTATTATGCCACCTATGCACCTCGAAAATAGAAATCCTCTTTTCCTTTCCTTTCTCCTTTTTATTTTTTTATTATTTTTCCTCTAATTTTCAACACTTTCTCTCTCCTCCACAATTTTTTTTTTCCCCAATAATTTTCCCTTGCAAGATGCTCCTGCATCAGATTATTGATTTTTTCGCTCATTGCCTTCCTCACTATTATGTTTAATCTCCCTGATGTGTTCAATCTAGCACCACATTCAAGTCAAAACCATTGTGAATACCACTTGAATACTATGATGTTAAGGAGTTGAAACCGTAGAGTATGATTAAAAATAAGAGAATTAATAAATGATCATAAAATAGATCTCTCATTACCCAAGCCATGTGCATTGGGAAACAAGGTATATTTCAACTCTTAAAAGAGAATGAAATTAATCCCTCTACAATAAGGGTTATGTTTAATGGAACATTCCCCAAAGGAGTAAATCAACACTCCTGAAAATAATCAGATCTAGTATTGCACTCCATGGGCTTCAAAAGCTGAGTGGAAGTGTTTTAGTTGGGAATATTGAGACAAAGGCAATGAGAAACACCTATACTGATAATTTTTGCAAGGTAGAAATGATAGATGAAGCTAAAGTATTAGTAGGTAAAATGCTGGAAGATGGCCATTTTCTTGAAATCTACACATCACTGGTGTAATAGATGACTTTTGCAACTCTGGAAAAGCGAAAAAACCCTACAACTTGCTTGTAAAAATAATAAGTTTGGTCTTTTGCTGTCATCTAAAGTTGTGTGACTTATGCTCATTTTGAAATTGATGGAGTAGTCAAGGACACGAAACATGTTTACACACGCGCGCGCGCGCGCAATGGTCTGTGAAAGACGAGGGATCTTTTTGGAGCAGATTCACTCATGAATAAGATGTTAGATGGAGGCTTGGCTCCTAATGCCGTCACTTAAAGCTATCAGATTTGTGCTCATTACAAAATTGTTGGAAGAGTCAAGAACACAAAGTGTGTTTAGTTTGTTGTTTAGAAATATCATATATACAGAGCAATGCATTACAATCTAGTTACATAAAGATGATTGACTCAAAAGTGGCTTGAACATCAATTGTGAATCAAAGCTTAGATTCAAGGTAAACTATTCCATTACTCATTGGCCTAATGAACAAGACCTATGATTATGTTTCATGTGGAACTCACTTGGGTTCGAAACCTTGTGTAATGTCAAAAGATTTGAATACAATAGAATCAAACTAAAAAAACAAGTTCTTGTGCAAGCTAAAACAAAACCTCCAAATAGAGCTCAACAAAAGAGTGTAAAAACAGCATTACCATCAAAAACCTTACTCAAATATTACCAAAGCCTCCATTGTTTAATGATATTCTCCTTGACTAATTGATATGTAGATGGGCATTTTTTTAAGGATGACTTGATTTGACAGCATATACTTTGCTCAAACTTGATGGATTCTTGGAAAGGATGAGGGAGTGGCTCAATTTATAGAATTTTGGAATGGAGAATGGATAGTAAAGATCTAATGATGAGATCAGTGTGAAGGATGGTTGACAGGATCCTCGTAGGATGAAGGAGAAGATGAAAGGTGGAGACTGAAGGTTTTAAATTGTGAATAGCTCAAATGAGCTTACTAATCATAGTAAGTGGTCGAAACCATGAGGGAAATAAGGGATGTGTGCATCTAGATTGCCTATATTCTTGGGCTTGGTGGAGAGAATAATGGAACTATAATAACAAGTGCCTTTAGATATTTTGATTCTTGGAACATTTTAAGGGGCTTTAGGCATATTTAAATACTAATATTATTAACTATTTTAGCCATGTGTGAGATGAAAAAAGAAATTTTTATTTATTTATTGTGACAGAGTGGAAAGAGGGATTACTTAAATAATAGGATTATATACTTTAATTTATATTACCAGTATTATCTCAATAGCCGAAGGATCCCCGTAGGATGAAGTGCAAGGGTTTAAGAAAGGTTTAGAGAAATGAAGATCACGGCTTAGATGTGAAACAAAGATCAATAGAAGAGAACTGGTCTCACACCATATAAAGTATGAAACCCCTGTGAGGCAAACAGGTTACTGATAAAGTATAGTAAGCCAACTGTCATAATGGCTTGACATGAAAAAAAGCATAAAACAAATAAGAGAATCAAAGATGATATCATGCTTTCACAACAGCCCAAAAGAGATAGGGCAAAGGACTCACTTAGTATTCATTGAATGCATGTATTTCTCGATAGATTCACAGTAAATGACTCTTAGTTTCTTTCTAGCAAAATCACTGCGATTTATTTATTTCCATCATAACAGTTTCTGGTACACCCAATTTCATAAAACCCGATGGAATAGTTGAAGTGTTTTAATTTTAGGATGTTCTGAACTCAATGTCTTCATTTGGTCATTGTCTTAAAATGCAACTGCAGTCTGGTTATAGATGGAGAAAAATGGAAATGAAGGGAGAAGATCAATATATGATTAGAACACAGGAATCAAAGCAAGGATTTCACAGTTCAAAAACACATTGTTTAAAATAAAAAAAACATTAAATAATAATGCAAACCAATCGCCATTTTGCATAACGATGCATCTCATCAACATTGAGTAACGTAACATGTATCGAGCACTTTAAAAACACAGAGAATGAAGGCATAAAATCTCTAAGTAAACAAGAGGACAACACTCGAGGTTTAATATTTCCAAAAGCTTACATGTTATATTGAAAATCTATGACAGACCAATAGAAAGGTCTCTTCAATAAGACCCATACAGAACTTCGTGAAAACAGTCATTCATCATGGCAACATAGTCCCAACAGAGGCAAAATGTGAAATGAAAAAGCTGAATGAATAGCCGTGGTTCTTCAACTCCCATGCGCACGTTGAAGTTGAATAGAATACTATGAAATGGGCAGCATTTGCCCTTTTTACAAACCAATAGAAAGGTCTCTTCAATAAGACCCACACAAAACTTCATGAAAACACTCATTCATCATGGCAACATAGTCCCAACAGAGGCAAAATGTGAAATGAAAAAGCCGAATGAATAGCCCTGGTTCTTCAACTCCCGCGCGCGCGTTGAAGCTGAATGGAATACTATGAAATGGGTGGCATTTGCCCTTTTTACATATTAAGCTCGTGTTGGTCAAAATTTTGACCAACACGGGCATAGATTAAAAAGAAAACATGTTTTCCCTTTCCATACCAACCAATTTAATAATTGGTTGAAAAATGACCTCAAATGTACTAGTGTTATAAAGATTAACTTTAAATCACATATGTTGTAACAAAAAAATGTATACATGTACCAATACAAAAGGAGTCCATGCCTCTACATGCCCCTCCTCTCTCACATCAAGGTTTGTAGCATCTGCACATGCGTCTGGTGTATCCTTTTCAAATACAAATTCATACTCAGAATGATCACCTATGGGACCCAGACAAATATTCTTGCATGTTATGCAAGTATGGAGCACACAAACATGTGATGAGCTCGCTGATGACGAACTCGCACCAACATCATCAACACGGGGAGGTAGCACTAACCTAGCCTAGGATATCAATAGGCTACTCAATCTATGGATGGCTCTAATAGTCTGAGAGCTAGCCTTTGCAATGATATCAGGATGTTGCACTCAAGGAGGGGGGGAGACATCAGTAGGGGGGACAAAAGTGCCAGCTTTCTTCTACTGGGAAGAGGATCTATCCTAAGGAGCTCCTCCTCCTACACCCATGTTGGGCTTCATGCTCCAATAGTTCACCTTGAGACCCAACACAAATTCTGCATACAATTTTATAAAGAAATAAAATGGCACCTCTAAATTGCTATGTGAAGGGATGTCAAAAACCATCCACCAATGATCCTAAAAGTTTGTGCGTATGGCATCATTTGTGCACCATTTAATCGATAGTTTGGGCTTTTTGTGGTCAACTGGTAAACTGATTTTTGGGTTTGCAAAAAGGGTAACCAAATCATCTTTACTTATATTGAGGACCACAACCTCATCATAGTCCAACCCATCATCAAGCATCTCATGCATTTTGTCATGCCAATGAAGAGCGGCATTTTGTTCCTTGGTAAGTGTCTCAATGTTATCCACTATGGTGTTTAATGTGGATAAAATAGGAGCCAATGCAAGTACAATATTATATGTTGTTCGCAAAGCCCTCAATTCGGTGAGATTTTCAAATATCAAATCCTCGATTTGAGGAGGGTTTTGAGGGGGTAAAGGATCATTTGGTGGAAGATTTTGAGGGGGCACTGGATTGTTTGGTGGGGGGTTACGAGGAACAGTATTCCTTGCCTCAGTATCATCATTTTGGTCAGCCATACCTATTAATTCGCAAAATATAATTTATATTAAAAAAACCTAAATTTTAACAAATTCAACTAAAACTAGCAAATTTATAATAAAATTTAATAAATTTATAATAAAATTGATTAAACATAAATATAAAAACCTAAAGTCACTTACCTTATTACGTATCTATTTTACAATCGAATATCTGAGCTAAAAATGTGAACACACTGTCAAAACAGAAATCCTTGGGTTTTGTTTTATTTAATAATAGCACATTTATCAGGTATCTGATTTGATATCGGATACCCGATATCCAATATCAAATCGGATACTCGATAAGGCTTGGACTTACTTTTTAGCTTTGGTATCAAGATGGGTGGAAAAAAGTTAGAGCGAATTTTGAAACACTTTTAAACGCTTTCAAAATCTATTTTTTTCACATCGCCACTTTTTGGCACACCATGATCCTGCCCATACCCTTTCACACTAGTAATGTATTGTTTTCAAGGAAAATAATACAAAGGAATGTTCTCCATATCTGTCTTTGAGTTTTGTCTCAATTTTCATGTATCTGTTATTTTGAGATTGTAATGAGCAAAGTTCTTTCAATTTAATGCAGCTTGGATGGGTTGTATGTCTTGTCATTGATTTCTTTTAATTCAAAGAGTTAAGTAAATGCTTTCATAAATTGATAAGGTTTCTAGGTATATGGGAGGGATATCATAAGAATGAAATTCAAGGTTAATAGCTGATAAGTTTAATTACAAGCCAATTAAATAGGTCTAGGGTTTTGATTAAGTAAAAAAGGTTTTGAAAGGACCTGAAATCTTGTACAGAGGGACAAGAAAGATATACCAATGAAGGATCTTAGACAACTATGGAACACCACCCAGCAAACTAGAGGGACACACCATAGTTCCCAACAAGAGGGCTAACAACCCAGAAAGCCAAAGACCATCAAGATGTACATTTTGGTCTAGTCTTTTGAGAACGTAAAGACATATCAAACGAAGATTTGGAGGATTTGACTCTTTTTCCCTTAACTGATGTCCATCCATCCTCCACGTTCCCAGCAATCATCTACCAATCAGGGAAAATTGCAAGAAAAGGGGTAGCCCCACTACTAACCCCCAAAACCCTCACAGAAGATAAATGGGCCTCCATACCCACATCAACAGGAGATAAAACAGTTGAATCAGCACCAACAATAATGTTCTGGACAGAGTTAGCAGCAAAAGAAGGGAGAGCACCAGCATTCTGAATCAAATTTTTCATAGGGATAGCATTTGAATCATCAAAGACAGCAACAGAATCCTCGGCCAAAGAAAGATCATTCTGAGAAGAGCTATCAACCCCCTCCTCATCCTTGGATACTTTCTGAACTGTATAGTGATCAATTGAAACCCCCAACCACCAAGAAGGTGATTTCTTCAATCTAACCTTGTCAGAGGAGCATCATGCAGCAAGATGGTCAGTCTTATGACATTCCCTGCATCTGAAGGGAATACCCTCATAGTCAACAAGTTGGATCCAAGAGCCATTTGGATAAGCTAACTTAATCTTTTCAGGGAGACCCTTGGAGACATTAATCTCCACAAGAATGTGAGCACACATTCTCTTATACACATTAGAAGACTCTGAATCAACCAACTTGGAGTCCTCAATGGCCTCCCACATAGCCTCCAAGACTAAATCCTACCAAAAGTGAAGGGCAAGATTCGGCAATCTTACCCATAGAGGTAACTTATTAAAGGATTTAGTAATCAGATCAAAATCTTGATACTAAGGTTTGGCCATCAAGGGGAACATCTCCTCCAAAAAGAAACAATGGCACATGATAGAATTTCTATATGCAGCATTTGCAAATTTCACAATAAAAAAACCCCTTACCACAAGGTAAATCTGAACTAAATTTGAAATGATTGGTTCTCAATATTTGGAAATCCAAGCATGCAAATCCAAAAGCAATGGCCAAAAACCCCTAAAACAAAAAATAGCAGCAATAGTAGAGTAATCCTCTACATATTTGGAAATCTCATCAACAGTTTCGGAATCTAGATGAATCACAAGCAGGCTGCTTACAAAGACAAGCACAGTCAAATAGAGTCCCCTTCCCACAACAAGACCACCAAGACCTGCTCCATAAGCAACAACATCTGCATAAGAAATTGCAGATCTCCCCACAGCAACCCCAGACCCAAGGAAAGTTGTCTAAGACGTCTTGGATGACCCACCAAGAGAAACAACAGAAATAAGAATCCTCCCATGAGAAGCATCAGGATGACACACCTAGGCGGGAGCAGGAAATGCAGCAAAGATCTGAGTTGCAATAGGAGGACAGAAAGCATCACAGCAACAGCCTGAGAACAATGGGCACGAGAACCATCAGTTTGAAAAGCAGCGTGGGTGGAAGCAGGAGCGGGAGCCATCTCTGAGATTCTACTCTTGTTGCCAATCTTGTTTTAGTTCTAAATAGGTCTAGGGTTACTGGTTTGACTTTGTATAATAATGGATAAGACATTGGTCATTAATTCATATGCAAATTGATGAATTCATGTGGTTACACAAAATACATATAAATCTAAATCAATTTCCATTTCTGTAATGAAGAATTAAATTGTTGGTCATTACTTGTAATAACTTTCCTCTGAGTGATAGTTACCTACTGTAATCAAGGAGTTAATTACAAGTCCAAGAAGATTATTGACATTTTCTTGCTATAGAGGATAGAATCTAAGAAGAAGAATATTAATGAGAAAATATTTTAAGAAGAAAATCATAGAAGAAACACATTTAAATCCCCAAGGTGCACCCACCTTGGCCCTACATAGCCTAAAGTGTAGAAAGCCCTTATGTACTTTGTTCAAGTTGGTCCAAATCTAAGATGAATTCAGTTGAATACAGGAATTAACTGATCCTTAGACCTTGATTTTATCTTATGCATCCTAGTATTGGGTTTAAAACTACCTGGTAGTTTTAAAACACCAACATACCCTATGCCATGTACCACTGCATGGATAACCAAATGCAGAAGTATCCATCTAAGGAATATCTATAGGAAATCTTAGTGAGCATATGCATGAGTTATGCTTGAACATCCATACTTGTAATAAGGACCAAGTTATCAAATTATTTTTTTCATGGATGACATATCTCCCAAATTCCTATTACAGGTGTGCTAGCATAATCCTCCCCCATGCAAAGACAATACACTCCTTCATGAAGCCCAATGGAAAGGACATGCCCTAGAAATCTAAAGTCAATACAGTTACAATAATATGTGTTTGTGTGTGTGTGTGTGTGTGTATATGTATATGTATATATCATTATCTTTCTCAGTGATTGTACATAACATCTTGCGTACATAAGAATCTTCAAGTACAACTTGTATCTCCACTCTCTGGTTGTGAACCTACCAAGGTGTACTAAATTTGATCTACCTGAATCTCTATATTTGTCCACTTTATCTCTAATCTCATAATCCTCCCTTAGAAAAGCAATATAGTAATCCAATATAATTCATCTAGTGGACTCTCATCTCCCTTCATAGTAGATGGAAGGTGGAGTTGTATGAGTCCCATCACTCTATAACAACCATCAACATTGTGTCATGGTATCTCACGATTGGTGTACAATATGCCCAATACAATCTACAATCTCTCAACAATCCCAAAACATTTTCACGAAGATCCTACATCTTCCCTCAAGGATACATCATGATCTCGATGCTCACATGTTCTTACATATCTAGATGCCCCTTCATTCACAACATAGAGATTTAACATCAATACCCAAAATATACATCAAAATGTGTTACCCCTACATGCTACATAATCCCCCTTTTAGGACTAGGTCAACTTTCAGAGACAATGTCACCCCAAAGCGACCAAGTCAATCATAAGGAGTGAGGTCCCCTCTCTAGGACTATATTGCATGGAGGGACTAAGGTGCCTTCCAAGGACATTGTCACCTAAACCTAGTTGGCCATGCATCTATCCTCGAGAACATGTGAAATATTGTCAAAAATATTAAATACATAAAGTCAAAGTAGTGAATGATTACCTACCTCATCTAGTAGTGTCCCATCCTTGACAGTGACACCAATCATCTCTTCAGCATCTTTTTCAATTTTTCACCACAAAAAAAAAAAGATAAAAGATGTAAATGGAAACATGAATAGTGAAGGTAGACACTATTTGAAAGGTGAGTTTTATAAACCCTAATTTATTCTTTTTTTCTTTTTTTCTTTTTTTAAGCTAAATATTTCATATCTAAAGCCTGCGAGCTCTAATTTTCTCACTATTTATTACACTAAGATCATGATGTGGCTCTATACCTCTCGAAATGCTCTATGAGACATCTTTAGGTAATCCTAAGCCTCATTGATATCATATCTCTACAAATATACATTCATAGTTTGATGTGGTAAACATAAGACCCTGTTACACCTTCCTAATTAGCAAACCATGATAGGGGAACACATAGCTACCTGCGAATTTCGTCACTCTTAGTAAGACCTAGGTGGTTTATGGTTTTCAACTAACGAGGTGATTTTGCAAATGTGGTTTCTAACACTATACCGCATGTATTGTCATGATATGGTCTTAATTTGATGAACTTGAAAAATCCTCTTTCATTCACTAATTATGTGTTTTAATTTGCATGTGTGTAGTGTCATATACCACAAAAGTGGGGCTAAATGTCCCATTTAAAATTGTAAGCACCTTAAGGTATGTACAATTCCATAATGATTTAGCACACATGTTAGTGTGTTTCATTTTACCATGCATCATATGACTTCGTCTTGCACTTAATGAACACCTAATTAAAAGTATAAGTCATTTATAAATTCAGTTTCACCAAAAATCAATGAAGGGTCTTTATTTCTAGGTGTGCCACTTCATTATTTAAATAATTCAATCATTTAATGATACCATGGGCCCTATGTTACCATGCATGGTCTTTTGCATCTTATTGTGACCTGTTTAGTTGTCCCTTGGAATCTAGCATCGCCTTTATATGCAGGGCCTATGATCCTAATCTTGAGCCTATTGGAGAAAAAAGGTCAATCAACCTTACTTTTTCCTTGATGTTTAGCCTGAAATCACAATCAGAGATTATGACTTAGTTTTTGCTAAATTTCTAGATTCTTGTTAGCTTCCTTCAACTTTATCACACGATATCAAGTTTCTTGCTTCATTTTGGGAAGATGAAAGCAATCCCAAGGGTAGCTCCACAATTTGAAGACATTCCATGAAGTAAGGATTTATAAATTAAGACAAAATCAGCAAGCATTATGACCTAAAGATTAGAGATTAGTGACTTAGTTTTTGCTAAATTTCTAGATTCTTGTTAGCTTCCTTCAACTTTATCACACAATATCAGGTTTCTTGCTTCATTTTGGGAAGATGAAAGCAATCCCAAGGGTAGCTCCACAATTTGAAGACATTCCATGAAGTAAGGATTTATAAATTAAGACAAGATCAGCAAGCATTATGACCTAAAGATTATTTATGCACATTAAGCAAGCAATAATATCATCATGAACATGAAGCTTTCAAAGGAATATGAAGATGAATACGAGATGGAATTTGATTGGTTGGAGAAATGACTTCAACAAAAAATTCAAAGCAAGGATTGTCAAGCAACAAACCAATGTCATTTTTTTTTTATCAATAGTTAAGTCATGAGCATGTTACGACAACAAGTGATGTCTCCCATTATGCAAATACTTGCTTTGATACCATTGTAATAACCAAGAATAAATCTAAATAAAATAATAACTTAAGAATTAGATATGTAAGTGACAAAACTAAATATACCTAAATATAATATTCTCAAGTTAATTATACAATGTCAAGCATGAGCATAAACATTCATTTCTTTATCAAACATTTGTTAACAACTAAAAACTAGCTAAACCGCAAACTATTAAACTAACAAAATATTCAAAGACAACAAATTTCAACAAGCCATAACATCAAGATATAGCAATACTTGGATTGAATTGTGTATTAACTTTTGCATCAATATTTCATATCACGCTTCATAATCCATCATTGGGATTAAGAGCCAAAAGAAACAAAATGATAGATCGCGAAGTGCAATCCAAAATGTTGATGCCAAAAATAAAGCACAAGTCAATCTAGAAATCACTATATCTTAACAAAATATTGATGTATAGCCATAGACTAATTGTATGTTATCATTATATAAAATGATACATTATGAGAGTCATGTCGTAAAGGCTAAAGATTAACATAAAAAATCAAACAAACAAAAGTATAAAGTAACTTTAAAAAACATTGGAGGAAATGGAGGATCTCATACATCTAACATACCCCATAAATCAACAAAGATCAAAGCGACAGCTAAGGGCATCCTAACCCTCATCTTCATCACCAATATCTTTGTCTTTAGTGTGCACAAGAGAAATCACCAAAGCTAGACACAAACTATTTGGAGAAAGTAGGAGTCAACCACCCAAGGCACCATCATCTAACAAACCATCCCCTATGGACAACCGCCCTAAACTGGCACCCCCAAAGAGAAGACGAGGAAAGTGCCACTAAATAGGCTAAGAGGAACCACTTTGGCTACCAAAATGGCAACGAAGGGCTTATGATGTAGGAGGTGGGAATCAATAGGCTAAGAGGCTTCGACATCGCCATTAGCCATGAGTTGGAGAACAACTCTGAGAAGATGAAATCATATTAACTCTAGTAAAAAGACATGAGGAATTGTCCCAATGATCAAGAAGCTCTTGAAAGTGAGCAGCCTCTAGGATCACCTTACAAGCTTGCACAACTCAAGAACAATACAAATGAGAATATCATAGTTTTACATTAGAACAATTTTACTCCACAATACCATGAACAAAAATTACAAAATCCCATTGTTTTATGCTAAAAAAATTCCACACTAAAAGCATGTAATTTTCAAAATATACTAAGAATATGTGAGACCATTCCCAAAAGAACCATACAGCTAGAAAAGGTGCTGGCCTAAACGGACGGAAGAAATTATGAATCTAATTTCAAAATATTGAGCTCTCCAGTAGATCTAGGCGAGATAATTAATAGATTCCACTTACCCATAATACAGTGAAAATCCTAGATACCTATCCCGGAGCCGAAACCCAACCATAAACATTTAAAAAAAATACAACAAACAAAACAGGGGAGTTTACGCTCGAAAATAGCCATCCAATGTTAAGAAATTTGTGCTGCCAAATTCAGACAAATGCCATCTCAGATTTAAAGTGAGCACCATGGGAAGATGTGATAAGATATAGGCTTATAATTGGTTTAAAAAAACAATTTAATAATCCACAGCCAATTCTTCAAATAAGATTTGAAATAAATGCACCTCAATTTCGTGTTACCTATCTTCGTTTGGAAGACAACGCCCTTAACTTTCTGCTAACAGCAAAGGAATGATTTTATCTCACAATTTGTGAAGTTGGATAAAGTGAGCTCTAAAATAGCGAAAGAAATTGGCAATTACATTTTAGGGGAGATTATACATATCATTGTAGAAACAGATCTTGATATATGCTAGAATTACAGACGAAAGATGGGAAGTAAAGCATTTTCTTATTTTTCTATTGGTTAGAAATGGCTATTTTTAGATATTATATATTATATATTAAGAACAAAATTAAATTCAAAAAATGAATTTTGATTAATTAATACTTTAAGTCTAGAAATCAAACATGACGTTTAAACAGACCAATTAAAAACAATAAGCTTCTATTGCATTATATATGTGATAGATGCCAAATGATAGAGATCTTAGACAAGAAAATTATTAGGCATGCTTCAAATTCTCCAAGATATGATACTTAATACACATTGACATCAAAACTATGGAGAGGGCAAAAGAGACTGGGACATATTGAGGAAATATGTGAGTGGCAAAATTACCTCAAAACAGACCGTCTTGCTCAAACAGACTGTCTTGCCAGGAAGACCAAGGGAAGTCTACTTTTCTCAATTTCAACCTCGTCAAACTGATCAAAAGACTGGCAAAGTTAGCTACTGTAAGATAATACGAAACAGTTCGAAACCTGAAGCCATAGCTTTGCCTCTAGATATTACTTAAATGAACAATAAAGGCAACATTAAAACTGAGAGTAAGAATACCACAATGCGACCTTCATTTTAACTGTTAAAACAGAATCCACCGAATACCCTGCATCTTTCAAAGCAAGTTCTACTAATCAAAGACATATACAACAATAGAAAGAATGACTACATTTTACATTTTGGACAATCACTCCTGTCCTTTTGCCACCATCATCTACACCTCAGTAACAATGTTGAAACTAGGTCGCCCGGTATGGCAGAGTGGTAAGAGACCGAGCATTACAAGAATGATGACCCTGGTTAAAACCTATCCAGATTTACATCTTGTCCTGAAACTCTGGGCTAGCTCCCCTTTTAAAGATTCAAATCTGCCGAGCTCTACATCTCAAAGGAGAACCGCTAAGATTTACTGCCCACCTCAGGGTAGCTGTTTTATGGGGAGGCAAAACAATGAAGAATCTCAACCCAACAGATGTCATTTATTGATCTAGATATGCCTGAAAAGATCTGCTTAAGGGCAATATACCAATTTATCCTATCCCAATCTAGTGTCACCAAAAGAGCCTAGAAACTAGACATTGGGAAACCCTAAATCTGAAATAGAAGCATATACAATCCAAAAAATAGAGTAATGATGAAAGCAAGAGAATCTACAGGATTCTTCAAGGTAACAATGGCAGCGGAAGTAGCACTGGCAGCTGGTGAGGTAGCAATAGCAGTATCAGGACTAATCCCAATATACCCACTGACTGAGGGTGCTGGAAGAGGTGGCAAAACCCCATTAGCATCTGCTACGGCAACTGCAAGTTTCTGTGACTTGGCACAGTTCCCAGGCCTCCCACTGGTGAAATAGTAGTAGCCAGAGTAATTGAAGCTGAAGTATGAGTTGCCATCATTGAACTTTGCAATGGGACTTGATATATCACACTTGCTATACGCCCCTTCTCCCACTTGAACCACCAGATCCTGACTAGGAGGATACAGAAACACTGCGAGCAAAGGAAAAACTGTGAATAAACCGCATTGTCTACAGGCTCTGATAGATCATACAAAGCAATTTAGCCTATTATGATCTTCATCAGATCTGTGCCCTAATAAAAGAGATCCAATCACAGATTAACCCAATATGCTAACGGGCAGACCAATCTACTCTATAATATATCAATGCTAGTTATTATTATCATTTATTATCAGATCTACACCCAATAAAAGGGTTCCAAAAATAGATTGAGCCAATACGCAAACGCAAATACAAATCCGACATTGCCGTTTCTTTACACAAAAATGTTGCAGAAATGGAGGAAAAAGAAGAAGATAAGTACTTACAAAGCGCATCCCCAATTTTGAATTTGATGTCGGCAGCCCAATTTTTGTAGAGATCGGGTCTTCCGGTGGTGGGTAAAGCCCATGCATCCAACCCTCCCACTCTGAACATCCGATTTCCGTCTCCTTCAACCTGTATAATCATCACCACCATCATTCCAAAACACAGCATTCCGAACCTTCCCATCTGATCTGCTCGGCTCGGCTCTCTCCTCCCCCACACAATAAGTGTTGTTCAGTACTAAATGATGTGCCTTCGTCTTTATTGGGATGCTCATGTGAAGATGACCTGGCGACAGGGTGTTCATTATTGTTGTTCACTGTGCAATCAGTAAAAATTGGTGGTAGTTTTTTAGTTTTAAGATGTTTTCAGCCCAATGGTATAGTCTACTCTCCAGGCAAATCATTTGCATTCACGAGGGAAGCACCGTGGGCATCAGCTGCGTAACGTGCACTTAAAAAAAGCTTGTAATATAGCTAAGCTTGTAATATAGCTATACCTATACTTCCTCAAAATAACTGTATTCTACTATAGCATGATTCCCAAAAAAGCACGTAAAGATCATTTTAAGTGCATGTTACTCAGCTGATGCCTCCGGACCTCCGGCGCTTCGCTCGTAAATGCAAACAAGCCTTTATTTCCCTAAGTGCTTCGTCATGTGGGGAATATCCTTTCTCAAATTTGTGTATACCACAATAATAATGAAAATGCGTACTTGTCTTTACTTATACTAGCATTTGTATCCACATGAGGTGCAATTGTTACCCCCAATATATATACTGTCGTCTATCTCTAAACCATTTTAATAGGTATAGGTGGTATTGTAGTCTCTACTTGATTCATATTGCAAGTTTTTGTAGGTGAGCTTCTTCTCATGTTCGTCTTGTTACTTTGCATCTTCTTAAACTTCTCAAACTAAAACATCGGTTGAATGTGAAGGTTGCTTGGTGTCTTCACTCTTGACGTGGTCGTAAATGTCAAACCCTATCGCTCAACCTTACCAATGTTGATTGTTGCCTTTTGTAGTGTCAGTCCTTGTGATTTGTGTATTGTTATGGCCCATGTCACTGTTATTGTTATTTGTCACTAACTGTGGAACAACATAAGCATTATCGACACAATTGTGGGGTCATTTTCATCACATAATGGCCTGCAATAATTTTCAATTCTTTCCAACACATACATTGGAACATTAGGCAGCCTATAACCAGAGTGGTAAACAATTTCATTTATTTTGCCAAGTGCCCCACTTCCAAGGTCAACTTCTGTCCATATATTTGTTGTTAGCATTATGCATTAGCCTTCGTAAAGTAAGATTTGTTTCCCAGGTTGATCTTCACTTGTTGTAGTCTTTTTAGTGCTCCTTGTACTTGTTGCAATGCTTAATGCTATCAAGAAATTCAACAATTTTAACATCTTTTCATTGATGAGTATGAGATAATATCCATAGCAAGTCAAATTGTGATATTGCTATTAAGATTTAAATGTGTAGTTTTTGAGTCAAACTCATTGACCCATGTTTCATGAGTAGTGATTCAACACAAATCCATCTCTCATGAGAATAAATGTAACACTTAGCACTCATTGGATCTAGGTGATGCTCACAGAGGTGAAGCACTGGGACTTCCCAAAAGGTCACCCATCCCGTACTGCTCCAACTTGAGTGCACTTTGTAGTGCCTCTACCATTTGATTTTTGTAAGTCATCCTAGCGGATGTTACCTTGATGATCTTGCTTTGTGAGTGATTGTGATTAGGACCCGTGAGTGGTCTACACCCTTGGGGTGTTTTGTTTACGTTATTGTATCAGCTAGATTAATTTATGCTTATGTCTAATTCATGAGATTATGATCTATTTGGTGGTTTTATTGAGGTTTGCGCCAATAGTTACCTAGATTGATGTGGCATCACAATGTTGTGTCGTGATTACCTTGAGATGTGAATAGTGGTTTTCATGTGTATTATTTGTCCCGTTGCACTAGACTAGGTTCTTGTAGAAGTGTTTACTCATGTGTTTGACTATGTTGACTTATGTGTTTATTGTGTCTTAATTGTTGTTGAGTAATTATTGTTGAGTAACTAGTGATTATTTCTATTATTAAATGCTCAGAATAATTAAAAATGATCAAATCCATAATATATTTATGGAATTATGTGCTACAGATAATTACTTTGTTCATTTCAATAATTTATACAAAATTGGGTATTTAAATGAAATTTATTAGATGCTTTAACTATGTGATTTTATGTACTTATTGCTTCGGCTATGATATATTGTGCATCTACACTTGATTGTGTTAGCTTAGTGCACAAGACTTATATCCTCAGCAGTGGCACATGGAGTTAGTGATTAGACCTTTCATGTTGAGCCAATATCATCCATGTATGGGTGGTAACTGCTAAATCCAGATTCATAGTGCATTATGTGATTAAACCTATGAGTGTGTCTATGATTTTAGGATTCTGCAATGGTCGCAAAAAAGGTTTAATTAAATGATGTTTAATGGATTAGAAGCATTCTAATTATTTGATTTAGTCTTTATTTTATTGCCGGCTAATTTGTCATAGTTGAATTCCAATTTAATTAGAATCACCTATTTTCATTTGGGTTAAGGGAGTCAATTAGATTATTTAATTTAAATAACCTATCTTATATGTCACTTTGCAAAAGTGCATATATTGGCTAAAAAGTGAGTTTATTCTCACTTCTTACTTCTCTATCTCATGGTTTTGGAGGAAATTCCTCAAAACCCTCTTGTGAGAATTCAAAGTTTTGCTTGTTGCAAAAATTTGGCTCAGCGGATCATTGTGAGATCGGTCTTACTAGATACATATCAGGATTGCTCCACTATGCCGATGATTTCATCTGATTCAGTGTCCCCATTATTTTACAGTGGTAATTCTTGTTTTGTCATTTTGGAAACAAGGTAGGGCTTTCTGGTTTTAATGATTTTACTATGTTTTAGTTTTCGATTCTTGTTATGAAATGTTAGAGAGTGGAGAACTAGTGTTCCCCTTTGTTTTTATGCATTTCTATCACCCGGTTGGACGGCAGTGAGCATTTCTATTTCATAGGAATTTAGAAATGCAAGTTTAGGCACTGTTATGCTGTCGATTTTTACGTGGTTGCTTGGAAGTCAAATTTTATTTGATATTCCTTAGTTTGGGCCTATTTTCTCAATAGTTTTTTAATTTTGTCAAATTCCAAGATGTTTTAATTTTGGGTGTTTTTGGCATTGTCTTGTTTTGTGTGCCATCTAGTTTTCACCCACTTCTTTGTTTGGCCTATTTAGAGATAAGATCTTGTAGACCTTGCTTTAACTATTAGGATCATGGAATTGGAATGGTTATAGGACATTCCAGAGTATTTTATTTCGTGATCTGAATTTGTATTTCCATAGTGGATTTTGTGGACTTGGTCTTTTCCTACATTCATCAAATTTTGAATTTGAGCCTATTTAGTGAATTTTATTGGACTCTTGGTCTTGTGAGCCTATCCTTGAGTTGGGATTTTAGTTTCATCTCTTTTTAATAAGTTTGAATTTTGGGCTTTTTATTCTTGCATTGGTTTGCATGCTACCCATATTTTGTTGGGATTTTGGCATTGTCTTCTTGGATTGTGGAAACGGGTTGTATTCCATGTTTCCTTGTATGTTATGCTTTTACTTTTTGGACATTAGGATTCCTGTTGAATCCATATTCCTAGATTTAGGTTGGTTGAATAAGTTCATGATATTTGGAAATTTATTACATTATGGGGATTCGTGTGGAATCCATAATCTTGGATATAAGTTGATCAAGTGAGATTGTTATACTTGTTTCATTCGTGAATTTGGTTGTGCCCGTAGATGAGCACATGTGCATGCATATGATGGGATATTGTGAGACCTAAACTCTCGGATATAGGCAGGTTGAGATATTGTTCATTTGGGGGTTAGCTTGGAAACTTGCATTGTCTGTGGGCACTCATCATGTAATGAGCATGGGTATGTAGGGTAGACGTGTGGAGTGGCTTCTCTCATATACCCTGGGTCCTAAAGTGGTCCAACAAGGTAACATGAAGAGGTTTTAATCAAGTGATAACCAAATAAATAAATGGGCAATAAAACTTAATAAAAGATAAGAGAACCACTTGAACAATTAAGTCGAGGGTGTTCACCTAAACTGTTAAGTCGAGGGTGTGTGCCTAAATAGTTAAGTCGAGGGCATGGTGTGTGGCCTCCTGATTGGAGTTGATATTATTGCATGGACTTATAGCTTTGGCTTTCCAATGCCAAGCGACTTACACTTCGTTATTGCCTTACATAGTTATCCTTAGTAGTTATGACCAATGACATGATGTACTACATTATCTTCATGATCATATATATATTGGTATCATGTTCTTGATTGGTGTGTGTGTTAGCCATGGGTGGTTGTCTTATGTGATTATGGTCAGGTCATTATCTCCATAAGCATGATGGGTGTGGGCATATGGGTACTGTTGTCACAAAATTTTGCACCCTTGTCCAAATTTTTTACCTAAGGACAACCTTGTGAAACATGGAAACAGCTTCCAAGCTGTGGGACTTGAACTATTAGGTTGAGTCTCCGGAGAAGGTCGACTTCCTTTACTATCAAGATGCACCTAACTACTCTTGGAGAGGAAAATGGAGAAGGAATGCATGAAAGCAAATCTACCTAATCTAACTTAAGGGGTGATGCACCAAAATAGAATGTTTGATCCTATCTCTACTCATACATGCACAATTAACCATCATGACATCAATATATATATTTAAACTTGTTTAATCTATCAATCATATGCAGATCATACAACCATACAAATGACACAAGGAAGAAGGGATTCACTATATATCATTCATAGGCCAAAAGAGATACAGTCATATGGATTGAAAGATACAACAATACATTGAAGAGAGGAAAATTGATCTTTCCTAGTACATCAATGGCTGAAAGAGATAAGGCAAAAAGTTATGAATAGGTCAAAGGCAAAGGGAATTTACAATGTGCATGTCGAAGCATGCCAAAGAAATTAGAGAAGAACCAACCCTAACAAAGATTACAAAATTTGCCTTTATAGTTTAGGTATAACTCAGACAGCTTCTACCCTAAGGCAAAGCACAACTACCACTATTAAGATTTGTAGAGAGCAATCATGTAGATCAAGAAGATCTGATCTTTAGTACACATTTGGAGGCGAGACAATCTAATATTTTACACAAAATAGAGCCCTGACAAGAGAGACACGATGCCATTAATGATGAAACTCTTCAATTGGACAACTAGTCAGCAAGCGGGATGTCTTTCACAACTTTTTAGCACAACCATAACTTGGGAGTGGTTGGGATCGATCAAGAAGATCAAATCATGCAAGAAAACCATTCTTATCACATGGTTGGCTCTACAAATCAACAAAAGTTAATAGGTCAACTAGGTCGAGCAAAGAGCCATATGGACCAATAATCTTACTTCTTTTCGCCACCTCATGAAGTCTTCACGCGTTGACCACCTAGCCCAGTTGCAGCTTTGCCACCTCTCTACCTTTATTAACTGTTTTCCTGTTGAAACTGTGAACTCAATCAAATTAATCGTCAATCGTTGCTTTGCAGCTTAGCATTATCATTTCCTTCTAACCACAGTAATCAAGTGATAACTAGAATACCTTGGATTGCATCTTCACAACTTGAAGAGACATAACATAAAATATCCTGTGAAACCATGACCAACTTCTCAAACTATAGATTGCTCAGTTTCCTCATTAACCATAGTTTATCCTTAATACCTAGCGACCATGTAAACAACGGTGCTTTGTTGTTTCACAAACTCATCCCTAGTTAACCCTTTCAACTTTGTAATTGAGAAATTGAATGAACATCAAATAAATAAATTCTTTGCTTTATCAATTGATTCATTTGAAATGCGGCTGCACCAATGCCTGTTTCACTTTCAACCTTGCTAGAGCATGCCATGCCCAACATTTGATTTGTTCACCCTTGATCCTTGCTTCATCATCTGGGCCTAGTAGGACACATGTTGAGATGTCACCTTGTCACTTTCCATAAAACCCTTGCATCTTCATAAAGAAACAAAGTGACGATCGTAGATCCTCTTTGATCTAACGACCCAAAAACATGCAACCAACATTATTTCTCCATATTAGTTCCTCAAACAATGAAATGCATTCTATATGCCAACTCAACCTGATAACTCTCTTTAATCACTTTAGCGGCCCACTGGAAGAAGTTGTACCCATGAATACATGTGGAAGAACATCACTTCCCCACATTCTCTAAAGATCGAGCAAGTCCATATATGCACAGTTAACCATCATGGCATCAATATATATATATATATATATATATATATATATATATATATATATATATATATATATATATATATATATATATATATATATATATATATATATATATATATATATATATATATATATATATATATATATATATATATATATATATATATATATATATATATATATATATATATATATATATATATATATATATATATATATATATATATATATATATATATATAAACTTGTTTAATCTATCAATCATATGCAGATTAGACAACCAGAAAAATGACACAAGGAAGAAGGGACTCACTATATATTATTCATAGGCTAAAAGAGATACAGTCATATAGAATGAAAGATACAATAATACATTGAAGAGAGGAAAATGGATCTCGCACAGTACATCAATGGCTGAAAAAGATAAGGCAAAAAGTTAAGAATAGTTCAGAGGCAAAGGAAATTTACAATGTGCATGTCGAAGCATGCCAAAGAAAATAGAGAAGAACCAACCCTAACAAAGATTAAAAAATTTGCCTTTATAGTTTAGGCATAACTCAGATAGCTTCTACCCTAAGGCAAAGCACAACTACCACCATTAAGATTTGTAGAGAGCAATCATGTAGATCAAGAAGATCTAATCTTTAGTACACATTTGGAGGTGAGAAAATCCAATATTTTGCACAAAATAGAGCCCTAAGAAGAGAGAAATGATGCCATTAATGTTGAAACTCTTCGATTGGACAACTAGTTGGCAAGTAGTATGTCTTTCATGACTTTTTAGCATGACCATAACTTGGGTGTGGTTGGGATCGATCGAGAAGATCAGATAGTGCAAGAAAACCATTCTTATCCCATGGTTGACTTGACAAATCAACAAAAGTTATTAGGTCAACTAGGTTGAGCAACCAGAAAGAGCCATATGGACCAATAGTCTTACTTCTTTTCACCACCTCATGAAGTCTTCATGAGTTGAAGACCTGGCCCAGTCGTAGCTTCGCCACCTCTCTACCTTTATTAATTGTTTTCCCTTTGAAACAACGAACTCAATTAGATTAACTGTTAGTCGCTACTTTGCAGCTTAGCATTATCATTTCCTTCTAACTGCGATGACCAGGTGATAACTGGAATACCCTTGATCACATCTTTATAGCTTAAAGAGACATAACATAAAATATCTTGTGAAACCATGACCAACTTCTCAAAATGCAAACTACTTAGTCGCTTCATTGACTAGAGTTTATCCTTAATACCTAGCGACCATACAAACAAAGGTACTTTGTCATTTCATAGCCTCATCCCCAGTTAACCCTTTCAACTTTACAACTGAGCAACTGAATGAACATCAAATAAATAAATTATTAGCTTTATCGATTGATTCATTTGAAATGCAGCCACACCAATGCATGTTTCACTTTCAACCTTGCTAGAGCATGCCACACACCAACATTTGATTTGTTCACCTTTGATCCTTGCTTCATCCTCTAGGCCAGTAGGACACATGTTGAGATGTCGCCTTGTCACTTTCCATAAAACCCTTGCATCTTCATAAAGTGACAAAGTGACGATCATAGATCCTCTTTGATCTGACGGCCCAAAAACATGCAACCAACATTATTTCTCCATATCAGTTCCTTGACCAATGAAATGCATTATGTATGCCAACTCAACATGAAAGCTCTCTTTAACCACTTTAGCAGCCCACTGGAAGAAGTTGGACCCATGAATACACATGGTAGAACAACACTTCCTTGCATTCTCTAAAGATTGAGCATTATGGTCCATAATGCAAGAAAGTGACAAGCGTTGATCTCAAAACATCTGATGACAGAGATCAAAAATTCAAACTACATATAGATCCAATCCTCTAGCCAACAAGAATATGCCATGTAGAAAACTCTAACATGTCCAAAACCTATCGCAGCCTACCAAAAAGGAACAGAACCACCATGCTAGGTGTCAATAAGGAACTTTCTCGCATTGTCTAAAGATCATTCATTTTGGAAATGCGAGAAAGCATTTGCCATTGATCTTCTTCGATCTAACAATCTGAAAATATGTGGTCCTCTTATGTTTGACCTTTGACCCACTTGTGGTCACAATCTCGCAACCCAACCTTCAAGTTGCACCAAATGTCTGCGACTATACGATCGACCATGTTCTCACTGATGCAGTGCTAATCTGTATATACCCCAAAATGAGGTGATCTAGAAACTAGCAAACAAACACACAGTAGAAAATGAACAAGAGGAGTGAGATTCAGATCTAGAGAGACAATATTTCATATATTCTAATCAAGAAGTTTACATCCAACATGCTCGGTTGTACGGCCTTCTAGGTTAAGTTCATTACAAAGAAGAATACATCTTTCAAAGAAGAACAAATCTCCAGACTCAAATATGAACTTCTACCTCCAAGTTGCTTGGTGATTGTGTTTAGGGTGGCAAATCTATGAATTTGGTCTGCACTTGCAAAGGACTTGTTGTTCGTTCTTTATTTGTATGTGTAAAGATGGTTTGAGGAAGGAGAAATGTCAATCTAGAGTTATTGGACATGTTGAGGAAACTTGCAACCAGAGTAGAAGTTATTGAGTTAGCAC
Source organism: Cupressus sempervirens (assembly GCA_028749045.1). Lineage (NCBI taxonomy): Eukaryota > Viridiplantae > Streptophyta > Pinopsida > Cupressales > Cupressaceae > Cupressus > Cupressus sempervirens. The sequence continues at coordinate 658,279,681 of CM053793.1, forward strand.
AAAATCATAGAAGACATCTTAATGAATATGATTCTTTCTGGGATGATTTACATGAAAGGATTGATGATCTAGAAGAGTCTGATTTGAGTTGGTATCTAAGGATTAGAAAGAAGGTTTGTTGGCCGATTGAAAAGATTAAGAAGAGAAGAATACAGATTGTGGAAGTGCACGATGATTTCGTTGGAGTTGATGAAGTATCTTTTGGTTTTCATGAGTAGATGGATATATCTGACATGAAAATTGTAGAGCATCTTGTTGTGTGCAATGAGTTTGTTGAAGAGGAGAGTTTCACTTATGTTGGTAAGGAATTGAATATTGTTATACAAAAGGATGTTAATATTGGAATGGATGTGATTGAGGACTTATCTGTTGTTGTCGTTGTTGATCTGGAGTTATATGTTCATTCTATTATGAATGATGTTGATCTGGATGTTGCTTGTGGTAAGAAGATGGATTTACTTGTTGGTAATATGGTTGAGGGTTTTAGAGGTGTTATTGATATGGATTTACATGATGTTATTATTGTTGATATGGATCTGAACTTATATGTTGCTATTGAGATGTTGAAGGATATAGATGTTGTTACTCATGTGGATTTTCATGATGTTGTTGATCTATATGTTGTTGGAAGAATGATTGCATATATTGTTATGAGTATGGAATACATAGGGTTATTATTGCATGTTCCTAATATGGATTCATTTACTATTGATTTGATGGAGGATTCCTATATTATGGATTTATATGATTTTGCTATGATGGATCTAAGTTTGTATGTTGTTGCTAATCTAGTTTTCATGTATGAGGATGATGTTATGGATGATGCCAATGATAAGTTGCAGATGGAGCATTGTAATTATCAGTTTGGCATGTATGTTGAATATTTGAAGAATTAATCAAATTATTTTTCTCTTCTTCCTCCTTTGGTTGTTGTTCTTTGTGTTTGTTTTCGTTGCGTTAACTCTTGCAGGGTGGTTCGAAGAGTTGGGTGTGCCATTGGCCCTAGTTATTTGACACTCCCTACATCACTAACTACCTTCTCTCAATTTCCACTTTGACTTAGAGTCAAGCTTTTAACCCTGCGACCCAATGAACAAGGTATTTGTGGCGTCACCCTTCTAACCATAGTTGAACGCTAACTCCCAACAACCACACGATAAAGGGAAGCATGGCTTCACAACTGTGAACTAGATGACTGCCCTTTAGATCGTGATATTGTGCCAACTGCTGGAGAGACTATGTTGGACATGTGATGCTTATCTGAGTGTTAAGTGCTAATAGCCTATGACTAGGCAATAAAAGGTAGTCACATGGTCGCAACTTAGAAAATGGTTAAGGCATGAAGGTTCAAGACTTTAGGATATAAAATGCAACCCAAGGTTTTAAATATATCTTTTATAAGATTGAATCATTTGAATATATGAAAATATGACCGTTGAGGTATGCTTAGGCATTTGAATTTAATTTTTTAGCGAGATGGTGTTTTTGGTTAACAATTACCATGTGGTTGGGAGATGTAGCTAGCTATACCACTATTGGGGATTGGTGTACAAAGATGGTCTACTTCCAATTTGAGGTCAGTGCCAGATATTCACTTGGTACTTTGGTGTATCTAGAGTATTTTCTCTTGTGATTTATGTTTCACTTTTTATGTATTGATATCATGTTAGTTGATGTTTAGTATATTACTTGATGTATTCCTTTATCATGATGTTGTATCTTAGTGTTTAATTGAGACTTCTTACCACTACTTTGAATTATTGATGCTATTGGTAGATTAGCATGTTGGATGTACTTGTTCTTATGATGTTAATTGATGGTTATTACTAAGAAAGATCTCATGAGACAACTCCAGATATCTTGTTGGCAATTTGAGATTCATGCGTAGGGTATGTTTAGGGCCCTTGAGGTCTCATGATGTCATTATGGTAGGGAGGAAATGAGCATAGTTGATTGGATTTGGTTTCATCATATGGTCATACTTTCCTTCTTAAGATGTTGCTTATGTCCATTTATTTATGTGGATCTTATTTTACTTCATTGCAATGTTATTTATCATGGATCAAAGTAGAATTTTGTTCATGTGAGTTATCTAGATGTTCTCTATTCATTTGATGATCTTGAGTCTTCATTCCTTAAGTTTGGTGGTTTTGGTAATCCCTGGTGTGGAGATTCTAACCTTATTTGCATCCTATTTTAGCCTTTTAACCTTTTTGTTGTTCTTGGGTGACACTAGGACAACATCTTGTATGATATTGGTAAAGTATCACCCTTAGTTGGAGGAAGTATCACACCACAGTTATATGAAATATTGTACGATACTAGTGAACTATCGCACCATAGTAATGAGAAGTATCACATGACGGTTGTGTGAAGTATCATACAGTTTCTTTAGGAGGTTGGGTCATATAAAATATATCATTCATAAGTGGTGCACTCTTCTTCCTTTACTCTTCTTCCTCTTCTTCCTTATACATAAAATATATAAAATATATACGACGATTCATTTGAGATAGGTTTCAACTCTATAGGAGTTGAGATAAAAAAAATTCTAGGATTTTAAAGTTTTATAGGATTTCAGACTTAGTATTATTTCAAGAGTTCAATATTTAGACTTAGTTGAATTTTGGGATGACTATTCATGAATTTGTTCATGCTCTATGCATTTGGTAAATGAACTTGTATGGTTTAATTATTTAGGAATCTATGTTTGGGATTTAAAATGAACATTACTGCCTAGTTATTATATTGATGGAGTGAACCTTGTATGTTTAACTCATTTAGATGGAAATGAGTGTGTTAGTTAGTGTTTAACACTTGGGTATCTTTGGTTGACTAATTAGTTAAGTCTTCAATTGCAATCTCTTTTATGTTTTTTGTTGCATGTTTCTATGCTTTATCTATATAAAAAATTATGTTTGTCTTTGTTTATCTTTGTTTCCAAGGATCTCTAGGTAGAGAATTATATGCTTAACTAGGGAGTTTCCTCTAGGAAACTCCATAGTTAAGCACACTCAAGCTGGAGTAGTACTAGGATGGGTGACCTCCCAGGAAGTCTCGGTGCTTCACCTCTATGAGAATCACCTAGATCCAATGAGTGCTAATTGTTCCATTTATTCTCATAAGAGATGGATTCATGATGAATCACTATTAGAAATGCTTTAGAATAAATGAGACGGGGGGGTGAATCAGGTATTCAAGGTCTAAATGTCCTGATAAAACTTTTTCACTAAGTATAATGTGCCCAATTAAACTAATCATGCATCCAAGCTAAACATTTATCTTAGCAAGTTACTGAAAAATCAACATGAAAGAATAACACATGAAGAATCAACACATAACACAGTGATTTACATGGAAACAGAATTTGGCAAAAACCACCAGTAACATGCTACTCAATTCTCACTCTTCTGAAGTGATGCCCTATGAAAGGCCTACCCTGTTAAAGGCTACAACACACTGTTAAATGTGACCTAGTTAAAGGATTTAAACCACCTTATTAGAAGTTGTCTTGGTTAAAGGACTTTAGAACATTCACTTGGAATGCCACCCTGTTAAAAGATTTACAAATGGTTGTTAAACCAACCTAAGTCCATAGGATTTTACCCTAACTGATACAATTGTTAAAGAGTAACAAAAAGGGCTTTTTGATATGATACAAGTCACAACATAACTTGTTGATTTCAAATCTCAATTCAGCTCACAAATTTTCCTGGCTTGCAGTCTCTGCAACTTTGACAGCTTGTCCTCCTTTCAAGCTTTGTCTCCTTGAGTCTCCATGCTCGTTATGCCAATGCAATCTCCTTTATGGCCACTTATCAAAGCAGAGTCTCTATACTCTATTCTTCCCTCTCAATGCCTTCACCATGACATCCAACTGACCACTCAACAACTTGGCAACTCTTGCTTCTTGACCTATAACTCCTTAAATAGAAGTCTGGAATACTTTTCCCACTATAATCTTCTTGCTCATACTTTTGGTTTGAATGGATTAGGTAAGATTCAATGAATCAACCCCTTATCTTGTTTCCTTCTAGAAACATCATGAAGAATCCTCCTATATTCACTCAAAAATGGCTTACCTAAAATTATGTGCCACCAACTCATCATCCTTATCCTCCATCTAGTTCATAAAATTCAAGGTAACAAACTTGTCGGCTCAAATCTAGCGAATCTTTGACTTTCCAAATAATGCAGCAGCTCAACACTATTGAATTTCTGATGCTCAGCATCAACTAAGTTTTTCTGATGCTCAACACCTACTATGGATTCACTCAACTCCAAGAAAATTTTATTGATGCTTGACACCTATTACATAGCTCAGCACCTGAACTTTCTCGGCACCTTCTGTTTCACTCAACACACACTAGATTTTGCATTTTGTTGGCACTTATTAATAATCTACTCGGCATGAACTAGCGTGCTCGACACCCACTAATGAACTTAGTCAAGCTTTGCAGGCAACTTTGTTACAACTTATTCTTCTAAAGTTTCAGTCATCATAGATACATCATAGGAAGAGCAGTATGCATTGATTAACTGACGTCCTTTATGGCCTTACTTCAGATCAATGAATTAAACATAATTTCATACTCCACTATCTTATGGTAGCTAAAAGGCTATCCTAACCTGATTTTTTATGATGTTTGTGTAGGGTCTCTAAATTCTCATGTGTGAAAGGATTGTTGTTAAAAAACAAGATCGCCAAATCTATAAATAGGAATGATTTGCTTCAAAAAATAAAAACTCGTGATAGGGTCTAGTCATCTTATTAAATTTTGGAGTTGAAATCTAATATAAAGGATAGTTTAAATAAGAGGGGGGCCTAATAGCCATAAAGGTTAAATTTTCAAGTTGAAATCTAATAAAGGATAGTTTAGATAAGAGAGGGGGGGGGGGGCTAATAACAATAAAGGGTCCTTAAGTAAATAAAAAGGATAGAAAATAAGGATCCTACAAAGGATTAATTTTGGTAAAGGAGTAAAACTATTGTAAATCTAATAATAGTTATGGCCTCTATTATACAAATCCAGAAGAGGACTTAACAATTTTAAAAGAGAATGTCTTCTCCATCTGCTCCTAGATTGACTAGTTCATTTGTTATTTTATTATCATCTAGATATATATGTTGAACCTTCATTTTAGTAAATTTGTCTAGTAATGTTAGATCTTCTAATTTAAAATTCAATTTATAGTTTGGAGTGAATTTGCTTTTGACAGTGTTTAGAATAACTTATGAATCGCCTTCTATAATTATTTTTGTACTGCCTAGGTTAAAACAATGTCTTAGACCTTGTATAAGAGCATCTAACTCTACCATATTCTTTGAAATTATCCCAAGATATTTAGCCCATTTGATCTGCCAATTTTTATCTGTTAAGTGGGTGATGTAACCTAAACCTGCCTTACCTAGATTTCTAATAGATGCTCCATCGAAATTTAGTTTTTCTCATTATGAAGGTAGTGATTCCCATAGACAATTATTCTTTGCTAGTTTACTTGCTTTGGTATATAATATTGGGGGTCTTATGAGAGCACTCCAATTTTTTCGCATCTCTAAGTCTCATTCTGAGAATGTCCCTTCCTCTTTTACTAAATTTCTTAGATTGTTATCCATTACTTATGCATGCCTCTATTTCATTGAGAAGGGAAGGCATTCATAGTTATTTGTTTAAGAAAATCCTCCTATTTTTTCCCTTCCATATTTCCCAGAGGAGGATGGATAGCGAAAATTTCCAAAATTTATTGTATATCTTAGAATATCCATACTTGGGCCACCTACTTAAATGATCCCATAGGTTTCCTAGGAAAGCAACATGCTAGTTTAATTTCTAGCATGGTCATTGCTAGCATATTTTTGCAAAGGGACAATGGTATAGTAAGTGTTCAACTATCTCTAGATCATTTTCGCATAGTGGACACCTAGATCGTCCCTCAAAGCCTAATTTTGTAAACCTATATGTTGTTAGAATCATTTTTTGAATTATAGCCCATAGGAATATGCCAGCCTTCGGAAAGCATGCTTGGTCCCAACATAAGTTTAACAGAATTTCTATCTAATCCCTAGGAGTTCATAGCTCTTTTTTACACTATATACAAAACTATATATATTATATTCACAAAACTATGTATATTCAAATAAAAGATAAAAATAAAAATAATTTATCTAAAATGTAATTGTTTAAAAAAATACCATAAAAAATCATCTAATTATTTTCCCTTATTTTAAATTCAACTAAAAAACTATAATTTCATAATCATACACTAAGATTTCAACAAATAAAAAATATTATAATATTTATGGTTGATGTTTCATTGTAGTTTATTTTTCTAGTTTGCCTAAAACATCCCAAAAAATAATTGGAATGTATTGTTTGAAGTTTGTCTTGCATAGTAGACTTTGTTTCTATTTGAGGCAAGTTATCACTTGACACAGGTGTACAAATGTCAACTTAGAAAACATCCAATAAATGCAACATTAAATGATTTTTCCATTTAGTAATGTAGAATAGAGAAAGTGAAGGCACAACCACAAATCATCACCATCAATTAGGTCATTGAAGCGGTGAGCTTTACTAATCATTGAAGATTGGGAGATTTTTGGACCATTGTACGATGTGTATACTTTCATGATTTGCCACATAGTGTTCACAAGCCACCCCATCATCTTCTTAGTTTCAATATGCCCAAACAAGAAAGGCAGAAAAGGATGATCTAACCTAGACAAAACATCATTTTCAATCTAAGCCCTTCTGAGATTAGCTCCCTTCTTAGTTATTGTAGTCTTACTCATGGTCTTCAAGGCCAAGGGTTTCTTACATCCATGTTTCTTCACCAAAAACACAATCCCTATGGCCCCTCTACCCACAAAATTCATGGTCTCCAACTCCACCATCTCCATCTTTCTTCTCCCCTAACACACCCACCAAAATCCCTTAAGAAGATTTTATTTTCACTAACAAGCACAAGGAAAATAGATATAGACACAAAAAAAATACCCAAGAAGGTTATATATTAACACCACCAAGCACGAGGCAAGTAAATATATACACAAAAATTCCCTCAAACATGTTATATGTTCACAACAACACACATGAGGCATATGTATATATACACACACAAAACACTACTCAAAGTGTAATATGGTGATGTGTCTTCATATGAATCGAAGTCTCCTATAAATGGAGTACACGCATGACATGGACAATAGGTTACAGAATTCTAAAGCAATCAAAGTTGTCATATAATCTCAAGTGGGATTTATACAATGTAAATACCACATGGGTGGTCCACATTGGTTGGATATACATTGTAAGTACCATGCGAGCTTCCAAAGTGAATGATGTGTTGGGTAGAAGCTTTAAATTCTATCAATGATGGACAACCAACTTTCTAGTACTGAACGACACAAATCCACTTTTGCCACTATCATAAACCATAATTCCAATATGAGACATCACATGTGTCATCCAAAATCTCCCATATAATAACCTATCAGCTAAATAGACATAATAATATATTTTTTAAAATAGCTCTTTTAAGTAACACAAAATTTAATTAATTTATCTAGTTTAATATGGTTGTAACAAAAAAAATCTTTTTGGTTATAATTATTATTTATAAGTTATAATTAATTCAATTGATAATTTTAAAATTTGTTTGTATTACTTCTTAAATTTACTTTTATTTGTATTATCTCATAAATTTTATTTATTAATATATTATTTAATTATATATGATCAATAAGACTATATATGATATATTATTATATTTTATATTATAAAGTTTTATAATTTATATCATTTCATACATTATATGTTAAAATAGCACTTGCAAACAAATTAGAATGGCAGACGATAATGGTCATGGAGGATGCAAGCATCCATGAAAGCCTCCATGCAAAAGTGAATTAAGTTATGGTGATTGCTTTTTCAACTTGTATGGAAAAATGACTTCTCAAGGAAGACAAGGGAGTCATAATAGTTTTGGTGGATGACTTTATTATAGAAAAAAATAGAGTTCAGAGCACTGGAAACCCTAATGAGGTGGTCCTTGAAAAAATAAAACCTACAAGATTTTACTACATAGGCTAGTCTTCCTTTTTGGTCTTCAGGGTATGGATTTAGGTCTAGATAATCTAGTTTTTCTTTCAAGGATAGGAATGGTGGGAATGGGAAGAACAATAATTGTGGATGGAATTTTCATAATGGTGTTTTCCCTTTACCTAAATATGTTCACTTTAAACAAATTGAAAGGAAGTTTTGGAGACTGAAAGATGGAGGATCGAAAGGGATTGTGCCTGAATAGGTTCGGTCTAGCTCAACCATGCATAAAGAGGTATATAATTTTGAGATTTACAGAGTGACTACATTGCCTATTAACAACCCTACTTGGTATGAGGTTTTCTATATATTTAGGGATAGAGTTTTTTTCATGAAATGGCTAGGCTCTTGACCATCTATTATAAAGTGTAGAGTTGCATGGATATACTGGGGTCAACACTTGGTTATCAATCTTTCCAATGATTTTTTCATGATCATTTATCCAACAAAGTTGGAAAAGGAGGAAATCATTCATGGAAGGCCTTATATGATTGATGGTAAAGGTATTTATATCTTTGACTAGCGCCCAAACTTTGACCCTAATTCTAAAATAGCTAAAGAAGTCTAAGTGTGGTCGAAACTAAAGAATTTTCCATGGGAATATAAAGATGAAGAAATGATAAAGGTGTTAGGGAACAATCTAGGCTCTTATGTTGCTTATGAAGAGGCACTAGGTTCAAATGATTTGTATGAATATACAAAACTTTTAATTAAAATGCAAGAGTATTATAGTATCCCAAAATATGTGATGTTGGGATCTTCATATGGGGAATGGAGGCTAAATATTGAGGTTGATTATGTGGACCCAAGTGGAATGTTGAATACGCATATCAATAAAGGTAAAGGTTTAAAGGATAATTGATGTTTAGATTTGGTAAAGGATATTGAAAGAATACGGGAAAGAATCCATGCTTGGTCGTATTTATTTGAAGACAATATGATATGGGATAGATTTAAGGGGGGAGGCATGTTGGGAAATAATGGGATAGTGGTTGAGTTGATGGAGCTTGCAGTGAGAAGGGAAGAAGATGAAGACTTTTTGGCAGACATAAGAGATTATTCACTCTCAACATAGGGGGTGAAGGAAACACCCTTCTCTCATTTTGAGAAGATGACCCTAGTAAGTGGTGTGAAAGGAAGTGTCCATGATAATCAAACTGGTCTACCCATTATTATGTTTGGACTCTTTGGATGGGTTAGTGTTACCCTAGACTCATGATGACAAGGCTTTGGCTAATAGAAGTTGTAAGCTACGGTTCTTGGAAGATTTTGAAGTTTGAGGTGGAGGGAATCCTACTCCTAAAGGTAATAATTTAGATGTTCAAGAGGTGTTTAAAGACGTCCATATTTCCCCAATTAGAAATTTGGAGATGTCCATGGAAGGGATCCGTGATAGAGGGGGGAATAGCTTTTAGAAAAACTCATAATATTATTCCCATGAGGATAATAACGGACATGATGAGTTTGGAATTAAAGACTAGATTGAAAATATTGAAGTTAGATCTATTTCTCAAATGCCCTCACAAGTTCAAAAACCTAATGTCAAAGGAGAGAAGAAGACAGATCGCAAATTTGCTAAGCTAAAACCTTCTATAACTGGCAGTGCAACAGACCAATCCAAATTATTAGGATCTAGAAGAGGCTATACCTCTTCCTAGAAGAAATGAAGCTCTTTTTGTGGAATGTTAGTGATGGGGACACAACCCAAGAACAAAATGGACACAACAGAAAAAGGAAATTGTATTAACTGAGAAAATAAGCTAGTACAAACAGTACAGAGAAAATAAACTTCAAGACATGCCCTAAGGGCTTACAATAGCATAAATCTGGAGATAATTTCTCCTTTCAGTACCTCCTCTGAAACTCCACTCCGAATTGCCTTTTACAATGCCAGAAATTTCCTTAAATAGACCCCAGAGGGTTAAGGATTAGGAGTACATTCTCGAAAGTGCTAGTAGGCATCCACCAACCAAATAGAAGGTTTCAGAAGCTACGTTAGAAGTCAGTGCAAATCTAGAAGAATCTAGAAATGGTAACCGAACTTCTGGGAGGCATAACTTTTGAATCGTAGCTCCGATTGACGAACCGTTTACATTTTCGGAAAGCTCTCAAAGTGCTCTGTAGCCCTATGGAGGAGCTTTGCTCGTCCCCCATTTTTTGGCCCTTTTTGAGGTCATTTAATGCCCCTAACTTGACTTTGAAGCATTCTTAGGAGGTCTCCAAAACTCGAAAAACTGCAATAACTTTCAAACCATGGGGCCTTTTGACCTGATTCTTTTTCTGGAATGCTCTAAATCCCAATTACATTCATCTGGCCAATTCACACCTTCCATGTCACCAAAATGATGGCCCAATTACATGCTCCTATTTTTTCAAGATTTTCAAACACACTGATAGTGGAACTGTGAGAGTTGGAACCTTTATTTGACCCAAATGGGTATCCAAAAATGAAAACACATGAAACAGAAACTAAGTCTAAGTATATTTTTTTGGGTGACACAGGATTGCCCTTATACCTCTGGATGCTCCTGCATCAGTTAGGGGTTGCAATGCCCTTGACTAAAGGAAATTGATCAAGTGTGGTATTGATTAAGTGCAACTTGATTTGGTTTTTCTTCAAGAAACTAAGTTGAGAGGTGGTGGAGTTTTACAATTTTCTAGAAAGTTTGTGTCATAGAGGAGTCATTTTTTGGAGGCAGATGGAGCTTCTAGAGGTATGTGTATTCTTTGGAAAGAGTCTGCATTAATTGTGATCCCAATTGATGTAGGGATGAGTTGGTAGTTGGTTGGGGTAAGCTCTTATTAGTTGAGGCTTAAATTCTTGGCCTTCAATATTTATGGACCGAGTAGCAAAGAATTGAAATTGCAGCTTTGGGTCTCTCTTTCAACTAGGATTAAAGCTATAAAAGATGGTTTGTTTTCTCTAGGTGGGGACATTAATGAAATTTTATCACTAGCTAAACATTGGGCAATAAAGGTTGTTGTATTCAAAATCATACAAATTTTATAGATTTTATGGTTTCAAACGACCTACAGGATGTGGTTTTTAACAATGGGGAGTTCACTTGGACTAATCAGCGTATGAGTTTCTCTAATATTGCTAAAAATTTAGATAAGTTTTTTCTTGGGGGTGATTGGCTAGATTCAAATTGGTTATATCAAGTGGAGCTTTTGCCTATTACAGTTCCTAATCATTTTCCCATTTGCTTGAGGTTAGTGAATGATATTACTCCAAAAATAGCATCGTTTAGGTTTGAAAAAATTTAGTTGAGAGAGGAATATTTTATGGATTTGATTAAGAAATGGTGGGATATGATACCTAAACACTTGGGTAACAATGCTTTCAGATTCTTCATGAAGCTCCAATTTTTGAAAGAGTGGTTCAAAATATGGAATAGGGTGGTCTTTAAAAATATTTTTGAAGAGAAATTAAATTGGAAAAGGACTTAGCAAATCTAAATGAAAATATTGTGCATGGGGGCATGGACATAAATGCTTTCATTCAGGAAAAGGATTTGAAAAGGAGTTATAATGAGGCCTTACTGAGAGAAGAAATTTTTTGGAGTTAAAAGTCAAGGGAATTATGGTTGAAAGAGGGGGATAGGAATATATTTTTTTTCATAACTTAGTTAAAGGAAGAAGGGTAGTTAACAAGACTTTTTCTATCAAGAACTCAAAGGGTCTTATACTCACAAGCGTTGAATAATTCAATAAGGAAGTTGTGAGGTTTTTAACTAATATATTTGCCAAAAAACCTGAAGAGTTGCAAATAGACACTAAGCTCTTAGATGTGATTCCTAGTATCATAAAAAAAAATCAGAATGTTTTTTTATTTAAGCTTATAACAAAAAAAGAAGTGAAGGCAACCTTGTTTAATCTAGGGAGTGATAAAACCCCAGGCCTTGATGGCTTTTTGACTTTACTTTTTCAAAAATCTTGGCACATTCTGGGAAGAGATCTTTGGGAGGTTGTGAAAGAATCTATGAAAGGGGGTTTTATATTTAAAGATTTTAATAATACATTTCTCTCTCTTATTCCAAAAAAGGGTGTTAAGGAAACCTTTGAAGATTTTAGACCCATTGCCCTTTGCAATATTGTTTATAAGGTCATCTCCAAAGTTATGGCTAATAGCTTGAAAATGGTTCTGCCCACCATCATCTTAGGTGAACAAAGTTGTTTTGCCCAAGTCAAGTCAATTTATGAAGACATTATTATAGTTCATGAGGTTATACACTTAATTAAATTGGCTAAGGAGATAGGGATGATGATTGAACTAGATATTAAAAAAGCTTATGATAATGTCAATAGGATTTTCTTGGGGGAAGTTTTGAAGAGGTTTAGTTTTGCAAAGACCTGGTGTGATTGGGTATTTTAGATATATTTCTACTCCTCACTTCTCTATTTTGGTTAATGGAAGCCCTTAAGTATTCTTTGAAACTTCTTTTAGCATTAGGCAAGGTGATCCCTTATCCCCTTTTTTATTTATTATTATGGATGAAGTTTTAGGATGATCTATTATTAGATAAAAAAGGAATGATGAAAGGAGAGGTTTGAAAATTTCTAGGGGGATTGATCCAGCAACACGTTTACAGTTTGTTGATGATATCATTTTAATGTGAGAATCCTTGGTGCGTGAAGCTAATGTCATTAAATATGTGTTAAATGATTTTAGCAAAGCCTTGGGTTAGTATATTAATTGGAAGAAGTCAGAAATTTTCTTTTTTAATACTTCTCCTCCATTGTAGGAGCATATTTGTAGAATACTAGGAATGAAGGTAGGATCTTTGCCAAGTATCTTGGGATACCTTTATATGGAGGTGCTAATAGAGAAAGTCTTTGGAAAGAGTTGATTGATAGTTGTGTGAAATGGTTGGAGAGTTGGAAACACAAATGGTTAACTTATGCAAGTAGAATTCTTTTATTGAAATTAGTTATATTTGCAATCCCTATTTTTTCTATGAGTTGTATGAAAATACCTATCAAAGTTCTAAAATATATTGATCAAAGAATGAGAAAATTCTTTTGGAATGGACACAAGATGAAGACAAGTTACCTTTAGTGGCATGGGAATCAATTTGCAAATCCAAGAAGAATGGTGGGGCTAGTTTAAGGAGATGACAACTAGTAAATAAGGCTTTAGGTGCAAAGTTTGTCTGGGACATGTATGCAAATCCATCTCAGTTACGGGTGTGAATTCTAAAGGATAAATATTTAGATTCAAAGGAAACCACTAGGTTTTCTATAGTAAGGGATCCTCCTAAAGCCTTGGCAATATGGAACTTAATCCTTGATTGTAGACTAGTGATTATTAATCATCTCTCATGGAAAATTTAAGATGGTAGCAATGCATCCTTTTGATATGATTCTTGGAATAGGGGTAATGCACACTTTCAGGTATTAACAATGTTCAAGAAACAATAATGAATCTAAAATGATTGCAGGGGGACAAAGTCATGGATTATTTGGAAATGGGATCTACTCCATTGTGATCTCAATGGTGGTGGAAGGATGTTTCTTCGTGTGATTTTTCTAAAGAGTAGATGGCTTTAATGAGAAATGTATACAAGCATAGGAAAGTCTCATTAGTAGATGGTAAAGATAAAGTCACTTGGTGTGAAGCAAAAAGTGGTGATTATTCTACAAAGCTTGGATATGATCTACTATCCATGGAAGCACAAAATGATGATTGGCCATATAAAATTTGTTGGGACAAGGATTTCTTACAAAAAGTAGGAGCTTTTGCATGGTTAGCCATTCAGAAAAAAAGATCTTGACTTGTGAAAGGAGGAAAAAATTTGGTTTTATAGGACCAACTATGTGTGTAATGTGTAATAAGGCTATAGAGGAGTTTGATCACCTCCTAGTTCAATGTGAAGTGGCATATGTATGTTCAGATATGTTGAAGAATAAATTAAATCTAGGTGGTCCCTTGCCTAATGACCTATGGAGTTTATTTCAATGTTAGCCTACTCATTATTATAAGTCTATTATGTCAAAGATATGGAATATTAGTCCATCAATAGTTATATGGGAATTATGCAAGGAACACAATAGGAGGATTTTTTTAGTATGAGTTTGAATCTATTGATATGCTTCTTAATTGGATTAACTTAGTTATTGAAGAGGTTATGTGTTTAGTTATGAGTGATATGATTTCAAGCAAGGTTTTCTCTTTGTAGAACAATATGATACAAAAGCATTGGCTTGGCATTAAAGTATAATGGAATGGGGATTGTGGGTGCCTTGAGAAATAAAAAATTTGCAGCCTAGACAAAGTTGTTTGGTGCCCACTTGATTCAAGTTGGATCAAACTTAATTTTGATGGTTCTTCTAAAGGTAACATGGGGGTCTCTAGGGTAGGTGTAATAATAAGAAACTCTAAATGGGAGACAATTGCCATGGTGGCAATTAGATTACAAAATGGGACCAAAAATGTGGTTGAAGCACATGCACCTCTATTAGATTTTATATTAGGAATTAAACTTGGTAAGGATTATATACATTTAGAAGAAGATTCGAAGATCATTGTGGAGGCTTTGAAATCAAATTATTCTCAAACATGGTTTATTCATTATTTAATTGATGAAGCAATGGTTGAGTTGAAGAAAATTCCAAACTAAAAAATTAGCCATACTTTTAGAGAAGGCAACAAAGAGGCAGATAAGTTGGCTGATTGGACTAGAACCTTTCCAAATATTGGAGATACTACATTTGAATATTTTTGAGATCTAAATTGGGAGTAAGGATTACATATATTTCTATCCTAGTTGCCTACTTGAAAAAGTCATGTTTCGAGTTGATTATTGGAGATTGTAGTGTAATGATTATATTTTTATGTTAGCCTTGTGTGAATTGGTGAGAAGAGGTGGCTTATTTATGTGATGAACCTGGATTAATATGTTTTTCCCTATCACAATATATTATGTATTAAGCTCAAATATTTACAAAATTGATATAATCAATTTACTACTTTAAATGGAACTATTTTAAATTGTTTCGATTAAATGGCATACAAGTTGTAATAAATATTAAATCCATAATCTCCAGGTTACATATAGACATTCACAATATAAATATATTATGATACACTAAACTTTCCATTTATATTAACCTTATTATTACAAATATCATCTATATTTAATAAGTCTCATTTGATTATTATATACACTCTTTGAAAGAAACCCTAATCAATTAAATTGTCATTAATTTTAACAACTTGCATATGATTATAAAATGCTTAAAGTGTAATGCATTGAATTATACAAATATTAAAAACAAGCTATTCAGTCACGACTTTACATACGTGACTATCAAACAATTTACATATATTAATCATTAGGGTTAGGTTTTGGGGAGGATATAGCAATGGAATTTGATATACATAATCAAGCATTAAAGGAAGAAAATAATATTACAAGCCGCATATGTGCTCGACATAGTACACGGAGTGCCCGCGATCACTGAACACTCCGCACAGTCCTCCACGGTATTGTGGATTTATATATGCAGGTACGATGTTGAATATGTGATTGCACAGTATTACATTGTAAATTAAACATTGTTATTGAACATTGTTAATAAATAATAGTATGTGCCACTCGCACCATGAGTTGGTCATTTATGCATTACGTAACAATTTGAAGTTTCTTCACCTATCAATTTAAATAGATTAAGATAATTTGTAAATATGCATGACATAAAATCGGATCAATGGAAATATTTAAAACATATGCTTATATATATATATATATATATATATATATATATAAGTATATGAATATTCATACAAAATTATCAATATTTCATGTAGTAATAATATGGAAATAATTATGATAATAAAAGATATTATTACATTATATAGTCTTAGAATTTATTATTAAATGTATTTTCAACTATAGTCCAGGCAGCTTGCTCTCACTTGAGCTATGACATCTTCAAATAGGGAGTGGGTGGAGGGAGAGGCGAAGTAAATTCGAACACTTGACAGTATCCTCTAGGGAGCCGCTTGTAGCTTGTTTCATGTGCCCTTTGCACCATCAATCTACCATCTCCAGACAGTCATAACTAGGAGAGAGAAGATTGCTTGGCACTATAGAATGAAACTTACTAAATATATTAAAATAATAAAATGATAATACTCAAATCCTCAAATGTTGAATAATCAAGGATCCAAGGCATGTTTAATCTAAATGACTTCCTAACTTATACTAAATTTGAACATCAGGTCAAAGGTTTTAAAAAGGGGTCATTACAATTGGTATCAGAGCCTGATCTTGCCATCTTGAAAATATAGTAAATGATAAGAGGAGCAAAGACGAGTGAGCAATTATCTAATGAAATATAAAAATTTATGGAACAAACAAACCAAACCTTAGCAGAGCAATTAGAAAAATCAAATCAAGCACTCCTTCAAGGCCTACAAAATATGGGAAATTCCATAAACAACCTCAAAACCCATAATTATGGCACAAGAGACATAAGTTCAAAACATTCAAAAAATAATGGAGCTTCACCATATCAAGTACCCAAACCCCCTTTTTATCAAGGGAAAGCCCTTCGGAGGGAGAAGAAGGTCAGGCAACCAATACTGTTATTGAAAATGCCAGAACTTATGCCAATCTTGAACCAAAAATCAGGGAGTTAGTAACATTCAGGGAATTTTGTGAAGCTAACAGGTAGGAAAGTCATAGGAAAGAAAAAAGACCTCAAAATCAAGATTTTAGAAGTAAAGTTAATAAAGTGACACTTCCAAATTTTGATGGATCAGAAAAACTTAGGGCACGCACATGGTTACAAAAATTGAATACCTATTTTACCCTTAGCCCAATGACGAAAGAAGATGCTCTTCAATTTGCAGTTCTGCACTTAGAAGGTACATCACATGATTGGTGGCATCATGGCCTTTTCACCCAAGGACACAAAAATATCACTTCCTATGAAGAATTTTCTCAAAAACTCGTTAAGAGATTTGATAGAACACATCCTCAAGAAAACTTTAAAAAATTAACTCAGCTAAGGCAACAAGGGACAGTAGAAGATTATATTAAAGAATTCCAAAGAATCTTTGTCCAAGTCACAAGAGTAGATGATGAACGCTTTACCTACTTGTTCATAGAAGGATTAAAAGATTCATTAAAAGGTCTAGTAAGTGCTTTAAAACATTTATCCTTAGATGACGCTTTTGAAATGGCATTGAGGTTGGAAGTCTCAAATATGAGCAACAAATTATGGAATAAACCTACTATTAAAAATTTAAAAAAAAGATAAATCCTACAAAAATTTCATTCCGACTAAGGAATGAGAAGAATTTACCAAGAACCGTGGGAGCCAAGCCATAACTACAAAAGAAACACTTGTAGAAATTGTGGAATAGATTGAGTACCCAGACAGAGATGTGGGAAGAAAGGTTGCATCCAAAGAATGGAAGAGGATGAAGAAGAAGAAAAGGTTAGCCAAAAGGAAAAATGCGACAAAAGCAATGAAGAAGAAATAGAGGGAGAAGAATATGGTGTAATAGCCACCATGACTCAACCCTCCAAAAATAGAGTCCTAAGAATTAGATGCACCCTTAATGGGCAGAAAGTCGTTGCACTGGTTGATAGTGGAGCATCCCATAACTACATTAATGAAAGACTGGTTACTAGAATGAAACTAAAAACTTACAAGTTCAAAGGTTTTACTACTGTTCAAGCCACATGATCATTGGTACATTGCACAAAGGTGATTCCACAACAAGAAATCACTTTAGGAAGAAATCACACCATCAGAGAAGACCTACATGTAGTTCCATTAGATATAGATATAATTTTGGATGGTCCATGGATATTCTCTCTAGGATATTTTAGGTTTGACCTTCCAAACCTAAAAATCCACTTTGAGCACAATGGGGAAGAAATAACATTTGAAGGAATACTGGATGATTCAACAAAATTGGTTTCATGCAAAAGAATAGAAAGAATACTACGACATGATCAAGGAGAATGGATTGCTCAATGTTTAGTATTAAATAAATCAATGCCACAGGAACCTGTCATCCATGTCGACATTGAACCTATCATTAAGAAACATCAAAGGGTGTTTGAAGAAATCCCACCAGGATTACTACCCAAGAGAGGATTTGAACACATTATAGAATTAGAAAAGGATGTTAAACCAGTGATCACCACCCCTTACCAAAATCCTCAAAAGTATAAGGATGAAATTGAAAAGGCCATTCAAGAACTCTTAGCAATGGGACACATTCAACCCAGCTCCAGTCCCTTTGCATCACCCATAGTGCTTGTGGAAAAGAAGAATGGGATAATGAGAATGTGTATAGATTATCAAGCCCTAAATAAGAAAACTATTAAAAATCATTATCCCATCCCTAGGGTGGATGAACTTATAGATGAACTACATGGAGCAGTATATTTTTCTAAAATTGATTTACGTTTAGGATACCATCAAATTAGAATGAGAAAGGAGGATGTTCCCAAGACAGCATTTAGATGTCATTACGGGCATTTTGAATTTCTAGTGCTACCTTTTGGCCTAACTAATGCCCCAGCTACTTTCCAATCATGTATGAATCACATATTTCGAAAGCAACTCAGGAAACTCCTCATTTTCTTTGATTATATACTTATTTATAGCAAATCATGGGCAGAACATCTCCAACACATCGATGAAGTCCTGAGTATATTGGAATATGAATCCATATTTGCCAAAGCATCAAAGTGTGAATTTGGATTAGAAGAAATTCTCTATATCGGTCATAAAATCAGTGCAAAAGGTGTAAGTGTGGATGAGGAAAAGATTAAAGCCATACGGGAATGGCCAAAACTCAAAACTCTAACCCAACTCAGAGGGTTCTTGGGCTTATGCAGCTATTACAGATGATTTGTGAAGAATTTTTCAAAAATGGCATCTCGTTTGACAGACTTGACAAAGAAGGGAAATTTTGGGTGGAATGAAGCAGCACAAAAGGCTTTTGAAGAATTAAAAGAAAGGATGAATTCTTGCCCAGTTTTAGCTATCCCAGATTTTACACAACCTTTTGAATTACAATGTGATGCTTTTGGTGAAGGAATCAAGGCTGTGCTGATGCAAAACAAACACCCTATTGCTTTTGAAAGTAGGAAACTTTCCAAGACAGAAAAACACTATTCAATTTATGATAAGGAAATGTTGGCTATCATGCACACATTGGAAAAATTCAGGCAGTACCTAGTATGTGGGAGGTTCAACATAAAAATAGATCATAATAGTCTGAGGTTCTTCATGAATCAAAAGGATCTTAATGATCACCAACAGAAATGGGTAAGTAAAATCCAAGCATACAATTTTGATATTGAATACGTCAAAGGCACCCACAATGTGGTAGCAGATGCTTTATCTAGGAAGGGCCAATTAAATGTACTTACTAGCATCACAGGTAATTGGAAAAATGAAATTATTGTAGAATATGCTAAAGATCCAAAAATCAATGAGATCATGGAAGGAAACATAACCAATGATGAAATTAAAATTGTGGAGGAACTCATACTTTATAAAGGAAGAATATTGCTTCCAGCGAATTCCAAAGTTAAAAGGAAGGTTATGAAGGATTATCATGACAACCCTTTGTCTGGTCACACTGGATTCTACAAAACTTACAAAAAAATAAGGGAAAGGTACTCTTGGAAAGGTATGAAGAAAGACATTATAAAGTATGTCCAAGAATGTATCGCATGTCAGAAAAATAAATATGAACAGAATTACCCAACTGCTTTATTACAACCATTGCATATTCCAGATCAAAAATTGGAGAGCATTTCCATGGATTTCATTACAGGCTTACCTAAGGTGCAAGAAAAAGACTCCATCATGGTAATAGTGGATAGGCTAACCAAATATGCACATTTCTTTCCCATATCCATACATTATAAAGCACCATAGATAGCAGAGTTATTGTTTAAAGAGGTTTTTAGATTACATGGATTACCAAAGAATATCATTAGTGACAAAGATAGAAAATTTCTCAGTTTGTTTTGGAAGGAACTTTTTAAATTGGCAGGAACTGAATTAACTCCCAACACCAGCTATCATCCACAAATAGATGGACAAACTCAAATTGTTAACAAATGGATAGAAGGCTTTCTCAAAAACTATGTGATAGGACAACAAAATGCATGGATCAAATGGTTGTACTTGGGGGAATATTGGTATAACAATACCCATCACATGTTAATCGGTATGAGTCCATTTAAAGCATTATATGGATATGAGGCCACTACATTTGGAGATCTGATCAATCAAAAAAGTAGAGTACCTAGAGCCAAAGATTTCATCCAACAAAATATTGACATCATGAAAACTCTCAAAGATAACCTCCACCATGCTCAGAATCAACAGAAGTTATATGCTGATCAGAAACGAATAGAAAGATCATTCCAAAGTGGAGATTTAGTATTTTTGAGATTACAACCCTACAAATAATCTTCCCTCAAACCCAGTGGAATAGAGAAATTGAAACCACATTTCTATGGACAATACAGAGTTCTAAGGAGGATAGGAGAAGTAGCATACGAAATAGAGTTGCCTGAAAATAGCAAGATCCATAATGTTTTTCATGCATCTAGACTAAAAAAGGCCCTCGAAAAACATATAGATCCTTGTGGTGAACTACCACCATTAGATAGTGAGGGGAAGCTTATATTGGAACTTGAGATTATTCTTGACAGGCGTGATCGGAGACTAAGAAATCGAAGTATTCCAAAATACTTAGTAAAGTGGAGAAACCTTTCCAGAGAAGATGCTTCATGGGTTGGAGAAGAAGTCATTTCTCAGTCAGCATTGCTTGGGGACAAGAAAAATTAGGAAGGGGGGACTGTGATGAACCTGGATTAATATGTTTTTCCCTATCACAATATATTATGTATTAAGCTCAAATATTTACAAAATTGATATAATCAATTTACTACTTTAAATAGAACTATTTTGAATTGTTTCGATTAAATGGCATACAAGTTGTAATAAATATTAAATCCATAATCTCCAGGTTACATATAGACATTCACAATAAAAATATATTACTATACACTAAACTTTCCATTTATATTAACCTTATTATTAAAAATATCATCTATATTCAATAAGTTTCATTTGATTATTATATACACTCTTTGAAAGAAACCCTAATCAATTAAATTGTCATTAATTTTGACAACTTGCATATGATTATAAAATGCTTAAAGTGTAATGCATTGAATTATACAAATATTAAAAACAAGCTATTCGGTCACGACTTTACATACGTGACTATCAAACAATTTACATATATCCATCATTAGGGTTAGGTTTTAGGGAGGATATAGCAGTGGAATTCGATATACATAATCAAGCATTAAAGGAAGGAAATAATATTACAAGCCGCATACATGCTCGGCACAGTACACGAAGTCCCCGCGATCACTGAACACTCTACACAGTTTTCCACGATATCGTGGATTTATATCTATAGGTATGATGCCAAATATGTGATTGCACAGTATTACATTGTAAATTAAACATTATTATTGAAAATTGTTAATAAATAATAGTATGTGCCACTCGCACCGCAAGTTGGTCATTTATGCATTACGTAACAGTTTGAAGTTTCTTCACCTATCAATTTAAACAGATTAAGATAATCTGGAAATATGCATGACATAAAATCATATCAATAGAAATATTTAAAACATATGCTTACATATACATATATATACATATATATATATATATATATATATATATATATATACATATATATATATATATATATGTATATGTATATATGTATGTATGTATGTATGTATGTATGTATGTATGTATGTATGTATATGCATACAAAATTATCAATATTTCATGTAGTAATAATATGGAAATAATTATGATAATAAAAGATATTGTTACATTATATAGTCTTAGAATTTATTATTAAATGTATTTTCAACTATAATCTAGGAAGCTTTCTCTCACCTGAGCTATGATATCTTCAGATAGGGAGTGGGTGGAGTAAATTCGAGCACCTGACGGTATCCTCCAGGGAGCCGCTTGTAGCTTGTTTCATGCGCCCTTTGCACCGTCAATCTACCATCTCCAAATAGTCATAACCAGAAGAGAGAAGATTGCTTGGCACTATAGAATGAAACTTACTAAATAGATTAAAATAATAAAATGATAATACTCAACTCCTCAAATGTTGAATAATTAAGGATCCAAGGCATGTTTAATCTAAATGACTTCCTAACTTGTACTAAATTTGAACATCAGGTCAAAGGTTTTAAAAAGGGCTCATTACAATTTATTATCGGATAAAAGTTGATGGGAAAATCGGAGTATGCATTTGATGTGATTTATGGCATGTGGGAGGAGTTGGAGTACCTCCTAAGATTTCCTAGATATCAATGACATTGAATATGCCACTTCCTTTATTAATATTGTAGATATCTAACGCCTGGAGATAAGAAAGTTGGAGTTTGCAATGGTGTGAGAAGAATGAAGGTGACTTTCTCTATAGACTTTAATCAACAAATGAAATCTTTCAAGGGCCCTACAAGTAGAGAACATGTCAAGGGACTATTGAGAATTAAAATGGAGGAAATGGTTTAAGCAATTATTGGGGTTCTAGGTGACTAGTTTCAGGAGAGGAAGGTTAAGAGACACACAAATATGGATATTATAGCATTATTTGTGGTGTGGGGCCTAGAATGGAATGAGAGCACCCAGGAGTTTGGGAGAATAGTGTGTGCTCTCATTAAAGACGGTTTACTTGGTGGTCTCAATTTGATATTAGAGTGGGCTATTCCAAGGATAGGAGTTGATCTAAGTAAGTGTTTCAAAGATGAAGAAGAAGGGTGACACTTCGATTATATCCCTTTTTTGCATTGGAAGGCAAAGGTTGATAAGCCTCCCATGTTCAAGAATGTTACCATGTACTAGGAGACAGTAAAGATTGAGTTGGAAAGGCATGAGACAATTGCAAATGAAGGTATAGGAGAGTTTTTAGGAAATTTTCCTCATTGAAGCTGAAGTCACCATGGTAGGAGGGCCCTTGCATTAGATAATTGAAATGGGTTTTGGGGATTCCTTTTATGAGGCATTTTTGAACATTTCACAGGCCATGCATTAGCATTTTAATTATCAGGCAGGCTTACTAGTTGAGGTGAAGTTGATGAAGCTGGAATTATGGTTTTGTAGGTCTTTAAATACACTAGTAACCGGATCCTGTAATTGAAGGATGACGAAGACCTGGTAATAACACATTGTCGAGTTAATTTAGGTTTTTTTATAGCACTATAGGTATATTTCAATGGGCATATTTGTATATGATATTGCTATTTATGGCCTTTGACTCTCTAGAACATAATGTAGATAGGTGTTTATGATCTTTATGTTGATAGTATTGAGGTAGGAGTAGTTGTTAATGGATTAAGTTGTATATAAATTGCAGTTTCAAGTAGTGTTTATAGTATGTAATGAACTATGGGAGATGATGTATCCTTTTTTCATACACTAATAAGAATACCTATTACCAACCAAAAAAATAGCATTTACATAATTTAATAATAAAAATAACACCTAGGTTATTTTACACTTATAAAATAAAAAATAACATAAATTAATAAATAATTTATTGTGATTATTAAAATATATTAATAATTATTACTTATAAGTTATAGTTAATTTAATTGATAATTTTTTTTTTTTTAAAGATTATTACTTAAATTTACTTTTATTTGTATTATTTTGTAATTTTAATTTATTAATATATTATTTAATTATACATGATCAATAAGACTATATATGATATATTATTGTATTTTATATTATATTATATAATGAAGTTTTATAATTTATATCATTTTATACCTTATATGTTAAAATAGCATTTACATAATTTAATAATAAAAATAACACCTAGATTTTTTACACTTATGACATTAAAAAAAATAACATAAATTAATAAATATCATTATTGCGATTATTTTGTGCTGCACCCGATTCCTGCAATCTAATAAAAATAAAAAAATAAAAAATTATTGCGATTATTAAAATATAAGATGAAGTGTATCCTTAATTAATTCATGTCTATAATGATGTAGAGAATAATGGCATAATGGTACAATATTAAAATAACTTTAAAAATGTCTATAATGCTGTCAGGAATAATGGAGACATTAAAATAACTTTCAAAAAAATTCAATTTTTTTAATTCCTCAAAAAACGTATATGAGACATCAATTGATTTGGCCAATGATCTAGATGTAAGAAAAATATTTTTTATGAATTATAAATTTAAAAATATGACATTTATACCATAGAAAATGTGTAATTTTTAACAAAATGCAAATTTCATTTAACTTTGATTGGTAGGAAAAATGATTTTAATCATTAGTTAACATGAAGAATCCATAAAAAGACACAAAAGTACTTAGCCTATGACAAGTACTAAAAACACATCCAATAAGTTTAGTTGATGGCTAATAATTTTCATTTTAAACTAAAATAGTTGATTCTAAAATTATGCATTCTAAAAGCATCAAATTTATTGAAATATTTAGATCAAAAGATTCTCTTAATATCTAAGAATCATATTGATTCACATAAAATAAAAAATTCGACAATTTAAATCAATTATAATGAAATATAGGGTTAATTTAGTTTTAAAGTTTGAAGATAATGTGTGTATCTATTTTTGTGTTTTTTTCAATCACCTTGTTGTGGATTTTCTTAGAGTAGCCAAATATTCTTAAGTATATGTTTGGTACTTTATTTATAGTTTAAATTATCTTTATTATTGAAATGAACAATTTTAATAGATTTGATAGATTTTATTTTATTTCTCTTTATAACTATTATTTTTAAGAATGATTCTAAAATTATTTCAGTTGGAGTGGATGATTTTTGTTTATCACTGATTATGGTTAACAATTTTATAGGGAGACAAATCCATGATGCCATATGGGTGGCTCGAGAGAGTACTCATGCTATCAAAATAAAGAAATTCTTAGATAATGATAGAGAAATTGACTATATATTTGGCTATTGTCAGTTAATTATGTTTTTGTTTATAGATGGTGATTTTTATAATGGGTAATGTGATTTTCATCTCTTATGTCATTTTAACCAATGGCTTTACCTTATATTTTCAAGATCTTTGAGATGTTTAAGATAGGGTTGCCCACTATCCCCCTCTATTCTTGTTGAGTGTTAAAGGTTTCAATCAAGCTTTATCAAAGACTAGAAGCAAATTGATTTAACTATCGAAGTATTCAAAATGGAAAAATTATTTATATTATCCACTTACATTTTATTGATAAGATGTTTTCTTATGTGATAACAATTCTAGGAGAGATCTTTCAAAGTTAAATGAAATAATTGACTCATTATGGCTATTAAAATGGTGATTACTATTACAAATACTTTCATTCCATTAGGTTGTAAGAATTTGATTGGCAAAGGTGGATTTTCTAAAACTTGACATCTCAAAAACCTATGATAATGTGAAGTAGGATTTTATGTTAAAGTGTTACCTAGAATGGGATTTAATGAAAGGTTTGTTAGCTAATCATAGAATGTATTGGTATTGTCAATTATTTTTTCCTTTTCTATGGTATTAATAGGGGTCTTTTTTGTTGTTGAGAAAGAGATTAGGCAAGAAGAGCCTCTCTCCCCATATTTTTTCATTATAGAAGTGGAGGTGATTGGTAAGAATCTCATCAACATAATTCATGTATGCAAGGGATAAATGTTTCTTCCACCCTTCCCCCCTTAGTTTTACAAAAATTTGTGTATGATACTATTTTTTTTGGGAAAAGATATAAGTGGAGGCTATGACATGGAAGACTTCTGTTAAAAACTATGCTAGGTTGTTAGGCCAACGTATCAGCTATGAAATAAGTATCATTTATTTATTTGATTCCTGTAGATAAGGATCAAGAATATCCTAAGTTGGCAAAGTGTTATCCTCCCTAGTACATACTTGGACCTTCCCCTCACTATCAAAGATGTCATCCCAACCTATTGGAACACTATTTTACAATGAATGCAAAAGAAATTGATAATTTAGAAAAGCAAGAAATTTTTAATAATCTAAGGAAACTTCAATTATTCAAAGCCTCCCTTCAAGATGTTCCTACTTACTTTTAATTCATCTTTATATCTCACAATCTATGGATGGGAAATTAGAAAGACTCCAATATTCCTTTCTATTGACTCGAAGGGATGAAAATAAAAGATTAGTTCTATTCAATTGGGATATGGTGTATAAGCCTAGACATTTTGGTAGTTTGGGGATCAGAAAAGTTATTATGTTCAGTAGAGCCCTTATTTTTGAGTTAAGTTGGAAGATCATTCTAGAGAATATTGAATGGAGTTCCAAATTATGAGGATGATGTTAGAGTAATAAGGTATTTTCTTATTAGTTAAATTATTTTGATTTCATTATTAAGTTACTTATTATCTCTATCCTACTTAAGCTAAACATTAGGAATATAATAGTTAATAATTTTATTAATTACTATAATGTAACTTAGGTTAGTTACCTCTTAGGGTTTTGATCTCTTTTTATAAGGATTGGTCTCTATTTTTAGTTTAGAATATTCATATACTTTTTGGCTCAATTGTAATTTCTCTTTTTATGCACAACAAGAATTCGTCCTCTTTCATGGATCTCTTAATTCAAGCCTCCATAAATTTTCTTCTCTCTTTTAGTGATAGGTGTTTACATGCGAGTGATTTTTAGGAGCTGTAGGTTGAGCATTCCTCAACTTTAACATGGAATCAAAGCTATAGACTTTCATACTCCTATTCTCTTCATGAGAATTTTGGCCTTGGTTTTCATATCTATATTTTTTTCAGAGGATTTTTTATTAGATCTAGGGGGACTTTTTTTTTCATCACTTTGAGCCTAAATAGACATCACCGTTGAGCTCAAAGTGTCCAAAAATCCCCCATTTTCATTAAAAAAAAATGGTCCATTTTGGACAAAGTTGCAATCTATAGCAAAAAAATTGCCCAATATCATAAGACCTTGAGCACCAATACCGAGGCAACAATTATTTTTTGTAAAAAAATTAGTAACAATAAAAATAAAAACAAGTGTAGCATTTTTTAATAAACGCATGCCTTTTTACTTTTATTAAAGACTTGCATGTTTTTCTAAAAATATTGCAAGGAGGCCTTTTTTTTTTTAAAGATGCATGTCAAAGATTTTTCTAAATCCCTGTGGTCTTGTACCAACACATGTCTATTGCAATGTTGCCTCAGTTTTGCCCCCCACGCTGACAATACTACTAGCTTCGTTCACAATTAGACCTGCGGTTTTAACCTGGTGCAGTTATTTTCTGGCATTCTTCCTTTGAAGGCCTACCATACTTTGATTAGACACATCTGACATAGGCATCGTCTGCCATCCACACGAAATATATGCACTTTGTGTACTCCCTCTCATGTTTGTACTTTGTACCTTGTTATATTTTGATCCGAGAGATACATATTACTCATGTTATTTTTACATGTTGAAATGACCTGAGGGTCAAATGTTATACTTTGATTTCCAGTATCATAGATGTTAGATTACTATGTTGTTCAATTAATCATATTTGCATGATGATGCCATTTTGAGATTATAGTACATTTTATGATGATATATGGTTATCTAGTATTTGGATATCTCTGATTTGTTTATATGTGGATTTAATGGTATGGTTATTTACTTCATTCTTGCTTTGTTATGCCTTATGTGAATGTGAGTGATGTAAATGGATTATTTTAGTATAATAGAATAAATGGTAAAATAGGTTATTTAATGCATTCATGGCTTCGTCTATGATATTATATGCAATTACACTTGATCGTGTGTTTTAGTGTGGAAGAGTTATATCTCCAATAGTGGCACATGGAGTTAATGATTCAACTATTCATATTTTACCAATGTCGTCCCTATATGGTTGATGTATCTTATTTAAATGTTTAAATTAAACCTTCCAGTGATTTGATAAATTCAGACTCATTTGCATTATGTAATTAGACCTGTGAACATGTCTGTGCATTTAGAGGTTTGCATTGTCACAAAATTGCTAAGGAATTCTATGATTTTGGTTTAAGGGTTTTTAGGCTTTATTCCTATTGATTTTAATTTCTGGCAGCTTTTCCATAGATGGATTCCAACTACTTGGAATAGCCTATTTTCATTTGGTTTGATCTAGGGTTTAGCTAGCCTTCCTGATTATTTACCCTAATTGATTATTCACTCGAAAAGTGAATAAGTATGCAAAGAGGAAATTAATTCCTCACTTCTCACTTTTTGGAATTACAAATTTGAGAGCTTTTTCCAAAATCCTCTTCTCAAGGATTGTGTCTCTGTTCATTGTGAGAGCTACAAGCGTGGGATCTTTGCGAGATCGGTCTCATTGGATCCAACTCAGGGAGACCTTGCTTTATCGCAACTTTCAGCAACTTCTGTGGGATATTTATTTTATCTAGCTAATTCTCATTTTAGCCCTCTTGCCTATCAAGTAGGCTCTCCCATTTTTGTGTTTCAGCTCTATTTCTACTTCTATTTCTAGTAGTCATGTGTTAGTAGGCTGAGAACTAGTGTTTTCCTCCATTTTTTATTGCTATTTCTGCTGGATTAGATGAATATGAATGTTTTCCTATTTTTTGGGATGAGGGTTTGGGGTTTCACACCATTATGCTAGCCATTTGTGCATACAGTGTCTAAACTAGAAATTTATTGGATTTTTGTGGCTTTTGTGCCCAAAGACCAAATGGGTTTTATTTTCAAAGTTTTTGAGTTTTGTGGTTTTTACCTCGATTTGTGTGTGGCCTAGTTTTCTCATGTTTTCTTGGCATGATGTTGGTCGTGGACATGGATTATCCATAGGATGTCAATTAGACCATTGTTTCACTTTTATGTTGCATTGGGATGCATGTCGCATCTATCCTCCCAAGCTTGAATTCATTTGAGTGTTATTTTCTACTTGTGTTCTCATCTAGCCCTTGCGTTATGATCTTCATGATGGTGGTGCACCACACATGAGCACATGCGTGTGGGTTTTTTCAGGTAACTTTCTAGGCCCAAAATCCTAATTATATTACAAAGAGTATGTGCATTTTGGGTTGGGTTGGGAATATGCATGCCTACGGGCACTCATCATGTGATGAGTATGGGTATGTAGGGTAGCATCAAGGGGGGCTTCTCTATTGTAGCCTGGTGATTATTGTGCCCAAAGGGTTTGCATGAAGAATTTTTTTAATTAAGTGATAACTAAATAAATTAATTGGGTAATCAATGAAAGATAATAAAAAGTTAAGTGAGCACCTGATTCAGTTTGAGGACACTTGTTATGTAAGCACTCGGTTAAGTCTGAGGACACAGGATTGTGCTCCTTCCCAGAGAAGTAGAGCTGCCACCACTAGCTTGGGCTACTTGATGCCAAGTTACTTACCCTCTAGTGAGCCTCGATATAGTGACCCATAGAGTGTCTAACCAGGACCTGATCCACTTGCATTGTCTCATGATCTTGGTTGCAAACCTCTTTACTATCTAGTGTGAGTGTTAGCCATGGATGTTTGCTTAATGTGTGTTAATGGTTGGATCATTATCTCCATGAGCATGGTAGGAGTGGACCTATAGGTTCCACATGGTTGGGAGGTGTAGCTACCCACACCACTATTGAGGACTGATGTATAGAGATGGTCTATTTCCAGTGTGACCGATGCTTGATGTTCAAGTGGTATTTCAATTTATCCGGAGTATGTTTCCTTGTGATTTATGCTTTCATTGGAATGCTTGGATATCATGGTTAGATGATGTTAGTTTAATTGACTCATTCCTATATTATGATGTTTAGCATATATGATTAGATGATGTGACTTTCTTAGTTGGAGTACCTATTGCTTATTGGTTATGCACGGGAATGGCTAGGGCCTTCGAGGTCCCATGATGCTATTATGGTTGGGAGGAACCGTGCATGATTTTTTTTGTTTTGGTACTTTGCGATGTCGCTTTCAGTACGTTCCTTTACTGTTATGTTTTAGATGGTTAGATACAGTTTTGTCTTGCAGTTATTATGTTCAAGTGTCCAAGCGTCAACTTGTAGATCTAATACTCACTAGTGTGGAGGTTCTAACTCTTGTTGTATCCCTTTGATGATTCTTGTATCATTTCTTTCTTTTTTCTAAGTGACAATGTTCTAGTACTGAGTGATACTTCTAAAGTATCACACATCCAAAGAAGGAATATCGTGTGATACTAGAAAGTATCACATGCCTTAAGGCGAAATGTCATGCAATACTAGAAAGTATCACACACCCATTAGAGAAATGTCGTACGACATTGGAAGTGTGTCACATGCCCTTTTAAACTTTAATGCCCAATCCCTGAAAGTATTGCACGACTTCTTGAGAAAAGTCATACAATACTGGAAAGTATTTCCCGTGTTATTTTAAAATGTCACATGGTTTTTTTAGGAAACCTATTCAAGTGACCAATGGGTACATTTTGTCTCTATCAAAAGTTTTTTAGATTTGTTTGGTATACCCTTTGCAGAGTTGTTGAGCTTGTTGGTTTGACTTTTCAAATTTAGAGCGTTTTGGATTTGAGTGTGTTTTGTAACTTCTATAAGTTGTCATTTTTGGTCAGTAGTGGCATTTGGAGATCTATTGCTATTTGGATGTTTTTTTACTCTTCTATTGTGATCTTTGTGATCCTTATATGTTGATTGTCGTGTGTGTTGGTGTTTTTCAACTATTGAACAACAAAGGCTCAATACCAAGATAATAATACTCACATAATCTAAGGGTTAGCTACTTCCTATCAACAATTATGTGTGTAAACCATTTGGATCCAACTTCAACAAAACCAACACTAGCTTTCTACTCTTTAGGCTCTACCGAACCAAGGTGAGTATACCTAAAGGATGATTCAGAATGAATGTTATTGTATGTCACTTTTATTAGTTTCATTCTGATTCTCATCTTCTATCCCTAACATATATATAACTTATTCATTACTTGACACTTTCAGATGATATGCACCCCTTATAAACATATTTGGTCACAATTCTTCTTCGATTTGCAAGCATTTCCAACAATATTAGCTACCTACAGTCTTAAAGTTACATGCAAAAAAGTGCTAACCACCCTTGAAACTCTTCAAATAGTAAAATAAAGTTGATTTTGATTTTAAACTTGATGCTTACTCATGATCTACCTATCCATAGACTAGATTAATTAGATCAATGCCTATTCCATTGGGATTCAGAGTCTACTCCAATTTATAGATCTAATTTGTTGCATTACAACAAATATTATCAGCAATTCTTATTGGAATTCATTCTTATAGAAATCCTTTCTACTACCATAGCAATCCCATCAAATTCACTAAAGCCTTTACTTAATTCATTGAATTAATAGCAATAATGAATTGACAAACAACCTAAGTGAATTGCATTCAATTGGACAAGCTTTACTTCACACAATATCAAAATAACAAGATAATAACAATGGAGACAAAATTCAGCAAGAATAGATATGGGAATGGTTCAATTTTGTATTAATTTTCCTTGAAAATTTTATACAGTTGTAATAAAACTCAGAATGGCACTAGAAAATAGACACAAGGATCATGTAACATCAATGTATTCTTAGAAAATTTGCAAAGAAGATACATCATAAAGTTTGCATACATCAAACTAGACTGAACCATACTCAATATAGAATCAAATTGTATTAGAAATCGGACCCTTCTCTAGCCTTGGAATCTCACTTATATAGTATGGGATGCAACAAGCTTCAGGCATAGAGAACTGATAGGTGTCCATTTACAAAAGGTATTTACACTTTGCAAATAGTCACAAAAGGACAAAAACTTTGTGTAATAGAAAGTTAATACATCAAGTAATTCTTTGGTAGGCCCCATTTCTATTACATCTTCACAAGCTATTGGTTCTTTGGTTGGCCACTACTATTCTGGATCTTCGACATATGTAGCTACTATATTGGCCGATGATGAATCTTATTGTGATACTTCAAAATCAATTTCTACCCGAGGGTTTTCACTATTTTCATCATGAACTAACAAAACTACTTTTAATCTTGTTTGTTCCTCTATCATGTCCACATCCTGGGCGTCCAAACCTATAACTGAAATTGATTGCTGACCTTTATCCTTGTCCTCTCTCTGATTTGGTGAGCTTATATCAACAATCTACACTTCATCCTTCTACACCTCATCATCATCTATTTCAACTTATTCCAACTATTCATTAGGAGCAATATCTACCATCCACTTGTCAAAAAGTGTGTCATTTGGCCAATCAAATTGCAAAATATCTAGTTGCTTCTTAAGCACGTACTCACTTCCCTATTAATACTAACAAAATATTGTTTTAAAGAATCAAAGAATAATTTGACCTTCACCAACTCCTCTGTCGTGGTGGCCCACCAAGCATGCCCTTTCTCATTGATGATTTTAGTCATTCTTAAATAGAATAAGTCATCCAATTCCTTAGCCCATTCATCTTTATTCTTTAATTTATTCTTTATATCTAAAGCACGAGGGAATAAATCAAATTTCTCACTCTTATACTTGCTTAGATAAGAAACAACCTTCAACTATAATGCAATTCTTCTGTCATCAAAATCTGATAGATCATGAGCAACATCAAATATTTTTTCAAAAGACCTTATAATAGAGTAACATAAAAAAGTAATTTATTTTCTTCTCTTTCCCCACTGATTGACAATGGGCTTCAATGTCTCTTCATGAGCTTTCATCTCTTCCCATATGCTTATTACTTTTTCTAATTGATCATAAAACAATGGCCATTTGATTTTATCTGCCAGATACATGAGAGCCTTTCTCAGTTTATCTTCATATTGTACATTTAGCTCTACATGTAATGCCTACAATTTTCTCTTTTCTTCTTCAAAGTCTTCAGCAGTATAATATTGTGGCCTTTGTGGGTATCTAGAATTTTTATGAGAGGAGTGGATTTAAAAGCTTCCACTAGAGGGCGAGGATATGTAATTCTTGGCCTGGAAGACCTCCCCATTACCTTATTTTCAAGTTCAATTCTTTTTTGAACTTCTTTATTATAGGCCTCCAAAACTCTCTCATACTTAGTTTGTAGTTCAAACATTTTCTTTTCTTCATTTTCTACAGTGGCCAAAACAAATTGAGATGTTCCAACACCCATGTAAGCTACCTACACATGGGAGGTATCTACTACTCTTCTTATAATTATATTTCCCATTAAACCAAAGTCATCTGGCTGTGATGAAACAACCGTTGATCCCTTCCTTAATGACCAAATAACCAAAGCGGTCCGATCCTCACTGAAAGTAGTACCTGTGAATTCTTTCTTATTTTGGTCTTGTAAGTCCAATTTATTTGAAATAGAATTAAAAATCAAAGCATCAGATGTATCCCAATTGGGTAGTAATAAAATATTTGATGCTTTTACCATCTACCTCCCCTCTTCAAGAGTTATACTTTGGAATTCTTGCATCATCTTTTCTTTTACCTGATTTTGCAAGGCTACCTCCTCCAGCTCTGGATGCTCTGTTCTTAACTTATTACATCTTTCTTCAAATTTTCCTATGTTTTTTCTCCATGCGAACTAGTGGAAAGATCTAGACTAAACAAAACTATCATCCTACAAAAATTGTTGACTAGCTTGCTCTATTATAGGGTCTAATTCCCTTCCTTTCAAATCTGCAACTATCAACTCTAGGTTTGGCATAGGATGCTTTGGGGGGTTTCCTTCATCTATTTTTGCCTAGGTAATGAAATTTCCTCCTTGGGACCCCAATTGTTCAATTTTCTCCCCAGTGAGTTGTTCCTCTTCAATCCTCAAAGGGGATTGGGAAGCTGAATATTCCTTAATGTGAGGACCTTGATCTTTTGTTAATTTTTTGCCTCTTAGGGGAGGGCTCAGGAGGTCTCTCTTCCCAGACAACACTAGTGGATCCAATTATTTGTTTGCCTTTGTGCATAGTGGTCTTCTTATTTTGAATGATAGTGTACCCTGGCCTTTTCTAGATAGTCAATTGTCTTGCCCCTAGATTGGGAGTGAATCCCAATCTCCTCATCACTTCCTTAGCTTTATCTAGAAAAGAATTAATAAAAATTTTCTTTTTCTCATTCATAGCTTCCATTGCTTCAGGGAAAGTAATCATGAGCTTATTTATTCTATCTACCTTTGTGATGGCATTACCTAGAGGACTATAATTCTCATCAAAACAATGAATGAAATCCAAAACTCTTGAGAATACTCTCCATTTTTCTTTCTTTGTTTTTTGTTCTTGCAAGGAGAACTCATTTCTTATTATATCTTCAAGAAAATATGATTCATCATCAATCTTGCCAAGCTTGACCTTTGTGCCCAATGGCCAACTTATAGAATCCCTAAGTATCACAAAAATGGGGATAAGAAATAGCCATCTTATACTGATCTAATACTTTATGCAAAGAAAGCCAACCCCCTTTGGTGATTACAAATTGGTGGGCTACAGTGCAAGTGGGGAATATTGACCCTCTAATCCTCCTTGCTGCCAAAAAAAATTAGCCACTCCTACCTTTAAAGGCACTTGGTACGATAACACATGGGGAGTACCTCTGAAACCATAAATCCTAATGACAATTGAGACTAAATATGGGATGATGTCTCCCCAATTATGTGAAACTTTCAAACCAATAGGATTGTCTAGGGGCCTAATAAGACTTGCCAATGCCTTGGGTACTCTGGGATTGCCACTTAATAATAAGCACTTCAATTTTGAAGCAAAGTACCTATCAAACCTAACAAAACTAGCTTTTTCTGCTTCCCAGGTCATATCTGCACTCCATAACTAGACTGGAAGTGCTTTCCCATCTTGTTCTCTATTTAATTTCATTTCCTTACTAAAATATGTTACTCCCTTGAACAAAAACATATGCATTAACAAAGAATAGTGACCAAAAATCTTCTCCACCTTGCCCTTTGCAATCCCAACTAGGCCATTATGAATTTCTTCTTCTAAATAGGAGGCAAAATAAAAAATAATGTCCACACCAAAAGAGGAAATCTAAGTGATCATGTACATAAAACCTATGAGCATAAACTCCTCTTCATCTTCACCAAAAACTCTACATAGAGTTATGTATGCCTCCACAACCCTGGTATTTAAATATGCCCTTTTGAAGGGTTCCCTGGAGGATGTTGTTATTGCTAGAAAAATTTCAATTTTGCCTATATGTGCCCTTAATGCACCCTGCCAGACTGCATCCTTCTTTGACATATATTCCTTTTCTAATTCTTTTAGGTCAATGGGCACATGATAGTCTGTCAGAGGCCCTAAATCAAATACCTGTCGAATTTCCTCTAGGCTAATTGTGATTAGTATTTCACTATAAATCCTTCTCACCACTCTAATTTTTGGATCATAATTTTTTGCAATAGCTTCAAGGAGGTCTTGATCCATAAAAACACTTGGAACAACTAACTTTCCTAAATCAAATTCCAAATATTGGCATGTGGGGCAAATAAATTTCTTTCTAAAAACCATTTCTTGAATAGAGAAATACTAGTTTGAGAAGTTTTGGCATCTTGGACTCAATTTCCCTTATCATATAACCCATCTGCAATTTTGAGTCTAGTGTTTAACAAAATTAACTTTTTAACTTGCACAGTTTTAATGGTAGATTTAGGGAGCAATTCAAGCAGGTCATCATGAATATTTCTAGCCAAGTAATCCTCCTACCTAGAGAACACCTTCTTTAGAAGCATACTGGATATACTTTACAGAAACTAAGATTGCTTACAAAGGTTACATTATTTGGGACTTAATGATTTTCTTGCTTGCTCTATAATCTGGCAATGTCTCACGAACAAAGGGGAAACTGCTTCACATTCTGATCAATCTCAACACAAATTTTCACTAATTTATTTTGTTCAGAAAGCTAAAATCTTGTTTGCATGAGATGAAAATGGTGAGATCTTCTACAATACACTCTATTTTTTGCTTGCACATGAAGCTTTCAATCCTCATAAATGAACTATAAGGGAAACAAAGTGGCACCATCTTCTATATTTAAATTCAAACCATTGATCTCAGAAAATCCTATGATTCAAGAGCAAAAATAAGGATGACTCATTTTCCACTTGACATGCTGACAATCAAACCAATGAAAATTCTCCACTTGTACCATTTCTTCACTGCTGGCATTTCCAACTAGACCCACTAATCCTTGAGGATACATGTCAATCGCTATCTTGCTATACATAAAGAGTGAGCATATTGCCTATGCGATATAGCAATGATATAGTGACAACCATTGATTTCATCTTGATCGAGCAGGGGACATTTGATTCATTACTTAATACAAATATGGTGGGCCCGCTATCCATTTGCTTTACTCACTATATCGTTATCCTTAAACCTTGAGCAACTCTCCATAGTGATGAAGTGACAGCCGTAGATCTGAGTTTAATCTTAAGGCAAGGAAACTGCATTACATCCATATAATTGTGGTGGGTCCCTTGGTCACCATGTCATGTTGGGTAAATAGTGTACAAATTCTCATAGCAACTCGGTGATGATTGTTGATCTAATCTTGATCCAACGATCACAATCTTTCATCTGACTTCTAACTTGGGCATGGGTCTATGTTATTGATGACATGGGAATATCCTGTCAAGCTAGCATGTAACTTAATATTTGAATCCTAGCTATAACACCATGTAATTTGGGTCCCACTGTATGCACATTTTCAGGCTAGGTGTTATGTTGCTAATGGAAAGTTGCAAAGATTTTTTGGTTGCAACATAGCGACCTTTGGTGTTCTCAAAACTTCTGGTGCATACATGTGTCTAGCAGGATGCCACCACGTCTAGAAGATTGTGTGATTCATGTCTGACAAAGTAGATGTTTGGGACCCACCTCTTGGAATTTTTGTTGCATATTTATTTTACATCAAGGCACTATGTCTCTAACAATGGGATTCTTTCATTTTCTAATTGTGACATAGCGACCTCTTTTAAGGCTTTAAAGATTCTGGTGCCAAGAAATTTTTTCTAGTTTCACCATCATTACCACAATCAATGATTTTGACAAAGAAATAAAATCACATGACCAATATTAATGACAGGAATTTTGGCACCCGTCTGTTTCATAATCTCCCGTCTTTCTCACTTTTTGGCTAGCTGCTATGTTGCTACCGACGAGATCTATTTTTTTTGGTCACGACATAGTGACCTCATGAATACAGTTGAAATTCAGTGCTGGGACAACCTCTATGTTTCAAACATGATTACAATAATGAATACCTTTGACACAATTGTTGGATAATGTTGTCCTTAATGTCACACAAATGTCATATCAGTTATTAGTCTCAGCCAACCGAGCTCACTCGGTCATCGAAGAAAAAGAGGCAGATAGTGTCAACCGAGCTCACTCGGTCATCGAAGAAAATGAAGCAGTCAGTATTAACCAAGCTTACTCGGTCATCAAAGAAAATAAAGCAGACAAGTGTTAACCGAGCTTACTCGGTCATCAAAGAAAAGAAGGCAGACAAGTGTTAACCGATCTCACTCGGTCATCAAAGAAAATAAGGCAAACAAGTGTTAACTGAGCTCACTCGGCTATCGAAGAAAATGAGGCATACAGTGTTAACCGAGATCACTCGGTCAACAAAAGGAATTTGGCAAAAACAGTTTCCACCGAGCTCACTCGGTCATCTATGAAAACTCAGTACTTACCGAGTTCTCCCAGCGATTGAAGGGTTGTCACGAAATTCACTGTATTAACTGAGCTCAGTCGGTTAACACAAGAATTATTTTATGAACAGTATTAACCGAGCAGGGTCGGCCAGTAAAGGGATTTGTTAGTTTATAATTTTAAATTATTTCTAGCCAACTATTGTATTTGTTTGATTATTGGTCAGTGATTTGAGCCGACTAAGATAATCTGAAAGGACTCAAGATTGTAAATCAAAGGAGAAGTGTGAAAAAGTTATGAATGTGTATTATAGTGTGAAATGAAAAGGCGAATGTTGAGAAAAGTCTGATGAAGGATCAGATGCGTTGAAGGAGCTGAAAAGTTGTATTTGATTAGTAAGGATTCGGTCAAGAATAACAGAGATCTGTAATCAACAAAGATAAGTTGCATATTGTATCAGATCACTTCATTGTTGCTTTCTAACCATTGTAAGAGTGAACTCAAAATCTCTTAACAGAGTTGGTTTAACAGCCATTCTATAAATCCTCTAGCAAGGTGACAGTTCAGTTGAATTGTTCTAAAGACCTC
The DNA here is from genome assembly GCA_028749045.1 of Cupressus sempervirens. Taxonomy (NCBI): domain Eukaryota; kingdom Viridiplantae; phylum Streptophyta; class Pinopsida; order Cupressales; family Cupressaceae; genus Cupressus; species Cupressus sempervirens. The sequence continues at coordinate 658,318,077 of CM053793.1, forward strand.
TAGCAAGGCCACTCCTAACAGGGTGATTAAATCCTCTAATAGGGTCACACCTAATAGTGTGTTTTGTAACCTTTAACAGGGTTGGATCCTAACAAGGCTCACTTCAGAAGAGTTAAAAAAAGTAACTAGTTACATTAGTGATTTTTCCCATATTGGGTTTCCACGTTAAATCTGGTGTCTCTAGTGTTCATGATTGCTGAATTGTTTTTGGTTATCAGTTCTTAACAATTATTATTATTTGTTGCATTATCAAGTTTCAAGATCAAGCTTTTAGACATCTAAGGGACTGTGAAATGTTTTTTTGGTAACTGATTCACCCCCTCCCCATCTCAGTTACTCCATTCTCATTTCCAACAACAATAATAAAAGCACACATCCATAATATCACTTTGGACTTTCATGGTCACCAAAATTTTCAAAGGCCACCAACTCCTATACTTTTCGTTAAGGCACTATGTCGTTACCGACGGGATGTAAATTTTTTTCAATCGTGACATAGCGACTCATCAAAAAAATTGGATTTTGATGACGCCACTTGCACTCCATTACATTTGGTCCCTTTTCCAAGTCTAACAATTCTGACATGAAGCACGTGACTAAAACCTTTTGAAACAATGCAATTTTTTGGTCACCACACCTCCACTCCATGACACCACCAGTCAATTTCATAGTAGTCACTATGTCGCTATCATTAAAACACTTGCATCTTCACATAGTGATGATGCAATAGCCATAGATCTTATAAAGATCAGACGGTGTGAAATAAAAAGGGAAAAGGCACTTGGGGGCACGAAATATTTAAACGGGTCAAGGAATATTCAAAATTTGAAAAGCTTTGCACCTAAATAAATTCAAAAAGAACACAAGACTTAGGGCTTAATAGGTTTTTATTTAGCTTATTAAAATTGCAAGGCTAAAGAACCAAAAACCCTAGTACGAAAACAATAGATTCAATTCTAATTTTTTATTCGTCAAGACTAGAAAAAATTACTTTGTAAAAAATCAGACCAACAATGTGCATCCATACTTACTTTTAATAATATATATCTTGGCTTTTATTTATCCTTGTTTCAAGGATCTCCAAGCGGGGCATTACACTTTGTCATGTAGCTAGAGAAGTCTAGTGGCTAGGGCCTTCGAGGTCTCATGATGCTATTATGGTTGGGAGGAACGGTGCATGAGTTTTGTTGTTTTGGTACATTTTGATGTTGCTTTCAGTATGTTCCTTTACTACTATGTTTTAAATGGTTAGATGAAGTTCCATCTTGCATTTATTGTATTCGAGTATACAAGCCCCAACTTGTGGATCTAGTACTCCCTGGTATGGAGGTTCTAACTCTTGTTGTATCCCTTTGATGATTCTATTGGAAATATATATGATAGGCTAAGTTACTAAGAGGGGAGGGGTGAATCAGTAACCAATAAAACTTAATACTTATTTACCAATTAATCCTTCATGTGTATTCTCATCTAATTGCATGCATAAGAAACTAAGAACATTCATAACACTTTAGACACACAATATGGTGATCTAGAAACCTTCCAAATAGAAAGTAAAACTAGGGTGAGGATGATACCCACAAGCTTTAGTAGTGTAGTATAAATTTGTCTTGTTAAGGCTTACAATGATCACTTCTAATGATCTGCCTTGTTAGGAGCAATAAGGACTACTAGGTCCACCTTACAAAAGGATTTACAAACATACGATGAATTATGCACTTGGTAAAGAGATTTACAAAAGACTATTAAGTCTACCTTGTGAAAGGATTTAGTTGATCCACCTGTGAGGATGAAATAGTGGTTGGTCTCTGATCTACAACTTGGTTTGTTGAATGAGATTCCTTTGAGTGTAATGATCACCTTTTTGTGATAGATAAATCTTTGTTGCTCCTTATACTAAAATAGGCTTTGTACTTCACACTTCTAATCTTCTCTACTTTCTACATTACTTTCATACTTCTATTGGATGTGATGCAATACATTACATATATACCAATCCAAATTACAATTCAAAAAAGTTGGCTACAATACAAGTTTACACAAATTTGACCCAACTACAGGAACTTGGGTTCTGAAGACTAGCTCAGTGAGGTTCTGATACTCGACATCCACTATCAATGCTTGTCATCATCATGCACTCGGTAGACATAGAAGCTTAGTCCATACTAATCACTTCCAAGTAGTTTTGAACTTAGTCTACACGGGTGACTCGGTGAATACTGTGAACTCAACATATAAACTAAATCACTTGATTTACACTATATAGCTCAGTCAATGCTATCACTATGAGCTTAGTATAAACTAAATCACTTGGTTAACACTGACTGACTCGATCAACACTGGATTCACATTAAAAAAATTGCAAACTTGGTAAGCACTGCACAACTCAGTTTGCATTGAGAAACTTGGTAAACACTAAGATGCTTGGTTTACACTGCTGATCACCATCCTAGTAGAAATTTCTTAGTGAAAACTTAATACTATTCCTTGAATTTGGTAGCAACTGTAGAACTCGGTAAATCCTGAAATGCTTTGTTAACACTGTTAACTATACAATACACTCAGAAGATACTAACTGTCTAAATAAGTGTGTGTCACTAATAACAAACTTGACTACAATGTCAATAGATTCTTGTATCATTTTTATTTTTTCTAAGTAACAGTGTTCTAGCACTGAGTGATACTTATAGAGTATTGCATGTCCAAAGAAAGAATATTGTGTGATATCGAAAAGTATCGCATGCCTTAAGGCAAAATATCGTGCGATACTAGAAAGTATCATATGCCCATTGGAGAAGTGTTGTATGACATTGAAAGAGTGTTACGTGCTTTTAAAATTTATCACCTAGTCCTTGAAAGTATCACACGACTCCTTGAGAAAACTCATATGATACTAGAAACTGTTGCCCATGTTGTTTGAAAATGTCACACAGTATTGTTAGGAAACCTATTTGGGAAACCAAGGGGTACTTTTTTTCTCTACCAAAATTTTTGAGATGTGTTTGGAATACCTTTTGTAGAATTCTTGAGCTTGTTGGTTTGACTTTTCAAATTTAGAGCATTTTGGATTCGAGTGCATTTTGTGACTTCTGTAAGTTTTTATTTTTGGTCAGTAGTGGCATTTGGAGATCCGTTGGTGTTTGGATGTTTGTTTAGTCTTATGTTATGATCTTTGTGATCATTTTATGTTGATTTTTGTGTATATCCATACTTTTTTTTTAAATATATATCTTGGCTTTTATTTATCTTTGTTCCAAAGATCTCCAGGTGAGGCATTACATCTGGTATCAGAGCCCATGTTGCAACATTGGGATCTCTATGTTATGCTTCCACTATGTTTTGTTTTAGTGTGTCTATTGTTATCTTATGTTTATTATTTTGATATCTTGTTGTGGTTTATGCTCATGACTCTTATGGTTATGGCATGTGATTTTGACCTTATCTTGTTGCTCCATAGTGATGCCTCCTACATGTAGACCTGGTGGTCAGGGTGGTAACTGACAAGTTATTAACAAAGAAGAACACCATGAGGAGGAACATCACAATGGTGAGGGAGAACATGGTAACAATGATCATGGTGTCATTGTGGCATTGATGTCTTTTCTACAAGAAGTCATAGCTCAGTTGGGACCTCATGTAGAGGAAAAATGATGTGACCATGGTTAGGAAGATGGATCTTGTCATGCAAATTCCCACATGTTTAAGCATAGAGAGGAGGAGCATGAATGTTCTTGTACACCACCTGGTGGTCAAAGGCACCATCAAGGTGGAAAGAACCACGATGATGAATATTTCATCCATTTGGACATTATGAAGACTCTTCAGCAGTCCAAACCACCATTCTATGATGGCAAGGGAGGTGGCCTCAGGGTAGAGACTTGGTTATTGGACATGGAGAATTATTTTACCATGTACCCATATGAAACCAATCTGAAGGATTGTTGTGCAATTATGCAACTAAGGGACCATACATCCATTTGGTGGAATATATAGGGGCAAAAACTCTAGATTAGCATCACAGATCTCACCTAGGAGATCTTTGAGGAGAGGTTTCATGAGAGATTCCTATCTCCTTAGTTTAGAGAGTTTTTTGGTAATGAGTTCCATGAGATCAGACAAGGGAACATGTTAGTGGACTAGTATGAGATCAAATTCTTCAAGCTTAGGTAGTAGTCATGCTACAATCATGATGAGATACTCCTTACTCAGCATTTTATCTTAGGTTTGAAGGACTCCCTTATTAGAGAGGTCCACATATACAAACCTAGGACACTTATTCTTGCTACAGAGAAGGCATGAATTGAAAAGAGTAATTTGGCTAGGGATTTTAGTCGTAAATTAGGTTCTTAGAACCATATTATATGGAACTTAAGGCAGGATGCATAGTTTACTCAGTCCTTAGGGAAGGGCTAAATGTAGTCAACACCATCTTATGGTGGTCAATGTTGTATGAATCAAAAGGGCATTGGTCTAAAGGTGGATAGAATCCAAGTGCCTCAAGGAAGAAGGGAGATGACCAAAGCCATGGCTAGAAATCCTAGCAGGATCGCCCTCCTCAAAGTAGTTAGTAGAACTCTAGTAAGGGAAGTGCACCTTATTCTAGTGCTACTCAGGGTGGATGTGGAGCCAATTATAACTTTCTAGGAGAATGCTTTTCTTGTGGCTAGCTTGTCCATAAAGCATGGAAATTTCCTATTAAATTTTCTATTTGACCTTGTAGAGGTGCAGCCAGATTAGAGCCTACTATGGGAGATTCTAGTAGAAATCATTGACTATTTGCAATGGTTGATAATCATCAAGCTTAGCACCAGGGTACTATATTCAAGGCTATAGGTACGTTACATGGTATTTCATCTTTAGTATTATTTGACTCAGGTGCTTCAAATTATTTTATTTCACCATCTCTTCTTCAATGATGTAGGCTAGTGGCAGTATGTTAGTTCAATAGGTGGCAGGTTAAGTTAGCCATAGGATCCAAAGTGGTTGTAGACTCCTTGGTTAGTGGTTGTAGTTTGAACTTGGGCACCTTCACCACTACAATGGATCTTTGTATCCTACCTCTAGGATCGTATGACATTGTGGTGGGCATGGATTGGTTAGCTACCCATTAGGTGAATGGAGATTACTATCATAAGTCAGTACAGTGTATCTATGACATAGGTGGATAGGTGGAACTTTTAGGGGTCCAAAGACCAGTCTTACATTGGATGATCTCAGCTAACTAGCTAAAGTGGAGCATGCAAAAGGGATGTCATATGTTTTTAGTCTCAGTTAGTGATCTTGAGGAGATTGAGAGCTATATATGGTGGCACTTGATGATCACCCACTCCTTTGTCAGTATGTAGATGTGTTTCTTGATGAGATAATAGGTATGCCACTATAGCATGACATTGATTTTTTGATTGATCTTATACCCAGAGTAAAGCTGATTTCATGAGCTCCTTATTGCATGACTACTTAGGAGTTGAGTGATCTCAAATTTCAATTGTAGGAATTGTTGGCCAAGGGTCATATTCATCCTAGTGTATCCTTGTAAGGTGCACCAATCATCTTTGTGAAGAAGAAAGATGGATCATTGTATTTATGCTTTGACTACCGGCAGTTGAATAAAGTAACGGTGAAGAACCAATACCCTTTTTTGAGGATAGACGACTTGTTTGATCAAATGAAGGTAGCACAAGTGTTCTCAAAGATTGATCTTAAGGTAGGATACCATTGGCTTCATATTTAGGAGGCCAACATTCATCTGACAACTTTTTGTACTCAATATGGGCATTATGAGTTCACAATTGTACCCTTTGGGTTAACCAATACACCATCAATATTCATGAGCTTGATGAATGGAGTATTTCACATGTACCTTGATTGGTGTGTCATTATATTCTTGGATGACATATTGATCTATTCTAAGACTATTGAGGAGCATGAGGTCCATTTATGCCAAGTGTTGCAATGTTTGAGAGATCATTAGTTGTATGGAAACTTGGGTAAGTGTGGATTCTTCAAGTCAGAGATGAAGTATTTGAGGCATATCATCACTAGTGATGGTATTGTAGTGGATTCAAAGAAAATTTGAGCTATCATAGATTGGTCAGTACCTACTAATGTTTTTGAGGTTCATAGTTTCATGGGATTGGCGAGTTATTACCATCGCTTCATGAAGGATTTCTCACATGTAGCTCATCTCATCACTTCTCTCTAGTGGAAAGGAAAGAGGTATGTTTGGTTAGACCAGTGTGAGGTAGCTTTTAATGCTCTTGAGGAGTGTTTGACCAGTGCACCAGTTCTTGTAGTGCCTAATCTTGTAGGAAATTTCATGGTTTGCACATATGCTTCATTGGAAGGTGTGGGTGTGGTGTTGATGCAGGATGGCCATGTGATTACATATGAGTCTAGAAAAATCAAGGACCATGAGATTAATTACCCCACTCATGATTTGGAATTTGGGGCCATGGTGTATGCACTCATGCATTGGAGACATTTTGTAATGCCCCACTTGGAGATCCTTGGAAACAAGGATAAATATAAGTCAAGATAAATTTTTTTGAACAAGTATGAATGCACATGGCATACAACATATGAGGATCACAAAGATTAGAACAATAGACTAACCAAACATCCTAACACCAATGGATCTCCAAATGCCACTATTAACCAAAATGACTAACAATGGAAGATGCAAAACTAAACTCAAATCAAAACATTTAGAATTCAAAATGCGACACCAAAGTATTGAAGAATACCTAAGAGGGTACCCAAAAAACTTCCCAAAAATTTTGGGTCAAACTAAAAAGTGCCCACTATCCAACCAGACAAGTTTTTGCAAATACAAGGCGATACTTTAAATCAGGATTGGGAAATACTTTCCAATATCGTATGACCTTTCTCAAAAAGGGGTGTGACATTTTCAAGGCTTGGGTGACACTTCTCTCGAGGGTGTGCAATACATTACAAGTATTATATGAAACTTCATCAATGGGGTTGTGATACTTAAGAGTATTGCACAGCATTTCTCTAAGGGGCATATGATACAATTAGGGAATGCATGATAGAACTCTAATGGGCATGTGACACTTTATTGTATCGCACCATGCTAACACATGGTTGCCCAAGAAATGTAAAAAAACTCCTAAGGAAAAACTAAAGAGACAAATAGAGTTTAGAACCTCCACACTAGGGAGTACTAGATCCACAATTCAAGGCATAAACACTCAGACACAATACTAAATGACGGAAACACCATATAACAATTAGTGAAGGGAAAGTACAGAAGGAAACATCGCAGTGTACAAAAACAACATCACAATAACTAAAATAACATCATAATGTACAGTACAACCAAACTAAGTATGTGGTTCCTCCCAACCATAATAGCATCATAAGACCATCGTGGGCCCTATCCATCCCCCTACACGTAACATCCCAAGCTACCGATCATATCGTCAGTACTATCATATAAGGACATCACCACTAAAACATGCTACAACATAAGCATAAGGAAGCCTAAGATGCTAGAAGTAAAGCATAAGATAATCCTACAAATATAGATAACATCATCTATCATATGCTAATCATCATAATAAGGAAATGCATTAATCAATAATACCATATAAACATGATATACAAGCATTCCAATGAAAGCATAAATAATAAGAAAGCAACTCTGGAACCCAAAGTACCAAGTGAAAAACATCTAGCAATGGTCACACTAGGACAATAGACTATCTTTGTACACTAGTCCCTAGTAGTAGTATAGGTAGCTATGCCTCCCAACCATGTGAAAACCACAAGCCCACTCCTATCGTGCTAATGGAGATAATGATCCAACCACAAACACACACAAAGAAAACATCTATGCCTAACACACATGGTAGACAATATGATGATTGAAAATAAGAACATAGACAATGCATAAACTATAGGTCCTGGTCAAACACTCAATGGGCTACTAAGTAGAGGTTGACATCATGGAGAGTCACTCGGTATCGACAAGCCCAAGCTTAGATCTATGCAGACTCAATTTCCCAATGGAAGGCTCACACATTGAAGCATTATTTTATTATCTTAAATTTTATTACCACCTAGTGTTTTATTTAGTTATCACTTACTTAAACCTTCCTCTACCAACCCTATGGCATCATGACATTAGGATATGAGATAGAAGCCCCCTCCATATGCTACCCTACCCTAACCATACTCATCCAATGACGAGTTCCCATAGGTAGGAAAATTCCCAACCCAACCCCAATGATCACAACTTATAGAAGTACCATGGAAGATCGAGCCTTGCAAGTCACTTGAAAAATGTATGTGAACATACTTGTGTGTGGCACACCACCATAACAAAGATCAATATAGGGACTAGATGAGAACACAAGTAGAAAGTCACTCAACTAAAAACAAACTCGAGAGGATAGATGTGATATGCATCCTAATGCAACATAAAAAGTGCAACAGTGGTTTGACTGACATCCAAACAGATCATCCAAGTCCATGACCAACATCATGCCAAGAAAACCTAAGAAAATAGGGTTACACGCAAATGAGGTAAAAACCCCAAAAATTGGGAAACTTCAAAATTAAAACCCATTCGATCTTTGGGCACAAAAACTCCAAAAATCCAATAATATTCAGGATCGAAAATTGTATGCAAAAATGGCCAACATAACAATGCAAAACACCAAACTTTATCCCAAAAATAGGGAAAATGTTCATACCTGACCAAACAGGCAGAACCAACAAATAGAAATGGAGGGGAACACTAGTTCTTAGCCTCCTAACAAACTGCTACCAGAAATCGAAGGTGAAACAAAGAAGAGATAAGAAAACTAGAAAACCCTACCTATCAAAAAAAGGGGCAAAAACTAAAACTAGCCTGATAAAATAAATAACCTGTCGATATTGTCAAAAGAAACGGCAAAGCAAGGTCTCCCCAAGACGGATCCAATGAGACTAATCTCACAAAAATCTTATGCTCATAGCTCTTAGAATAAACAAAAATCCAATCTTTCAAAAAGAGCATTTCTATAAAAGCTCTTCCAATTTCTAAATTGTAAAATTGAAAAGTGAGAAAACAAATCACTTTTTCAACACTTATTCACTTTTTGAGTGAATAGTCAATTAGGGAAAATAGCCAGTTAGACTAGCTAAACTCTAAATCGATCCAAACAAAAATAGGTTATTCCTCATAGTGAGAATTCACCTAAGGAAAAGCTTCTAGAAATTAAATTCAAGAATATTTAAAGCCCAAAATTCCAAAATCATAGAAAATCACTTAACAACTTTCATGACAATGTGAACCTCTAAATGCACAGACACACTCATTGGTCTAATAACATAATGTAGATGAGGTCAAATTTAATAATCACTAAAAGGTTTGATTTAAAAAATTAAATAAGGATGCATCGACCATACAGGGACGACATTGGTAAAATATTAATAGTTGAATCACTAACTCCATGTGCCACTACCAGGGATATAATTTCTACACTATAAAACACATGATCAAGTGCAGTTTCATATAATATCATAGCCAAAGCAATAATGCATTAAATACCTAATTACTCCATTTACATCACTCACATTCGCATAAAGCATAAAGATACAAGAATGAAGTAAATCACCATAGCATAAAATCCATCACATAACATAATCAAAAAATATGTCCAAATACCAAATAATCAGATATCATCATAGATCTACTATCATCTCAAAAATGGAATCAACATGAAAATATGATAAACTAAATAGCATACAATAAAACATCTATGATACTAAATCAAAGTATAACTTCTAACCCTTGGGTCATTTTAAAGTACATATAATAAGAGTATCAAGTATCTCTTGAATAAAAAATAGGCAAGATACAAATTGTAAACACAAGAGGCACTACAAATTTCCTTTTGGGACATAGGTTTGAGTTGCATAGTGATCATAGCGATCATATCTTTACTCGACCAAATTTGAATGTATGACATCATTGTTGGATGGAGTTCCTATGTGAATACATGACTTTGATGTTCATTATATTAAAGGGAAAGAGAATGTCATCACGGATACCTTGAGTAGGAGGCAACATGAGATATCAATCTTGTCATTGGGAGTGGATTTGTGAAGCCATATCTTGGAGGCTTTTCCTAGTGACACATGGTATCAGGAGGTGAGAGTGGAGATCAAGTCTGGACGTACCCTTGAGGGGAGGTTTTTCAATTACTTTCTTGAGTTCAATGGTCTACTGAGACACTTGGGCATATTTATGTACCATTGGTTGGTTATCTTCATACTTTTGTTTTGTCGAAAGCACATCATGCATCATATTCCACACATCTTAGTGTCAAGAAGATGAATGTCAATCATAAATAGTTATGCTTTTGGGTAGGGATGAGATTTGATGTTGCTGATTTCATTTCTTGATGTCTTAAGTGCCAAAGAGTGAAGGTAGATCATCAGCATCTAGAGGGTCTTTTGTAGCTACATGCTATTCCAGAGTGGAAATGGGATATAATATCTATTGATTTATCATGGGGTTGCCTATGTCATTACGATGACATGATTGCATTATGTTGATAGTGGACAAGTTGTCCAAGGTAGCACATTTTTCACCCATGTGGACATCCTACACCTTTTCTTCTATAGTGCATCTTTTCATGGAGGATATGGTTCATTTGCATGGGATCCCTTGTCAGATTATGTTGGATAGAGATCCAGTGTTTAACTCAGCACTATGAATGTCTCTCCAACATGCTTTGGGCACACAGCTCAATTTTAGTTCAGCTTATCACCCAAAGATCGCTGGTTAGACCAAGAGAGTGAACCAAGTTCTGGAAGACATGCTTCACATGTATGTGATGGACAGGTAGGTGAAGTGGGAGGATATTTATACCTTGTTGAGTTTGCTTATATCAACAAGTATCATAGTTCTCTTGGCATGTCACATTTTCAAGCCTTGTACCGTAGACTATTTCATACCCCCTTGAGTTGGAATCATTGGAGGAATGAGTTCTTATAGGTCCAGAGATGCTTTAGGATATGGTGTAGCAAGTTGTTCATATTAGAGAGCATTTGGTTATTGCTTAGGATAGGTAGAAATATACAAATTCCCATAGGTTGGATCATCACTTTTTTGTTGGTGACAAGGTGTTTTTGAGAGTATGTCCAAGGAAGAGCCCCATCTATTATGGGAAAGGCTCTAAGTTTGTGCCACATTTTGTCAAACTATTTGAGATCCTTGAGAGGATCGATCATGTTTCTTATTGACTAGCATTGTCACCTAGTCTATCATGCATCCATGATGTTTTCCATGTTTCTATTTTGAGATAGTATATTCTCGATGTAACCCATGTTCTTGATTGGGATTCCTTGTAGGTGGAGGATAGGCAACTTTCTTTGGAGCCCATTTATATCCTTAAACATCAGAGACTAACTTTGAGAGGTTGGGACATAGAGCAGGTAAGGGTCCAGTGGGACCTGAGCAATAAGACTTCTACTACTTAGGAAGATGCTACACGGTTGAGAGATTTGTACCCCTATCTTTTTGCAGGCTTCCAAGAGTGAGCCTATGCCTAGTGGGGGAGGATGTAGTGCCTCTTGTGTTTGCAATCTATACCTTGTTATATTTTGATCTGAGAGATACTTATTACTCATGTTATTTTTACATGTTGAGATGACTTGAGGGTTGGATGTTATACTTTGATTTCTAGTATCATAGATGTTACATTACTATGTTATTCAGTTGATCATATTTGCATGATGATGCCATTTTGAGATAACAGTACATTTTATGATGATATCTGGTTATCTAGTATTTGGACATATCTCTAATTTGGCTATATGTGGATTTAATGCTATGGTTATTTACTTCATTCTTGCTTTGGTATGCCTTATGCAAACATGAGTGATGTAAATGGATTATTTTAGTATAATAGAATAAATGGTTCAATTAGGTTATTTAATGCATTTATTGCTTTGGCTATGATATTATATGCAATTGCACTTGATCATGTGTTTTAGTGTACTGGAGTTAAATCTGTTGTAGTGACACAGAGTTAATGATTTAGCTATTCATATTTTACCAATGTCATCCTCATATGGTCAGTGTATCTTATTTAAACATTTAAATTAAACCTTCTAATGATTTGATAAATCCAGACCCATTTACATTATGTGATTAGACCCATGAACATGTTTGTGCATTTAGATGTTCGCACTGTTGTGAAATTGTTAAGGAATTTTGTGATTTTGGTTTAAGGGTTTTTGGGCTTTATTATTATTGATTTTAATTTTTGGTAGCTTTTTCATAGATGGATTCAAATTACTTGGAATATCCTATTTTTATTTACATTGATTCGAGGTTTAGCTAGTTTTCCTAGTTATTCACCCTAATCAATTATTCACTCAAAAGTGAATAAGTATCCAAAGAGGAAATTAATTCCTCACTTCTCACTTTTGGAAATTACAAATTTGAGAGCTTTTTCCAAAATCCTCTTCTAGAGGATTGCATCTCTGCTTGTTGTGAGAGCTACGAGTCTGGGATCTTCACAAGATTGGTCTCATTGGATCCAGCTCAGGAAGACTTTGCTTTGCCACAACTTTCAATAGCTTCCACAGGATATTTATTTTATCTGGCTGATTCCTATTTTAGCCCTTTTGACTATTAGGTATGGCTCTCTCATTTTTGTGTTTCAGCTCCATTTCTACTTTTTTTATAGTAGTCGTGTGTTAGGAGGTTGAGAACTAGTGGTCCCCTCCATTTCTAATTGCTAGTTCTACCTAGTTGGATGGGTATGAACATTTTCCTATTTTTTGGGATGAGGGCTCAGGGCACTATTATGCTAGTCATTTTTGCATACGATGTCTGAACCTAAATTTTATTATATTTTCATGGATTTTATGCCCAAAGACCAAATGGGTTTTATTTTTAAAGTTTTGGGGTATTTACCTCGATTTGTGAGCCACCCAGTTTTCTCAACTTTTCTTGGCATGATAATGGTCATAGACCTAGATCATCTGTAGGATGTCAATTAGACCATTGTTGCACTTTTATGTTGCATTGGGATGTGTGGCACATCCATCCTCCCAAGCTTGTATTCGGCTGAGTGTTATTTTCTATTTGTGTTCTCATCTAGTCCTTGTGCTATGATCTTTGTGATGGTGATGCACCACACACGTGCACATGCCTGTGCATTTTTCAGGTGACTTGCTAGGCCCAAACTCATAGTTGTATTATAGAGAGTATGTGCATTTGGATTTGGGTTGGGAATATGCATGCCTAAAGGCATTCATTTTGTGATGAGTATGGGTATGTAGGGTATCATGGAGGGGGCTTCTCTCTTGTAGCCTAGTGATTATTGTGCCCAAAGGGTTGGCATGAAGAATTTTTTTAATTAATTGATAACTAAGTAAATTAACTAGGTAATCAATGAAAGATAATAAAAATTTAAGTGAGCACCCAATTCAGTTTGAGGACACTTGTTATTTGAGCACCTAGTTAAGTCTGAGGACATGGGATTGTGCTCCTTCTGAAGGAAGTAGAGCTACCACCACTAGCTTGGGTTGCTTGATGCCAAGTTACTTACCCTCTAGTAAGCCCCTGTATAGTGGCCCATAGAATATCTAACCAACACCTGATCCACTTGCATTGCCTCATGATCTTGGTTTCATTCCTCTTTATTGTTTGGTGTGAGTGTTAGCCATGGATGTTTTCTTTATGTGTGTTTGTGCTTATGTCCATTAGCATGACACGCATGGACCTATGGGTTCTACATGGTTGGGAGGCATAGCTACCCACACTACTATTGCAAACCGGTGTATAGAGACTATCTATTTCTAGTGTGACCAATGCTTGATGTTCATGTGGTATTTCAATTTGTCCGGAGTATGTTTCCTTTTGATTTATGCTTTCATTGGAATGCTTGGATATCATGGTTAGATGATGTTAGTTTAGTTGATGCATTCCTATATTATGATGTTTAGCATATGATTAGATGATGTGATTTTCTTAGTTGGAGTATCTGTTGCTTATTGGTTTAGCATGTTAGATTTTTTATTCTTATAATATTATTACATTTTAGTAGTGACATGCTCATAAGACAGCTCTGATTATCTAGTTGGTAGTTTGGGATGTTACACATGGTCAATGGATAGGGCCTTTGAGGTCTCATGATGTTATTATGGTTGGCAGGATTTGCACATGATTTTTGTTATTTTGGTACATTGTGATGTTGCTTTCAGTATGTTCCTTTACTACTATGTTTTAGATGGTTAGATGCAACTTTTTCTTGCAGATATTGTGTTCGAGTGTCCAAGCCTCGACTTGTGGATCCAGTACTCCCTGGTGTGGAGGTTCTAACTCTTTTTTTATCCCTTTGATGATTCTTGTATCATTTCTTTCTTTTTCTGAGTGACAATGTTCTAGCACCGAGTGATACTTATAAAGTATCGCACGTCCAAAGAAGGAATATCATATGATACTAGAAAGTATTGCATGCCTTAAGGAAAAATGTTGTACAATACTAGAAAGTATCACATGCCTATTAGAGAAATGTCATGTGACATTGGAAGAGTGTTGCACACCCTTTTAAACTTTATCGCCTGATCCTTGGAAGTATTGCATGACTTCTTGAGAAAAGTTGTATGATACTAGAAAGTATCACCTATGTCATTTGAAAATGTTGCACAGTTTTGTTAAGAAACCTATTCAAGTGACTAGTGGGTACTTTTTGTCTTGACTAAAAGGTTTTGAGATGTGTTTGGGATACCCTTTGTGGAGTTCTTGAGCTTGTTGGTTTGACTTTTGGAATTTGGAGCATTTCATATTCGAATGCATTTTGTGACTTTTGTAGGTTGTCATTTTTGGTCAGTAGTGGCATTTGGAGATCTGTTGGTGTTTGGATGTTTGTTTAGTCTTCCATTATGATCTTTGTGATCCTTGTATGTTAATTTTCATGTGCATCCATACTCTTTTTTTTAAAAATATCTTGGCTTCTATTTATCCTTTTTCCAAGGATCTCCAGGTGGGGCATTACATTTCGTCATGTGGCCAGAGAAGTCTGATGGCCCTATTTGTTCAACCAGCTAGTCTATCCTTGCCACATGGAGAGTTTCAAGACCATAAATTTTGTTGACAATTAAATTTTTTTTGAAAGGTGGATTTTGGCTTTAAAAAGCAATTTCATGGGCTTAAGTCATTTTTTATGTGTTTTGACAGTTTCAATTTTTGGGTAGTAGTTTGAGTGTCTACAGGTAGTTTCCTATTATCTCCAGTGGTTTTTTTGATGTCTAAGGAGCTTCCTCACCTTATAGGAAGTTTTTTGGGCTATGGAAATAGTTTTTTTTGCCACCAGACATAATTTTCGGGCTCCAACCAATTTTTCCTAGCAAACTAGACATTTTTTCTGGTAGTTGTTTCTAGTGGAGGAATTATTTTCCAGTTACTTGTCTTCTTTTTATGTTGACATCCATTTGACCATCAAATTTGGGCTTATCATCTACTAATGTCAACATTGCATCAACATGCCTTCAAGTCCTTCTAGATTTGTTTGAACCTACCTTTAGTTTTTTGCTAATATCTCAAGCATCCAAACTTTATTTTTTGCAAATGAGATATCATCAGATAGCTTGTTTTGATGTTCTTTCCAGTGATGCTAGTTGTTTTTCTAGGTTTTGTTCCAAGTACATTCTATTTAATTTTTAATATTTTTATACTCTAGTGGATATCTTAGTTGTTTCAAGTTTGGAGATCAGTTTTGTTGCATGGGATGACTTATCTTGGGCTATACTTTCTTTTTTAGCAACCTTATGTCTCCACTAATCTTTGTTGACATCTTTTGTAATATTTTTTTGCAAATGCAGTGAGATAAAATGTACTCAATTACATTATGGGATCTTTCACATATTTGTGTCTTGTTGTACTTGTACTACATTATAAAGTGTCATGGAGGGTTTCATGTTGGCAATTTTTATTATCTTTCTTTGTCAAGTGAGTGTTCCTTCCATGACATTAGCCTCTTGATTTGTTAGTGGTATGTCCTTTATAGGTGTTAGTACTTCTTTTGCACTCTCAATGTTTTTGGTTCTTCATTTTTTAGGAGTTAATGCATTCAATTTTAATGTACTTGTCTTACCTCTTAGTATTATAGGTGGTTTTGTTGGTTCTAATGCTTTCTAGGTTCGATGCAATGAGCTATGTATTCAATATTTGTTCTTATGTACTTCATGATTGCTATGGTTGGGTACTTGTGCATTTTGGTGAGATGAATCACTTATTGTGTGGACATTCTTTCAGTCCTATTTTTGGAGGCCATGAGGATATCTTCCATCTTTTATTGATTAGCTCTTTAGAATTAGTCTTCTCTACCTAGTCAGGTTCTATTCAATGGAGGTTCTTTAGATCAATAGTTTAACAGAGTTTGCAGCTTCATGCTTTAATGGTGTTCTTCATGTTCTTCATCTCTTATTGGAGTTGAGTTTTTCCCATATAGTTTTCTCTATTTCTCCTCTTTACATTAAAAATCTCTTGTACTTGTGTACTTGATCAGGCCTTTGTTGTCAGGACCCATTTTCACTTTACTGTAGCAGTAGTTTCTAGGTTTTAGCTACTCCCTAAGTTTATCTGAAGGGGGTTGTTAGAGTAATAAGGCATTTTTTAATTAATTAAATTATTTTTATTTAATTATTTAGTCACTTATTATCTTTATTTTACTTAAGCTAAACATTAGGAATATAATAATTAATTATTTTATTAATTATTATAATGTAACCTAGGTTACTTACCTTTGAGGGTTTTGATCTCCTTTTATAAAGATTGGTCTCTCTTTGTAATTCAGAACTTTCCTAAACTTTTTGAATCAATTGTGATTTCTCTTTTTTTCACATTAAGAATGTCTCCTCTTTTATGTAACTCTGGATTCAAACCTCAAGCTTTGCTTCTCTCTTTTTGTGACAAGTGTTTGCATGCAAGTGATTCTTGGGAGCTATGAGTTGAGCTTTCTCAACTTCAATAGATGAAATACTTTAACTATAATAGATTCCATAAAGTCCTCAATACCCCTGGTATCCCCACTAGATCTAAATTTTGGAACAATATCTCAAAGTACAAAAATACACTTCAATCAAGATTAATGTGGCAACCTAGTGAGGATACAAGGATTAGATTTTGTGAATATGTTTAGAGGCATGGGGGTAAATTAGATTCTAATTTGAGCCTAGGTGGTTGACGAATTGAACTAAAAGACTCATTAGCACATAAACCATGACACTGATATAATTACATAATTAAATTGATTCCATAGAATAATCTCAATACATGACATCCATTGTATGAGCTCTAAGGTATGCTAGAATAGTCCAAGTACACATAAACTTGTAAAATCCACAAGGATATCAACATACAATATAAAATAATTAAATACATCAAGGAAAAAAAAACATGTCTTCAATTATGATGCGCATGAATAAACAAATACATCATGGAATCCTCTAGCACTAGAACAAATTGTCAAAAACTTATATGGCAAGAAAATCCTCTACCACCTGACCTTGTAAACATAAATGGTCTACTCTCACCATGCTAAGGAGATAACATTAGGTTCTTTTCAAATTTCAATCTACAAGATACATCGAGATAACTAAGTATGGGGATCCTGAAAGCTTTCTACACAATGATTCTACAAACACAATAAAGTTAATAACTCTGATTTTCTAGAGGCAACAACACATGCAAAAAATTGACAATGTATATGAGGAAGTGTCATCATACAAATAAACTCTAAAGTAACCCAACAATCTCACTAGACCCCATCCCCTAGTGACTCTATGCAATATTAGTAATCCTAATGTATGGACAAGGTTACTATGTAAGACCTTGGTCAAGCATCTTCTCCCACTCTCATCTAAGCTTTTGCAAGCACTCAAGGCATGGGTGAGGCACATATATTTTTAATTCACTTTAAACCCCATTAATTTTTTTTTAATCATTCAATTAAGTGACCTACAATGAGCTCACATGGTTGTCCACATAGTGAGCCAACCCACATTGTGAGTCACTCCCCCTCTGCACACCTAGATTACCTACTCTAGGTCCATGATTCAAGAGATCATATCAAAGTATAAAAAAAGTTAATGATAAATTTTGTTTTTGTAGTAACCAAATAGAAGTCCCTACAAGGTTCCCAAAACAAAACATCACAAAGGAATTTCAATTAGTTCACTTAACATGCACCTAACAAAGTAGGTTGGGATTAATGATCTAAGACATGAAAGTCAGAATAAAACATGCAGATGAAGACATAACATCAAAAAATAAATAATTCCAAGCCTTTGCTTTACTTTCTAATTAGTTTTCTAAACCCCCAAGTAGCAAAAAGTAATTTATCAAAAGTTAGCTAAGCAAACACAATCAATTTGTTTACCTAAATATTCACATAAACATACAAAACTACCATGTATACAAATACTACTACTTATTAAATGTTGATAATGACTCTATTTTAAGACAAATATCAATTCCCCAACAAAATATAATTTCACTAAACTATCACATTAATTATAAATATTTAATAAAAATATTTATCAAATAACCCCTTTTATTAAAAACTCTATTTAAATAAAATGTAGTACTAGAAATGTTATATAATATAATTTTAAATGCAATATTATTATATACTAAACACTATTATTATTTATTGCAATATAGAATATTATCATTTAATACATATTATATTATATAACTTAAATAATACTCATATTTTTTAAATATAAAATTTTATATTTTGATTTTATTTTATTTTTGAAAAGTAAAAAAATAAATTTAAAAATATCTTTATTAGGTTGATTTCTCTGAGCTCTCGAGTGGGTTATTGCAGGGTTGATGGATTGGACTAAAAGACTCATTATCACATGAATTATTGATTGTATATCCTCGAATAGAAAGTGGATTAACACTATCTAATATTGTAGAGAATTCCCACATTTTCTACGTAAAGCCTGAGAATTGGGAATTATAAGAAATGTTAGAATTATGAAGCATAGGAAGAAACATTTATTTGGAAGATAGACCAAAATGGAGATTCCAAAGTGAGATCATCTTATAAATTGTTGGAAAAGATGGAACTATTTTTAAACAATTAGGGGAAGGTTTGAAGTTCCTACCTGATTCCTAAAGTATATGGTTTTTGGTGGAAAATTCTACATAATAGGATTTGAACCCACTATAACTTTATCAAAAAGGGTTTTCAACTCTACAAAAAATATTATCTTTTTAGATGGGAGGATAGTTGATTCCTCATCTTTTAATCCATTGTCACTTTGCTAGCAAGTTATTGCAATTGGTTTTGTATAAGTTGGACCTCAATTGGATTTTCAACTATGGTCTAGAATAGTTTTTTGAAAAATGGAAGGGACCTATAGCTAATTTTTTTGTTAGAAACTTATGGAGACTAATTCACACACATGTTTGTTGGAGTCTTTGGAAATAATGAGATAGGAGTATTTGTAGGGAATTTGAGAATGTTGTAGAAATGGTTTTTAGGAACAAGAAGTTATTTGATAATTTTTCAAATATTGAGTACCTCGAACTTGATTCCCAATCTATTCAGTGTGATCATATAATGGCTCAAGATTTTGATTTACTTAATGTGTATGCAAAAGTTGATAGTTCCAAAGAACTCATTAAAAGAAACATTGGGTAAAAATCTCCACGTGAGGGGTAGTGTAAGTTAAATTTTGATGGTGCTTCTAGGAATGGATTAGCTTCAAGATGGTGTATGATTCACACATCCTCAAGGGACTTGTTGGTCACCTATTATTGACACATGGAGGGATCAACTAAGAACCAAGATAAATGTATGACCTTGTTTTGGGGCCTTACATTTTCTCTATCAGTTGGTATTAAGGCTCTTATTATTAAGAGGGTCTTAAAATTGATTATAGATGTTTCCAAAGGTCGTTCAAAAATTAACTAGTCATTTATTGGGGTGATAGATGATATAAAAAGGCTTCTTCTAGGCATATATGTCTTTGTTATTTGCCATACCTATAAAGAAGGAAATGTTGTGGTTGATGCTTCGGTAGCCTTCAACTAAAATTATTGGTACAAGATGTTGGATAAGTTTAAAGGTTCTCCTCTTAGTGCAAAGATACTCCTTAAAGGGGGAAAATGATGACCTAGAATGTGTAAGCCACTATTTGTTTAAAATCACTTTTGCCTATATCCCAAAGTATGGCTAAGATGACATATTTGTTTAAAGAGGGATCCATGGAAGAGATGGATGCTCTAAACATTCAAATAGAGTTGTTACTCACTCTCTTGATAAGGGTAAATGTAAAAATATTATGGATTCTATCTCTAAAGATCTACTAGGGGTCAAGAAGATAAGGATAATGAGGAGAAGAAAGAATGGGAGAAGGGGAGTGAAATAGAGATAAAGGGTTCTCATATTACCAACTCTTACAACCATATAGACATATTCTAAGTTTAGGACCCATCAACTTGAAAAAATATATGATGTTAGAGGAAGAATAATATTTAATTGATACCTATAACATTTCTAAGCCTGGGACCTATGCTAGTTACAAGATGTTGGCCAAAAATTGGTGAAAACTTTAGGAGAGCTTGGACAATGATATTGGTAGTGTACCATAATAAAATGGAAGCACTTTAATTTTGGACCTTTTGGAACTCCTTAGCATTGTTTGGTCCATTAGAACCTTTCTCTTGCATTTATTTACTTAAACAAACCTTGCTCAAAACTTTAAGTTGACACCATTCTCTATGATTAGCATCCTATTTTTCCCCCTAACTACATAAATTGTTCTTTAAATTAATTTCTAACCATTTACCTTGCATACATCACCTTTTTCCTTTGTTCCTAAAATGTTTATTGGGTTAGAAGCCCATTTTTGGGGCTCATCACTCATGGGATTGGGACAATTTTTCTCTTACCTAGTTGACAAGGGATGATATCGTCCCTTACCTAGGTGTTTTTTAAAATAAATTTGGGGCCTGATGCCAAATATATTATTTTTCACTCTCATGAGTTAGTCACTCTTGTAGTCAGCTCTAATCAGCTCTAAACCAATATAATGAAGGCCTTCTCCCCTCATTTTTCCATTTATCCTATATCCACAAGAATCCACATTCTAATATATAACTTATGCATGCTCAAGCACCTTTCAAAGTGCATTCAAGGTGTTTTCAAACAAGAAAGCAAGGCATTCTTTATTCAAGCATTCAAGATCTTCAACAACTATCATGCATTCTTTCTCCCGGATCTAGCTTCATTTTGGAGTTTGGCCATCAAAGAGGAGAACTACATTCATACAAGTATTCATAATTGAGGCATAGTGTAAACATATACATACTTGAGGTTTTGTCTTACATTACTTCCTTTTGGTTTTTGTGTTGAATCAAGCTATTGCATTAACATACTTGATCACAATAAAAAATAATTGCTATAATATTCTAAATTTTTGTATTTGCTTCTACTACATGTTATCATTACTTTATCTATCATTATTTTTATTTAAGGTTGATTCCTCAACTGAGGCTTGACCAAGGCAAGTCATTCCCCACAAACCACTTCCCTCTCCTTTGTGTAGGTGTGGATTTAGAATAAAAAAAATTCAAGTGTAGATCTAAGGACTACTGTTAGAGAATTTTCCATATCTATATTTTATTTGTAGTTAATACATTCCAAGGTAAGGAAAAAGGTAGTCCCTAACCCTGTAGTTATAGACACACAATAAAATTGCAACTTTGACATCCTAGAGTGCAGAATTAGGGATTTTAACTTTAGTTTTTTACCAAGGGGTGAGGTCATCTGAAACCCACTAGTTAATCCATTTCCAAAATAAAGATAGACTTCAACCCAACTTAGATTTTACATTTTCGGAGGCTCAACACAAAAATTAGGTCAATACAAGTTTTTGATAAATGGTAACTCAATCATTTTTCCTTTTCTCCTTCTATTATCTTTACATGTTACATTTGCTTGTTTAGATCATATTTTCACATCTTACATTCATTTTCATATCTGCAAGATTAAATCCAATGAGAACCCATTGATTTTGTAAGGTTAAGTCTTGTATTGTAGCCCTTTTCCCCTTAGTAGCTTTAGTTGAATGTAATTTATGCGCTTGATCTCTTTCTCTTGATATTATAATTATAAAGGAGGAAATATATTTCCCACACCACGCATTTTTATCCTTTCCATTTTAGTAAACTTGACAACTTACCCTCTATTTTGATTTTTGTGTTAGATCTTATTTTGCTACATGAAGCTCTCTAGGATAGCTTGTGCACAATCATATATATGCTTACTTTTATTCTTGAATCTTTTTATCATGCTTATGATGTTCACACAATTTTATTTCATTTAATGATAGTCATGTCATTATATGGTTATCTTGCATATTATATTGTGAGGTTAAGCATATTTCAAGACCATCATTAGACTTTCATGTGATTTTTTATTTATCTTTTAGATTGCACTGGGTATTTTTTAATGGTGCTCCTAATCCTATGCCTAATATCTATAATCGTATGCAACATTCTCATGATAAATTCCATAATACCTCTATAACCTTCCAAAATCTTCAAAGTATAGATAATGATGTCAATGTTAGATAATTTCTAGATAATCCATCTTCTTCACCACCTCCCACAAATACCTCTCTGTCTCCAAAAAATAATATCCCTTTTTCCATTCCTACTTACACTAAATATGCTCATAAACATCAAGATAAATCCTTTTCTACCCTTAGAACAAGTTATACCATGGGCTAAAATCTTATAACTCAACAAGGTTATAAGGGTTTAAGACTTGGTATTAATGAACATGGTATTAAGGTCCCTAAGCAATAATATAAATGAGGTGTAGATTTTGTTTCCCTTCACAATTCTCTTCTTACCTCCACTCTCCCACAACCTCTTCTTCATCTTCTTCTATTAACTCCATTTTAGCTCCTTGTGACACTCATCAAAATTTAGCCAAGAGAGTCTGTTGCCATCTTGTGTCTACACCTAAACTAAAACATCGACCTTATGTCAAGAATGTTGAATACATTTTTATGTCCTTTGAACGATTTGAGCAAGAAAAATCCACAAAGCCCAAAGAATACCTACATGTAAAAACATGTCACAAGAAGAAAAAGACAAGAAGAGGCAAGGGTTTACTCTGAAAATATACAAATTATATTCTCAGAAATGAAAAAGATAAGAGATAATTACAAAAGATCTATCCTTATAGAAGGAGATCAAAACCCAAAAAAGGGTAACCTAAAAGGTAAATGTCATTTAATAATTACTAATTAATTATGAAATGTGAATGCAAAAGTGCATAAAGAAAAATATTAAGAAGGTAGTAAAGGTAATTTAATAAATTAAATTAAGTTAATGATTTACTCTAACACCCCACCCTTAAGATGAACAATAGTGCAACAACAAACAATGTAGAAAGAGCAAGGAAACTACAATGCAATGCAAAAAGAAAACTTGGGTCCCGAAAACAAGGCCTGGTGAGGTACCCAATCACAACAAAATCTCTATAAAATAGAGAAATAGAGAAAATCAAATGGGAAAAACTCTACTCCAAAAAGAGATATCAAGAAAAAGAAGGAAGGACTCATCACTGAGACCCCCCACGAACAACTTTCTTCACCCTAAGCATAGAATGTAGTTCAAGATATTGTGGGGATGCAAAAGGTTTAGTGAAGATGTTTGCAACCTATAGAGTAGTAGGAATTTACTCTAAGCTCAAAGCATCATCTTGAATCAGATGCCTAATGAAGTGCATGTTAAGTTTGATGTGCTTGGTCCACTGATGCTCAATTGGGCTGTGGGAAATGTGTATAGCACTCTTATTGTCACACCATAGAAAGGTGGGACTGTTAGGAGGAAATCCAAAGTTTTATCATCAACTATCGAAGCCACAAAACCTCCTAATTAGCAAATACAATTGCATTGTATTTTGCCTCTATAGATGATAATGCATGAGCATGCTACTCTTTGCAAGACCATGTGATAGGACTAGAACCAAGATAGAAGACAAAAATAGAAGTAGACTTGTGATCAGCAATATCACTAGCCTAATCTGAATCTGTGAAACCAATAATGTAAGGATCCCCTAATTTGTAGTGAATACCATAACATGTTGTACCCTGAATGTACCTCAAGATACATTTGGAATCTTGCCAATGACTCTCATGAGGATTATGGGAGAATCAAGAGACAAGTCCAACTGTAAAGGAAATATCAAGACTAGTGTGTATCAAGTACAACAAACTACCCACAAGCTGTCTGTATAGAGTGGAATCCACTGTAGGAGTAGAGAAAGTGGTAGATAAAACAACACCTAACTGAAAAGGTGTGGGAGTAGGATTGTAATCAAGCATGTCAAATATTTAAAGCATATCAAGAGCATACTTCTTCTGGAGTATGGTTATCCCATTCGAAGACTAAACAACCTATAGGCCCAAAAAATAGTGCAGAATTCCAAGGTCTGTCATGATGGGGACACAACCCAAGACAAAAATGAATGGAAGAGGAAAAGGGGAATATTATTATAAAAAATGATATTATATTACATCCAGTACAATAAAAATAGACTCGACAACATGCCCTATGAACTTACAATGTTATCAGATTCAAGAGAAAACCCTTCTCATAGTACCCTCTCCCAAACTCCACCAAAAATTGCCTTTACAATGCTAGAAATGTCCTTAAGTAACCCAAATTAGGTTTAGGATTAGGAATATATTTTAGATTATGCCATTTTGCATCCACTGCCAAAAAAGAAGGTTCTAGAAAATACATCAAAAGTCGGTGTAAAATTAGAAGAATCCAAAAATGGTAGTCCAACTTTCAAGAGGCATAACTATTGATCTAGGACTTCAATTGACAAATTGTTTAAATTTTTGAAAAGCCCTCCAAGTGCTCTATAGATCTATGGACCAACTTTTCTTGTCTCCCATTTTTGGGCCCATATGAGGCCATTTAGTGCCTCAAATCTAACTTTGAAGTGCTCTTAAGAGGTCTCCAAGCAACTTAATAACTTTCAAATCGTAATGTCTTTTGACCTGATTCTTTTTCTAGAGTGTTTTAAATTACAATTATAATCATGCCTCCAACTTACACCCTCTAACTCATTATAATTATCGCTTAATTACAAAATAACCTATTTTCAACATTGGCATGTATCCCAGGGTGCTCAAAAACTCTAACCTAGAAAACCAATAGTGGGGCTATGAGAGTTGGAATCTTTACTTGAACCAAATGGGTATCCAAAAATGAAAACACTTTAAACAAAAACTAACACTAAGCATATTTTTGGGTGACACAAGATTGCCCTTACACCACTGGATGCTCCTGCACTAGATACCCACAGTAGATTGAAAAGTGACTCTTTCACTTTATAACCAGCAGAGGAAAACTCCTTTGTTAAGGATATCCAAGTTGAGTCTTCTATTGGTCATCCTTTCCACTTCACCAAGTATTCTTCATATTGTCTATTTCTAGTACTCTGGCCCACACAACTATCTAGAATTTCTTCAATCTCCTCCTTCATAGAAGTAGGGATTAGACATGGCTTTAGCATCAACTCCTCATCTACACCATCATCATGATATTTTATTAAGTCTACAATATTTAAAATAGGAGAAATGTGAATCCCATCTGGAAACTCCACCTCATATGCATTCCCTAAATCATGTTTCTTCAAAAATTTGTAAGGGCCAAATTTCTTCATCTTCAGATTGTTGTAGATACCCACTAGAAATCATTCCTTTCTCAAATATACCATAACCTGATCTCCAACTTGGAACTCCTTATGTCTCCTCTTTTGATTTTCCCTAGCCTTATACTATAGGTTCATCTTGGTAATATGTGCTTGCACCTCCACATGTAGGTTCTTGACATTTTCAACAAAGTCTTCTGCCTTAGCACTTGTCATCTCTCCTTGCTCCATCTTCCTCAGCTCTGGTGCAATCCTTGGACTACTCCTATACACAATTTGGAATGGTGATCTACCAGTACTCCTATTTATAGAATTATTGTAAGAAAACCCTACTTGTGGTATGATCAAATCCCATCCCTTAGGTCTATCTCCTACTTAACACCTCAACAAATTGCCTAGACTTCTATTCACTACTTTTTTTTGTCCATCAGTTTGCAAATGATGTGTAGAAGTGAACTTCAATTCTGTCTTCAACTTCTTCCACAAAGTCCTCCAAAAATACCCAACAAATTTAGTATCTCTATCATAAAAAATACTTTTTGGTAGACCATGTATCCTCACCACTTCTATAAAAAAAAAATCTGCAATATGCACTACGTCATGAGTCTTTTGGCATGGAATGAAATGTGCTATCTTGGAGAACCTATCAACCACCAAAAATACTGAGTCATTACCCCTTTGAGTCCTTGGCAATCCAAGAACAAAATCTATACTTATGTCCTCCTAAGGATTTGATAGAACAGGCAATGGCTGATAAAGTCCAGTATTTTGACTAAATCCTTTGGTTGTTTGACATACTTGACAACTCCGCACAAACTTCTTCATATCCTGTGACAATTGAGGCCAAAAGTAATGTTCTCTAATAATGGCAATAGTCTTATCTCGACCAAAGTGTCCTGCCATCCCTCCACTGTGCTTCTCCTTGATCAAGTTTTCCCTCATGGAACTTCTTGGAATACACAATTGACTTCCCTTGAACAATATACCATCCTGAATCATGTAATCTAGCCACATGGTCCTATCTAGAGTAACAAGTTCTTTACAAGCCTTCCAAGCCTGTGCAAAGTTAGGATCCTTAGGGTACAGATTCTTGAGTTCATCAAACCCAACCACTTCAACCTGCATTATTGTCAGTAGCAACTATCTCCTACTTAAAGCATTTGCAACCCTATTAGACCTTATGCTTCTATTTTTCAATGCAAATGTATAGCTTTGCATGAACTCTACCCATTTCAAATGTCTTTAATTCAATTTACCTTGGCTATTTAGGTACTGCAATGCCTAGTGATCAATATACAAAACAAATTCTTTTGGCAACAAATAATGCCTCTATTTCTTTAAGGCTTGAACTATTGCATAGAACTGCTGATCATAAATAGAATACTTCTTCTTTGCATCTTTCAAATTTTCACTGAAATAAGCAATAAATTTACCTTCTTAGCTCAATACATCCCCAATAGCATTGCCACTAGCATCACAATCCACCTAGAATACTTTGTTTAAATAAAGAAATGCCAAAACAAGTTGCTTTGTCAGCTTCTTCTTCAACAATTCAAAATCCTAGCAGCTCCTGTAGTCCATTTGAACTCTTTTCCATCCCCCCTCATTGTTTTAGTTAGGGGTGCACATATACTATTAAAATTCCTAATGAACTTCCTCTAAAAAATAGCTAGATGATGGAATGAACTCACCTCAGGGTAGACCTTGGAGTAGGCCATTCCAAGATGACTTTCACTTTCTCTGGGTCCATTTTGAGACCCTCAACTGATACAGCAAAACCCAAATAGACTAACTCCCTTTTGACAAAGCTACACTTCTTCAAATTAATCAACAATTTCTCCTCCCTCAACCTTTCAAGGACACTACAAATATGCAATAAATGTTCATCCAAAGACTTACTAAAAATCAAAATATCATCCAAATAGATGATAACAAATTTTCCCAAACATTTCTTTAGTACCTTAGTCATAAGCCGCATGAAGGTGCTTGGTGCATTGGTCAATCCAAAGGGCATGACTAACCACTCATATAGACCCTACTTATTCTTGAATGCATTCTTCCACTCATCTCCCTATTGTATCTATATCTGGTGATAACCACTCTTGAGATCTATCTTTATGAAGTACTAATCTCCACTCAAATAGTCCATAAGATCATCCATTCTTGGCAAAAGAAATTTATACTTGATGGTTATTTTATTTATAACTTGAGAGTCTGTACACATTCTCCACTCTCCATCCTTCTACATGCCCCACCCTAATAAGGACTTGGTAAAATTACTCTATGTATTCCTGGACAATTTTTCTTGCTTGCTTTAGCCCTTGCATCTTCTTGAAGAAATCAAGCTAATAATCAACAGGAATGAACTGCTTCTTTAGTTTTTCCACCATGCAATCCCATCTTGTGATTTTCTCCTTTCCTCTTCTATTTCTTTCCAATTGAACCTCTTGCCACTAGATTTTGGCATGGCCTTTCATTTTTTCCTTCGCAAACTTAACCCTATCAGGGTCCCCGATATCCTCATACTCCAAATATTCCTCCAGCTCATTGATCCAATTGATCAACTCATCTGGGTTTAGATTTCCCAAAAACATGCCAACGTCAATTTTAGGTCTTTTTCCAAGCTTGGAAATGGCTCTAAAAAGCCTCTCCTTTTCTTGGTTTAGGACTTCTCCATCTCCTTCCCTTCCTACCCAATATTTCCTTCTTCTTCATTTTCTTCCTCACTTTCATCACCTACAGCAACATTCATCCCTCTATAGATCTCCTCCTGTAATGTCTAGACTTATCTCTAGAGGACTCTAACCTTAGGAGTAACAACTCTAGCCCTTCCACTATGTTCCCTTCATGGAGGCATCTTCTTGTATTAAAACCCACAACCACATAGTCCTAGTACAAACTACCTCACAGTCGGCACTTTGCCTACACACTTAGGAAAACCTGCTCTAATACCACTTAATGGGGACACAACCCAAGACAAAAATGAATGCAATAGGAAAAGGAGAATATTATTATTAGAAGTGATATGTTATTACATCTAGTACAAGAAAAATGGACTCCATGACATGTCCTATGGGCTTACAATGTTATCAAATTCTAGAGAAAACCCTTCTCACAATACCCTCTCCCAAACTCCAACGAAAACTGCCTTTACAATGCTAGAAATGTCCTTAAGTAACCCAAATTAGGTTTAGGGTTAGAAATATATTTTAGATTATGCCATTTGGTATCTATCATCAAAACATAAGGGTCTAAAAAACACATCAGAAGTTGGTGTAAAATTAGAAGAATCCAAAAATGGTAGTCCAACTTCTGGAAGGCATAACTTTTGATCTGAGACTTTGATTGATGAACTGTTTACATTTCCAAAAAGCTCTCCAAGCACTCTATAGCCTTATGGACCAACTTTTCTCATCCCCCATTTTTTGGGCTCGTATGAGGCCATTTAGTACCTCAAATCTAACTTTGAAGTGCTCTTAGGAGGTCTTTATGCAACTTAAAACAACAATAACTTTGAAACTGTAAAGCCTTTTGACCTGATTCTTTTTCTAAAGTGCTTTAAATTACAAGAATAATCATCTCTCCAACTTACACCCTCTAACTAATTATAATTATGGCTCAATTTTTTTTTTTAAAAACCTATTTTCTACTTTGGCACATATCCCAAGGTGCTCAAAAACTCTAACCTAGAAAACCAATAGTGGGGCAGGGAGAGTTTGAATATTTATTTGAACCAAATGGGTATCTAAAAATGTAAACACTTTAAATAAAAACTAACACTAAGCATATTTTTGGGTGATACAAGATTGTCCTTACACCATTGGATGCTCTTGCATCATGTCATCTCAAACTACTCTCTCAATGCTTGTTGAACACTCTGTATCATGGAAACTAAGCTACCTATAATAATGAGGTCATATAAATAAAGCACAAGTATCAATAAGTCATCACCATGACACCGAATATAAACTATAGGATCAAAATGACATCGAGTGAACTATGAAGTGAGCAAGAAGGAATCCATCTTCTCATACCAAGCTCAAGGGACCTATTTGAGACCATATAAAGACCTCCAAACCTAACATACTAATGAAGAGTCCTACACAAAACCATGAATTTGATCCATATAAATCTCCTCATGAAGGTCTCCATGCAAAAAGGCACTCTTCACATCCATCTGAAAAACTATCCATCCCTATGAAGCTGTAAGAGAGAGTACAAGGCAAATAGAATTCATCTTGGTAACAAGGGAAAAGGTCTTAGAGTAATCAATAACCTCAAGCTATGAAAAACCCTTTACAACAAGATGTGCCTTGTACCTATCAGTAGAACCATCTACAACATATTTGGTATGGTACACCCACTAACACTAAACCAACTTTCTTCCTTTTGGAAGAGGACAAAGATCCCATGTGTGATTCTTCATCAAAGAACAGTACTCCTCATCAATAGCCCTATCCCACTCTATGTTTCATGTCACTTGTGAAAAATTCTATGGATCATCTAAAATGGAATGACTCAAGTGGCCACTACCTGCAGTCTAAGCACGAGTGTGGCAAGCATTGGTAGGATCACCTGCCAAAATTCCAACTACATCAATAGCATCATGAGCCCACTTGGGCACTCATGGAACATTTAATGGAGGTGGTGAAGGGGGATCAATGTCTAGATCTTCCTTAGAGGATGCATAATATTATAGAGGAGTAGAGAAAGTATAGGGTAGTGAGGAAGAAGCTAGAGATGGAGGATCCATCTAAGGATAATGCTCATCAAACTGAACATCTCTTTGAAACAAGACATCTCAGGAATCAGGATCAAACAACCTATATTCCTTCACATCCTCATAGTAGCCAAAAAAAAAAAGTGCTCAGCTCTTCTTCTACATGGCTTTCCACTAAGCATTTGAAATAAATGCCCAAGCCTCACTACAAAGAATGTAGAAAGTAGAAACATTGGGTTTGATGTGAGTCCAAGCCTCCTCAAGAGTCATGTGTCATGATGCCTTATGAGGTATTTGATTCTAAATATAGTTGGCACAATTGAAAGCTTCAACTCAAAATCAAGAACTCATAGCTCGAGACTAAATCATACAATTGGCCATCTCCTGTAATGTCTTTTTCTTTCTCTCTACAACCCCATTCTACTGAGGGGTGTGGAGAACTATGAACTAATGCTACAAGCCATGCTTAGTGAAAAAATATATGAAATATTGATTCACATATTCCCCCCATTTTCAATGTGTATATGCCTAATAGAAAGACTAGATTGCTTCTCCACAAATGTCGTAAAGATTTGAAAGGAATAAAAGACATTGAACTTTTACTTAAATAAATACACCCATGTGCATCTAGAGAAGTCATCTATGAGGTGAGCACATATCGAGTACCTAAAAAAGATGGAGTGGCAAATGACATAAGATCACTGTATATCGACTCTAATGGTGCCTTACAATGTGTGGGTCTACCTATTAGAAAATGATCTCTATGATGTTTTCCAATTGTACAAACTCAACACACATCATCAGTACAAGAGATCTGAGGTAACCTAATCACTAGCTCCTATGTACTCATCTACTATAGATATCTGTAGATGACATGGCCAAAATGCTTATGCCAAATTTTGCTCACTGATTTTGCATGAGCAATGAGAGAAACACCTATAGAATCAGAGCTCTCAAAGCCATCAAACTGGTATAAGTGAGACTGAAGATCAAAACTCCCTATAGCAATAACCAAATTAGGATCATGAAGGTCTCAAATAACCACATTATGCAGTGAGAGCTCAATTGTGAATGACAAATCTAAAAGATAGATAAGAGGTTTGTAGATATAGTTGGAACCGAGAGAACATCATGTAGTGAACCACCTTCTAAAGAAATAGTTCTTGAACCTATGGCTAAAAGCTGAGAAGAATCACCAATTGCAATCTATGTTGTAACACTCTAGGCAAGTGAGCTAACCAAATCAGGTGAATGTTTCATATAATGTGAAGCTTCAGAATCAAGAATCCAACAAGTTATAGTAGATAATGCTCATGCAGAAAGAGCATGTCATTTCCTTGTAGGAGGAGGTGGAGGCTTCAAAGAAGAAATACTGGTATGATGCATGGCCTCCTCTAAAGCCCCAAGATGTTTCCAACACTTATAAATTGGATGTCCTTCCTTGCCACAAAAATTGCAAGGATTGCCTATGTACTTCTTAGTCTTGGAGGAAGACTCACTAGACTTAGAAGAGTTACCCTTTTGAGAGGGCTTTTGAGCATGTAATTTGTGAGTAGGCTTGGAGGAACTCTCACTGCCTACTAAATCTATCTTATGCTTCATTTTTTTCTTTGGCTTTCATGTAGATGTTTGAGCTACCAATGCCTTTGTCTTTGAACTAGTCATAGTATCCAACTATGTAAGCTTCAACTACTCTCTAGTCAAGCAATCACAAAAGAACTCAAAATTAGGCATAAAAATTCTATTACTCAAAGCATCTTTGGTGGAATAGAAGGTAGAAACAAAATTCTAAAAGTTCTCTCAAAGCTTAGAGAGAATCACATAAATGCACTCAGCATCAGTCTTTATCTTTCTACAACCTTATAATACAAATCTCTATTGATTAAACTTTATCAAGAAGTTATCAATGGTCCAAAAGGAATCAGGTACAAGAGAGGTAAGCTCTTCCTCTATCTGAAGTGCCATGAACTCATTCACAGCACCAAACAAGCCTTGAAGCTTGGTCCACATAGCTAGAGGGGTACTGCACCCATCAAGATGAAATTATAGACTATCAGATACCTATAAAGCAATCAACCCTATTGCCTCATCCATCTTGTTTCTGTGTTGCATGACCTCAAAAGGCCTTTGTAAAACTATCTACACTACATCTAACCAAGACCACAACCCTTTTGACTGGAGAAGTTGTGTCATCAAGGTCTTCCATATGTGATACTTATAAGGGGTCAGAAGTTATAGACAAGAAGAGATCTCGACCATTGTTTTAGAAGGTGTTGAATTGTTTTTTAATGCAGTTCAAGTTTACATAAGTAAATAATAGAAACAATATAACAAAACACCCCCCACAATGCAAAAAATTGAACCCTGGCTGCTAGAAGGAATGTGTAAATGAGAGAAGAACAAAATAGCTTCAGCAATGAATCACAAATACCTAGTACAAAATACTAGTGAAATGACAAAGAATATGGAAAGTTCTTGAGAAGGTCTTTCCAACACTTTTTTCAATTTAAAAAATGGAGCTATAACGAAGAATTTATGCCCCCTAGAGGATAGAAGTTATTAGTATACTTCAAGCACAAAAATAGGTACCAAACTAAAAAAAAATCCCAAAAATTCCTATTCTGTCATCTCCATCTCAAAATTAGCTTTTCGACACTTCTTTCAGATAAAAAAAAGACCCCCGTATGCTCAAGATATCTCGAAACAACTAATAGGGCTCCCAAAAGTGCATTTAAAATAATAATTTAAAAAATAAAATCAACCACTACTGGTGGTGTGGTGGTGTCCAGGTGTTGGAGCCACTACTAGTGCCACCAAGAGGAGCCACCAGGTAGTGGTGCGATGTGACTAGTCAGTTTAATACCTTAGTAATAAAGGATTGGACATCCTTTCACAATGATTTCATGGTCAAATAATATCATGTGTTTTACTTAAAATATTACACTGACTTCATTTGATTTATCAATCAATCTAAGAGTGTAAGCTTGAAATGGTGACTGCAAAGTATATGCTCCAATTCTTCTTTAAGTCATTACAACTAGAGCAAAGACAATGCTAAAGGAAACCTATGCTAGAAACTGAAATGACAACTTAACTTAAATATTAAGATAATGTTGCAAATGGTAAACCTATCTATGCATCTATATTGTAGGAACAGTTCATTGATTCTATTATCAATGATTGTAGGAGCAACAGAGTTCTACCTTACTTAGAAATGAACAAGGAAATGAAATCTATTCTAATGGAATAGTTCACTCACCAAGTGGACCCCCTTAGATGAGTGAACAAAAAATATAATCAAGATAAAAATTATAAACTTGAACTATGCATTCTATTCATTCATGGTGAAAGATTACACTTGACTAAAAAGTAGTATCACACTTTTCTGCTATAAAAATCCACTCACTCTATTCTTCTCTTGACTATTTTAAAAGTTACAACAATCATTATTTTAAAGGAAACTAAAAGTACTTCCTAAACCTAAGATTACTCCATTAATGAGAATCAATTACAAACTCATAAAGTTTGAAACAAAAACAAAATTAACCACAAATAAATCCTCTAGGAATATAGCAAGTTGTGAAAGCAACATTTGTGCATTGCAATTATAGAAAGCAATAAATTATTTGCTCTACTTGCGAAGGTCTAGCAATCTAGTTGGCTTTAACTACTCTAGCGTTGAAATGTTGACTCTAGAATACTAGTAGAAAATACTTGCAAAATAATCAATACATACACAACCTTTATATACATATATTTATTTTCATCATCAATATTAGAGAAAAGGCATCAAGTTCAAATTACCACTCTTGCAAATTTTATGGCTACAAGAGGAAAACTACCCAAAACATAGCATAGATGGGAAAACATTTATTAGCATGTATAACTACGTCATTATACCATTTCTATCCATGAATTCAAGCAAATATAGGATCTTTAAACTATCCATATTCCTACTTCATGTCTTCACATATATAACATATACATTAAAAAAAAACATAAGTTCATATGCTTAAACCATAAAGTCATGACTAGTTGAAAGTAAGATAAAAAAGAGCTTAGAAAGATGGTCTTTTGGAGGCCCATCATTACTCGCAACTAAGCTATTGTTGGTCCCCAACAACTATGAAATTCCTAATTCTAGCACGGACTCTCCAATCACTAGTTGTACTCTCCCTAGGCTCATTCTTAACATAATCAAAGTATCCATAATTTTCCCTGAGTCTCCTCCATCTCCAAACTTTTTTTGACATATCATGATCCTCTGCGTTGTCGTTCACTACTAGAAATGGATGTAGGAGAATGGGAGGTTAAAACCTTAATGGAAGCCAGTATTGGTGCAAACTACTTCCCAAATAAATATACCATGGATTTCCAATAGTGGAAAGAGTTAAATTATGTGGAGAGTGGGGTTCTCTTATCTTCAAGTCATGTGGCATCTATGCCCATCTTTGTCTTGAAGCAACAATTGTTGTTTCAACATCATGAGATGAATGTTGCTCCCAATCTACAAATACTTGTTCTCTTACTAGGTATACTTTATTAGCTCTGCCTGGGTTGCCTAGAATAGAAATCTAATCCAGAAATGTTCATTGAAAATTTTGAAATTTTGTCTCATAAGTAGAGGAGGTATCATTTCATTGTCCCTATTTGGCATAGCTTAGTGGATGTTGCTTATCTCATTTTGCATCCAAGACATAACTACCTAATCAGATGTTGGGTGAGGAATTTTGTTGGCACTTTATGGCATGGAGCATTCTCCCTTCATTATAACAAGCATTGTCACCACATTATTTTCCTTACTAGACTCAGTTACTTCTTTAGCCAACATTTCTAGTCCATCCTGATTGAACTTTTCTATCACTTGTTCAATAATTTCTTGTCTGAGTACTAGGTAGTCCTCAGAAGGAAGGTTTTTTGAATTCTCACAAGTGTCCTACATAACAAGATTTTATTTGAATTCTTTACACTCTTTAGAATCCTTATCACTATCAACAAGTACATAGTTAACACTAAGGTCAACTTTGCATTATGGACTCTATTTATTGCACTCATTATCACTATCTATGTTTTGTTGAAATTTTCCCTCTAAAGAGGACTCCACAAATTCAAAAGACTTTAGGTTAACTATTGGAATAGAAGCTTTAGCAACTTTATTTCCTTTAGAAAACCTTACACTTCACCTTGTAAGGGGCATACACAGGCATGGAGGATTCTTTCATTTCCTCTTGCTTGCAGTCATTTCTACCGTAGCTTCTTCAAGAGGTTTTTCTAAAGCTTCCTCCCCTTGTGAGTGTAGGTTTTCATCAATATTACTTTCACTATCAGGTTTTTGTTCTAATTTTTCCTCTTCTAGTTCCATAGCTTTACCCTTGCCTTCCCTAATGGTAGACCTAGTCTTTACAGACAATGAGGTCTTGGAGGCACTAGTAGTTTCTCGATTTTTACTTTTCTTCTTGCTAGAAATGGAGGCATCATCTTTGTAAATCCTTTTCCTATTTAGTCTAGAACTAAAGGGAGAGGCTTTAGGAACATTTTTTGTCTTGGGAATAACTTTGCAAAGACCAGTGGGTGTTCTTCCCCTTCGCAAAATGCCCTGGCCTCTAGGGTTGACCAATCTAGGTTCTACCTCATTCAATTACAAAAACTCTTCCCATGTCCCAATTGATTAATTGTTTAATTCCTTTTCCACAATTAATTTTATCAAACAATGATGGGAGACAGACTAATCCTTTCTTGATTGTACTAAATAAGCTTGCTTCTTCACAATATTAAATATGAAATTGGGAAGATTTACCTATCTATAGCCATGTCAAAGATGAGCCAAAATTTTGAAATGTAGAGCATGCAGGTACTTTTAACAACCTTCACAAGTAAAGTAATAAATGATAAATGCAGTTGGTTGAATAAAATCCAAGGGCAAAGATAATCTAGAAGTATCTTGCTTCTTTTCTATGTCTAGCAGAGGGTCAAGATGCAAATTGAACTGTACCCTAGCCCTATGTAAATCAAAATCCTTTACCCAATTTTCTCCTTCATAGGGTAACCCAGTGACTTCAGCCATAACATGTTCTCTAAATTCAATTTTTAGGCCCTTGATCATTGCAAAACCATCCTTCAACGTTCTTAGAAATTGAAGAGCAACCTCTTCATCAAAGCCCTTAAGACTTAGGCAGTAGTCTAACCATCATTTTCTCTTGAACATCTCACGACTAACTGCATCACCCAACAAAACCCTGTGATCAACTGACTCATATCTCTGAAGACTTCCACCCGTTGTTATGAACAATAGATTTTAGCATAATCATGGTGTGTCAAAACTCAACAATGGTGAATTACCAAAATTCATAGTATTATGACACTAGATGTTATAGACAGAAAAATGGCGTACAATTACTATGTGCTTCTTGGAATTAAATATTTTTAATGCACGAAATCTCTTGATATTTTTCCTTGCATCAAATCTCATAATATTTTTCTCGTGTATAGGCTTGCCACCCTAAACACATTGCTAATATATCATTAAAGTTAAGCTTCAACTTTTAATGTCCTTACTTTCCTTAATGATGCAATCATGGAAGGACAAGTCATCAAACATGTGACGACAGTCATCTCACAAGACAAAGACTTTAAAGTTTACATGCAATTTGAAATTTTGAAAAATGAATCCCCCCCCTCCCCCAACTAAGGCATGGGTCCCACTAGGCCAAGATATGCAAGAGTAATAAATTTAAACAACACAAATTCCTAATAAGAATGAATAAAACAAAATATATACAAGGTTATGTAGCACAAACCTGGCGAGTGTTGTAGGAATTTTTTTCTAAAAAAGATCACTTGAATTGATGGAGTGATGGGATGGAATGGAAAGATGGTAATTAGAGAGGGTGAGGTGGAGTGTATGGTGGAGAGAACTTTCAAGAAGAAAGTGTTTATTATGGAAATCTTGAATGGAATCAAGAATTGGTAGAAGTCAGGGTAGAAGACCTAGACCCTTTGGCTACAGGAATGAGTATATCTATGTTGTGTTGGAATTGTTGTAGGAACTCCTCGCGACTAACTAGTTTGTTGTAGAGCTTGAGGTGATACCCATTGACAAGTAACTTGAATCAAATAGGATTAATAGTAGACAATTGAACTGCTCCATTTGGACATACAACAATAATTTCATATGATCCTAACCAATGAGTTTAAAACTTTCCTAGATTGTGTTGATACCTAGAATCATAAAGAAGTGCCCAATCCCCTATAACAAACATTTTATCTTTGATAAATTTATCTTTCCACTATTTCCATTGATGTTGGATGAGTTATGTGTTATTCAATATAGGTTTGTGTCATTCATCAATGTCATTTAAACTCAAAATTTGGTCTTGTTGTGCACTAGCAAGTTCCATACTAAGCTCTAGAGCAGTCCTTAATGTCTTATATTCAAACTCCATAGGTATTACAGCTGACCTACCAAAGACTAGCTCAAAATGAGTGAAACTTGTTGTAGATTCTAGGTAGTTCTATAAGCCCAAAGAGCTTTAGGAAGGTGTGTGGCCCAATAATTTCTATGGGGTGCTACTATTTTGGTGAGAATGGATTACAGCTCCTTGTTAGTAACTTCTACTTGGCCATTAGCTTATAGATGGTAAGGTGATTATTTGCTATGCCGAATAGTATATTCCTCCATGAGAGTAGCTATTAGATTAGATGTAAATTGAGTGCCCTGATCAAATGTTAACTCCATAGGGAAACTGAACCATGTAAAGATAGATTCACATAAGAAATTAGCAACATTGTTATCCCTTGGATGCTTCATGGGTTTGGCTTTTACCCATTTGGTTACATAATTAGTACAAACTAAAATATAAGATTTACCTTGTGAAGAGGGTTCAATAGGACCTACAAAGTCAATCCCCCATTTATCAAAGGGTGCAATGACTATCTGAGGTTACAAGAGAATTTCATCTGATTTAGTGGGTCTCCCATGTGTTGACATTTATCACATTTCTTTGTGTATCTAGCTGCAACCTTGTGTAAACCTAGCTAATAATACCCAATAGTCAATATTTTTAAAGGTGGTCTGCTTGGCTACAAAATGACCTCCATAGGGCTCATCATGGCATGCCCTTAATATATCATATATTTCAGCTTCCCTTATACACCAACTCATTATTTGATAAGGACTAGTATAAAATATAAATTCAAAAATCCAAGAATAGTTAAAGTTCTTTTCAACTAATTACTTTCTTTCTTTAGCAGAGAAGTGAACTGGCATCTTTCTTGTGGTTAGGTAATTTGCAATATCTACATACCATGGATTTTGTGCTAACAATAGAAAGAGATGTTTGTCTGGAAAATTGTCATTTATGGCTACAAGATCATCAAGGACATGTAATCAAGAGAGAAAGTCAACTACCACATTGGCCCTGCCAAGCTTATCTACTATTGTGATATCAAATTCCTACATAAGTAGCAACCAATGAGAGCCAATCTTCCTAATATTGCAATCTATTCATCAGGTACTTTATGGCAAAGTAGTCAGCATGAACAAATATTTCATATCCAATAATAGAGTGCCTAAGTTTATTCAATGCATAGATAACTGCACGTAGCTACTTTTCAGTGACTATGTAGTTAAACTTTACACCTTGCAAATTTTTACTGATGAAATAAATAGCATGTTCAAATGAGTCTACATTCTAGCCTAGTGTTGCACCTATATCATAGTTTGAGGCATCTATATGAATGTGAAAAGTTAGTCCCCAATCGGGCCCTCTCAAGACTAGTGTTGTGATAAGAACTTCTTTAAGTTGCAGGAAAGATGTAGCACACTCAGAGTCCCAAGCGAATTCAGAATCCTTTTTTTAACAAGTTATAAAGGGGGTGTTTCAAGTTGACTAAAATTCTTGATAAATCTTCTATAATATATGGCATGTGCCAGGAAACTTTGCACATCTGTCTACTTCTCTAGTGTAGGTGAGGTACTAATAACCTCAATCTTTGCTAGATCTACTTGGATGCCTTGTGATGAAATGAAATGACCTAGTACTGCTCCTTCCATCATCATAAAATATTTTTTGTCTTGGCATCTCTTGACTACCTTTTCTAAATTTGCTTTTGCTTCCTCAAAAGTAGTCTCATAAACAATAAAATCATCTATGTATATCTCTATACAGTCAATAGATATATCAGAAAAGATACTTATGATAGCTCATTGGAATGTGGCTAGGGCATTCCACAAGCCAAAAGGTAAAACTGAGTGGGAAAAAATACCCCATGGGCAAGTGAAGGTTGTTTTTTCTTGATCCTCTAGAGCTATTTGTATCTAATTATAACCACTAAAACCATCCAAAAAAGAAAAATATTTCTTGCCAACTAGGTTGTCAAGAACTTGATCTATAAATGGAAAGGGGAAGTGGTCTTTCTTAGTGGCTAAATTGAGCTCCCTATAATCTACACAAACTCTCCATTTTCCTCCCTTATTTGGTACTATAACCAGGGGTGAGACCCATTGGCTATCAGAGATGGGGTTGATAAAACTAGCACTTAATAGCTTTTGGAGCTCATTTTTAACTATATCCCTCAAAATAGGGTTGACTCTCCTCTAAGGTTATCAGACAGGTTTGAAATAAGGACTAATGTAGATCTTGTGAGTGTAGAGCATAGGATCTAATCCTTTCATATCCATCTAGTCCCAAGAAAATGTTTTTTTATTCTTTGATAGTAATTGCAACACAATTTTCTGATGGGAAGGTGATAAGGCATTGTTTATATTCAACTCTCTTCCTAAACCAACTTCCATTTTAATGACCTTATTTGCCATGAATAACTGGGCAACAGGAGAAGAATCTACCTCATGGGGTAGTAATGAGAGAAGAAATTGGGAAGCTTTTGAATGTTGAGGTGTGTTCAAAGGTGGTAATATGGTTTCTAGGATACATTCCATTCGAGGAAACACTTGAGACTCTACTCCATACTCATTCATGATAATGGATGAAATTATCTCATCTTCTTCTCAAGCGGCTACAAATGACTCTCAACTTATCATCATTAGTTGATGGATGGAATTGATCTTTGGATCATGATCACCCAAGTTTGGCCAGATTACTTGGTCATCTAGCAATAGTGGTTGAGCAAGGGAGTATAAAGTCAGGTTCTTGGTATGGATACCATTAGATATTTCCATCTACCCAAACTGGAAAGCTATATAGGCATCTACAATAGCTAACCATTGTCACCCAAAAATTAAAAGATATCCACCCATGTTAGCCTTTGGGGAAAGGACAACAAAGTCTACTGGATACTTCCAAGAGTTCAAGGTGACTATGACATCTTCTATCATCCCATCTAGCTTGATAGTGGAATTATCAACAAGTTAAAGTATGGTTGGTGTTTCTTTGAGACCAATGATATGAAATTAAGACAATACCTCACTTATCATGACATTTATAGATGCTCCTAGTTCAACTTAAGTATTTTGAACTTGCATCCCATGAATGGTGACAGTAACCACAAGACTCCTAGGTTTAGAACATTTAAGTATGGTTAATTTCTCCAATATTAAATCAGACAATTGTCCTAAGACATGAATAGTTTTTGGATCCTTCTTCTTTCTTCTTGGCTACTTGATGCATGCTTCCTTAATGGCTTCAGTATAAATAGGAACTTCCTTAATAGAATCAAATAACAGTATTTTTACTATCGTTTGCTTTAGTTGATTAAGAAAATCAATTACTACTTGGCTTTCTACAAGCTGACCTTGTTCCATCAACTTATGAGGAAACAAAGGTTCTTTGGCTACAGGAGAGGTCTGCTAAACTGACACATCCATTGGTTCAACTGGGGAATCTTCAACTTTAGTTATTATAGGTTTTTATGGTGAAGAAAGAGTAGTGTTTGACCTTAAGTGGATATCATTCAACGAGATAGCATAACTCTATTGTTGTGCTAATTGTTTGGTATTATTAGGATTAGGATTACGCTAAATTAGTAGCTAAGTTTTCTTAGGGGGAGTATTAGTGGCTACAAGAGGATGCATTAGAGCCAGTTGTTGAGGTGGTGGAATTAAGGCTTGCTGACTAGGTTACGTATTCCAATTTTGAGGTTGTTGCCAACCTTGTTGAGGTTGCTACCAATCCTGCTAAGGTTGTTGCCATCCTATTGGGGTTGTTTCCAATTATTATGCCCACTAAAATGAGTATTCTAAGGATTTTTTCATTGATAGTTATTGTTATAATTTTGAAGAGGATCTTGTGGTACAGCTTGTCTTTGAGCCAATGGCCTTCATTGAGAAATGTAGAGCACCTCTCCATTTTTATCAATGGCTTTAAACTTAGCAGCCATTGGTTGTGTCTCTAAGTTTGCAACAAACTTGCATCTATAGTTCATTTTCTTCTCCCTACAATGTGGATAGTATTTAGCTAACATGGCATCAACTTCATCCTTCTTCCTTCTTGCCTGCATGGTATCTAGCTAAGTGGCTACATCATCAATGATGTCCTATTTGAAATCAGACAGCAAATTGGATAGCTCCATCTTAGATACTCATGAACCACCATTAGACTTATGTGGTAGGTCTCTAAGTCCCCTACCTTTCTTCATAGTGGCCCTGGAATAATTCAAACATATACTCTGTATACCATTCCAATCTTTCTGAGTGATATCTCCTCCTACCATAAGATCTAGAGCCTCAATACTTCCATCATTTACACCTCTCAGAAAAATATGTTTCTTTGATTCCTCATTCAGATGGTGTTGTGTGTTACATTGTAGGTTGAACATGAACCATGAGATATAGTCTTCCAAGGTTTCATCTTCTTCTTGGGACATTTTGAAAATTTGATCCCCTTTTAAATCTTGACCTCTACAGTATTCTTTGTACTTTGTAAGAAACGAATTGCTCATTACAGGCCAATCTACTATAGTATTAGCACCCAACCCAATGAACCATCTCAGAGAAGCTTCCTTTAGGGTGGATGGAAATAGCTTTAGCTTGTAGGCATCAATTGTATAATCATAACTTCTACAAAGGATATCAAACTCAAAGAGGAAGGTTTCAAGGTCTTCAGTAATTAGGCAATAGAACTTGGGAAGTGAAGCAAAAGGTATGTTCTTCAAATTTTGATTACCTTGTTGGGGGGGGATAGGAAAAGGAAATGTAGGTTGTGGCTAAGCCATTCTTGGAGGAGGACCTAGTGGTGGTGGTTGATAGATAACAAGGCAAAGTAATCGTCTTGGTATTCAGGTTCAGCAAAATAATCATTCAAATTCAAGGATTCTTTAGAGGATGAGGGTATTCATGGTTGAGCATCAGTGAATGGATTTTCAAAAGGTTCTTCTTCTTCATTCTTGTTGTGAGATTCTTCAAGCTCGGGATTAAAAATATCTTCTTGATTATTACGAGTAAGAAACCTCTCGAGGAGGTATCTTCTTCTGCATGCAAAATAATGTAGAATTTAAACTAACATAATGACTTCAAGGTCGAACTAGATTGACACCATCCCCGGCAATGGTGCCAAAAACTGACTAGTCAATTTAACACCTTAGTAATAAAGGATTGGGCATCCTTTCACAATGATTCCATAGTCAAATAGCATCATGTGTTTTACTTAAAATAGTACATTGACTTCATTTGATTTATCAATGTGGGAGTGTAAACTTCAAATAGTGACTGTAAAGTATATGCTCTAATTCTTGTTTAAGTCATTACAACTAAAGCAAAGGCAATGCTGAAGGAAACCTATGCTAGAAACTAAAATGATAACTTAACTTAAAGATTAAGATAATGTTGCAAATGATAAACTTATCTATGCACCTATACTGGAGGAAAAGTTCTCTAATTCTATTATCAATGGTTGTAGGAGCAAAAGAGTTCTACCTTACTTAGAAACAAACAAGGAAATGAAATATATTCTAATGAAATAGTTCACTCACTAAGTGGGCCCCCTTGGATGAGTGAACAGAAAATACAATCAAGATAAAAGTTATAAAATTGATTGGTGCATTCTATTCATTCATGGTGAAAAATTACACTTGATTGAAAAATAGTATCACACTTTGCTACTATGAAAATCTACTCACTATATTCTTCTCCTGACTGGTTTCAAAGTTACAACAGTCATTATTTTAAAGGAAAATACAACTACTTCCTAAATCTAAGAGCACTCCATTTTTTGATGATCAATTACAGACTCGTAAAGTTTGAAATAGAAACAACATTAACCATGAATATGTCATCAAAGAATATAGCAAGTTGTGGAAGAAACATTCGTGCACTACAACAATAGAAAGCAATAAATGATTGTCTTTGCTTGCGAAGGTCTAGCAATCTAGTTCGCTTTAACTACTCTAGTGCTGAAATGTCAACTCTTGAATACCTGTGGCAAATACTTGCAAAATAATCAATTCGCACACAACCTCCATAGACATATATTTATTTTTACCATCAATATTAGAGAAAATGTGTAAAGTTCAAATTACCACTCTTGCAAATCTTATGGCTATAGGAGGAAAACTATCCAAAACATAGCATAAATGGGAAAACATTTATCAACATGAATAACTACATCATTATACCATTTATGTCCATGAATTCAAGAAAATATAGGATCTTTAAACTATCCATATTCCTACTTCATGTCTTCACATATATAGTATATACATAAAAAAACATAAGTTCATATCCTTGAAACCATAAAATCATGACTATTTGCAAGATAACTATTTGAAAGTAAGATAAAAAAGAACTTAGAAAGATGGCCTTTTGGAGGCCCATCACCATGGCTGGGGTGGAGTGATAGCGATGATGGGTGTAGTGCCGATGGTGAACACCGTCGATGGTGGCGGTCTAGTGGGGATCCAAGGCTGCAACTAGGAAAGATTTGCAAGGGCTAGGAAATGACCGCCAGGTGCCAAGAAAAATTGTAGTGGTGTCAATATTTCTCTACGGCACTTGAAAATGGCCTGTGGTGCTAGAAAATGGCTCTGCGAGCTAGTTTGCATTTTTAAATTTTTTTATGAAAAAACCACCTCAAGATGCATGCAGGATGTCGTACGACCCTATTAGGCAAAAAAAATTGCCTCGCAAATCAACGTTGTACAAAATTAACAAGATTTATATGAAAATAGGGGTTTTGACACATTCCAAATCCAAGCATGAGGTTTGTTTGGCCTCAAAGTGCTCCAAAAATTAGAGACCCCTATTTCACAAAAAAATGCCCAAAAATACTAGATCTATTCTGTCAAACCCTCATTCTTCTTTTTCTCCAAATAGTAAAAAAGCTATAGCAGATCTAGCTCTAATACCATGAAGGATTTGAGCAAGACAAATCCATAAAGCGCAAAGAATATTTGCATGTAAAAACCTATCACAGAGAAGAAAAAGACAAAAAGAGGCAAGGGTTTGCTCTAAAAATATGCAAATTGTGTTCTCAAAAATGAAAAAGATAAGAGATAATTACAAAAGATCTATCCTTATAGAAGGAGATCAAAACTCGAAAAAGGGTAACCTAAAAGGTAAATGTCATTTAATAATTAC
The DNA here is from genome assembly GCA_028749045.1 of Cupressus sempervirens. NCBI lineage: Eukaryota > Viridiplantae > Streptophyta > Pinopsida > Cupressales > Cupressaceae > Cupressus > Cupressus sempervirens. The sequence continues at coordinate 658,363,051 of CM053793.1, forward strand.
TAAATAATTATTAAATCTAAATAGAAAAGTGCATAAAGAGAAATTTTAAGAAGGGAGTAAAGGTAATTTAATAAATTAAATTAAATTAACGCTTTACTCTAACATCCTTTTCACTACAATAATGACCATTTACTTTGTGATTGTGATAATTTTATTTTATACATTCAAGATAAAGTTATTTCTTCTTGATAAGGTTACTTAACTTTACTAATCCCCAATGGGCTTTCTCTCTTTTATTCTACAATATGTTTGAAGAGAAACACAATAGGCCCTTCTCCTTGTTCTTCTTAACTAGGGGGCAATGTTCATCTCTTATTATCAGGATCTATTCTTCTCTCTTTTTCATTTTTTCATGATTTTTTATAATTTCATATGCCTTCTACTATAATAAGTTTATTAGGAAGTGTATATTTTGTATGTAGGAGAAATATGTTAGGGAGCTTAATATGTATCCATCTTTTCTTTCTCCTCTTGTGCATTTATTTTCCTTGTGGATAGGTATTATTTATGATGTCCTTATTTTTCATTGATTTATTATGTTGTATTTCTATGTGCAACTTTATCTTTGTGTCATATGTTTGTTATAAAGGATCTATCCTTTAGGGTTTATCTTTTTCTCTCTTTTCTCTTTTGAGGATCCATTATCTCTTTACTATGGTCTCTTATGTTCATTATGATATAGATTGTTTAGGTGATTTGGGATCTTTTTGCGTGGCAAAAATAGTATCTTTTTTCACAAAATTTTCACCTTTCTTTAGAAGGCATATCTAGTCCATAGGTTGGCTATTTAGACAATATAATGTGTCATCATTCCCCTCTCTTCATTTCTTGTAGTTTGTATTATTATATGATTCATTCATCTTTTGGCATGTAATGTTTTGTTTCATGTAAAATGTGGTTGTTTATGCTTAACAAATTCTCTATATTCCTTAGGTAGGCATGTTGGTCATTTAAATAATCATTAATAGTTTAATTTTCTTTTATTGTTGCTTCATATGTGATGTATTTTCTAGTACATGCATTACACCTTATGTTTTTGGAATTGTATATCCTATGGGGTATTTGTTAATATATCCAAGATCTGGGATTTCTTAGAGGTGAGGGCAGGGGTGAATCAACAATCTACCAAATTTATCTCATATCATAACTTATAAAATATGATTAACCAAAACTAAACTTACCATCAATTAAATCATCCATCCATTCATGGTAACTTGTGAAATTCAAATATAAAACAACTCATATAAGCATTCACACAAGTAACACCATAACAAATATTTTTATCATGGAAACCCTTGGTTAGAGGGAAAGACCACAATGGGAATTGATACCCACAAGTATTTTCCACTCTTCTGAAATGTGCCCTGTTAGTAGCTTACAACAATGTCTAATCAGGAATAAACCCTATTAGGATTCACCTAGTTAAGGTATTTCACCTCTTTCCCTGTTAGGATCTTTTCCCAAAGCCATGTTATTGAACATAGTAGATACAAACTATCTAAATCCTTAAATTGTTCATGCATTGTTGTTACAAAATGAACTGATTTTTTTACAAGCTTAGTTCTACTTATAGTTATTTCTACTTGCTTTTCACTGACTTTGAAGTTGGAAATATTACCAAAATAATTCACCAATTCCAATAGCCTCCTATGAAAATCTCGTCGATCAGGCATTGTTCAAAAATTAGGATACATAAAAAACATGGATTCTAATAGTTCCTTTTGGGAGATCAATCTAAATCTTTTTTGAAACATGTTTTCCAAGCTTCTATAAATTGGATTTCAAAAATTTTACAATGTCATTGAAATCTTTCATTTTAACCAACCCATCTCTTATTCTAGTAGATGATGTGGTAGAACAATTACAGTAGTATAAAATTGGTATCTAATTTCTACAAATAAAAGGCACATAATTCACCTTGATCATTGAACTATAAATAATTGTCAACATGACTCAAGTTTGTAATCTATTTCAATCTACTAAATTCTTGATCTTTGAATGGAAAATCATTTAGATATTGATTATCGATGCCCATGAAAGTCATTCTATGTAATGTAACATATTCTTGGACATATGTTGTTCTCTCTTGGGATTATTGAAGAAGTGAGTTCATTTTGTCCAATAGTGGGAGAATACTAGCCAAGGTTAATAATGTTTCTACATAAGTTAACTTTTGTAAAAGCTCAACACATTAGATGTATTTTTTGTTCACCCATTAGATCAACCAAGGATTTATATTCTAATAAAACTCATTCTACATATCTATGAATAGAGATCCATTTGGTCTCAACATCCTTAAGTAGCTTGTCCCCATTAGCTATTCCCTTAACAATTTTTTTTTTTAAATTGAAAAATGTTTGGGACTTCGACATAAGTATGTGTGGAGCTTATGAATTCATTGATCAAATTAGGCTACCTAATTGTTCTTGTGCATAATTTTACATGGTAATTAAATCTATGTATCGTGTAGTAAATGAGAACCATGTATAGGGCAATGCTTGTTTAGAGCTTTACACAAAGATCATTCATATGACATTGCATCAATGCAACTTTTTTTGCTCCTAAACACACTAGCTTTTTGGAAATTGTAAAGTTATCCATACCAATAATTTTATTTAGATATCTCTTATCTAGGTCACACATAATATGTGTTATGATGTTGTCCATCTTAACAACAAATAGTAGATGATGGAGGCAAACATTATTCTATATAACATACAAATTCATGCATATCCAAGTAGTATTATCCATCACTATAATTTCATCTAAAGATAATGCAATATAGTTTGAATCCTTTGCATTTTCCTATACATTAGTTATTCCACTTAGGCAAGACAAATTGCCAAATCTCATCAACTATTTGCTAGCTAATGAGTTACAAGATATCTTCAAACACTCATAGATTTTAATATGTAGAAATATTAATGTAGTATGCCATGAGATGAAATCTACTCAAAATATTAAAATGAGTAGCCAACTAAATTTTTTTGGCCATTTGTGTATCATTCACACCTTTTTAAGTTGAGCTTCAAGTGAAACCATATATTCTGGTTTATCTTATTTTTCTTTATTCACATGAAATTCCTCTTTACACCTAATATGTTCCCATTCTTTCTTCCTATATTTACCATCTAACCACTGATTATTCCACTCCACATATGGTTTTTTTCTCATACATTTTGTCGATATGCTTTTCTATTTTGTCCAACTTTAGTTGCATTTTATACTATTATCAAGATTCCAGGCATATAGAGTACACTTGCATTCTACTAGAGGTTTGTCTGGGTCTAGAGTTGGCACTACAATAATGTCATCTTCAATAATAACATCACTATAGCTATCAATAGCATCATCACCGATATTTACACAGGCATCTACAACATTCCCACCAACAATAATACTTGCATTTCTAGCAATAGAAACATTCCCAACAATAACATCAATGACTTCAACAACCAAGTTGATTATTTTAGTTTGGATACACTGCATACCCATTGGAACATCTCTATGATAAAGACATCAAGTGAAAATGCTAATGTTGTAGCTTTGCTTGATGAAATACAAAAATATGACATTATATTATTATTTATATGTTTCAATGGCATCCCTTTGAATAGTCTAGAAGTCTTGTTGCTCATCATCTCTTACTAACAGAATATATAAGAAGGAATCTAAATCCTACGAAATACAATAACAGATAAAAAGAGGAAAAATAAACAAATAATTTTTATTAGAACAATGCAGGACCTTGAAAGGAAAGCAAAGGAGTAAAGTCTATCTTTTTCTATCTTTTGGTTTTTTGGTTTCTACAAGTTTTTCATTTGGCTTTTTGTTTGTCTTTCGATCTGGCCTCTTGGTTGGTTGTAGTACTTTTTTTGGGCTTTTGTTGATTTATTTATAGCCCTATGATATGTAATAACTTTTGGGTTTCAAGATCCCTATAAAACCTATTTTTCTTATCAAAAACAATGCATGTCATGTAAACAATAATAGATTAAAAAAAAGTTATAACAACTAGGCTGCAAGAAAATTATGAAATCAAAATGATAGTAAACTAGCAACCAAAATGAAAAACACTAACATTAATCTTGTATTTTTCACTCACCCTTCAATTTTCATAGTGACATGGTCCATCAGTGACCTAGTAGCTAAAGAGTTTAAAGTCAAATTTTGACCAAATTGTAGACCAATCTGAACAAGGTGTAAATTGTAAAATATTCAATAACTCAAAATAGAAAATGCTAACATCAATCTTATATATTTATTCACTTATAGTTAAGTTTCCATGGTGGCTGTTCCTTCAATGACTCAACATCTAAAAAAAGTTGTCAAGAAAGTATGTCCAAAGCCTTTAGAAGTGCAGACTAATTAGAGAAAGATATAAAATTAAAGTTCACCTTCTCATGTACTTATATCAAATAAGATTTGGCAAATTTCTTTCCATTCTACCATTTTGGAGATAAAAGTTTGGCTAATTTGGGTGGGGTTGTGGTGACGCTTTTTAAATTTGAAGATGAATTATGGAGCTACATTATTGTTCAATAGCCCCAACTAGGATGAGGTAGACATAAATAACAAAATACTAAATGTTGTTGGTGATATGACACCTTGAAATTTAACAAATTGTGTCGATATTGGTGAATGCATACATTTCCACTAGTGGTTTCTTGCATTTATTTAGAAATTTTGGATGAAATTACAACTGAGAAATATTCAAATCATGTATGAGGTGATGGTGAATAAACAGTATTTAGGAAATATTGTTAGACCAAAAGGTGGTAAATAAACCAGCCATTGGAGAAATATTGCATGAAAATGAGGCAATCCAACCAACTATCATAATGATTACATTCACCAATTTATAGGTGTAATTTACACTCACAAATCATCAAATGGCAAACAATCACTAGTAATGTGTGTGTGTGTGTGTGTGTGTGTCTGTGTGTGTGTGTGTGTGTGTGTGTGTGTGTGTGTGTGTGTGTGTGTGTGTGTGTGTGATGACTATACTATTATGTGTTTTGTTCTTATTCATTCCTAGTTTTTATGTCTACTTGGTTGGATTTTTCGATTGTATGTATATACATATATATTCTTATTATGGTCCTTTTGTGTATTTTGTTGGGCCCATGCTTTCTCTCTTTTGTGTGTGTGTGTGTGTGTGCACATGCGTGCATATGTGTGATGACTATACTATTTTGTGTTTTCTTCTTATTCATTTCTAGTTTTTATATCTGTAGCGTTAGCCTGTTTTCTTGTATATATATGTATAAATATTTAAATATATACATATATGTATATGCATATACATTTTAAATATGTATATATGTGTATATGTGTATATATATATATATATATGTATATATATATGTATATATATATATATATGTATATATATATGTATATATATATATGTATGTATATATATATGTATATACATATATGTATGTATATATATATATATATGTATATATATATACATATATATATATATGTATATATATATGTATATATATATATATACATATATATATATGTATATATATATATATATACATATATAGATACATATATGTATATATATATACATACATATATGTATATATATATATATATACATACATATATGTATATATATATATATATACATACATATATGTATATATATATATATATATATATATATATATATATGTATGTATGTATGTATGTATGTATGTATGTATGTATGTATATGTGTGTGTATTTATATGTGTACATATATACACATACACATATACACATATACAAATACATATATATACATATATACATATACATATATATATTTATGTATGTATGTATATATGACATAAGGACTGGTGGAGATGGGAAGAAGTATGAGAAAATAAACTCAACTTAAACCTACTAGCACTCCTATACTCAGAGTTAGACATTGAAGCTATACACAATTAAGATAAACCATAGTAAACACAAGGCCATATGTAACGTATTCATAAGTGTAATTATTTAACTTCACATATAAATAAACCAAAATATGCCCAATTGTTAGGCCTTCCGAGTTGAGACCATATACAAAAATGAAATTATGAAATCAGAGTTCAATCTCACATCTTCTTTCTTCTACCCTCTAAAAATGATTTGCTACAAGTAACCAAGCTTCTTTTATAGCCAGCTAAGCCACAAGTCTACTAGTCAAGTATTTAATTACAATATAAGTTCAAACTTGGAAGAGTAAACCAAATCCAAGCAAGGGGCAATATAAAATCACATGCATTTAAAGGTAGGTCAACACGTGTATTAGGAGTTGACTCCCAATTATACAAGATATGATGTAAGCATAGGAAATTGTACCAATCAAAATAATATGCCTCACTAGATGAAAACAATAGGAAATAAGGACCATAAAGAATGACATAAAATTCAAGAAATATGGAATATTAGATTTTGTGCACTTAGGATAAGGATCTAGGATAGGTCCTCGACATGGTGACAACTACACACAAAAAGAAATTGATGACGATGATGACTACTTCATGACAACAAATTTATATAGAAAATATGATGCAAGAGCATCATGGGTGTAAGAGCAATCTTGAATCACCTAAAAATATTTTCATTTTAGTCTTTTCTATTTTAATAAGGACTAGTAGACAGGGTGGTTACTATTTATGGGAACTTGATATTTTTAGTAATTTTTTCATACGAGCTCAAAATGTTCACATTTTCTACATGAAGATTCATTTTGGAATTAAAAGCCTACCATAAAAATCTCATTGCTCCAGTTTAAGTATCAGAGAAGTTATTGTGGATTTTTAGTGAAAAAAATTTGCAAAAAAATCTTTAGGTTCACCGTTGGAGGTCTTAGAGTGCCTAGATGAGGTCTGAAAACTTAACGGAAGAGCACTAGCACTATATCGAGCCTATAGATTAGGAGCTAGTGTTTATAAAAAGTGGTTATAATAGCTAATCAAAGCAAGGGTTTGAGAGTTATGGCCTTCCTAAGTTGGGCTACCAAAATTTCTAAAGTAATTTGTCAAAGATGTATTTAGCCGACTTTATATGTATTGTTAGGGTCTGTTGACCCTAGGTATTAAGTTTGAGCATCTAGAACCTTCCCGGGTGGCATAAAATTATCTATTTAAGAAAGGCTCGAACATTGTCTAGGGCAGCTCTGGGTGATAGCTCACAGCTTGTCTTACATATTATTGTAATGAAGGTGCCCATGTAGGTTAGCATGTTATACTTGTGAATTCTACAATATCACATTTGTGGGACAAATAAGAAGTCCATATTTAGTCCTTGCATATTTTTTTATTTCTTTGTTTCTATTATGAGTTTATGGTATTAAGGGGAGCACCCTTCATCAAGTGGTATTAGAGCCAAGTTTCTTGAGTGTATGGACAAATCATTGATTGTGAGGTAGTTTGCACTAGGACCATGGTTTGGGCTGAGGCTGTAGACTGATTGCTGATTGTGAGGTAGTTTGCACTATGGTTTCAACAAAAGCACAAAAATGCCTCCACAGAGAGAGTGTGGTAGAAGAACTATGGGTGTTACACTTGAGGGTTTCTGAGCCCTCCAAAGACAAATGCAAGCAATGGAAGAACAAATGTGTAGATGAATAAATCTTCCTGTAAGAGATGATAGTGAGGATGAGGACAAAGTAGATAAAAATGTTGAAGCAAAGGCAATTCTAAATCTAGAGGAAGAAA